>CM053758.1:5506678-5529731 GCA_028658305.1 Pachyuromys duprasi
CACACACACAAGAGTACACACACCACACACAAATAAATAAATAATAAAGTCTTTACAACAAAACAAAATTTAGAAAGAAAAGAAATTCATTATGATAATATAGATACCCTCTAAACCATTTCAAGCATACTGTTCAACATAAGCATATTCATGACAACGTACAGGATGACATTGTAGCTTCTTTCATGTTGTATAACAGAACCTGGGCCCAGTGGACATGAACTCCCACCCCCTCCCACCCCAGCATGCATCTCTCCACTTGCTGTTTCTATGAGCTTGACCGCTTTAGGGAGCTCCTAGGCCAGAGCATAGCCTTGGAGTGGCTTGCTCATTTCACTCAGCACAATGTCCTCAGATTCCCTCCATACCACAGCAACACCAGAATTTTCTTCCTGCTGGGTGTGGTTCTACATGCCTATAATTTCTACATTCAAGAGGCAGAGGCAGGAGGATTGAAGTTTGGAGGCCAGCCTTGGGTGAAACCACATCACAGACAAACAAGCAAACGGATGGAAAGTATTCCCTTCCCCTTTGGAGCTTCCTAGTATAATAATACCTGACTCCTCCACGTTCAGTCGAGCCTTTGTCGGTGAACACTTGAGTTGTTTACAATGTCCGGCTCCTATGAATTGTGCTGATTTGAACAAGCGTGTGCAAAAGCATTTTTGAGACCTTGCTCCTAGTTCTCTTGGATACATACCCCGAATTACAGTTGCTGGATCATCATACGAAAATGAGGATCTAATATTGATGGCATCACAGAAGCTGGAGACTTTGAACCAGACCAATGACTCACTGCATTTGCAAGTAAAGATGTGTGGACAGAGGAGTGCACTGTGGGACACATTGTGACACACTACAGCTTCCATAATGAGATGCTTTCTGTGCTTTGTTTGGTTTGTTTTTGTCTGTCTGTCTGCAGGTTTTTTATTTGGGGTGGAGGGGAGGTTGTAAGGGTGGGGGCAGATGTGAGTGAGGCTGGGGGACATGAGGTGCAGAAAGAATAAAAAAGTTTAAAAAGATTATTTCCTGTGTGTGTGTATGTGAATGGACATATGTACATGCCTTTGGAGATCAGAAGGAGGCATTTGATTGCCTGGAGCTAGGTTTGCAATCAGTCATGAGCCATCCAACGTGGGGTCTTGGAACTAGACCTGGGTCCCTGGAAGAGTAAGTGTGTGAATACTCTTAACCACTGAGCCACCCCCCAGCTCCTGGGGATCCTGTTTTTAATGTATGAGGGACTATCATAGCTTTTTTCAGGCTGGGGGCATCATTTTGCATTCTCACTACTACTGTGTGAATGCCCCCTCCCCCCAGTCCTAATTCTCTACACTCTCCCTGACACTTTCTTCTCTAAGAAAAGAAACAATGGTAACATGGCTATCTTGGTTTGTGTGGGCCAGATGGTTCAAGGCTTGCTGGTGATTTGCAAAGTGTAAACTCATGGAAGGCAGTGTAAGCCAAGTCCAGTGACACAAGCCTAAAAATCCATTCAGAAGGCACAGGCAGAAGGAACCCTACAAGTTCCAGGTCAGCTTGGTTTAACAGAGTGAGTTCCGGGCCAGCCTAGGCTACACAGTGAGAGCCTGTCTCAAAGTGGGAAACATACAGTGCAGCGGCTATGGAAAGTGGCGTATTTGCTGGAAGCACAACCACACAGACTTCGCAAAGGGCCTTGCAGGAGAAGGTCACATGCCAGTTAGCAGTCAGCAGCCTCTAACGCAACAGAGCTACAAGCCAGCATGCTGCAGCCACCAAGATGAGGGAAGTATGGTAGGACACCCCCCACCCACCCAAAAAAAGAAACCTGTGCTTCGCTGCTGCTTTCTACCACAGGAATGTAGAGAAAAGGCTGGCAGAGCACAAAGAGGAACCAGAGCTATTAAAAGAATGGAGGAATTAGCTCAAGACTTGCGTTCTGAGCGATGGCTGGGGTCATCTGTTTCCCCTCTGTATACAAATCCATCAGGGTCCAAACCCACAAGGGAATTTCATGGTGTCTTGGGCAAATTGTGCTAGGTAGGCACACTGCAAAGTCTCGTTGGAAGGGGAGTCTGAGTTCAATATTAGATCCAAACCATCAATACCAGGCTATGCAGGACAAGCAACAGCTAGACCAGAAGCCCAGGAAGTGCTATTTTTGGAACCCTCTGCTCTGAAAGTAGTTTGTCTTATTGGAGGGAAAGTTCATTCTTTCTACAGATCGATTCAGTAGCAGCAGGAAGCTCAGCCTCTGTCTTTTTTAATTAATGTGTGTGTGTGTGTATGTGTGTGTAGTTAGGCGTAATGGTGTGGGCCTGTCGTTGCAGCTTCTTGTGGGATGATGCAGCAGGATCACAAGTTCAAGGCCTGCCTGGACAACAGAGTGAGTTCTAGATCGGCTTAAGAATCTTAGTGAGACCTGATAGGCTAGGGTCAGATGGAAGGGGAGGGGGACCTCCCTTATCAGTGGTCTAGGGGAGGGGGATGGGAGGAGATGGGGGAGGGTGGGATTGGGAGAGGACAAGGGAGGGGGCTCAGCTGGGGTACAAATTCTAATAAATGATAATAATAAAAAAAAGAAAAAAGAATCTTAGTGAGACCCCGGGTCAGAATAAGAGAAACCGTAGGGCTAAGGGCTAAGTTCAGTGGCAGAATGCTTGTTTTGCATGAACAAGGGTCTAGCTCAGTCCACGGCACTGAATATATATGAGACTATGTAAATATATAGTCACGTAGAGAAAATGTTTTTTAGTTCCCCATTTCTTTCAGCAAGTGATCAAACTGAAGCTAAGTGTGTCTGGAAGCAAGCCTGTCCCCTTCCCCTTTCTAAGAAGGGCTGGACGTAAAGCATCCTCCACAGGCCGCTGCACTCAGAGCTTGGCTGGCAGTGACTTTACGGATGAATTAAACAACGGATCAATTCATAAAGTAATGACCTTGCTGAGAATGTTATGGAACCTGGCTGAAGGCGGCCCATCACTGAGAACTGAGGCACAAGAGACAGGCCATTGAGGCACGGGCAGATGCAGAGACTGGTTTTATTAGACAGCTGGAAGGAGCAGACTGGAATGCAAACACGCCGCAGGCTCTTGGGGGGGCAACTGTGAGAAAGCATCTGGGAAGCAAACAGCTGGTGAGGCTGCCGGCTGAAGAATGGTGTTCCAACTCCAAAGGCACCTGGGCGCAGGAAGCAAGCCTAGGATAGCACCTAATGCCCTGGAGGAAAGAGAGGGGCGTGCCAGCACATGCCTTCAATCCTTGCACTCAAGAGGCAGGGCGGGGAGGATCTCTGAGTTCAAGGCCCAGCCTGGTCTACCTAGTGAGTTCTAGGACAGGGCTACACAGTGGGATCCTATCTCAATAAAAGGAAAAGCCACAGAGGAGCCACTGTGGTCTGGATACTGTTCGGAGTGTGTCCCCAAAGGCTCAGGCCCAGGATCTTGCTTCTCCTGTGGAGACGTTGACAGACAGAACCTAGTGGAAGGTTAAGTCATTCTTAAGAGGTTGTCATCCTCGGTAGTAATGAAGTCCTCTAAGAATCCCAGTTCCCACAAAGCTTAAGCTGTTTTTTTTTTTTAAGTATGGATCTGAATCTTTGTTTCTTTACTGTGGGAAGAAACAAATATATGCACAGCAGCAACAAACAACCACCCACACAATGACCACTGTCACCATCACCAACAAACAGACACCAGCACCACAATCACCACCACCATCACTATCACCCCCATCACCATCCCTACCACCATCACTAATAACTACAACAGCCACCATCACCACCACCAAACAACCATCACCATCACCGCCATCACCAACCATCACCACCACCACCAAATAACCATCACCATCACCAACACCATCAAACAACCATCACCATCATCACCATCACCAAACAACCATCACCATCATCATCATCAACAATAATCACCACCACCACCACCAAACAACCATCACCATCATCACCATCAACAACAATTACCACCACCACCAAACAACCATCACCATCACCACCATCACCAACACCATCATCGCCATCACCAACACTATCACCATCAACAACAATCACCACCACCACAATCAACACTACCATCACCACCACCATCACCACTAACAACAATACTAAGAACACCAACGCCATCATCACCATCACCACCACCAACAGCATCATTATTATGCCGTTCTACATGAACTCACTACAGATGAAATACATGGTGCTGCCCAAATTTGAACTTCCAGTCTTCAAAACTGTGAGAGAGAGAGAGACTCTTTATTCTTAGGCATTTTGTTATAGGAACAGAACAGACAAGTGAAATAGAGACGCTAGCTAGGACCCGAACGTGGGGGAAGAGGAGCTGAGAAGCAATAGGCCAAAGGAAAGAGAAGAAAGAACGTTCAGTGCTGCCTAGAGGAAGAAGAGGTGTGGCCTGAGAGGAGGCTACTGGATCTGGAAGCACAGGGTCCTTTCACCAAGAGCTGTCGCTGGGCAAAGAGGTGAATATCCACCGTGAGTGCGCAACACGGTAGGTTTCTGTCACAACCCCTGGTTGAGAGTGGAGTCAGGGAGGTGGCTGGGGATGGAGGCTCATACCTGCAAGCCCCTGGGGGTGCAGGCTGATGCAGAAGCACAGTGCTGAGGTAGAGGCCTGCCCGGCCTTCATAGCGAGTCCTGGGCCAGTCTGGGATCCTGTCTCGAACAAACAAAACCAAAGTGTGTGGGGGGACCCCAAAGAATTGGGGTTAAGCAGAAAGGATGTGAGCTGGGGAAGAGTTACTGAGGGCGGGTTTTGTTGCCCATGGGTGGTGCACTGAGAAGGTGAGAGAAAGCGGGCTTGGCCCCAAGGAGGGTGCACTGCCCTCACCCCAACAGTAGGGAGAAGGGGAAGGGCTGGGGATGCCGCTCCCTGGCAGGGCACTTGCCTGGTGTGTCCAAGGCCTTTGATTTCATCCCAGCACAGCATGAGAAAGATGTTTTGATAGAAGCAGGGAAGGAGAAGTGCGGTGGACAATGATGAGAAGAGGAAACGATGAAGAAAAAAGCCCACCCTCTAAAACACAGAGAGAGAACGAAGATCACCCACGAGACAGGGAGATTCCTATCAGCACCCTACCTCCCTGTGGACACTGACTGATGATACTAAAGGGCATAGCTCATCCTGAAGGATGCTCACTATCTGAACCAGAGGCTTCTGCCAAATCCAACCAGCATTCCACATATAACAACGACACTTTTCAGTTATCCAAATACATAAGACTGACTATCGACGTCACCCCTGAAGTTTAGTAAAGGAAGAAATCCAGAGTCAAAACAAAACAAACAAAACCGAGACTCTTAGAGATGGTGAGGCAGTCCAGGAGGCAGGGTGGCGGGCACAGGGGTGGGCATGGATGGACATTGAGTCTAGGCTGTTGATGGTTTTTTGGTTTAATTATTATTATTATTTCATTTGGGGCTGGAGAGGTGGCTCAGCAACTAAGAGCTTATATTGTTCTTGTAAAGTCGGGTTCCCAGCATCCATTGCGGTCAGCCCGCAACCACCTGACGCTCCAGCACAGGAGTCAGGAACCCACCGTGGACATCTGGACTCGCGTGCAATCACGTGAATACACATAGCTAGAAATAAATCTTAGATTTCTTTTTATCACAATATAATATTTGTACATGTTTATGGGGTACAGGCTAGCTATTTTTTTTCTAAATGTAGTTTGAAAGGCAAGTTTAAGTGATGTAAGCATAAGAGACAGGTGAGAACCGAGATAGGGACGTGAACCCCACTTATTCACCTTGTTCAAGGGAGGAAGTAGAGGTCAAGTGCCTTTTAGTATTGACAGAAAATTGTCTTAAAGCCATGACTATAATAGGAGGAAATGAAAAATTTATAAATTCTATGTATTCTTTAAAAAAAACATGTAAGAAAAACTTGAGAGTTTTTTTTTTTTCAGTGCGTGTGTGTTATCTACACCTTTGTGTGTGCACTATGAGCATGCCTAGTGCCTGAGGTCAGAAGAGAGCATCAGATTCCCTGAAAATGGGGTTATGGATGGTTGTGAGTTTCCAAGAGGGTGCTGGGAACCAAACCCAAGTCCTCTGGAAAAGCAACAGGTGCTCATCACTGAGCCATCTCCCTAGCCCCAAATTCTATATGTTTTAATTCTCAGGGGAATTCAATGAATAAAGTTGTCCTGGATAGTTTTATGGCTGCAGACATCAGAAGTGAGGGAGCCTCAACTGAGAAGATCAGGCTGTAGACAAGCCTATAAGGCATTTTCGTAATTAGTGGTAGATGGGGGAGGGCCCAGCCCATAGTGGATGGTGGCATCCCTAGGCTGGTGGTCCTGAGTTCTCTAAGAAAGCAGGCTGAGCAAGCCACAAGGAGCAAGCCAGTAAGCAGCACCCCTCCATGGCCTCTGCATCAGCTCCTGCCTCCAGATTCCTGCCCTGCTTGAGTTCCGGTCCTCGTTTCCTTCAATGATGAGCAGTGACATGAAAGTGTAAGCCAAAGACACCCTTTCCTCCTCAACTTGCTTTTGGTCACATGTTTCACTGTAGCACTGATAACCATAACTAAGACAAAAGTCCTACTCATTTAAAGCAGGTGGAAATGTTTTAAGTGTAAAAAGAATGACAGCTAGGCATGGTGAGCCACACCTATGAGTCTAATACATGGGAGGCTGGTGCAGAAAGGTTGCAGGTTCAAGGACAGCCTGGGCCACTGAGAGAGACCCTGTCTCAGACATTCAAAATAAATTCCTAGGTAAACACATTTATTACTAGCTAGAAATTAAAACAGAAACATTGTAAGACAGCATAAATAAATTCAAACATATCTCACTGAGAAGAACAGAAGGGTGAATTAATAGCCAGATATAATAAACGTAGTGTTCTCTTTTTTAAATGCATTAATTGGAAGGTTATTTTTGTTGTCTTGCTAAAGATTTGTTTTTATTTTATTTGTACAAATGAGTCTTGAATGAATATATATGCATGCATGTTTTGTACCATGCATGTACCTGGTGCCCTCAGAGGCCAGAAGAGGGTTTGTCAGCTGGAGTTAAGTTACAGGCAGCTGTGGACCTCATAATGTGGGTGCTGGGAGCTGAACTTGGGTCCTCTGCAAGAGCAGCCAGTGCTCTCAAACTCCGAACCTTCTCTCCAGCCCCATACTACCCTGAACTCTCTCAAACCTGTCTGATCTCTGTGCTAAGCAGGGCCAGGCCGAGTTCATACTCAGAAGCGAGTCAGTTTTATGTCAAGGAAGACTGAGGGCTTCCTTTCTCTGGGCTTGGCCTGGGATTCCTCCCGACGAGGTCACATATTCCGGAAGAAAAAGAGCCTGTGGCAGCTGTCAGTCACACTGCCTCAGACATCAGTAGATTAAGTGGTATGTTAAACGGTGACGACATAACAATGGGATTCTTTTTCTTTTTCCTTTCTTTTGTCATTCAGGCGAGGACCAAGCCCAGGACCTTGAAGTGCTAAGCCTGCATTCTCCTCCAGCCCTTGTATTTTTTTGCTCTGTTTTTGTTTTTGTTTATTCAGACAAGGCATCGCTTCTCAGGGCTAAGACCTAAGCATGCACCATCACACCCAGCCAACCAGTTTGAAAGCATCGCCAATCCTATGAACAATCCTTCAGGAAACGCCACAACAGTCTTCCAGCCCTATTAGAACCACAGCCAAGAAAGTCAATTACTTGCAATTTCAAAGAAGTATGGGGGTTGGAAAGACGGCTCAGTGGTTAAGGGCACTGGCTGCCCTGACCCTGATTTGATTCCCAGCGCCCACACGACAGCTCACAACCATCTATAACTCTAGTTTCAGGGGATCTGATGCCCTCTTCTGGCTTCCTCAAGCCCTGCAAAACGTGTAAGTAAAGTGCTCATACTCGCAAAATAAAATAAATCCTTGAGACAAACACAAGCAAAACAAAATCACAAACAAGACCTTTGAAATAAGAGGATACAAAAAATATACTAGACACCGTGAGAAAGGTAATGCAGGGCGAAAACCCTAGGCAGTTTCGTATTTATTAATCTTACAGGTAACCAGAAAAAAAAAAGACGTTTTAAGGCAATCACAAATTCTTAAAGAACCCTGACTGTAGTGTTGTTTGCACAGGAGTCAGGGAAGTATAGCTCTCCACCACTGGCGTGCATGCACACCGTATTGATTGGCAGGTGTGTTCCACTATATTGCCTTATGGAGGACAATTTCAGGCTCCGTTAAATTTTAACCCTTGTACCCTTTGACCCAGCAACTCCACTAGAAACTAGTCGAGTAACAGAATCTTTGCTCTTCAGTAGCATACAGGGTCTGGAAGACAGTGGATTCTTTTTCTTTCTTTTCTTTACTTCCCCTGTTGCTGCTGCTGTTTTGTTTTTGTTTTTTGCAGTGTAAGAACTGGAACCCAGAACTGCACATGCCGGGTGCAAATATAGCATTGCTGAGTTACACCTCCCATCCACCATGCAGTGTGTTGTTTCCTTGCTTGAGGCAGGGTCTCAAGGAGCCTAGGCTGACCTTGAACTCACTGGGTAGCTGAGTTGGACAGTCTTCCCGAATGTACCTTCCTATCGCTGGGATTATGGGCACACAGCATCTTGCCTGGTTTCTATGCAGTACATTTTTTAAATAGATGAGTCAGAGGAAGGGACAGAGAGGGGAGGGCAGAGGTGCACGGGGAGCTGGATTAGAACAAAGACTGAGGAGACACGTATGGTGAAATGCCAAAATGAAACCCTTTACTTTGCATGCTAGCTTAACAAGTACGTAAATGAATAATCAAGACAGTCTCTACCTGTGATATGAAGGATGGTCAAAACACAAAATGCAAGCAGACACCAACACATATGGCAAGAGCTCTTTTGTTTTTAAGCTAGAAAGTTACATCATGAGTCCACATCTTGTTTACCTACACACACACACACACACACACACACACACACACACACGAAAGGTTAACCTAGCACTGATGATGGTTTCCTCTTAGTACTCCAGTGGGATAAAGTTTGCGGTAAAGAAAGAATTAGATATAATATGATAACAGTATTTATATAATAATTTATCTTTATATGCTATTATGCTTTAATTTCTTTCTTCAGAAATATTTATTTACTTGCTTATTCATTAACTTACAAGTTTGTGTGTCTTGTGCACACAAGGGCCCTCAAAGCCAGAAGAGGATGCTGTATTCCCCGGCACTGAACCTACGTTGTGACTCTGAGTCACGTGGGAGCTGGGAGCTGAATCTCAGGTCCTCTGCAATGACACTAAGACCTCTTCACTGCTGATATAGCTCTTTAGACTTTACCTTGAATTTACTTAAAAGAAAACACTGACATAAGCTGCGCATTTTAAAAATTAAAGGGGCTGAGGTTGTAGCTCCTACAGACCATGTGACTGGAATGTCTGAGGGCCTGGAAGCAATCCTCAGCACACAAAATATAAAGAATGACTCAAATAAGATGAACTTTTTTTTCATACTTATTTTAGTTTGAAGGGGGTTGTTTGTTTCTTGCATGCTGGAGATTGAACCCAGAGTTTGTGCATGTAAGACAAGTACTCCAGCACTGAGCCACACTCCCAGCCCCTCACTGGGGGATTCTAGGCAGGGACTCTACCACTGAGCCACACCCCAGCCCCTCACTGGGGGATTCTAGGCAGGGGCTCTACCACTGAGCCATGCCCCAGATCCTCACTAAGGGATTCTAGGCAGGGGTTCTATCACTGAACCACACCCTGAGCCCTTCTCTTCTGCTTTAAGGCCCTCTAGTGATTTTATTTTTCACTTTGGTGTTTTTATCTGTAGACTTTCTACTTGGTCCTTCTTAAAATTTCTTTTTCATTGAAAATTTTCTGTTCTTTTGTTTTGGACAACCCTTCTATTAAACTCTCAGCCCTAGCTGTGACAGTCACATTGGAGCTGGTCTCTGATCATTTGTCTTTCCCTTAGAATAGCTTGTATGTCCTGGAATTTTGGTACGTCTGGTGATGTTGCATCACAGATGCTGTGAAGGATTCACTTTAGTTGCTACTATGTTTTCCTGAAGAACGCTCATTTCCTTTTTAGCTTACAGTTAATTTGGCTGAGTTCAAACTGTGGTCCATGGCAATTCAGACATAATTCCTCCAGACTCAGCTGGCTGCTGGGTGACTGTCCCAGGCCTGTGAACTTCACGGGTCAACCAGAGGAGTGGACACTTCACACACAGGCTTGGCTTCTTGGTCCCACTTCTATGGTCTCCCACCTCACTTCTTTGGTTCTTTGCTTTTTAGTTAATTAACTATCAAGCAAACAGCCCTATGCAGTCTTCTATCAGAATTGTAGCTTCCTCATCTGGGGCAGGCAGGTGCTCATCTTCAGGCAAAACATGATTTAAAAAGAAAGAAACTCAGCTGGTCAGGTGGCACATGCCTGTAATTCCAGCACTTGGGGAGGCAGAGGCAGGCGGATCACTGTAAGTTCGAGGCTAGCCTGGTCTACAAAGCAAGTCCAGGACAGCCAGGGCAACCCAGAGAAACCCTGTCTCAGAAAACAAAACAACAACAAGAAAGAAAGAAAGAAAGAAAGAAAGAAAGAAAGAAAGAAAGAAAGAAAGAAAGAAACTCACGTTGCCATGTCTGCTTCTGAATGGCCCCTCCCCCCTTTGGTGTGGCTGTCTGCTTCTGTAAATTCTCCATTGTCTTTGTGCAGTTGATTTTTACTTATTTGTCTGGAGTTTAGAGCCTGATATCTGTGGATTTTTTGGTAATTGGTTCTAGAGGAGTCTGCCCCAGGGTGTGTGTATGTGTGTTAGTTAAGACTTTCTGTTCTATCTGGTCAGGGGATTTCGACTTTGATTCCACTTAACTAGCAATGTTAAGCCCCTTATTCATTCATCTAGGTGTCAAGAGACAGTGTCGCTACGCACTTCAAGCTGACCTTAAACTCACAATCATGCTGGCTCTTTCTACCTCCTAAGTGCTGGGATTACAGGCATATTGCCACACCAGGCTTGAAGAAGAAAAAAAAACAACAAAAAACTGTAAAACTCCCCACACTAGCCGTTTTCTTTTCCTTGCTGACACAGCTAATCTTCGGTATTTATGTAAGAGCTACGAACAGCTTATTTATTTAATCCCTGCAGCTCTGTGGAGAAGAAGGTGCCTTATCCTCATTTGAAAGACGAGGAAACGAAGCAAGAGAGGCAGCCAGCCTGCTAAACTCACGGTGCGCAGTGGCTTTTCAGCTGACCGTGGTCTGCACCGCTCTCTTCCTCCCAAGCCTGGCTCTGATAAGTGGCTTGTAAGGACGGCCAGGTGTCAGGATCAAGGTGGTAGCCAGGAGGAGGAAGTGGAGGAGTCATCTGTGACTTTGAACTTGGCCAGGTCCCCATTAGTCATCCAAACCAGAGGCCTATCCCAGGGCTGCGCACGGAGCTCTGGCTGGGGGTGGGGAGTCAGGGAGAGTGGGAAGGGAGTCACTCGGTCCAAAGCAGAGACAACAGCACCCCTTTCCATGAAAGAAGAGACAAATAAAACAGGGGTCAGAACTGAGCACAGCTTTAGGAAGGACAGAGGGTCCCGTGCCCAGTCCCCACAGCTGGGGAGACCAGCTGGGTCTGCCACTTCTTCTCCTGCTCCTCCTGACTGTTGGTGGCTCCCACTAGGTTGTCTGATCTTCCCCTCTATGCCTCATGCCAGCTTTGAGGGCCCCTTTCCAGGGCGGAAGGTGGAACTCCCAAGGTGAAAACATTCCCAGACTTGGAGGTAAGGATTAGCCCAAGAATCCAGTCAGTTTCCAGTCGGGGCAAGGTCCCTGTCACTAAGCCACTGGACAGGATCCATATGATCTATCTGCCTTCTAGTGATTTCTCCCAGAAAAACAAGACAGAACAACTTGTCCTGTGAGGATCACCTGCAAGTTTCCCTCACTCTGAGGAATGCTGAACTCTGGGAGCACACTGTTTTCCCCAGGAATCTGACTCACTCTGCTTTTCGTTTGACTGTTACTGCACCTTGAGTGAGATTAAAAACTTTTTTTTTTTCTTAAAGGTTTCCCTTTGGAATGAACGCAGGACAGATTTTCTAAACGAACGTAGTTTTAACTGGATTCTAAAGACATGCTTGTTGAAACTCAATTTTCCCGGTGTCAGCTCTACCTATTGACCAAGCAGATTGGGAGTTCCAACTGTACTTTCTTGGTTCCCGAGATGGTGCACAGGGATTTAGACCTCGGAAGTGATTTGGCCAACTGGGAGTGTCACAAGAGTTGGTCATATGACCTTCCAGTCAACCTTTGATGGTCTTGGGGTTTGGTTGGTTGGTTGGTTTTGGTTTTTCAAGGCAGGGTTTCTCTGTTTAGCATTGGCTGTCCTGGACTCACTTTGTAGACCAGGCTGGCCTGGAACTCACAGAGAGCCTCCTGCCTCTGCCTCCCAGAATGCTGGGATGACAGGTGTTCGCCTCAGGGCCCAGCCGACTTTTGGAGTTTTGACTGAAAGTGGTAGAATGATGAGCAATAGGAGAAGTGGGCAGGGCCAGGGCAGCCTGCCCATGCTCCCTAAGCTGCCAATTAGTACTGATGGGAAAACCCAGCTCTGCATTGGGGAACAGGCCTGTGTTCCATGAAAGTATTCTACTGAGGCTGACAGCTTTATGGATTTTCTTGGGGCCGCTGTTGAAGATAAAAGTCCTGCGTAGGCCCATTTGTGTTTTGTCCATTTGACTCTTCAGCTTTAGGAAAATGAAACCCAGTCCTTCTCATGACATCAGGCTGGTGTGTTTTGAGTAGATACAGATATGCTTTGGAATTGAGGGACAGCTTTTTATTGCTTATGTGTTGCTTAATTCTCCCATAATTCTTACATACAATGCAGAAATGTTCACCCAGTTGCAAGCCCCTCTCCTTGCATGTGAAAGGTCCTAGACAGAAATGTGTATGTAGCCAACCTTCCCTTTTGCATATTTGGAAAATATAATGTGTTTTCTATAGTATCTCTTTTCATATGCACACAAATACTATGTATTTTATTTACTTTGAAATTGCAATTCCTTTGTAGTGATTTGCAGAGGTTCATTTGTTGCTGACAAGGTTTCTCTCTGTAGTCCAAAATAATCTGGGATTTGCTATGTAGTCCAGTCTGGCATCAAATTTACAATCCCTCTCCTCCCTCCACTGCCAAGCGTGGGGATTCCAAATTGTTGTGTAACAGTTTCCTCCCAGACAGAAACATTCTATCCCACAGGCTAATTCCTTAAGAAAGAAGGTAAACAATTCAAAATAGTTTCCGGAAGTCCCTGAAACCGACCAGATTCTCTAGGCCCCTCCCAAAGCCAGATAAGAGCAGAGAGTCACTCAAAAGTGAAGCAGAGCTGTTCAAAAGTCCCTCAGACAAGTCGAGCTTCAAAGTAGACTCAGGAGAAAAGACTGAAAGCAGACCAGCTCTCTGGAAGAAGCAGAGCACAGCCAGCTACCTGGGAGAGGGTTAGACCAACCAACCGAGGCATCTAGAAAGGACGCTTTCCAACCTATTGAGCTGCTTGCAGGCTGTGCAGTGTGCTGGAGCTACCCAGATTTGTAAGCTGTCACCCATGCCAGGTGGAATTCGGTGATGCAGCTGTCTTTGAGTCATTTCTGTTCCTGTAAGTAACCCCATTAAAACACGTTGGTTCACAAAATTGAACTTTGGAGATATCTGTACTTTGGTCTGTCATGGGTTCCCTAATGGGGGTGAGTAGACTTTTGTGTTACATCTCCCTAGGAAAAGGTTTGTCACACCATACAAGTGTGTGCCGCCATGACCTGCTAGAGGTAAATATACCTTCCCCTTTCCAATAAGAATGACTCATTGCGCGTCAAATTGAATGTGGTTTAGTGTTGATAATCATGTGGGACTTGCTTAGGAGAGAGCTCACAGATCAATACACAGTTTGTTATTAGAATGTTTCCTAATCCATCCATCCATGTATAGGTGTTATAAACATGGATGATGAACAAATAGAGCAGAAATCTTTCCACATTCCTCTAGCTCTTTTAAAGGCCTGCATGTATGTCTGTGTGTGTATGCACGTGCGTGTTGGTGTGTGGAGGTCTGTGGTCCTCCATGTGTGTCTCTGGAATTGAACTCCAGATTCTAGGTTTGCAAAACAAAAGCCAACTTGTTTGGCCCTCCTCTAGCTTTTTAATAGAGGCAGAGGTTATTATTAACCAGCTATTCCATGGCTGTTCAACCAGTCATTGTTTCTACGTTTTTTTCCTTTTTGCAATTATTAACAGCAATGTTGGACATGGGAGGCTGAGGCAGGGGGGATATGAATTTGAGGCCAACCTGGGCTACAGAGAGAAACCATGCCTGAGTAATGATGTCAACATGGTGGTCAATATCCCCACCTGGGCTTCTCTGTGTACACCTGAGATTTTATGGGCTTAAATTTCCAGGACCGGAGTCGCTAGGTGAAAAAAGAATGACACTCTGAGACAGGATAGTCCTTGTCACAGTCCCCTGGCTTGTATCAACATGTGGTCCTGCTTGCTCTGCCCGGGTGTTAGTATGGAACATTACTCTGGTATGGTTTTGGTGGATCTCTCGTTCACTTTATTAGCATTTTACTGTATCGTTGTGTTTATGTGTGTAGTGTATGTACACACATGTGTGCAGGTAATTCACCTGTGTGTGCCACCAGAGGAGCCCAGCGTCCTGCTCCACCCTCTCTGTCTTATCCCCTTGAGACATGGTCTCTCACTGAAGCAGCAGTCCTCTGTTCTCCTACAGCCACAGCCTGGGGTTACAGGTGCACGTGGCCATGCCCAGCCTTTCCCATGCATTCTGGAGATTTGAACTTGGATGCTCATGCGTGTGCAGCAGGCACTCTTACAATCTCAGAGCTATTGCTCCAGCCCCAGACTTTTACATGTGTTTGGAATTCATTTGCCTTTTCTGTATCTTTGTTTTGTTTGTTTTGATTTTCGAGATCAGATCTCACCATATAGCCCAAGCTGGCCTGGAAGTCACTGAGAAGCCCAGACACCCCCCCCCCCATTCTCCTGCCTTAACTACCCAAGTGCTACAATAACAGGACTATGCCACCAATACCAGCTTACTTTGTTTTGTTGTTTCGAGACAGGGTTTCTCTGTGTAGCCCTGGCTGTCATGGAACTCACTCTGTAGGCCAGGCTGCCCTCAATTCACAGAGATCCACCTGCCTCTGCCTCCCGAGTGCTGGGATTAAAAATGTGCAATACCACCGCTGGCCAATATTAGCTGTTTTTAAAACAAAGTCTGATTCTAATTTGGAGGGTTTTATACATAAATAAATGAGCTTTTGATCTTTAGGACAACTTTAGGATGTCCTGTTGGCCCATCCTGGTGGTGGTGGGACACACCTTTAATCCCAGCACTCGGGAGGCAGAGGCAGACGGATCTATGAGTTCAAGGCCTGTTCTACAGACCGAGTTCCAAGGTGGCCAAGACTATACAAAGAAACCCTATCTCGAAAAATAAAAATAAAAGAAAAAGAAAGAAAAGAAGAAGAAAAGGAAAGAAAAGAGAAAAGAATGTCATGTCCACAGCAGAAATTAAAATGAGTCAGTACCCACAGCCGGGTACAGTGCCTCATCTGAGAAAAGTCACAGAGGGGAAGAATAAACATTCTCAGAGCATTGTTTGAACTGTTCTACTTGGAAAATATGCTCACCAGGAAGCAATCTGAATTCCTTGCAAAACCAGGCAATCCTCACTGCAGCACTTTGTATTTGAAGAGCAAATTAAGGCAACTTAAAATATTTCATAGTATATAAAACTATAAAAATAATAAAACTATTAAAGTAAGGTGGCTTAAGATAGTTTTATAGCCATAAACGTAATAAATACATACCTGTCCAAAAAGTCCAGTAGATCTGAGTACTCAAATTATAGACTCCAGACATCAAGCTATGCTCTTTCCGCATAGTCGGAAACTCTAACAGGTCTGTAGGCCTCACTTCTTCTTTTATACATATAAATATGAATTTAGTAGGTTTTCCTACAGGCTTTTGGTTTGTTTGTTTGTTTGTTGAGATGGCTTTTCTCCATAGTCCTGGAACTCACTATGTAGACCAGGCTGTCCTTGAGCTCATAGAGATCTGCCTGCCTTTGCTTCCCAAAAAGCAAGCCACCACACCTGGCTTGTTTTAATGGTACATGAGGAATCAAATCCCTTATGCATATACACTAGGCAAATGCTTTCCCACTGAGCTAGGCCCCTAGCCCCTCACTGGGGGATTCTAGGCAGGGGCTCTACCACTAATCCACACCCCAGCCCCTCACTGGGGCATTCTAGGCAGGTACTCTACCACCGAGCCACACCCCAGCTCTACAGCTGTGCTACACCCACTCACCTCTGTTTTGAGACAAAGTTTCACTCCGCTGTGACAGCAGGCCTTAGATTTGTAATCCTCCTGCCTCAATCCCTTCAGTAGCTGGGATGACATGTCTATGCCACTAGGCCTGGCTTACAAATAGGTGTTTGATTAATGTTTTCCTAGTAAGTGGAAGCTGCACGCAGTCTCACAACTTGTTTTGTCTCATTTAAGGATTCATTCCATCACCGTTCCAAACATGGAGCCCTTTGAGGTCTGCCCTGCACATTTGTAAACTGACCATGGTTGTCACAGGCCCTACGAGACAGACGGTGAGGAAAGCCCTGAGTCTCAACCACAGGCATGAAACCATGTAGCCCACTGTGTGTGCATCTCATTTGCCTCACAGCCTCAGTGTCACACTCGAAGGACATTTCACTCAGTGTTGGTGATCTCAGCCTTAAAGGAGTCCAATCATAACGGCAAAGGGCTCATCCTTTTGTTGTTGTTTGTTTTGTTTTTCTGAGACAGGGTTTCTCTGTGTAGCCTTGGCTGTCCTGGACTCACTTTGTAGACCAGGCTGGCCTCAAACCCACAGCTGCCTCCCTGAGTACTGGGATCACAGCGGTGAGCCTCAGCAGCCAGCTGGGGCAGTCACCATGTATCTCTTGATTTTTCACAAAGTTTGGTTTCTTACCTTGTTCAGAATTGTGAAATGTCCCTTGAGGGCATAAATCCTTGGACTCAGCAAGAAGATAGGGTCAGGATAGTGAGTTCAAAGGAGTGAGAGCATGCTCAGAAGGCTGGCCTGGCCGGTTAGCAAGCCAGAGCTGCTCCTGTCTCCCACATGAACCTGCAGGGGGACAGACCTGTGCCCCCAAGCCATGTCCAGCTTCCATGTCTGGCTTTGCAAGGACCGTCTTCTAGCAGTGGGCCACAGACCTGATACACAGGAGAGCCGGAAGCAGCCTCAGTGCCCAGCTCTGGGGACCTTCACTGGTGAAGCCTCTTTCTTGTCCTGCCTGGATTTTCCTAATAGGCCCTCTCTCCTCCCTCCAAGGCCAAGCCTCTGGGGACCACATCTGCCTGAGGGGCCTGCTTTCCAGTCAGCCCTAAGCACCACTGCATACAGTCCAGTCTTTTGGGAACTGCTTCAAGGGGCTCTGAACTATGTACTTTGGGGAACAGGGGCTGGCCTGGGGCTCATGTCTTCTCTGGCATCTTCAGGGCTACCCTTCAGCAGCCCTCCTAGGCTTGGGGACAAACTGGGTTCTGGGAGGATGTCTGGATAGCTGCTTTCTCTCACAAAGTCCATTCTGCGTTCATTTAACAAATATTTGAGGCTCTCCTCTCAGCCAAGGCCTGTTCTAGCCAGGGGGTGAGGCGGGGTAGGGGAGTGGGGGGGGTACAGAACAGGACAGGCAAGGTCCCCGCCTTTGTAAAGCTGGCATTCTAGTGGGGGAAGCCAGATAAGGATCAGGTAAAATAAGTAAACAAGACCATTCTTCGGAGTGAGCTATGAGGAAAATAAAATGGTGCCATGGCACAAGAGCTGTGGGGGAGGGGACGGCCCACACCTTTCTGAGGAGGTGGCATTCAACTGACCGGAAGGAAAGGGGACTGTGCCAACATAGGAAGAACACTCCAGGGAACAAGCAGAGTAAAGTGCAGCCCCCAGAGGCCCCGCAAGCATGCACGAGGGGAGGCAAGGGCACATTTGTGCCACACTCTTCCAGAACCTTCCTTCTTCCCTCCTATGCAAGGTGTTAAAGAGGGTTTAAGTAGCTGAAGAGCCTGAGCTGAGTGTGTTGTTTTGAAGGCTCCAGGGGGTCTCTTGCTGGAGGGAGGTGGAGACAAGCAGGCCAGGAGGAAAAGCAGCAAGAGGCTGTGTGGAGACTCAGTGAGAATTGGGGGGGGGGCTACAAGCATGGGAAGGAGGGGTGAAATGGGGGGGGGTCAGATTTGGGACTGTGCACGTGTCTGTGTTGCTGGGGATTGAACCTAGGGCATCCCACGTGCTAGCTGCATGCTATACAATTGAGCTATACACCCGACACTCTCTTTTTACCTTTCATTTTGTTGTTGGTTTTATTTGTTTGTTTGTTTGTCTGTTTGAGACAGGGTTTCTCTGAAGCCTTGGCTATCTTGGAACTCCTTTTGTAGACCAGGCTGGCCTGGAACTCACTCACAGAAATTCACCTGCTTCTGCCTTTCAGGTGGATTAAAGATGTGTATCACCCCTCCCCCATCCCTATTTCTCAAACTGCTAACTTCCAAGCCAAAATCTTGTCCTCTAGCACATTCTGAAACTTGCTTTTTGTTTGTTTTGCTGTACTGGGGGATGGAAATGCTGGGCAAGGTGCGACTGCCGAGCCATACCCTCTTCCTAAAGAAGTCAAGGAAGGTGCGCTACCACTGAACATTTCCAGTTCTTCACCAGTGTACTCCAGGTATGTGCTCTACCTCAGAGCCACACTCCTAACTCCCTACCAGTAGATTCTAGGCTGGTGTTCTAACACTGAGCCACACCCCCAGCCCCTCATTGGGGGATTCTAGGCAGGGGCTCTACCACTGAGTCACACCTCAGCCCCTCACTGCTGAATTCTGGGTGAACACTACCATCTAAACTGTATCTCCAGCCTTGAAGTAAATGTTAAGACAGGAAATCTAGAAAATATTTTACCTAACAGTTTCTTGGTTTGGGTAATTGTTGGAGGATGGTGTTTGGATTTGATTTCCCTTTCTTAATTTTTTTTTTTTTAATGCAGAATCTCACTGTTGGACCTAGGCTGGCCTGACACTCACTGTGTAGCCTCAACTGGCCATGAACTCTCCAGTGAGATTACAGAAGCTGTGATTCTCCTGCCTTAGCCTCCCAAGTGCTTAGATTACAGCCACGTGTCACCACGCCGCAGCTCATCGGTAACTTTGCACTTAATAGAAGATGAAATGCAATTTGTTCTTGGCTCCCCAGGCACGTGGAGAAGATGAGCCCACGTCCAGGACTTTCTCTAATCAATGCTTCCTTGTTGGGTGGCAGTTCTGTGGTTCATCAAGAATCTTGACACCAAAGTAGTATAAAGAACTTTTCCCAATTTGCTAAACAAAACTAACATGTTTTTTTTTCTCTGCAGTTTGATTTCCGATGTTTTTGCTTATCTGCTCACAGCTTCAATGGGAAACAATATAAACAACTAAAGAAATCACACACCTGTTATAGTCTGTGAATAGGAAAACCGGAAACAGCTGATTGTCGTGAACGCAGGATTTTTTCTTTTTTAATCTACCGCATACTCATGGCTCTGATCTTACATGGCACTCAGCATGGCTCTCATCTTACATGGCATTCACAGTTACATTTCCTAACAAATCACTTCTGGGATGTTTGACAGAGAACAAGTTCACATAGCTTTGCCTAAGTCCAGGCTGGGAACCCCAGCTAGTACCACACCAGGCATCCCATAATCTCACTGAAGTGACTTCCTTAATGTGACAAGTTTCTGGAGAAAACAGAACCTCAACAATGTATGCCACTAGAAGCAAACAGCACAAGGCCTTTCTCATCACCGTCAACAGCATGGCCAGAACTGACCTCAGCATACACTCTCCCTAATCCTTCCACAAGCCCTTCAATGAATTACTGAGAAATTCGCTAACTTGTCTAAGGTCATGCAGCTAGTAAATGATGACTTAAGCATTTTAATGTGTCTTCGGAGCCCCTTGCTTACTCAGGGCCTCCCGGCAGAGAGATGATATGTGTAATCTACTGGATGGTTATGGGAGCGTCTCCAGTTACTGCTAAACCATGGAGAAGAAACATTCCACTCCTCCACAAATCAGGCCAGGGGTGTCTGGCAAGTGAGTCCCCTGTGCCGCTCCCCACCCCTAACCCCCCACTCCAGGGGCTCGGAGGAAGACATTATATATGTCATGGGGTGACAACTCTAGCCAGAAGTCTGGCATCTTGTATAAATAGATGCTGCACTCTGGCCCCGTCCTAGGTCGCCTTGGTAGCCTCTCCCGGCAGAGGGAGTGGTTTGGGAATAAGTCCTTTCTGTTGTGGCCTAAACTGTCAACGGACCCACAGTCCTGCCTCAGCCTCAGCGCCTCAGCGGAGGTTACAGGTGTGGGCCGCCACGCCCTTTTCTGACTCCACTGTTTCTTACCTAGCCAAAAGCCCCTCTCCATTCCAGCCAGAGTAGCCTTCTCAGAAACCCAGGCGGGACAAAGAAGCTCCCAGGCGGGCCACTGCAGGATGAATGGCTATGAGATAAAGCCCTTTCCCGTACCTGGGATGGCCTTGGCCATCAACCTGGCCCTGTCTGCGGATCCAGCGTTATCTAGGCCCCTCCCTAGCTCGCCCCACACTCCAGCCTGTCAAACACCCTTGTCCTTTGTCACCAGAACAGGCCAGGCTCCGCAGCCTCTCCACCTTTGCACCTGCCGATCCCTCCTCCAAGGGGGGAGGGAAGGAGGCTTTCCTTCCTTATCCTTCCAGCGAATTCCTGCCTGTTTCAGGAAATGGCTCAAAGCTTCGCTCCTGCGTGAAGCCCTCTCTCACTCCATGTTTCAGTAGGCCCCACTAGGATTCCACAAGCCGAGCTGTGTAAACATATTTATTTGATCCTCACTCTCCTGGAGGCTGGAACTCTGAAAGCCAGGGTCTGCCTTCTTCAGAGCCCAGTATTGGCTGGGGCTGGGTGTCCCCATGGCACCACATATCTCTAAGGCATGAAACCATTTCATGGGGGATGGCATGCCCCCTGCTCCTTTGGTACCCCCTTCTCTATATGATGATCCTTTCCTTCCCGGCTGGCTGCAGACGACTGACACGTCCTTCCCTCTACTTGTGTAATGCGCAGGGACACTTCTCACTCATTTGTAGGAATTTGGAATGATAAAGAGATCTGTCAGCTACAGGGCCTGCAGGCTTTGGGGCCCGGACCCCAGTCCCCATGCCTCAACTCACACACTTATTACACCCTTCCTTGTTGGTGACTGTATTCTTGTGCCCCCCCCCCACCCTCCCCCGTTCCCTCCAACCCTAAGCTCCGCGCCCTTACTAGTGAGGACAAGCTACCGAGGAGGCAGGTGTCAGCCTCCCGCTTACGGCTCTGTTAGCTAAAAACTTTCTCACAGCGTTCCCTTTCCCCTCAGGGGGAAAACAAACAAACAAACATTATTTTTAGCTGAGTAGAGAGACTGAAAATCCCTCTCGGCTTTGAAGGATTTCTCTCCAGGGGACACTCCACAGGTGCACGGTGTATTAATGGGTCGCGCATCTGGCCCAGAGAGCGCTGCTCCGCTCATACCAGCTTATTTATTTAGTGTAATCTGCTTTTTACTCGCTCGGTTCAAAAGCATCAAGCTAAAAATAATCTTGTTTGTGCGCCCTGGCCCGAAAATGAGGCAGTTGGGCCATTAATCACTGAGAATATGTTGAATGGGAATTTGATTAAAGTACAGGATGCGTCCTCCGGACGAAGTCGGTTCTGTACTGTGACCAGAGTAGACGCACGGCGGGCCTCCCCTACAGAGTTCTCGGTCGAGCCTCCTCGAGCCTCCTGGGCGGATCGCAGCGCCCTTTCTAGCCCGAGGGGGCCGCTGCACTGAGGGTCTTGACCCGCGCACCCTGGAGTCGCAGGGAGACCCCCCTCCCCAGCCTGGAACGCTGACAAACGGGGTCCGAGAGGTCGTGAGGATCGGTTCAAGAAGCCTCAAAAGGCTCCTCGGGGTGCAAAAGGGAGAGACTTGGGTGCTCATCAGGCCCCATCTGCCCTCTGCGATCCAGGTGGAGAATGAGGGGGACGCCACGTGGCTGGGGAGCCGGTGCAGGCGAACGCCTACCCACAGCTGCGAGCCTGCAGGCGGCGCGGTGCCGAGGGTCCCGAGGACCCGCCGGGGGCCTCCCAGTGGGCGCTCAGACTCCGCAGCCAGAAACCGACGCCCGGGCTACCGAGGTCAGTGCCCACCTGAATGACAGTAGGCAACAACTGTGGCTTCAGACCCCTGACCGCGGGCCCCGCCTGGGGAGCGCGGTCCCGGAGACAAATTCACCCCTCTCACTCCAACACCCTGCCTTCTCCCCGCCCTCGCGCGCTCGCCCCAGCGTCCTGTTCCGCGAGTCTGGGAGGGCCCACCCGCCGGTCCCCAGGGGCGAAGAAAAACAAAACCAAACAACAACAACAAAAAGCCCAACAGTTGACTAGAGGCTCCACTCAGGGAGCGCTCGCCTCGTAAGCCTAGCAATCCCAGCGCTCTGGCCTGGAGACGTAATTAAAAAAGAAAGTTTTCCAGCCAGGGCGGATGGACCGGCCAGGTCCTCCGGGCTCCGGGGTTAGCGGCCGCCTCCGCTCCCCGCCGGGTCCTAGCGCCCTACACTGAAGAGCCCGTGGGACCCTGGCGTTCCAAAGAGGCTGGGCGGGCGGAGGAGAGGTGCTCGGCCTGGAATCAGTGAGGTCGCTCGGAGTTCAGAGATAAAGACGCACAATCTCAGCGCTCTCTGGGCCTCGCCACTCGGTGGTGCGCCCTGGGGTTGCTGGCCCAAAGCGGTCCCCCGACCTCCAGCGCCGCGGCTCCCCAGGTGGGGACAGGCCTGGTCCCGGCTTTTGAGACGAGTCTGCACCACAGTAGTGCAAGACTAACGTTCTCCTCTCTCCCGCCCGCCCCCGTCCCCGTCCCCCGCCCGGCCCCTGGACGCTCCCGGGCTCCCCGGTGTTGGCTGGAAGTGGGTGACTTAGAGGCTTAAAGGA
>CM053758.1:5536029-5708056 GCA_028658305.1 Pachyuromys duprasi
CTGCATGTGTGTGCGTGTGTGTGTGTGTGTATCTGTGTGTGTATCTGTGTGTGTGTATCTCTCTGTGTGTGTATATCTGTGTGTGTATCTGTGTGTGTGTGTATCTGTGTGTGTGTATCTGCATGTGTGTGTGCGTGTGTGTGTGTATCTGTGTGTGTATCTGTGTGTGTATCTCTCTGTGTGTGTGTATCTGTGTGTGTATCTGTGTGTGTGTCTATCTGTGTGTGTGTCTATCTGTGTGTGTGTATCTGCATGTGTGTGTGTATCTGTGTGTGTATCTGTGTGTGTGCATCTCTCTGTGTGTGTATATCTGTGTGTGTGTATCTGCATGTGTGTGTGTATCTGTGTGTGTATCTGTGTGTGTGTATCTCTCTGTGTGTGTATATCTGTGTGTGTATCTGTGTGCATGCGTGCGTGCGTGCGTGCATGTGTGTGTGTGTAGGTCAGAGACAGCTTTCGAGAATTCTCTCTCACCGTGCTATGGACCCTAAGGCTCAAATTCAGGCATGTCAGAGGAGCTGGCTCAGCTGCTTTCTTGAATCACAAATACAGAGTCTAAGTAGTGAGCCCTGATCAGTGAGGATCAGCATCTTTGCTGGAGTGACACCCCAGTCTTCACGGGGCATTCATCTTCTTGGGGTTCCCTTTGAACTCTTCCTTCCTTCCCTTCTTCCTTTCCTCTGTCCCCTCTCTTCCCTTTCTGTCTCTGACTCTCTTGGTTTTTTTTTTTTTTTCTTTTGAGACAGTCTCACCATAGGCCTCCAGCTTGTAGACATATTCCAGGCCCCATGAACGACTTTTTATTTGGAAAGCTGTGCCCTGAACGAGTTGGGAGGCTTTGAATTTCCTTTACCGCTGGGAGAGGGGGGAGAGGCATACACCATGTGCAAGGGCTGTCTCCTACCCCTTGCCTCCTCTGTTTTCCCCTACATCATCCTGATGGAGCTTGAATCCAGGAAGAAAGTGATGGAGACTGTCTCTTGCCCTTGTAGAAGAGTTGGTCAGGGCAAGCCTCGGACAGCTAGGGCTCCTTGGGTCCTGGGTCATGGGCACATAAGCACGTAAAGGGAAGCTTTGGCCAAACTTCCCTAGAACTGAAGCAGCTGACAAGAAATAACTTTGGAAACCCTTCCCTTTCCCCCGTCACTGCCTGGAATGTCACCATGAGCAAACTCCTCAGACAGGGCAGGAAGGCAGCTCCTGGGCCCCACTACGAAGCACAGGAAGCAGCTGGATTCCACTTGCCCAGCGCAGGGACAACAGCAGGTGCTGAGTGGGACTGGAGGCCTTACATTATCGTCAGCTTCTCCACACCCAGGTGAGCCGGGCTCCCAGCACAGGACAACAGAAAGGATGTGGGAGCAGGTTCCAGGGCGGGCGAGTCCCAGGGCGGTCCAGTCCCAGGGCGGTCCAGGGAGAGTGCTTCTGTGTGGGTGCTGGCACCAGGACAGGAGCACGCCCCACGCAGACACACGTGGGGCCAAATTGGAGGCTTCAGGGGTGGCATCCATGCCCAGGAAGGTGAGGGGGTCCCCATAGGAGCAGTTCTCCAGGTCCAGCCCGGGCTGATGTTCTTCTCTGCTTGAGGAGAAATCTCAGGTGAGAAAGGTGGAAGCAGCTGAGTCACAGGCCAGTCCCCTGTGCTGAGGGGAGGTGGGGACGATGGCTCTGAGCCCAAAATGTGTCAGACGAGAGATGTGCATCTTGAGGGACGCGAGGTTTATGTAATTATGTGGGGCAGCACGCTGCTCAAGCGTGTGGGAGCCACACTAGGAAAGAGAACAGCCCGCTCCGTGTCCTCTGCCTCCCTGGGCTACACTGACCAAACAGCCCAGCATCCCACAGGCGGCCCGGCCAGCCGCCTGCAGTCACAGTCGGAGTATACTGGGGTCAGGTCTTTCCAGGCCCGGTGGGCTGGGGCTGGGTCAGGAGTCGGTTGCTCTTGGGCTGCCACTCTGCCCACTCATCGTAATGGTTTAACCCACAGCACCTCCACATCTAGCCAGGGAAGGAAGACACTCAGCTTTTTTTCTTAACACTTGAGTAATTGACTCC
Organism: Pachyuromys duprasi; assembly: GCA_028658305.1. Lineage (NCBI taxonomy): Eukaryota > Metazoa > Chordata > Mammalia > Rodentia > Muridae > Pachyuromys > Pachyuromys duprasi. The sequence continues at coordinate 5,538,085 of CM053758.1, forward strand.
ATTTCACATTACCTCCCCTTGCCAGCTTCCCTCTGCGTTGCTCAACCTAATTTACTTTTAGTTCTTTTCTTTGTGTGTGTGTGTGTGCGCGAGCGAGAGTGCACACGCATGTGTATCTGTGTATGTGTGTATGTATGTATGTGTTTCTGTATATGTGTGTATGTATGTGTCAGATGTATATCTGCGTGTGCGTGTGTGTGTGTGTGTGTGTGTATGTGTGTGTGTGTATAGGTCAGAGACAGCTTTAGTGAGTTAGTTCTCTCTTTTCATGATCAAATTCAGCTATGTCAGACTCAGGTATTTAGTAGTCTGTGCTATCCCCTCACTGGCTCTAGTTCTTAATTTAAAAAGCTAATGGGCAGAAGATGCTTTAGAGCGCCGTGGAGATTTTTTTTTAAGTTGGGGCTGCATGTCTAAATCATGGCCAGGCTTGGGTGGTCTAGGTGCCATCTGTCTTCAGTAACCTCAGCCTGTCAGCTGGCCATCTCTTTCTGCCTGCCTGGGAACCGGTGACAATGGGACATCCCTGAGACTCCATGAAACGCTGTGCAGCTCATGGTGCCCAGGCCACGGGTCATGGTGACAGAAGGGCTGAACCTGCGCTCCCACCCACTGGGAGCGTGAGACCGCGTATGTCCCCCCCCCCTGCTGTGTGACCATGCTCAGGTTTGGCAGCCTCTCTGTTGGAGCACGTCTGAGAGGTGTGCCAGGATCGCCGGAGGCGAGATGATGAATGGTGTTCCTCTAAAACACAACAACGGCAAGAGCCTGATCCCAGGGCCAGTCACAATGGGGAGGCTGGGGACTGAGCCACCTGGCCACTAAGAGGGGGAAAATGAGTCAGAAACAAATAAGCCACCTGCCAGCCAGATTGTTCATCTCTCCAAGAGAGTGAAGGGTAAGGAGTGAGAGGGCTGCAGGACCCGGGTTGGGTAATTCCCTGCCTGCCTCTGGAGCCTAGATCCTGGGTCCTTGCCAGCCAGGTGCGAGGTGATGCTGATGAGCTGGATGGTGAAGGGCATCAGCGCTCTCAGCCAGCCCTAGGGTGAGAACCCTCCGCCTGCTCATGCCTTCTTAGGTTGTAGGAAGCGGGTATGTCAGTACCACTTCCTTTTCCCGATAACCCTCGCCAAGCTATGGCCAGTCCATAGCAGTTGGCCAATCGCTGTCTTTCTCCCATGCACCCCCAACACCCCGCACTGCAGCCTAGACAGAGCAGGGAAACTAAAGGACTGAGGGGGAACAAGATCCAGGATGAGGAGGTCACCCTCAGTCGGGTGGGAGCTGTACCTTCGTCGCCCCAAACCCAGACCATTAGACGCCCCCAGGTCACTGTGGCTAGGAGTGGGTAGTCCCCAAGACCTGCAGGAGGCAAGGAGGAACCGGACAGGACACTGAGGTCAGGCTGACGACATGGTTTGGTAGAAGGCAAGCAAGTTGATTCTTCAGTCTTTGATCTTGTTTTCATGTGTCCTTTGCTACATTTATTTCTCCTGCTATTGTACAACACAGTGGCTTTTGGCCAAGGGCAGACTTCTTCCAGAATCTCCACTAGTTTTTTTTTTTTTTTTTTAACTCTGGATCCTGTGAAACACAGATCTGAGTAGATTCACTAAAGCATCACTGGCCAGTGTTTCCCTTCATGCTCATCAGTTCCAGAAAGTTCTTATCTGTCAATCCTTTAAAACACCAGGAGAGTTGGCTCATCCGTTACGAGCACTGGCTGCTCTTGCTGAGGACCCGGGTTCAGTTCCCAGCACCCACGTGTCAGCTCACAGCCATCTGAAATTCCAGTCCCGGAGGATCCGGCACCCTCCTCTCGCCTCCATGGTGCCAGGCACACACATGGTGCACTTACATATATGCACTCGAAGTGATAAATCTTAAAAGTTGAACGGCCATCATTCACGCTGTGTTTTCTCCCTTATCTCTTTCACAGACACTGTTACAAATATACTCTCCCCCAGCTCACATTGCGTCTTCTGTATTTTCCTTTTGTTGGTATCTCTTGCTTTCATGATACGTTTCTTCTGACAGCTTCCCTGGTTTGCTGAGTCTTTTCTTCCCAGAGTATTTTTTATTCATTTGTTTTCGTCTTATATGTGTGAGTGTTTGTCTGTGTGTGTGTGTGTGTGTGTGTGTGTGTGTGGGCACCATGTGTGTGCAATACCTACAGAGTCCAGAAGGGGGTGTCAGAACCCCTGGGACAAGCGTTACAGATGGCTGTGAGCTGTCACGTGGGTTCTCGGAATTGATCTGGAAAAGCAGCCAGTGTCCTCGACCACTGAGCCTTCCCTCTACTGTTGGGGGGGTCTCGTGCACTGTGTGTTCAGATGCTGATTCCTGTGCCCAGAGATCTGGCTGTAGTCATTGTCATTTGGACACTGGCATTGTCATTTCTATGAAGAACCTCCTGTCTCAATGTTGTATAAAAATTGTTCTCCATCCTCTCTGATTGGTTAATAAAGAGCTTATCTGTCTATAGCTGGGCAGAAGAGGAGAGGACACGGGGCTTCTGATCCCAGTCAGGGGGTCACAGGTGGGGACCATGATGAGGAAGAGAAGAGGGAGAGAGGAGGGAAGGAGAGGAAGGAGAGAGAGGAGGGAAGGAGGGAGGAAGAGGACAGAGGGAGGGAGGAAGAGGGGGAGGAGAAGGTTGCCATGAGGAAAGACAGATGGAGCAGAAGCATCCAAGGTGAAACTAAGATGTCAAGGAGCTTGAGACAAGTGGCCGGGAAGTAGCTAGGCTAGTATAGACAGGTCAGGATAGATCAAGATCTGCCAGCTTTAGTGCTCAAAGCTTATTAATAAATGTAACAGGTCTCTGTATCATTATTTAGGAGTCCCTACTTATACTATATTTCTATACTCTAACCCCCTCAAAAATTTTATAACCAACATGACCACTGCATGTTTTCTGCTTGGGTTAATGTTATTTTGTTTGTAGAGATGCAATTTCTTCATTTTCAAATCTATTTCAATTTTTTTTTGTTGTTTTCTGAGACAGATCTTTCAAAGGTGACTCCACTAGTGTAGAATTTGCAATTCTCCTGCTTCAACCTCCAAAGTCTTGGAATTTTGGGCGTACACTATTATATCTGCTATATTCTACTTTTCCCAGATTACCACCAGCCCAGTTGGTTTTAAGCATGTGTTATTACTATAAACATAATATGTGTAGTTAGAGTCAATGATTTGAATCCTCCATAGGTCTAGTTCTGTCTCATGTTTATTCTTCTAGCATTAGGCCATAGTGCCTTGCTTTCTTATGTGTCTGGCTATCTTTGACTAGACTTTAGTCAGCGTTCATAAGAAAACCTTTAGATTTAGAGGGGTGCTTTTTTTTCAGAACATTTTTTTATTTCTTCCTGACAATTTTGTACATGTGTACACTATACCTTGATCTCATCCACCGCCCCCCAACTCCACTTTCCTACTCCCCTCAGACACACCCAAAACACAACTCCTCCCAATGCATGCGGGGAGCATTTTCATTGACTCTAGACCAACATTTCACAATGCTGCTCGTTCAGGACCACGTTGATCCAAGCGTAAGGTCCTGTGATGTACCCAGGAGATGAAAGGACAGAGAGCAAGCTCATGTGAGGGCTGCTTTACTTCTGTATCATCCTTAAACGGAGGGCGTAGCCCTCTGCAGTCCCACACCGACGTGGGATGGGTATTTTTTTATTTATATGCCCTACCTGTGTCAGCCCTAAGGTTTGATCACTGTCTATCATTCCACAAGGTTAACAAAATAAACTTCAGATCTGACAAGGTCAGAAAAAAAAAACCAAAAAACCACTAGCCTCTACTCCTATTTATCCACTACGACTCCCTTTCTCCTCAGTTTTGGCCTGGCAATTCTCTTCTTTGCTTTTAATATATTATAAAAATCTTATCCAACCCTTTCAAGCCATTTTCAGCGAGATGGGCCCGAGCAGTCTAGCATGGTGTACCAGGCACTTGAAGCTCCCTCTTCATTTATTTATCCGACAAGCGTTTCCTGAGAATGTACTGTGTGCCAGGCTCTGCGCTCTGGCCCCAATAGGACACCTGAGCCGCAGAGCGAGCGCTTACGGCGTGTACACTCTTCTCTGCAGAGACAGAAAATAAACAGAGTTACACAATCAATTAGTTAATTGCAGCCATGACACACAGCGAAGGAAGGGAACTCGAGGGTGGTGGAAGCCGCTGACTGGAGTGCTCCCTGCTCTGGGAAAGTCATCGCTAGGGATGGGACTGCACGCTGAGCTCCGAGGAAGAGGCGTCTGAGAAAGCCGCCAGGGGCTCGGCTGTGAGGCCATGGGCAGAGTGCACAGCACACAGAACACTCAGGCACGGCAGAGAACTGAAAAAGAGTAAGCGTGTGTGTGACCGCAGCGCAGGCTGGGGACAGAGGTGAACTGGAGGATCAGCGGGGTTAGATGGACTACCCAAGCTCTCACACATGTGAGTTTACGATTTGATCAGCAGCCCAGAAACGAACAGAGCCAGGGCATGGTTGCTTTCAAGGGTGATGGCTCTGCTGGGCATGGTTGTGCACACCTTTACCTCCCAGCCCTTGGAAGGCTGAGGCAGGAGGATTGTGAATTTGGGGCTAGCCTGGGCTACGTGGTGAGATAATGCCCAATAACAACAAGCTTGTTCTACTGGTGTGTGGAAGATGGATCATGGTGGCAAAGTAGGCATCAGTCCAGCCAGGGCTGATGTGGCCCTGTGGCTCAGAGGAGAGTAGAGTCAAGAGATGATCAGGGGATAAGATCAGAAGACATGGAATTATCTGCCAAACCTCGCTTACTCACACCCACTCTTCCTCAGTGACCCCCGACCCCCTGTTTCTGCATTGAGAGTCTCTCATGCCCTGTGGCTCCCTACTGGGCTTTGCCTGTGTAAAGCAGCAGCAAGATATCTGAGAGATAAAGAGGTAAGAGGCTAGGGTGACTCGTTACTGTTTCAGGGTCTCATATCTCCCTAAAAGTATAACTCTGTCCACCAGGGTCTCTGCCCTGCCCTCACAACTCCAGTTCCTACCAGGCCCCTGAGCATTGGCTCCTTCCCTTATGCTTTAACTGTACAGGTGGCCGCAATGGCTGCTCCAGCTAGTTTCTGAGAGTGCTTTGTCAGCCCCTCTAACGGATCCCACTGTTAACAGCTGTCTGCTGGGTGAGATGAAGAGACTGCGATTTCTATCCTGGACCCTGAGTTTTCAATGTCCAATACTTAGAGGGGTTTTTTTTTCTTGTTATTATGATTAATGTTGTTTCATTGGTTGGTTGGGTTTTTGTTTTGTTTGTATATCTGTTTGCTTGCCTTAAAGACTCCCATGGCTAGAAACATAGTTCAGTGGTAAAACACCTGCCTAGAATCCCCAATTCAGGGGCTGTGGGTGTGGCTCAGTGGTAGAGCACCTGCCTAGAATCCCCCAGAGGGGGACTAGAGGCAGGCGTGGTTCAGGAGTAGAATGCAGGCCTAGCAAGATCTTAAGTTCCACCCCCAGTGCATAGGGGAATAATAACAATAATAACAATAACAATAATAAAATTGGGAGCATTAATCTGTCTGGGAGCCCTGGAGAGAGGCCAGTCCCCTGGGGCAGCTAACCGGGTGTTGCCAGCCCACATGAAGGCCCTGCTGCTGGCCACATTCCGTAAACAAACATCCACATGTGTGCACATGGCCAGCCAGTGCCAAATGACAAACACGGCTGGGACAAGTTTATGGAGCTGCAGTATTGGGGAGGACAGAGATAATTAGGCAAATCATAAATATGTACGGTGATGTCTTTGTCTGCACAAACCCTGCTTGTCTACTGGAATTCCAGCCTGGAGATGGGTGGAGCAGGGTGTTTGGAATCTTTAGACTCAAAGCCCCCCAGTCCTCTCTGATGAAACAGCTGGGGTGAAAGTACCTCTGAGTTCAGGGGTGGCCTTGCAGGCATGATTTTCTCCCCTTTCTTACACAGACACAGTTTGCCTGTTTACCCTTAGAAATGCATAAGCTCCTCCCCAGAAGTTGATAGGTGCCTGTACCCTCCCTGCCCACCCTGGTGAAGGAATCTTGGACACAGAGCTGAGTTTGAGGGGAAACACAGCTTCACGACAGAGGTGGCTTGAGTAGGGATGTGGTCGGGGAAGGGCAGGCAGTGCTCAGCGTGGGCCACGGTGACACCATGGCTCCAGCTACTCAAAGGACTTCTCTGGGTAGAGAAATGCGGCAAAGTTGCAATGGCAGGTTGAAGGCTCAGTGAGGGAGAGGGTTGGGAAAGATGGACAGAGCTCTGTGGGGCCAGGCAAGCGGGGCAGCATGCCTCCCTGTTGACCCGTGTCAGCTCTGGCCTCTGATGGTGTTCTAGTCTACTTGTTTGCAGCATCCCCTTTGACTTGCGATCTCCTTTTACAGGGCAGAGCAAAAAAGCCTATTTTATGCTTTGACTCCAGTGGGGAGACACTGGTGGTCATTGAGCAAGGGGGTGGTGGGGTCTAGATATTGTCTTCACCCTCCAGTGTTCGATGAGTGCCGGTGTCGCCATTCCTGAGCTCTGGGGAAGCAGCCATAGCCACATTTGATCGAATCTCTGTCCTCACACAGCTTAAACACCGATGCCTGAGGTCTGCTCCATCCCTGGGCACATCAGCAGCCTCTCTGGACAGATGGGAAAATAAGGGGCAAGAATGCTGCACCAAATCTTTTTCTTTCTTTTTTTCCCTAAATTTAACAATTAGGGCATCGTTGAAGCCTACTCCCAAATTCACCTCAAAGAGAGGTCTTTCTAGGGACCATGTGCAGCACAAGCAGTCCCTACGCTCCACTGTCACTTACGGAGCTGATAACTGGCTCCCAGATGCTCACAGAAGCCCAGCAGGATGACACACAAGCTGCTCAGGAGGCAGAAGGAGCTGCGAGTCAAAAGCCAACTGCACTGCGAGACTCTCTCAAAACAACAGCCAAGTAAAGAGTATAGCTCCCAAAATCCCAGCTTGAGTGGCCGACGCAGAAATGGACACACGGAAGCCGGGCGTTGCTGGTATGTACCTTTAATCCCAGCACTTGGGAGGCGGAGTTAGGTGGGTCTCTGAGTTCGAGGCTAGCCTAGTCTATGGAGTGAGTTCCAGGACAGCCAGGGCTACACAGAGAAACCTTGACTCGAAAGGGAGAGAGGAAAATGAAAAAGAAAGAAAGGATGGATGGATGGAGGAAATGGACACATGGCATACATACCCAGTAAAACTTCTCTCACTGAGCTGTGCTGGGGACTCACAGGACCTGATACAATAAGGAAAACAATACACGATGTATTCAGAGGGACTCTGAAGCCTCCTCTCACGCCCTCTGCCTTTCCAGCCTTTCTACCGGCTTCAGTCTCTATCTGGTTGGGATTTAAAATAACCCAAGGTCTCCAAACAGACACCTTAGAGTCATTAACCTCTGAACAATCCTACCTGAATACCTGCATTGCCTGTGGTGGCTCATATATTTAATGCCAGCACCCAGAGAGCTGGGGCAGGAAGATTGCTTTGAGTTAGAGCTATATAGTGAGTCCCAGTTGAGACCTGGTCTCAAAAAAAAAAAAAAAAAAAAAAAAAAAAAGAAAGAAACAGGTCCTGGAATTGAGCTCTCCTGGGCCTTAGATTCACCAGAGAAAGGAAGATGTTGATTGGCCAACCCTGGGTTATGACCTCATCCCCTCCCACAGTTTGGAAAGTTTAGCTCCACCTAAATTATACAGAATGGGTGAGAGTGGGGACCGGAAGATCTTCAAGGAAAACGAATATGAAACTCAACGGAGAGACATGGATGCTTGGGGTAGGAGAAGAATTGGCGCCCGCTGGGTTTGCACCCTTTCCTGGTGGAAACACTTGAGCCAGTGCAGAGGGAGATGACTCAGGGGGACTCTTTCACCATTGCAGCAAGAGAGAAAGTAAGTCCTTGGCCCCAGTGCCTTTCCGGAACCAGCCATTGTGGTCTGGGTCCTACGTGAGTTCTTGTGTTCTGCCCTGCCTCGGTCTCTTCCCATAGGTCATACAGCCCACCAGGAGGCCCCAGGTAGCACTAGGACGCAGGGAAGACACATGACAGTGACCAGCAGCTCTAAGAGATGACTGGGCCTTTTTGTCCTCTGGCCATAGGAAGAAGGGCTCCCCAAGAGCATCTTTGGTCCCCTACTCACCAGCATTCAAGAAGACCCCTTGATAGCAAAGAAGGTGTCTTGGTTAGTTTTTATTGTCAACCTAGTATCATCTGGTGAGAGGCAACTTTAATTGAAGAACTGCCTCCACTTGAATGCTAATTGATGCAGGAGGGCCTCGCCCACTGTGGGCGGTACCATTCCTTGGCAGGTGGTCCAGGCTTGGGTAAGAAGCCAGAGACCACAGTAAGCGCCATCCCTCTATGGTTTCTGCATCAGTTCCTGCCCTGGCTTCCTTCAGTGACAGACTGTGACCTGAAGCATAAGCCAAATCGGTCCTTTCCTCCCCAAGTTGCATTCTGTCAGAGTGTATCATCACAGCAACAGAGAACCAAACTGGAAGGGAAAGAAATCCATTAGTTGCACACTAGAGGCACAGAGACACATTCTCAAAGCTCTTATTTCAGCTACCACGCAGGAGGTTTCATTATGATGGTCCAATCTCTCCCTGCAAGCCCGTCACCCACATCAGAAGTTGATCCTACCGTCAGCCGAAATAGACACCATACCCGGGAGAATGGAAGGTGTTGATTGGCCAGTACAGAGTCCTGTCCTAGCTTGCCTACATTAAAAGTGGGGGGTTAGCCCACCCAAAGGCATAAGATGAGTATTGGGAGGTGAGTATTCCCCAAAGGATCGCCAGAGTGGACTTTAGTTGTCAGACTACAAGTACAAAGGCCACAAACCCTTACAGCCTCGCTCTGGCTTGTAAGAGGTGAGTTTGGGGAGGCAGAGGAGAGAGGCACAGGAGGTGACAACAGGCCTCAGAGCTCATCAGTTCTGGGACGAGAGTCTCTGGCTCAGGGAGGGCGGTCACACTGAGTTCCGGCAGAGTGTGCAGGCCCACCAGGGATCTAGAGGACAGCTTCCTCTCCGTGTCTTCATGCCACAAGATGTAAAATAATCCCCCAGGCTCAGAAAAACACATTTTATGGCTGTCTGACTCATATCCCACAAAGCTAGGCCCACCCCACCCCCACCCCACAACCTTTACAGCTTTTGTTTTGAAAAATTAAAAAAAAAAAAAGTATGTTGAAGATTTTAGGATGACTTTTACGCATAAATTGTTCTCTTCCTCACCCTCGTCCCAGGCCCCCCTCACCTAATTTCTCAAACGCTGGCTGCCAGTGACTGTGGAGAGCCTCGTCCAAGTGGGTGTGGGGTGACATGGGGAGCTCTGGGCCTCGGAGCCCCAGGCCAGGGCAAGCGGATGCCTGCTGGGCACTGAGACAGGCCCAGAGCTCTGGGGTGAGGGATGAGGGGCATCCCTGAGCCTGCTGGTTTGGGGTCTTAGGCAGACATGTCACTAGCTTCCAGATTGACAATCTCCTTAGGGGGCTGGAGGGACAAAGGTCACTTCAAACTGGTGGCTTTTTCTGTCAACACCCAAGCTACAGAGTGCCACGGAGCGCTCTCATTCGTTGAGCAGGGACAAGTCCCCAGCCCGTGTACCACCCTTAAGCTCATCAAAGTGAACTTGGGTGTTCTTGGATGTCTGGCTCCATCCAGGGTTTCACAAGCGCCCCTCCCCCCCATTCCCAGAAACCCATCCATTGCCCTCATTCTCTCAGCTGTCATGGCTGTTATCAGCATCCCAGAGTCTCGTCAGAAAGCAGTAGGACAGGGCACATGTCCCACCTACAGCAGGGCTCGGACCAGGGACCATATCACAGTTCCTGAGAACTGAGGGGAAGACCCCAGGTGGGAACTCAGGGATGCAGCAGACAAACTCATTCCTGAGCATCGGTTTGGTTTTAGGTCTCTGTGAGGTGCCCACTGCCCACAGAGCCTCCCTGTCCTTCAGCTTGGCACAGCCAACACCTTCCACATAGTGTCCACTTGGCTCCATATCTCTTTGGGAGCTCACCTGAGAAGCTAGCCCCTTCCGAGGCCTCTAGTACCCTGTGTACTGCAGGATTAGGGTCGTGGTGCCTGCCATGTCTAGATGCTCCACAAGCTGGAAACACAGGGGCACAGTGTCAACCCAGAGGCATATTCACCTCTGACAACATGCCTAGGCAGAGACTATGGGCCATGGGAGCTACCAGGCATGTCCGGGCCCCTCTACTTCCGCCCATGCTCATCTTTAGAGATGGCTCTGGTCTGGCCATGCAGAGCTTTGGATTTCCACCTGGGATCAGGAAGCAAGTATAAGAGGATGCCTGAGCAGTGGGCAGTCTCAGGGTCAAGGGCTGGGGTCTAGGACAGACATGGCTCCAACAGGAGGAGGCTACGGATGGAGGGGTCTCCCAGCCTGGCTAGCCCACAGGCTAGGAGGCAGGCAAGAGGTGATGAGGACTTCCCTAACCACCAGAAAGTGATTCAGCTAAATTGAGGAAGACTTCCGTTTCAGCAGAACACATTTTCCGCTACAGTAAGAGATTTTCACCCACGGACTCCAGAGGCACAGAGTCCTCCGGAGAAGGTTTGGGGAGTTTCAGTTTGAATCGTCACTGCAGATTCTTAATCATCGTTTTGAGGAGGCAGCTCTTGGTGTTCCAGCAGGTGGCTGGGTCCCGGGGCAGTCAAACCAGGTGTGTGTGTGTGTGTATGTGTACATCTGTGACTTGATGACCTTGGAGGCGAAGAAGGAAGGTAGCTGCCACCATTCCTTTGGTCAGTGGTAAGCCCTGTCCAGGTCTGCTGGATGACCTGGATTCTCCACCCTCACAGCGCTGCCCTGAGAGCCAACAGCTACACCAGGGGCTATGTGTACGCCAGGCAGCAGGCTGGGCACTCACAGCCTTGGGAACCTACCTATCAGCTGAGGCTCCGAGAAAGGAAAATACCAGTCAGCAGCCAACCAGATGCACACGCAGGCAGCCTAACAGTATGGCAGCCTCCCCGCCTCCCACAGTCACCCTACCTCTTGGTTCTCCTGTCCCTGGCATCTCCCTGACACCACCCAGGGCTGACAACGTCGAAGCCAGATGTGGTGACCCAGACCTGTATCATCCCAGCAGCTCGGGAGGTTGAGGTACTGTTGCAGTTCAGCTGAGTGAGATCCTGTCTCAAAAGAAAATGGTGACAAAGAGGGGTGGGCCTCTAGTTCTGGGGTAGAGTGCTTGAGGTCCTGAATTGAACCTCCAGTACAAACAAACAAACAACAAACAAAGCTGAGCTGAGCCGAGCTGAGCTTCCCTGGTTTGGGGATGTATAAAGTTGAGGCCTCTCTAACGTAGTGCTGGTCCCCAGGCAGGCTGGGTGGCAGGGAGGGTCTTCCAATAGTGTTGAGGCAGGCCTAACACTTCTGGCCTAACAAGTATGGTGAGGACAAACCCTGATTCAGATGCCTGATGGAACAGAAGGCTGGCTGCTTCCAGCCCCTCCCTTTCCTGGACAAGCCCAGGTGGGGACCCTGGAGGCTCAGCAGCAGGTTCTGGCCTGGGCAGTGGTAGCAAGGTGTAGGAAGTCCTGGCCCCAGGCAGAGGCTCCCTTAGCGGGAAGGCACCCCTCCCCCCCCCAACCCTCAAGGAGGCCGTGTTATCTTCTGCCACCAGGCAAGATTCCCAGCTGTACAGGTCCCCTGGTTCCTTGGCAGGCCTTTCTCCAAGACTTCATCCTCCCAGCGGTGAAGGGAGGGTGACAAGGTGCAGGACCCTCTTCCTGCTGTGTTACTGGCTAGACCTGGATTCCCTGGGACCGCCACCTCCCGTTCTACCTGCCTCCAGTGGACATTTTGGCCTCTGGGCATTTCAGAGGACACATCAGGCCTGGCCAGCAGGGCTTTGCTGGTAAAGGCTAAAGTGAAGATTCTGCTTAGAGCTAAAACACATGACTTGGTTGGGATGGTCTCCCCAAGGCCCAACTTGGTGGCCAGACTCCAGGGAAGAGCAACAGGGGCTTTAGAGGCCCAGGAAGGAGGCCAAGCCTGCAGCCCCCTGGTGCTTGCCAGCAGCTCCAGAGCAAAGGGCAGGTTGGCTCTGGCCAGAGGAAGCAGGGCAGGGGCCAGCATGAAGATGGAGGCTGGGTTCAGTGACTAATCAAATGGGAGACCCGAGTCCTAGGACCCCATCAGAGAGGCAGAAAAAGGGACAACAGGAATGAGAGGAATGAGTCAGAACAGGGGTACTGTGCCTTGGCAAAAGGCCAATGGGGGAGAGAAGAGGGGCTGCCGACACAGGGATGAAGCAGACACAGCGAGGATTCAGAGCCGGCTGGAAACACCCAACCCCGCCTGGAGTCTGGCGATAGCCAGGCTGGGCCTATGGAGCAGAGAGCTCCTAAGAGAACCAAGGACTGCCTCTGACCTTCCTGTTTATTACCCTTGACCTCTGCCTGCATGGAAACCCCCACCTTCCCCACGCCCAGGTCTCACAGTAGGCTTGCCGCATCTGTGAGCGCTTCTGCTCATGTCTGTGTTCCTGTGTCTGAAGCCTCTGCTGCCTGGAGAGCCCCATCAGAGCAAGGCTTCTCTCTGAGCCCCTTTCTCCCCCCCCCCCCCGAGTGAGGTTAGCCCTGTGTGGAAGCTGGAATTGCTGTGAGTCTGACGCTCTGTTCTTGCACAGGCCCGAGAGACTCCCCCTAGCCCATGCTGGAAGAGAAGGCCACCCGTCCCTGGGAATCACAGCACACCAGGTGGAAGGAGAACCTACTGGGCCCAATGCCTGGCAGAGGCAGCATCTAGCTTCGGAACTGGAATGAGTCCGGCTCCTGGAGTGGGTCGCAGAATGTCTCCTGCCTGTAAAGCTCAGTGTGTGTGTGTGTGTGTACACACACCCATGTAACATTCAACCTTCACACTCATTCGCTAACCCATGAGCTTTCTCCACATGCTTTATCTCAATGGCTCCCCGTTGCACAGGGGACAAGCTGAGTTCTCTGCTGGCCATTACCAAACTCCACCCAGCCATTTCCCTTGTGGCCCCTTCACACAGCCCCGCTCAGCCAGGCTAGTGCTCCCTGAAGGCACTAGTCTTCAAGCGTGCTTTCTCGGCAGACGTTCGGCAGCGTGTCCACAAGGGGTTACTCTGCATCTGTGGTGTCTCCCCTGGCTGGGGTCTGAATTGGGTGAGAAGGTGTGGCAGGGAAGAAACCTGATTTGCACTCATTGGAGCATAAAAGGAATTCTTGCCATGGAAACATCCAGATGGTGCTGGTTCAGGGACAGCTCGGGGGCACAGTTTTAAGAATCCCCACTCAACTGGGTGTGGTGGTGCGTGCCTTTTATCCCAACACTCCGGGAGGCAGAGGCAGGCGGATCTCTGTGAGTTCGAGGCCAGCATGGTCTATAGAGAGAGTCCAGGACAGCCAGGGCTACACAGAGAAACCCTGTCTCAGAAAACAAACAAACAAGAAGAATCCTCACTCATCTCTCTTGACTGCCTTCGCCTTCCTTATCCTCCAGACCAGCTCCCATCAAGAAAGCCATTAGGGTCCCCCTTCTGATTTACCACTCAAGGAAAATAAAGTCTTAGCATGTCCAGCAAATATCTCAAGGTGACAGCCATGGTCAGGGCCAGGGCATGTGATCTCCTGCCCAAGCCCTGGGTAGCCCTTCCCAAAGCACATGGTCTGAAACGGTGGGGAGAGCTGGCTTTCCAAAGCTAAGCTAGAGGCTGCTCCGGAAGAAGGGAACAAATGCTTGGCAGCCAGCACCCCGGGCGTTCTTACTGGGGACCCTGAGCAGTGTTCCCATCCTCGCTCTTACTTTCAATCAGCGTTAGAGTCTAGAATTCTGGCACCTCGTTTCTTATGGTACAGATGGAGAACGGGCCCAGAGAGACAGGTTACTGGTCGGAGTTTGCACAGCCTGTTTGACCAGAGCTAGAAGTAGCCTAGGACCTGGCTGTCCACCCAAGGTGGGGATAAAGCAAGCATGGCTGCATGTCACAGCTCTGGCTAGCCAGCCTCATGGTCTGACTTGCAAACCCCACATGACAGCAAGGACCGGCCATCAGGAACCACAGGGGTCACCCAGGACCCTCCAACTAGAAAACTGAAGTTCAGAGGCACCACAGGCGATGACGGGGGTTTGGATTGGAACATGGGGTAGGTCAACCTGGGGTACAAGGCAAGAAGATCCTCAGCTTTCAGACCATAGGACCACCTGTTTCTGTTGAAGAGCTGGGGGCGGGGGTGGTAACGCCTGAGCCATGAGCACAAGAGAGGTCAAGGGGCAGAAAGGCCAGAGGGCCCAAGCGGGCTCCAGCAGGCTGTGGACACTTGGCCAGAAAGGCCTGTTTACTGAGAGGCCAGGGAGGTCAAGGCCCAGGTCCAGAGTTAATCATTAACGGCTCACCCTGCTCATGGCTGCCTGGTGTGGTCTGGACTAGGCCCCAGCACACAGGCGATACCTGACTGCTACCCTGTGTGTCGGGGGTGAGAAGGTACTGGTGGCTTAGGAAGGGCTTGTGGCAGGGTCCTGGGACACCAAGACAAAAGTAGTTTGCTTCCCACACATCAGGGTCTGGGGTGTGAAACCTTAGGCCTTGGTCAGGAGAGGGTCAGACCAAGGCAAGGGTTCAGAGGGAAGCCTGTTTTGCTGAAACAGGCTTGGTGGCAGGATGCAGAGCCGGGTGGGGGGCAGGTCTGCACCCTAGGCCTTTCTCACCAGGGTCTGGGCTGGCTGTGCTCTGGAGTCACCCATGGGGCTGTGGCTTGTGCTGACCCTGGAGGGGGAGAAAGGGCCTTTCTCTCCAGGAAGCAGGTGCTGGCAGGATCGATAGTGGTGTTAGCAGCTATGTCAGGACAAAACTTCTCTCCCTGTGCCTGGCTGGGCAGAGAAACAGCAGGGACGAACTGACAATGACATCAATTCAGCCCCTGTCCCAGGTTCCCAGCTTGTGCGCAGCCTACTGCTTCATCCTCCATCCTGACGCAAGGCCACACCTTGGGCAAGGCCACACCTTCGGGAGTGGGTGGTATAGAGGAGGCTCAGCCTTAGCCCTTAGCCCTTCGCCCCAAACTCTCCCAGCATCCCTCATGGGACAACAGTGGTACCTGCAGGGAGCCTGGTTCTGACTCTAACACTGGCTGAGGGCTGAGCGGGTGGGCTGGGCCTAGGTCTCTGCATTTGCCATGAGTTCCCCACCGACTGAGTCAGAGCTTCCAAATGACCCCGTTCCCCAGTAGGGTAGAGCCCTTTTGGAACTTTTCACTTCCCTTTGGGTGCACAGCCGATCAATCACTCTTCTCATGTGCTAAAGGTTTGGGGGATGGACAGATGAGGGGCGCAGCTGCGCAGCCTGCAGGGAGTCTGGACATGGGCATAACTCCTCTCCGAGTCTGTGGAGCTGCTCCTACTTTCATGGCATTGACGGGAGGTGGTGCGTTTACAGCCCAGCCTGTGCAACCAGAGAATGCGAAGGAAATGCTTTAGGACGAGGCCCATGGTCCTCATTTGGAGACAAGGGCTTCTTAGGGCTGCTTGCAATGAGCCCAGGCCAGGCTCAGAATTTGTACAAGGTTTTTTTTTGTTTTTTTTTTTTTTTGGCTTGGGCCCCAAAGAGCACTGCCCAGTCCGGACCCTCAGGGTCCACTTAGAGCATAATTGTTCCGTTTTCATGCACCACTTCTGCCTGACCAGGAAATCCTGAAGCAAGGCTGCCCAGCCCTGAGTCAACACTCGTCAGGAAGGAGGGGGGGGGGGAACAGAAGTGCAGTAGAGGACTCAGCTCAGCCACACCAGACCCAACGAGGCCAGTAAGGACTGTGCAGGCACACAATCACGTGCACGCGCGTGGACCCTCACCCTGCACACTGTGTACACATAGACTCCTTCCTACACAAGCACACCCACAGTCACACAGGCACACTGGTGTGTGGATATGCGTCCACCTGTGTGGAAACACAGGCACATGCACACTAACAGGCACATGCATACATAAATGCATACATGATGGCTTCTTCCAGCAGCCACCATGAAACTCAGGCTGGCGTAGGCATGCTCACCCACACAGATTCTCTCGCACAGCTCAGCTTGCCCTCCCTGGGGACTGTCACAAAGCTCACTGGTCTTCTCTGCAGATGCCAACCAGCTGGCACTCAGGAACCTAGACCTAAGACCAATAAGGGAGTGTGTGGTCTTCAGCCTCATTGTGCTGCTCTCTGTCTTTGTGGCCAGGAGCTACGCAGAATGCCCCATGCGGCCCTGTGACGGTGTGTGGGGATTCTGTTTGGCACACAGTAGGTCTCTGCTCACAGAGTGGTGTGACGAATGAACAAAGTCCCAGAGGAGAGGGCCCCGTCCCTTGGGCTTGCTTCAGGGGCCCGGGAGGGCTTTGCTCCTCTGCCATTCTGGCGCACCTCCACCTTGTGAGAGCAGGACCCAGGTGAGCCAGTCTGCCCGGAGCTCCCGTGTCTGGGGGTGGCAGGCAGGCAGCCCCAGGACGTGCCCACACACAGCTGCCCCGCGGCCGCACGCCAAGCCCACGCCAGAAGCAGGCCAAGAGTCGCAGTCTCGGGGCCTGCCCACCACCCACGTCCTGCCCAAGCTAACACGCCTGCTCTGTCTGAGGGGAAAACCTGGCAGGAGCCAGGCTCTTGGCCACAGACCAACCGCCAGGAAGGACTGGCCTCTCACCCTGCACTCCGTCCCCCTGAGGCCGTTGCTCACAGGTAGTCAGGGACCTTTGCAAAGGTCAGTCAGATCGCTGCCAGGGCCCAGCCCACAGAGGCTCTCCAGAGCTTTAGTTAGGTGCTCAACTCTTCAAATCCTGTAAGCCTGGCTACCCAGCCCCTTGCTGCTGGGTTCTAGGCAAGAACTGATACCTCCAGGCTTCTTCCTACTCACTAAATTGACCAGGGTGATAGAACTTAAATCTGCCTTGGCCCCCAGGTCGCTGGAAATAACCGGCCTTCACCACCAGGCCCAATGCCTCTTCAGGCTTTGGCTGTTTATGTCACCTCTCTGGGAAAGCCCTCTCCAATGTGTGCTCCGGGCACAGCAAGGTCACATTTCACTATCCATTTCTCTTGATTTCTGTTGTCAGCCTCATGCACACGGCTGTCTCCTCCCTTCCATGTGGGATTGTCTGTCCCATGAGGGAAAGGGGCACGTCTGTCTTAAGTCTTAATATGCAAAGGGTTTCTAATGGTCAGGGTGTTGACATTCTGCCAGAGGTTTTGTTTTCAGTTTTCTGTTTGGCTGGAGACCAAACTCAAACCCAGGGCCCTGAGTATGAGAGGCAAGCATTGCACATAGCACACAGCCAGACCCCCAGCTTTCTATGGTGTTTGTTGAATGAATAAATAAATGAGTGAGTGAGTGAGTGAGTGAGTGAATGACCAAGAAGGAACAAAGCTGAGCCTAAGTGTAAAACACAAAAGGCCATGTCACGGTGTGCAGATCTCCATGGAAGCTGATGGGGACCCAACTCTTGACATTCAGGCTTAGTGGGCCCGTAGTAACATAAGAATTGGACCCCCACCCTTCGTTTCTTCCAGGGCCCTGCATCACTCTGGTTGCTCCTTGCCCTGCCTAGTGAAACCCTTCTCGTGCCCATCCTCCTGAGATCCTGGAGGCCTTGCCTTCGGCCAGCTTCTGCTTCCACACCTCTGCCTCGGACATTCTGCAGCTGGAGTCTCTCTCATTTACCTGGCCAACCCTCGCCCACCCCAGTGCATAACCAGAGCTCCAAAGCCCCTCCCTACCGTACCCAGCCCCGAAGCTGTGTCTAGCTCCTCCGTCAGCTTGCCAGGCTGAAGGCAGGCCTGTACTGGGGAGACCACGGGGAACTGGAGTCAGGGAGGCTAAGGAAGTGGGTCACAGGTTCCAGGCACTTCCTGGGCTTCTCTTGGGGTCTTCACAGCCTTGCTTGGGCAGGCAGGTAGGAAAGGTAGGGAGACAACTGCCTACGGGTCAATAAGGTAAACTGGAAGGAAAGGGGCAGTCAGAGAAGGGAACTGCTCATTTCAAACATAGGAGCTAAGGGCCTTGTTGGTTGCTTCAATAGTGAAGTAGATAGATCATTTGTACGTTAGTTTCCTTCATTTGCTGCGTACACACTGTGTCTGGGTCACTTCTCAGTACAGCAGCCTCTGGGTCCTTACGAGATAATGGGCTAGCCTGGTCTCCAACAAGGCTGGGAAATTTTACTTGGTTCTTATCCTGGACCAGGGGTCAGATAGCAAAAGCTGCAGTCAAACTCTGACACTGGATTGGGAAAAAAATCAAGGGGGCTAATAGTTGGCTCATGGGGTAGGATCACTGATTGATCTTCCAGATGACACCAGGTCTGAGCCCCCACATCTACATGGCAGCTCATCCACCAGTAACCCTAGTTCCAGAGGACCCGATGCTCTCATCATGCTTCTGAGGACATCATGCATGCATGCAAGGCACATATCTACAGGCACATACATAAAACAAAAACACAATCTTTTTTTTAAAGAAAAAAGCAAAAGTGTATTTTATGACACCTGAAAATGATAGAAATTCACATTTCACTGTCCATCAATAAAGTTTTATTGGCACTTAACAAGGATTCATTTATTTGTGGATTGTTAATGGCTGCCTTTGCCCCACAAAGGAAGTTGAATAGCTGCAACAATGGCAAAAATAAATAAAATAAATAAGTAAATAAGTGAGTAAGTAAGTAAATAATTGGCTATTTATATATGTTTAGAAAAGCTTCCTGCCCCTCTGCTCTAGATCTTGTACTGACCACCCAACTGGTTGTGAACAAGTTATCTCATTTCCCAGGACTCAGTTTCCCCTTTTCATGATCCTGGGGGTTGATGCATGCTAGGAAGCATCAATCTCTTAACTACATCCCCCAGTCCTTTTTGCGCTCCTTATTTTGAGACAGGGCCTCCCTCCACTGCCCAGGCTGGCCTTGAAGTTACTCCAGGCGGGGGCTGGACCAGTTGTGATGATCTTTGGACTCAGCCTCCTGAGCTCAGTTTCATTTTTGGAGACTATAATGAGCATCATGAGCCTTTAGAGTATGACAATGAGGGTGTGGGGGGTTGTAGTTTTGCTGAGTCGCAGGGCTATGTGATGCCCTTCCTTCTCTCTGATCCATAAGAAGCACTCATACCTGGCCAGGCAGAAGTTGGCCTGATTCCCAAGGCCTGAGTTCAGGAGTCACACATCCAAGGACATGCTAAACATTTAACTAGAAGAGCACAGACCAGGGCCAGGGGACCTGACCTGGGAACTTTACATAGACGCTCCCCAAAGTAATGATACGCTGGAGACACAGTTCAGGGGTTAAGAGGCCTGGTGCTCTTGCAGGGATCTGGGTTTGCTTCCCAGTTCTCACACCGCAGCTCAGAACCACCTGCAAATCCAGGTTTGGGGGATTTGACCCCTCTTCTGACCTCTACCCCAGCACTGCATGCACGTGGTACACATACGTACATGCAGGTATACACACACACAAACACACATCTTTAAAAATAAAAATGAAATATGCCTGGTCTTTCACCTAGCACACTACTAGGTTAGCATGCTAGGTGGTGGGTACAGCCGTCTTTATGAGCAAGAGAACAGAGGCTGGAAGAGCAAGCAGACCTTGATCTGATGGGGGTCGTAGAGCCAGGTTGTGCAGGGGACTCTGGGTAGTCAGAGGTCAGTACCCACGCCTGCCCTCTCACCTAGGTTCCGTTCTAAGTGGGCCACAATACCAGCCAGGCACAGATGTCAGAATGTGGTGGGAAAGGAGCATTGGGTTCGGGGGGAGGTGCCCTCGGCTCGGCGCTCCTAGGCCTCTGCACCCAGCTGGCAGAGCTGTGGAGTCGAGGAGCTGGCTGCTGGCGGGAGGAACTCTAACGGGGTCTGCTGCCAGGACTGGGGCCGCCCGGTCCTGCCCCTAGCCCTGGGGCAGTCGATGGAGTCCAGAGTGGAGCAGGCTGCCACAGGTGAGATGGGGGAAAACTGGCAACAAAGGGCTATTCTTCAGGGTTTAAAAGAGTCTCAGAGCCTGTCCAACTTTCCTTCATTAGATGCTCCAAGATGTTTCCCCTTCCAGGCTGCTGAAGATACGTGGCTGATAAAGGTGCGATTTGAAGAGACTTAATTATGGCCCCAAGACCATGATGTAAACATCTGCGGAGTGTTTGTTTTGCCCTCCCTGCTCAGCGTGAGCAGGGAACGCAACCCAGGTGCCAGGGAGGAGGACCTGGTGACCCCAGGCTTTCCTAGGAAAGGAGGAAGCCAGGACCAGAGTTCAGGGTGTGTTTCTGCGGTGCCAGCCGTGGGCTTTGGATTCTGCCGTTACAGTCTCTGATCATTTGATCACAGGAAGCTGACCTGTGATATCTGTAGTCATCTCTCATGAAGGCACCAGGCGAGCGAGGGCCTGCTAAGTGCTGGGCAGCATCACGAAGGGTCTAGGTAGTTTCCCAGGCTGGCCTGACCTCGACACAGGCCCCAGCCCTCTAGGAGGAAGCATCTGGTTCTATAGCGCTCCTGGCCAGCTGGATGACAGGGAGGAAGGCAAGGCTTTGGCCACTCAGTAGCATCAACCATGTTTCCCGGTGTGTACCTCCAAGCCATGGGATGGCCAAGGGGCTGCCCAGGCCTTTGGGTCCGTGCCTTCTCAGGGAAGGGGACATGACTCCAGTGGGTCAAGGTCCCACTGAGGTAGCAGGTGGAGAGCTGCCCAGTGTTTCCTGGTTTGTACCTTCCTCCCATGGTCAGTCCTGAGTGCCTGTAACCCGAAGTAGCCACCCAAATAAAGTCTCCAGCATAGAAAACAAGTTCACTTTATCTCTGCGCTGCCCCATGCCTGGTGACCAGCAGGACACAGCTAAGCTTCATTTGAAAAGAAGCCCTGCTCAGAGTGACAGGGCAATCAGAAATGGGAGGAGATGGTGCGTGCACCCCAGTCCAACACAGGTGCATGTTGATACCTACTTACACACACACACCACACACACATACACACACACACACACACACACACATCATACTACAAACTCATCAAGCCAGGACAGGTGTGTGGGTATGTGCACATGCGCCAGTGAAGAGCCAGCATCCCCAAGTTAAAAAAGAGAAAGGGAAAGTGAGAGAGACCCCCTGTGTATAGTGAGAAGAGAGGCAGAGAGGCGGTGACCATCTGAGGTCACTTGGGCAGGACCCTGTATGACCTCAGGCAGGTGTTTTCACTGAAGGCTCCACCCACTGGACGAGCTTCAGGGACCTCTTTAGGAAGGACCATGGCTCAGCCCTCAGCGATGCCCCCCACAGAGGCACAGAGCCTGCCTCCTTTTACAGATGTCCCTTGGGCCACTTGTCCCAGCCCCCCCCTCACCCCACTATGCCTCCACTTGAGAGTAGGAAGCCATTTTGGTCCGTGATGAGAAGAGGAAGTCCTGTGGCCCCAAAACAGAAACAGGAACCTGGGAGGGGGATATGGATAGGGAACGGGAAGGGGGCCACACACCCAGCAGATGCAGCCAGAACAGCCCAGCCTCCCCCAGCCCCACACCAGAGGGAGGACTGAGCATCTCTGCCAAATCCCAGATGCTATGGTCCTCTGGGCATCCAGAGGTGCCATATGAAGGCCAACCTTGCTAAGGGTCCCTCCAAGGCTGTGTTCAATTACCCAGGTTCATCGGTCCCATGGAGAAATGGATGGAACTTTTCTGTCCACTCACGTGTCTACATATCCGACCATCATGTTCCTGGCTCCTGAGTATTGCTACCTGGGACCCCACACAGAGTTTTCCTGCACTATGCTTATGTCACCACCCATCCCATCTCCTGAGAAATCACAACTACCTAGCCCTGGTCTTTCCTTCTGGAATCTTCCACTGACCAGTGAATGGCCCCTCTCAGCTACTCTGCAGGATGTGCCAGTTCCCTGGCCTTCACCCTTACTGGGCAACTATACTCAGGATTGTTGTGGTATTTCGCCTGCAGGCCAGAACCGGGAATCTGCCCCATGGTACTGTCGCCTCCCACTCTCCTGGGCCGGGCCTGTCCTCAGCTAGGCTGTAGAGGAGGCAGGAGAACAGCTCTCATTCAAGGAAGCCATTTGCCTGTTCCTCCTCCTTGGGTTTGGAGGTTCCTGTGGGAAGACAGTAGAGGCGGGTGGGTGGGGGCCAGAGCCTAGGGGACAGGGACATATGTCACCAATTTCAGTTCTGCCCCGGCTGGCCTGAGGCAGTTTGGGACTTCCCAGGGTGGAAGGACAGGCTGGGGGGCCAGGTCACCTAGTGACAGGACAGACCCTTGAGTGCCTTCTCTGTACCCTGTCAACAAGGGAGGCAGGGAAGCTCTGGACTGCCTCTATGAGGTACCCGGGTACCTCATCTCTCCCTGAGCCCCCAGGACAACCTTCTAGGACTTCGTGTTGGTCAGACCAAGATTACGGCAATAAGATACGTTCTTGGCCCTCTGAGCCCCCAAAATGAAGTCTTTAAGGGCTGCAGATGCCTCATGGGCATCTGGGAAAGATTTTCAGTGTGAGAGTGAGGTGTGCCAGAGAGATGACCCAGGTGGACCACTCTCCCTCCCCAGACTAAAGGGCAAGGCAGAAGCCATAGGACATGCCGTCAGCTGTTCCCCAGAGGAGGGATTTGGGGAATGGAGAGGGCAGGTGAGCAAAGCCCCCACCTCGGCCTAGGGCGGTCACCCCCAAAGTCAGCTGGGAAACGGCTTGGCCCGAGGTAGCACACACGACCGGACTCTGTGCTCGGGAGCTCAGTTGTGAAACTCACTTCAAACCCCCAAACCACAAAAACGGCCGATTTTCCCAGCTCTGCTCACATTTCTCAGATCAGCCAAGGAGTCTTCATTATTTCCATCCGAAAAAAAAAAAATTGCCAGGCCAGCCACCCGCCCTGGGGGGTGAGGGCTACAAGAAAATTCCGAAGGTGCGGAGGCACGGGGGCCGTGGCAGCCCCTTCGGCACCGGCACCCTGTTCCTACCGGTCTCTTTGCAAATGTGGGGCCTGGAGAAAGGCCAAGGCCTGCTGGGCCTTCTGGAGAAAATAATCTGGAGATCCAAGCAGAAAGATCTAGAAGGGATTTAGGGTTGCCTCACAGTGAACTCTCCAACACCCTTGCAGAAGGAAGATGGCATCTGCCAGACGCAGGGCCAGAGGTGAAGTGCCGGGACAAGAGCTTGTGTCGGAGAGAAGGTTCCAGGAGCTGGGGCTTTTCTTCCACTCTCTTCACCACATGTGAGGTGGCCTCCATCTTTCAGGACTTTGTTATGGCAGGAAAGTAGACTCTCACCCGGCACGTGAGGGTGTGCTCAGGAGGAATAGCACACCCCTGTGAAGGGACACACAGCTCCTGGCTTTTCTAGCTCCACTGTGAGTGATAGCTAAAGCCATCTCCGGAAGGCAGAAGCTGCCCCTGGGTATGTATCCTGGGTAACGAAAAGCCTGGAGCCCTCAAAGCTCCTTTCCATCAACAGGGCAGGCAAGGCCCTCCTTACGGACCTGTTTCTGTAGGCACCTACCTCTGCTTCCTCCCATCCAGCTCCTGGGCCCCAAATAAAGCTGATTAGACCCCAGTGCAGTCTCTGTACCCCGAATTAGGCCTCAACCACCACATCCCAGAAGCCCAGCCCTCACCATGGCCATGCATTCAGGGCCCAGCCCCAGCCAGGTTTTCCTTCGGGCAGGGACAGATGCCCTGACCTGTGTTCATTTCAGAGGCGAGCCTTCAAACAACCCCACAGGCTGCTGCTGTGTGAGCCTGGCCGTGCCAGGCTGGGCTTAATCCTGTCACTTCTGAGGGCATTAATGCCATGCTCTGTGTTAACCACGCTGCTGGGAAACACTGTCCGAGACAGGTACAGAAGCCACTTGCTGGAGGTGGAACACAGCACGGTCACTGACAAGGCCCAGAAGGTGCCGCCTACCACATATCCCCTGAAGGGAAGGTGAAGGCCACAGAGTTCAGAAGGCCCACGTGGATGAGGGAGGCCACCTCAGAAGCCAAGTGAGGAATCCACCAGCTAACAAGAGGCAATGGGCCTGAGACACAGTAGGAAGAAAAAAAAATCGTATGCTTATGTGAGAGCCTGTGCAACTCTCTGGGTACTTCTGCTTGTATGGCTGCACCTGTCAGTCTGCATGCGAGTGTCTGCGGCTGAGCCCTGTGTGGCTTCTTCGGGGCCCACACTCATCAGTGTCTCAATGAGCTTATACTCCTGTGTGTTCAACCCCTGCCTAGTGTGGGCGGCTGGAAGACAAGACAGACTTATACCTGGGACAGCACACCTAATGCTTTGAGGGCAGAGCGTAGGGGATCCATGGGGCATTTTTGGGAGGCCATGGGTGTTCCGAGGAAGGGTCTGGGTAACGTAGGCTGTGTGGGAGTGGTCAGGTAGATGGTTGTTACAGTCTCAAGCAGAAGGAATTGCATGTGCAGAGTGAGGCACAGAGGTAGAGCCAGGGTGAGAGCCGGACCATAGACCTAGAAGTGAGAAGATGCTGGGATGAGCTTGAGAACCGGAGAAAGGCCGTGTGAGAAGCGTGGTCTAGTCACGTGGCTGCTGGATAGATGCTCAGAGGAGCAGCGCTGTAGGATCCCTGGATGACACCAGCCCAGCCACGCACTGGTCAGTGGCTTGAGTTGTACAGACATGCACAGGCAACGGAGCTCAGTGACAGGTGGCATGTGCAAAGCCTGCAGGCTTCCTGTGTGTCTGTGCCCACGTGTATGCACACGGTTGCCACACATGTTCATATGCACATGTGGCTGTACACATGCCTACAGGGGGCTCCATTCAACTTGGCCCTCGGCCTTTTCCCTCTCCTCACCAGCCTTGGGCCCTGTCTCACACAGCCTTTACCACGGACATGACAGTGACGGTAAAACAGACTTCGTGTCGCAACTGTTCTTCCTCTCGAATCCAGGTCCGCCAGAGATTAGCGAGAGCTCCGGGTGCACTGGGAGATAACACCCCACCTCTCGCCACCCCCCCATTTCCTAATCTCTGATTCATTTCCAACTGATAACAGGATGAGGGCCAAGGTGACTAAGAAATAAAATACCCAAGCAGGTCTTCACCAGGCTGAAGCCAGCTGCCCGCAGGGGCACAGGCCAGCAGAGAACAGGGAGGCTGAACAGAGGGAGAGGGCGGGAGGAAGAGGATGCACGAGCTGGGGGGAGAAAGGGAGGAGAGCAGATAGAAGGATAAGCTGAGAGAAAAGACTACAGAGAGAGATGAGGGCGAGAGAGGGTGGGAAGAGAAGGAGGAAGGGTGCAGGGAGAAGGGAAGGAGAGAGGAGAGATTTGAAAGGCGGGAAAGGAAAATGGAGAGAGGAAAGAGAGGTCAGAGGGAGGGGGAGGGAGAATGAGGAAAGAGAAGGAAAAGGAGGCAGAGAGCAAATACAGAGAATAGAGAGGCAGCCACTAGAGAAAAAGAAAAGGGGGAAAGAGAGAGAGAATAGAGAAGGAAGAGAGGCAGAGACAAGAGGCAGAGAGAGAGTGAGAAACGGGGGCCAGACAGGAGCCAGATACAAAGAAATGAGGGCCAGGTGATGGGAAAGAGGAGAGAGACAGCTGTCGGGCGTGTAAGCTCAGAGAAGGGTCTCAGGTTGAGACTGAGGTTTCACTAAAGAGACAGAAAGAAGAGATGAAGCAAGGAAAGTCAGGGGAGATGGAGAGTGTGTGAAATGCCATCCGACTGTAAATGAAACACGTTAATAACGAGAGAGGCAGAGACCAATATGGGGTGGGTGAAGCTGGCTGGGTTGGCAGTCTGTGCAGCCTGGACATAGCAGAGGAGTGGCCTTGTTGACCTCACCTCTGTGGGCACAGGTACCAGCTGGGATCAGGGAGTCCGGGCAGTAGCCCTGAAACCCCTCCCTGGGTACCTCTCAGTGAGTCAGGGGGCCAGACCCTCACAACCTCACGAGGCTCAGGGCGGGGCTGGTGGTTCTTCACAGCTAGAAGAGGCTGACCACGGCTGTCTGCCGGGCCCACCAGAAGTAGGGCTTGGCTAAGGCAAAGGGAACATAAAAGTTTGTATGGAAATCTTAGCAGAGTCTAAGCCAGGAGTTCTGCCCTGAAGGCAATAAAGTAGTCCTAGGCTTCACCATGCAGCGGAAGGGCCAGGGTGCCAGGAGAGGGAGGAGCGCCATGCCAGGTTCTGCTGAGATCTGGAAAGGGAGGGTAGCCAGCCGCCCAGCTGTTGTCTTCCCAGGCCCAGCTTCCCTCTGGCCACAGAGGCCTGAGCACTCTCAGTGATGCTCAGCATTTAGGGGTGAGGAGAAGGGGGCCTTTGCTTCGGGGCCCTTATACCAGCCCCCTTCCTAACGTAGATGGAGATGAAAACAGCTGCTGGTCGAGGGGCACCAGGAGCCAAGAGGCCACTTCTGGGCTCCTGATGAGATCAAAGGGGAGGTCCCCAAGGCAGCCAGGTCAGTCGCTCCACACTCCCCAAAGTGGAAGATGCCAAGGGGCTCTGAGGGAAGCACACCCTCGGAGCTCAAATCCATTCAGGAGGAGTGGGCAGTTTTTAGAGGAGATGTGATGAGCGGATGCCAAGAATCGTAAGGCCCAGGGTAACGTAGGCCCCAAACAGGTGGCTTGTGGCACTTTAGTTCGTCCTTCTGTCTTCTCAGGCCATGGAGGAGAGCAGCTGGCTGTGCCTGGCAAGGGGGACTTATGCGGGCCAGGGACCGGAGAACGTTCTCCCCCAGGGCAGCCACCCCTCTGATTTTGCCACGCCCACCCCCTGATTTGCCATTCGTGCCCGCCCCATGCCCTGACTACAGACGACCACAGGAAGCGCTGCCCCAGCTCAGTACTTCCCGTTTCTGAAATCTGCCCCCAGCAGCCTGGTAGCCAGGGAAGGCAGACTTCCCGCCGCCTCCACCCCGGGCTCTTCCCACCGGTCACAAGTGGTTTGTTCCTGGGCAGAGGTGACCCTTTTTGCCACAACCACAGATCAGTTATTTATCAGAACAGGAAAGATGGCTCCAGAGATATGTCCTCACCCCGCCCAGGAGGGCCTGACCTGCTCCAACGACCACGCTCCCGTTCCCCACATCACACGGGTCCTGCTCACCACATCACACGGAGGGGCGTGGCTGGCGCGTGCCAGTGGGGCTGTGTTGGGAAGAGGGGGGGTGGAACAGGAGGTCTGGTGGGCAGGTATGGTGGGATGTGGGGCCAGCAGGCTTGCGTGAGGCTCTCTGTGTGGCTGGGAGCTGTTGAGGCATCTGGCAACCTTTGGGTCCCATGAAAACCACCTTTCTCCCAGACCCACTCTCCCAGGGGATTCAGCACTTAGCAGTGACCAATGGGAGACCTGGGCCATGGGAGTCCTCAACAGCAACGCCCTCGACACATGAGCTAACAGCTCTGCTCTCAGGGACATCATGTGCATTGTGGGATATTTAGCTACGCTCCTGGCCAGGTCCCACTCAGCGCCAATAATACTTTTCCACCACTAGCTGTCAATCATGATAATCCAAGCTGTCTTAAGACATTGCCAAATGCCCCCTGGGAATGCAGTAGTGTTCAAAGTCAAGAACCATTAACCCCAGGCGTACCAAAGGGCCTTGGTTTTATTTTCTATCTTATTTTATTTTACTGTTTTGTGTTCTAAACCCTGACAGAGTTTGGGGTTCCTCGTCTGAAGACTCTGGCTGTAGGGACCCCCCTGGGGTTCTGGATGTAACTGTGGCACAGAGCCCGGAACCAGGAAGGGCTGTTGTGAAATGGGGGAGGTTTCATTTGAGGGAAGATTGGGGAGATGTACCGCGGGGCAGAAACGGGGTCACACCAGGGCCACATGGCACACAGGGTCTTGAGCCACAAGGAGCAGGAACTCGGAGCTGAACACAGGGACAGGGTGTGTCCTGGACTCCCTGAGAGGGTGAGCTGGAAGTGACTCCTCCCTAAAGCCCTGCAAGAGGACTGCAGGACAAGGGGACTCCAAAGCTGGCCTGGGACGCTGTGTGGGTTCCTTCTTACAACCGTAACTGCACCATGTAACCATGGACAGGCATGGACTTCAGGTTTACAACTCTGATCAGTTCTAACCCTGCAGACACTCTTCCTCCTCCTCTTTTCCTTCTCCCACACCTCTTTCTCTTCTTTTTCTTTTCTTGTTGTTATTTGATGGAGTCTCCTTTAAGTCTTAGCTGGCCTCAAACTTGCTTTGTAGTCAAGGATGACCTTGAACTTCTTCTGACCTTCCTGCCTCTACCTCCTAGTTCTGGGATTGTAGGCATGTACCACCTAAGAGTTAGAGATGTAGTGAGAACAGATAAACAGATAAACACAATTGCAGGTAGATTCCAGAAGAAATGAGTTTGTGTTGGTTAAATGATAACTGTCAACTTGACTGGGCTGAGAGGTGCTTAGAAGGTTTGTAAACACCTCTTGGTATATCTGAAGGCATTTCTAGAGAGGGCTAAGTTAGGGGAAAGACCCAGGCTGTGGGTCTTTCACAGCAGGATGGAGATTTGGGTGGAAAAAGAAGGGACAAAGGAAGTGGTCCAAGAACTTTTCAGGAGCTCACAAAACTGCCGTCTGTGAACAGTTCTGCACACACCACACACACACACTTTCTCTCTCTTTGTCCCTCAGCCTTAGTGGGTAGAAACCTTTGAAACCAGGAAATCAGGGGTTAAAATAAATTCTCCCTTCCTCAAGTTGTTGTCTGAGCATGTATTTGTCACAATGATTAAAGTCTAACTAGCACACAGTCCTTCAAAACACCCACATCACAATACGAAAGAAAAGCTCAATGGGTTGGATTATGTAAAAACTAATAGGAGTTCAAAGTAGAATTAGGAAACCGAAAAACACATCAGGGGAAATTTAATAAGATACAGCACAGAGGTAGGAAAATATGAGAGGTTAAGGCTTGTTTTAGAATAAGAAGGGCCAACATGCATACAATGTGACCTCTGTGAGGTAGAACATGGGCTAAAAATAATTCAAGACCTAATCTTTAAGAAATGTTCAGAAATGGAGAAAAATCTTCATGTTGAAGATACACACTAAATCCTAAGAGGGGTCGATGCTTGCTGTCACATGCCTGTAATTCTAGCACTCAGGAGGCGGAGCTCAAAGGATCATGACCAGCCTGATCTGTCTCAAATAATAATAATAATAATAATAATAATAATAATGCAATATAATTTAAGAAGTTTAAAAAGCTCTCCATACAACAGTAAAACTAAAGAACATTAAAGACATTTTTTAAAAAACGGGAGAAATGAAGACCACAGAAAAAAGATGAAAAAAGCTTATCTTTATCAGACTGAAAGAGCTTATCTTCATCAATGCTCTCAGGAGATTAGGGGATGGCATGTTGGTGGATCAAGAAACAGAGAGCTCAGGAAAACCATCTCACACCCGGTGAACCAAACTGCAGACGAATAATCAAGATGAAGAATGCTGTGCCCTGGGTAGGGGCTTGATGAGAAGGTGAGTCTTTGGAACAAGTCAAGACTGGTGGGGCAGGTGAGGAGCGATCCAGGCTGGCCTGCTGGCGGACGGGTGCTTCACAGAGGTTTGGTGCTTTCAATCTTGAAAGTGATGAAAGCCGGCTGGGCAGTGGTGGCACATGCCTTTAATTCCAGCAATTGGGAGGCAGAGGCAGACAGGTTTCTGAGTTTGAGGACAGCCAGGGCTACATAGAGAAACCCTGTCTCAAAAAACACAAACAAGCAATTGAGACAAGTGCCTGAGGAGATAAAGCAACCTGAGAATCCCATCATGTGCGTAGGGCCAAAGGCCAGCCATGGTCAGAGGATAACCCTCCATCTCCTGAATGCAGTCACCCCGTGCCCACATCTCACCTGATCTTTCTTTGCATCCTATTCAAATATTGCCTCTTTCATACGCCTTCCCTGGCCCATCGTCTAATGCAACTTGTCAACTCATGAAGTATCTACCCCGTGCCCACATCTCACCTGATCTTTCTTTGCATCCTATTCAAATATTGCCTCTTTCATACGCCTTCCCTGGCCCATCGTCTAATGCAACTTGTCAACTCATGAAGTATCTTAAACTCCGTTATTCCCTAGATCGACCCCGGAGTGAGAGCATCTGAGTGAGGGAGCAGGGCCTGAGCCTGCCCAGCACAGTGATCGACATCCTCGGGGGCCCTTGCTGAGGGCACCTGTGTTAGTTACTTTCCTTGCTGCTCTGTCCAAATAAATAGGCAACAGGAGCCACTTAAGACCAGAGGGAGTTTCCTTGGCTCACAGTCTACGAGACTCCAGTCCCTCGAGGCAAAGAAGGCATGGCAGTTATGGTGGCTGACCGTGGTGGCAGGAGCTTGCAGCGTGGCTTTGTTCTTGCAGGATCAAGAAGCAAAGAATTCCGTCCAGGAGTCAGATATCACCTTCAAGGCTCACCTCCAGTGACCTCTGCCAGCCGGGTCACAGCCCCAAGGGTATAGTCTCTCAAAACAGCACCACCAGTTGGAGACCAAGTTTTCAAACACACCAGCTGCATTAGACATTTCATATTCAAACCGTATTACCATTTGGTATCTATCTCCACATGTGGAAGTCGATACACATGAGTCCCTCTTCCGGCCATGGCTGTAGACAGGGAAGAGCAATATGGGTCCTGGGCTGGAGAGAATAGCGGTGACAGTAAGGTAAAACACAGTCACATCTTGACTTAAGGTGATGGCATCCTGGAACTCACTATGTAGACCAGGCTGGCCCCAAACTCACACAGATCCATTTGCCTTACCTCCTGAGTGTGGGGATCACCATGTCCAGCCTGGTAAATCTATTAAAAGTTGAAAAATATCTGACATAGCATATGTCAGAAACCCAATACCTATGTGACTGGTGTTTGAGGGTGAGGCTTCGGGGTGTTAATGGGGTTGGTTACATGAGAACATAGGAGTAAAGTCCCCACTACGTAGTGTCAGTGGTCTCATAAAATCAGAGCCTGCAGGCTTGCTTTGTGATGCCCTCTATCACTTTACAGTGAACCAGGAAAGCCCTTGGCACATGCCACGCAGAGGCCGACCCTGTATTCTGCATTTCCAAGGATCCAAGAACTGTGGGCCAAACCAAAATGTTTGCTCAGTCACTTTGGGGATAAGGTCTCCCTCAGCTGCCCAGGCCGTCTTCAGACTTGAAGTCCTCTTGCTCCCCCTCCTCATACAGCTCAAACCACGGGAGTGTATTACTGTGCCTTAGCTTACACTTTGTTACAAATTACCCAAGCTCGGCTCCTTTTTGTCATGGCAGTACAAAATAGAGGAAGAGGAGAATGCGTTGGATACATCTACCCTGCCAGGCATCATAGCTTACGAACCCGGAGCAGCGGAGACTATCAGTTCTCTCTTTGTAATCCTGGGGCTGCCCAGGAACTGTGTTCTACTGCAGCCGCTGCCACTGCCCAGCAGCACAAGAGAAAATCGTGTCAAGCACCCGAGAAGAGGTCCACGCCCCAGATTTGAACTATGGTTTCTATTCAAGGCATATATCCCTTTTGCGACATCATAAAGAAGAGCAAGAACAGTACATCCAGCTACATTCGGTTGTGAGCCTGGGACTTTCTCTATGTACTCCTGAGCCCCCTGAGGTTCCCCGGCCCTTCTAGCCCACGCTGCATAGAAACTCCCAGACCAGGCTTCCAACCCTGCCGATAACAGGAAAGGGGCACCGCCACCTCCGTGATTGTCTTAGTCAGGGTTACTATTGCTGTGCTGAAATACCAAACCCAAAGAAACCTGGGAAGGAAAGGGCTTATTTGGCTCACACTTGCACAGCGGTATACATCATCAGAGGAAGTCGAGACAGGAACTTACAAAGGGCAGGAAGCTGGAGGCAGGAGCTGATGCAGAGGCCATGGAGGGGTGCTGCTTGCTGGCTTGCTCCTCATGGCTTGCTCAGGCTGCTTTGGATGCCAGCCCAGGGATGGCACCACCTAAAATGGGCTGAGCCCTCCCCCATCAATCATTAATCAAGAAAACGCTAGATGTTTTGGTAGTGTATGCTTTTAACCCCAACACTCAGGGAGGCAGAGGGAAGCAGATCTCTGTGAGTTCGAGGCCAGCCTGGTCTACAAAGTGAGTCCAGGACAGCCAAGGCTGCACAGAAAAACCTTGTCTTGAAAAGCAAACAAAACAAATGAAACAGAAAAGAAAATGCCCTATGAGCCTGGGGTGATGGCACACAGGGGGCAGAGGCGGGCGAATCTCTGTGAGTTAGAGGCCAGCCTGGTCTACAAATCAAGTTCCAAGACAACCATGGCTGTTACACAGAGAAATCCTGTTTCGAAAAACAAAAAACAACAAAAAAGAAAATACCCCCCCCCCAAAAAAAAGAAAATACCCTTTGGGCATGCCTACAGCCCGATTTTACAGAGGCATTTTCTCAATTGAGGCTCTCTCCTCTCTGATGACTCTAGCTTATGTCAAGTTGACATAAAAGCAGCCATTACAGTGATGAGAGCACCCGAGGCCATCCACAGGGCCTAGGCTCAAAGCCTGCTATACGGAAAAGAGAGCTCAAGCCTGGCTCTGTGTAGGTCTTAATGTGGGACTGAGGGAAGATGTCCTGCTGGGGCTGGATCCGGCAAAGGGTACAATCAGAGGTTGTCAGCGTAAGAAGTCCTCAGAGGCTCCATATGTCAGGCTTTTCCTGGATTCCGTGGGAACCCAAGAAGCCCTTGAGAAAAGAAACCACAGGATGAAGCTCTGTGTCCCACCTCTGGGTGAGAAAGCCCAGGGGCTGGCAGAGAGAGGCTGGCTTCCCATGGACCAACAGCAGCAGAGTCAGGCACAAGTGAGCCTGGCCGGTCCCCAGCAGGCAGCTTGAGCGTGGGCTTTTGGGTCAGCCCCAAGGAGTCCAGCTGTGGAGGCCTGCGGCATTTCCCAGAGGCTCGGCACAGGGTTCCTGACAGAGGGTGACTAAGGCCCTAGTCAGGAGCAGCCACCCCCACACCCGGAAGGAATGGCAGGCGGACACTTGCATGGCACCGGGGGCCACTTCCTAGTTTCATCTTGTCCTCGCTGGGAGTATGACTCCTGCCCAGTCGGCTGGCTCTCCAGCCTCTGGGAGGGCCAGAGCTAGAGATGGAGGTTAGAACTTGCACTTAGCCAGGAGGAGTCAGGGGCCAGGCACAGCCAATGTAGGCAGGATGTCCTCCGCCAGACCAGGCATGGAAACCTCCAGAGAGAAGGTGTCTGTCATACTGTTCTCTCTGAGGTGCTTCTTTCCCAGGCCTGCCCCCCAACCCCCCACCCACCGGCAGGAACGGGTGTGGGGATTGTTCCTCTCAAAAGTCGGCAGCTTTTTTGTTTTCTTTCGCAGGTTATCAGGTGGCTTCCATCTCCACCACCACTGATGCCAGACAGAAAGCCCTAGTGAGCAGTGGCCAGGGCTCAGTTGTGACTCTCAGTGTGCAGTGAGGAACCAAGAGCAAGGGTAGGAGCCATCACACCCATGAACTCACTGCATACGATCAAGCCAGCACTAGTCAGACTAAGGGGGTTCACAGCAACAAAAAAGGAAAAACCCAGTGCTGAGGTGGCGCACAACTTCAGCCCAGGCACTCCCAAGACAGAGGCAGGTGGATCTGTGATTTTGAGGACAGCTTGGTCTGCATTGGGAGTTCCAAGATGGCCAGGCATGCACCACCACAGCTGCCTCTGCCTCACCCTTTGCACCCTGCCCCTGCCCACCTCCCGAGGAAGGCGTGGCAGCCTCGATGCTGGGAATCCCACTGCCCACTGCCTGTGACCTCCTGGAAGAGCCCTCAGGCCTATGAAAAGCCAGCTGCTCTGAGGAGCCCACACAAGCCCTCACCTGCTCTCCGTGCCCCACCCTTTCCAGCTAATTCCCAAATGGCCCCCAGCTGGTCCACAGTTCACTGGCGCCCGGGGCTCTTGGAGTTTAGCAGGGTCTAGCTCCAGGGTGGAATGTCAAGAAGTGAGTCAGAGGCCCCCAGGGCCTCGATCTCCAAGATGGGCCCTTTGCCCCCATCAGCTCAAGGATCCAAGGTCTGGGGCAGGCTTTCCTGTAGCTCAGGACAGATGGTGGATCTCGGCTCCGACCAGAGGTGTCTGCTGTAGGAGAGATAGGTAGGCCATTTGTTCTGGGCACAGACGTGGAAACCCCCACTCCCATCTGAAGTCTTACGTGCCAAGCCAAAGAGATAGTAGACACACTGGTCCAGCCGACAAAGAGTAAGTGGGGTGTTCTGTGTGCATTCAGGCTCCAGGGCGTGGGGCTCTCATCCGGTCTTTGCGGCGGTCCCCAAGCCCAAACAAGGCTTCTGCTTCTAGCTCCCCACCAGGAACTGCAGCCTGACCCCTCCCTGCCTGCCTCCTCCAGTCTTGCGAGTCCCCCCATTACCTTCCATGTTTCTCCCTCAGTCCTGGCCCTTCCTAAGCTCCAGTGTGGCCAAGTGGAAGTCTGGGAATGGCTGGGGATGAGGAAGGGCCGTGTGATCCGTAGTTTGCGTTCAACAAGAGGCACAGAGCACTCTGTGTGTCTGTCAGTGAGGTCAGCGTGGCACGTGTCTGTGGGCTGTGCTGGGGTGGTATGTAGGTGTGTACGGTGCGTGTTTGTGTGACACCTGGGGACTGTGTCCATGTGGCGTTTAAGTGCCGTGTGCACATACCCTGTGTACCTGTGTACCATTCATGGGCTATGCCTGTGTGGTACACGTGCTCTGGTGGGGGGAGGAGCATATGGTTGTGTGAGTACTGGGATTCTCTGAACTATGCCTGTGTGGTTGTGTGCTCCATCTGTGTGTCCCATGTGGTTACGTGTGGTGTGACACATGGCCTGTACCTGTGTGCCGTGTGTGCTCTGTGCATGTGATATGCGCCTGCCTGTGTGATGTGTGGCATTTGTGGCTATGAGTCATTACTGGGTTGTGTGACACCTCCGGATTGTGTCTAGATGTTGTAGCTGTGATACAAGTGTGCGATTCTGTGTGACAGGCATGTGTCCATGGCCCTGGGAGAACAGGGCCCCCACGAGCACTAGGTAACGCAATGTGTTTTGCTGGGCCTGGGCCACCCGGGAGTTCCAGGCCCCAGTATCCATGAGAAACAGAGAAAACTGGGGTTCTTTCAGGTGGAGGCCTTCTCTCCAGGCCTCATTGGGGGGCCAGCTCAGGACCCTGCTTCCCACATTCTCCTTCCCAACAGATGTTGTTAGTAGACCCGGGGCGGGGAAACTTGGGGATAGTATCCCTCTTCATGGGGACAGGTGGGGCTCTGGGTACTCACGGGGAAGAGAAGCTGATTGTGGGCACACAATGGCCACGGTCACACTTTTCAACCTGCCCTTGTTGGGGGGGGGTCGCTTACAGTGGGATGTTAAGTCAGTGCCTAAGGAGTCCACCCAAGCTCCAAGTCTCTTCCTAGCCCCTGGGCTACAGGAGCTAACTCCCTTCTCAAACCTGGCTATCCAGTGGGTAGACTAGGCATCCCAGATGTCAGAGTTGGTCCATCTGCATGCTGTGCACACAGCACTCTAAGCCAGAACCCCATGGCAAGGAGGCTTAGGTTTTTCCTATATGATTGACCCCAGTTCTGGCTAGAGAGACAACCCATGTTCTCAGAGAGACCAGAAGACTGCCAGAGGGGTGGACAAAGGGAGGGCCAAGACCATGGTGTAGGATGCAGGCTTCAAAATAAACAGCTTTTCAAATCTGGTCATATATGCCTGTGATCCCAGGTACTCTGGGACTGAGGAAGAAAGTTTGCATACTCAGGGCCTTCTGGGTAATTGAGTGAAATCTTGTCTCCACGCAAAAAGTAAAGGGAGAGCTCAATGATAGAGCCCCTGCCTAGAATCCTCCAGTGACGGGATGGGGGTGTGGCTCAGTGGTAGCGCTCCTGCCTAGAATCCCCCAGTAAGGGGCTGGGAACATTGTCCAGTGGTAGAACCCCTGCCAAGAATCCCTCAGTGAAGGGCTGGGAACATTGTCCAGTGGTAGAATACTTGCTTAGCATATATGAGACATTAAGTTCAATCCCCAGGCCTGCAAAACAAAACAAAGCAAGCAAACAAAAAACCACGAGTTCCCACAGTTGGACCTTCTGCACTCCCCATTGACCTCTGGGCCTGCTGCCCACATAGTCATCTGCCTATCTTCCACCCAGCCTGGCCTGCTGTCTCTTTGCCCCTGATAGTTTCCCTAGGGAAGCAGACTGGTAAAGCCTGGGCAGGGCAAGCAGGTCCTTGCAGTGGGTCAGGACTTTGCCAACACGCCTAGAGGTGAAACTCAAGGCATGGGCATTAAGGAGGAAGCTAGAGTCCCGGGACTCTGGGGTCAGGCAAATGTGGGCAACCATCCTTGCCTTCCCTGATTACACCTGTGTCTATGCCTGTGTCCTCCTCAGCAGCACGTCCCCCACCAAATGCTCACCCACATCTTCCACGTTAGCAGATAGCTTCTCATACCTCTCCCCTGTCCCTCTTCTCTGCCGCTCCTCCTCTGCTACTCTTCTTCCTCTCCTGGGAGGGGAAGTTTCTCTCTGTTAGAGTCTGAGCCCTTGTTCCTCCCGGTAGTAGATGCTCGTGAACCTGAGACAGAGAGGGGCTGAGGTCCTAGCTGGGACCTGCAGAATACCCCAGAGAACAGACAACATCTCCTCTGAGGAGCCAGGTAAGGGTCATGTGGTCTTGTTGTCCCCCAGTCTTGGGTCAGTGGTGTCTTCCACGGAGCTCTGGAGTCTGGAGTTGCAATCTGAGTGGGTCAGAAGAGTGGGTTCCTGGCACCCCAGCAGATCCACCAGCAGACAATGTGAGAAGGTCTCCCAAGCAGAGCCGGAGGAGCGGGCAGGACAGGAATAGACACATCAGTGCCCCTACCAGCTAGGGCACAGGACATACAACACCAGGGAGCACAAGGGGGGCCATTGAGTCACCCCTTTCTCTGTCCACGTCCAAAGCCACTTGATCTCAGGCTGGTGGGTTGGACTTGGTGCTGGGAAGGACCCTCTGGATTAGTAAGAAAGTATCTCCCCATCCTAGGGCTTTGAGGACTGGCCCTAACGGTGATTGTATGATATCTCCCACTACACCTCACTTCAACCAGACCATGCTGAGAATTGGACTGTGAGACCCAGAATCCAAGCCCAAAGCGCAGAAGTTGGACACTACTAGGTAGCTTTGGGGACATTGGAGATGTTGGAGACAAGGCAGGAAGGTGCCCTGAGGATGGGGCTCCTACAGTCTCTCAGCCTCAGAAGCTTTTCAAATCTTTTGTTCATAGCCTCCCTGGGCCCTGCGGCTGTACGGGACCTGCACACAGAGCCTTCACCTATAGGTCAGACTATGCATCAGCCTCTCGTCTGAAGGAAGGGGAAGAGACTGAGCACACAGGGACAGATAGCCACACACACTCCTTCCTCTCAAAGCCTGGGCCAGAGCCAGGGGCCAGCCCCTCACCCACCCCAGAGACCAAGGCAAGGATTGGTGGAAAGACCAATAGGTTCAGGGGTCACCATGTGTGGCCAGGTCACAGGTCGAAGATTTGCTGACAGTAGTCTGGAAGTTATTGATCTAAGGGGGGGAGGTGATAGAACTCTGACCCCCACCAAGGACTGCGGGCAAGGCTGGTGGTCAGCAAGCTGAGCAACAGGCACTTCTGGAGTCCCTCCCACGGCCCCAGGTCTCTCAGCAGCAGGAACGAATGATTTGGTGGTCATCCTTGAACTGATGTACCAGCATCCTGGCCCAGGGACAACAGAGACCAGAGGTCATGTGCTCCAGCTTCTACTGCTCACAGGTTTGAGACAACTGAAGAACTGAAGGCATTGCGAAGCCCTGACTTCCTGAGCACGCTGACACATGCCTTTAATCTGAGCACTTTCGAGGAAGAGGCAGGTGGAGGGTTATGAGTTCGAGGCCAGCATGGTCTACATAGTGGGTTCCAGACCCGCCAAGGGCTGCATAAAGAGACCCTGCCTCAAACAATGAAGGAAGAGGAGAATGACGATGGTGACAGGGACAATGATGATGATGATGACAGCCGAGGAGGACGAGGCAGCACCCCACCTCCAGCAGGGAGCTGCAGGCTGCCTCAGTGGCTCTCTGAACCCTCACAGCGGCCACCTTAGCTCTCAGTCCAGCTCACTTCCCTGGACTGCAGGAGGAATTCCTGCTCTACCACCCCAGACAGCTGCAGAGAGTAAACCTGGAGAAGGCTCCCCGCTCTGACCAGAGAAACCCCAGTCATGATGGCACACTGCATCTGTCCCTCAATCTTCCCACTCCAATACACCTGCCAGTCCAGATGGAGCAGAAGAGGCAGGGGGGAAACGCTGCCTCCCCAGATAAATTCACCCCGGGCTTCCTCTCCACCCACCTACAAAAGGCTGGGGAGAGACAATGTGAACGTGTATGTGTGCATGTGCTCTGTGCGTATGTGTGTGTGCATGTAAATTTTCATATGCACAAGCATCTCAGCACTCAGCGCACTTGCTTGTGTGTATATGGGATATTTATGTATGTGTGTTGCTGTGCATCAAATGCATGTGTGCACATGTAATTGTATGTACACGTATGCATTTGTGGGCACATGCACATATGAGTGCATCTGCCTACACTGGCATGTGTTTGGGTCCTGTCCAAGTCTGGGATGGCCTCCTTCAAGGCCCTGACTGGAGAAACACTGTGGTTGGCCCTTGCAATGGCTTGCCCCTTACTTAGAAACTGACCAGTCCCGATAGTCCTGTCCTTGGCCATTGCTTCTGGAGCTAAGGGCCACTGACTAGTACTTGCCAGCTGTCAACATGACCAGAGGGCATCTCTGTCCACTGGGAGGACATGTGGTGGCCCCTGGCTCGAAGCAGACCCAGGCTGGAGGTCACCAACACTAAGGCAGAAAGCATGTGAGCCCTCTTGGGTCTTCAGCTTGGAGACAGCCTGGTTGGGACTTCCTCCTGGCAGGGACACCTATTGGGCATGTGCGGTACTGCAGACTGACTCTTCTAGCCCTTGTCACGACAAAGGGCTGCCTTCTTAGGAGCAAGGTCCCACCCTACAGCGAACAAAAGCTGGAGTTTGTCTTGGGGTCTGCCCAGAAGCCTCTGGGGTTCCCTCATGTCCTTTCAGAGCTCCCCCATCCCGACACACACACACATTGGAGGCTCATGGCTCCTCACCTCTCTCCTCAAGTAACTTTTAGAGACATTTCTCTAAAAGTGTTTTCGCATCTCAAGGCTACTTTCAGCTGTGTACGTCTCCATCAGAGCATTCTATCTGAATGATGAAATGGTTGTCTAATGCGTTTACAACTCAGTTGTCCCTTTAAAGGGTGTGTGAAAACACTTAAAGGATAGTGCATATGCCCAATGCAGGGGAGAGAGGATTAAAAGATCTCTTGGAGACCAGAAGAGGCAGTGGGAGTTGGGTCACCCCTGGAGCTGAATGGCCTCCATGGTCCATACCTGGGAATCCCCCAGTGGTAGTGCGGCCTCACTACAGCCCTGACATGGGGGTCCTAATAGCAAGACATCCCCATCGCCCACTGGCTCCTCTCCCAGACGGGAAGGCCTGGTGTTCCATGAGGCATCATGCCTTCCTTCCCATATGGTTTCCTGATCCCTGCGTGTCCCCAGAGTCTTAGGTACAACATACCACAGCGTCTGTAGCACATACCTTGCAGTATGCGCCCGCGATCACCAAATGCCACTTGCTGAAGGTAAGCCACAAGTGACAGGGTCATAAACAGGGCAGCTTTGCAGTGGCCTGTGGCTTTGCAGCATGGGCCTCAGGCTGTCCCCCAACTCTAGCCTTGTTCTGCCCTGGTCAGATGAGCTCAGGAAGGATGGAGGCCGCCTGGTACTTACTCATTTCACTCATGCACTCAAGCGTCCGTTCATTTGTTGCTGTATATGAGCAGAGCCGACCTGAGGAGCGGCATGGCTGCTGCCAAGTGGGAGACAGGGAGGAGAGCGAGGCTGCGGGAGTGTGAGGTTGCGTCTTTGGGCTTACTAAGGTGGAGGCCGCAGAGGTCTGGGAGCTGAGGCAGACCGCCCCTGCCCCGACTAGGGGAGCCCTCTCTTTGCAGCCTCCACCAGGTCCACACAGGACAGGCACTCCAGCCAGAACATCCCAGCTTTGTGTAGAGGGTCTGGCTCCCGAGGGGGACCTGGTGAGAAGAAAGCAATGTGACCCAAAGCTCTGGCTCCCCAACCACCAAACACAGCTACCAAGACCCACAGTAGCCTGGGCAGGGTCTGACTGTCAAGGTAGATCTGGGTGTGAGCAAGGGCGAGGATGCAAGTGAGAAGTCTTCACCCTTATTTCACTGAGGCTGGCAGGAAGGGGAGGCACGGGGTGGTGAGCTCACCCAGAGGTACTGCAGAAGGTCCCCTTCTGAAGCGGGACACCGGGCGCCTCAGCCTGGTCTGTGTGGGTGGGGAGCAAGGTGGCTTCTATAACATGTCTTTGTGGCTAGGATGGCAACAGCCCACCTCAACTATCGGCCTAGACACCATAGCATGCTGGACTAGGGAATGCCCTGTACCCTGGGGGTCCCCAAGGGATACAGAGTTCCAGCTCCTTTGTGGGGGGGGGGGAGCTTTTTTTCAGTCCCATGGGCTCCTGGCGACACCTAGTGGCCAGTATTTTCTTTTGAACAGTCTGCACCCGTTTCCCAAACTTGCTTCTGTCTTTTGGGGTTACCTGCCAAAAGCAAGGGGAAGGGCACCCCTGCCCAAGGTCTCCGCCCACAGACTTATTCCCACGGTCCGCCACTCTTCTCCCATGTCTGTTCCCACGTGTTCACTCTCACACCTGCTTTCAGGGTTCATCCCTCCCACGCATGCACACACTCAGTGATGGCTCATGGGGCCCACAGCAAGGGTGTCTCCGGGCCCTCTGGGCAGAGGGTCTTTTCGGACACCCAGCCAGGCTAGTATCACTTCTCTGTGCCCAGCCAGTTGTGCCTTCCCAAGAGTACTCTTTGTGACTCTCTAGTCCATATAGAAAGAAGAACCCACGGCCACCCTGGACTCCTCCCCCCCCACCCCACCCCATATCCCCCCTCCTGCTGGGGCTCATCTGCTGGCAAAGCCAGATGCACAGCAAAGCCAAGACAAGGGCAAGGAGACACCTAAGTCCAGGTGGGAAAGAGGACCGCAGCTGCCCAGAAGCCTAGAAGGACTCAGCCCAAGAGCCGGCCTGCAGGGGTGACAGCCCTCTCCTGACTCAGGCCAGGCTCAGAAGCCAAGAGGCGGCCTTTCTCGGAGCCACAGCCAAGCTGCCTGCGTCACCGAGAACTGGAGGAAAGGCCTGGTAGCCAAAGGGTGCCTAGAACCCTGCCAACTGAGGTATGGGGCAAGCAGGGCCAGTTACACATGGCGGTGCCAGGGGGCTGAAGCTTCAAGCTCAGCTGGCCTAAAGGGTCTTCCTGTGCCTATGTCACCCAAAAAGGAAGGTGTCTGTCCTGTGGTCCTTTTCTCAGCCAGAAGCACCAAAGCTGGAGCCAACGGGGGCGTGCTGCTGCAGAAGTAGGGGAGGGTGAGCTGCTTCTCCGCCTGTGAGAGGAGAGGTGTTCAGTTCCATTTCCTGAACCTTCCCCCGGACCCAGGTGGCCCTCAGCACTGCAGGCCCAGGCCTGCGGACTTGGAGGTGGCGCCTCCTTCTGGGCAGTGTTTGCGGTGACTTCCAGTCCCACAGCACAATGCAAAGCAGGATGGCACAAGGGGTTCCGGGGACTGAGGAAAGGATGATGGGTAGGGGTAGCCACAGCCTTTTCCAACCCCTACTCATGGTGCCCTGGGGACCACTTGGGAACAGGAAAGTTAGGCTCTCCAGAGAACTGGCCTGAAGCTGTAAATTCCTACAGGACCCCCGTGCCCCTCACCCACACGCATACACCATGGAATTTAAGGTACCCCTGCCTCCTGCTCACCTTTTCCTATTAGGATTAGGGCTTGCTGTTTCCTGGTGAGAGAGAGAGAGAGCCCATAATCACAACCCACCCAAGGGAACTAGGGGAAAGGACCTGGGTAAGCAACGCTGCCCAGAACCCTGCCAACTGAGGCACCTGCCAGGCTTCCCCTCCAAATCTTGCAGAAGAGGGAGGCGGGAAGGAAAGATTTCAAATGGCTCCCTCAAAGGACCCCAGGTACTCAACCCTGTCCGCTTCAGGTCCACTGCCCCTCCAGGTCTAGATGCACTTCTGGCAGGGGGCAGGAGACAGGGGTGGAGGAGGAAGAAGCCTTCAAGAAGGAAAATAAAACTGAACCGAGCCATGGTCCCAACTTTGTCACTAACAGTTAGGACGCCTTTCAGGAGGCAGACTGAGGCAGAATTGTGAGGCTGCAGAGAGGGGGGAAAGCCCCTGGGTGAGAAGCACGTGAGGGAAGCTGCTGGGGAGCAGGGGGAACCCAGAGACAGACAGGGGAAGGGCAGCTCAGGAGAGCCCCCCCCCCAGAGAAGGGCAGCAGGGCTGACCGAGCCCCACCAGGCCAAAGGTGGGGTGCAATTCCAAAGGAACTGCCAAGGAGAAGGCACTTGGAGTGGCTGAAAGGGGGGAGCTGCGGTTTAGGCAGGGGGCACAAACAGAGCAGGAGGAGATAGGAGAGCCCTTGCTTGGAGGAGAAACGAGGGCAGCAAATCTTACATGGGGGGTGGAGGGGGGGTTGATGCCCCCTCCCCCCAACCACTGCATGAGGGAAACAAGTGAGTCAGAGACCCTGACCCATGGCGTGCTCCTCCCACTGAGAGCCCTGAAACCATGCTGAAGGTAAGTCTTGGGCTGTGCTTTGTCCCTTTTCTACTGTCTAGAAAAATGGCTGAGGCTGGTTAACTTACAAAGAACAGAGGTTTCTGCAGTCCATGGTTCTAGAACCTGAGGAGTCCTGATATCAAGATGGTGGCACCTGGTGAGGACTCTTTGCCATGTTATGATGTGGCAGAAGGCTGTGCGTATGAAGTCAGGGAGACCACGTTCTCATGACAAAGGCACCCCTGCCGTAGCCCATTCATCATCAGGTGCAGAGATGCACACCTGAAACTCCAGCACTCCAGAGACCCAGGTAAGAGCAATGGGGGTTTAAGGCTAGCCTGAGCTACATAGTGAGAGCCTACCTCAAGACAGACAGACAGACAGACAGATGAGAGAGATAGATGAGATAGATAAGTAGATAGATGTGATAGATAGATAGATAGATAGATAGATTAGATTAGATTAGATTAGATTACATTAGATTAGATAGGTAGACAGACAGACAGACAGACAGACAGACAGAGCACAGGCTTGGGAGATGGCTCAGTTGGTAAGATTCTTGCCATACAAGAGCGAGGACCTCAGTTTGGATGCCTGGAAACCATGTAAAACTGGTCACAGTAACACACACCTATAATCCCTGTGCTCTTCCTTCAAAACTGGAGACAGAGCAAGAGTCTCTGGAGGCCCACGGGCCAGCTAGCTGCAAACAAGAGACCCTGGCTCAAACAAGGAAGGAAAGGAAGACAGCACCCGAGACTGTCATGCGTGCACTGTAGCAAGAGCACAGCCACACTCAGTGCATGCTCACATTTTCCTTTTGTAAAAGAGAGAGTGGCGTGCCTGACTGTGGCCAGCATAGGGGAGAGACGAGACTGCCCCCGAGTGTTCCCCTTGCTTGTTTTCGTTCTGCAGAGCTGGGCATGGAACTCAGGCCTTGTGCACATTTGTCAAGCATCCACTACTGAGCGACACCACCCTCTTCCTGGGTTCTTTTCTGTGGAACCACAGGCAGCAGGTGGAGGTGTCCCCCGCCTACATAAGGAAGGGCCCCAGGCAAGGGGAGGTTACATACGAAAGCAACCCTGTGCTCAGACACTGCCCACCAAATCATCAGCTTTAGGGAAGCTGGGAGCAAGCGACTGAGATCTGAAGTGGGGTCCGAAGTGGAGATGGCAGGCCTAGAACATACTCTGAGCAAAGGGAAGAGAGCCCCCCTCCCCAAAAAAGGCAGTGCTGGGTAGATAGAGCATGGGGACATGCCTTGCATTTCCATACTGAGAGCAGGCAGAGGGTCAGGTCCAGGGTGGCTTGGGCTGGAAGGACGGGACAGGAGTGATTCTGGGGTGGTGCCAACACTGTAGGGCCCTGATGCTCTTTGACCCAGGTGAAGGCTTCCCCCTGAGACTAAGAAGCTATCAGGCCCCACTCAGGCCCCTAAGGCTGGCCACACCCAGCCACCAGCAGGCCTGTCCATCAAACTGTCAGGGCCACTGTGAGTGTCTGGACTCAGGGGAGGATGAGGCAAAGGACCCCAGAGCCATAGGACAATGGGATTCAACTCACCACTTAACCATTTGACCTTGCCC
Organism: Pachyuromys duprasi; assembly: GCA_028658305.1. NCBI lineage: Eukaryota > Metazoa > Chordata > Mammalia > Rodentia > Muridae > Pachyuromys > Pachyuromys duprasi. The sequence continues at coordinate 5,582,411 of CM053758.1, forward strand.
TCCTTATCTCACCTCTCCATCTTTCTCCCCGCCTCCCCCCAAATGAGCAGACAGCAGCTCCCAGGTCCCTCACAGATCTGGCTAAGCCACTTGGCCAGGTGGCCTGGGCCCTCTTTCACATTTTCGCCTTCAGGTGAAGTGGCCTTAGACTGTGTCATCACTGGGAAAGCTTTAGGCAGAGAGATCCTCTGTGATTCACAGAGAAAGGGGGCCAGACTAGGATCTTTTTCCAACAGAGATCTCGAACCAGCCCCCAGGAGTTTTGGGTGCCTTTCTTTAAAAAGGAGAGGTTCCTCCTCCATCCCCCAACTCCCCGGATGACTCCAACTCATGACGAGAAGAGACTGCCTGCTTCAGGACCCCACAGACCCACACATTCTGTCTGTCTGTCTGTGTTTTGTGTTTTTGAGATTGGGTCTTGAAACATAGCACGGGCTAGCCTCAAACTCTCCACCCGGGATTACAGGCACGCGCCGCGGCGCCAGACTCCAACCAAGAGAGTCCTAACCTCTCACGGCCTCCGTCCCTTTTCTCTTTTTGCGTTAGAAACATTTGTTTGGGGTGAACACCTACATTCCTTTTGTTTCTGCACCCAAGTTTGACCGTTCTTTAAGTGTCAGAAAAGCCCGTTTGGCTCTCAGCCCTGCGGTGCTCATCCCTCTGCTGCGGAGGCCCATTTGGGCCACCCGCGCCTTTCCCATGTCCCTGGTAGGCGGGAGTCTGAGCCCACGGGCCTGCAAAGCCCCTGTCAGAGCTCCACCATGGGTCTGGCAGGGCTGTTCCACTAAGCTGTGAGAAAGGCCCAGGCCCATCAGATAAGGCTGGGGCGCCCCCGCAGCCGGTGCCACTGTGCGGCCTCCTGGTCTCCTAGCCTTGCCTCGGGGCAGGTGTGCTGTGCGGAATGAATCTCGCTAGCAGGTCGTTCGGGTTTCACTATGAGTTTCCTGACCCCGGCCAGCACCCACGGCCCTTCACGGGGGCCCCCTCTGCACCTTCCAGGCCAGGAGGCAAACACTAACTGGGGCTGCACCATGAAGGAGACCGTGGGATTTCAGGGTGACCTTCACTACCTCTAGGGGTCTTGGGAGAAACTAGGGCATGGTGCCTACTCCCCTGAGCCCTCTACCAAACCCACAGCCCTTAAACACTTAGAAGCTGGAAGGTCCGGCTGAGACTTTCAGGCTGTGAAGTCAGAGAGACAGGCTGCCCTCTAGTGTCTATGTTTGGGATGGAAGCTGTCTGCGCGTGAAAGGCAAGGGCGTGAAGGACCCCAGAGAGAGAGAGCAGTCTCCACCTGACCCCACTTCCAGTTCAGGAAACTGGTCTAGTTCAGTTCAACCCACGACCACCGAGAGGAAAAAGAGTTACAGATTCCAGATCAGAAAACCCAAACCCAACTTACCAGTGCTCCCTGCTGATCCTTGTAACTCACAGTGACGGGAGGGGGGTGGGGGGATGAGGGGGTGGGGGGGTGGAGGACTCCAGTTAAAGAGGCAAAGAGAATGAGGACTTCTGAGCTCCTCACTGGTCACCCCTCCCCTCCATTTCTTCTCTGGACCTTCCCAGCCTGGCAGCAAGAAACAAGTTCACAGAATTTACCAAATACCCAGAGAGACCACGTGCTCCCTGACAGAACATTTTCAAGACAGGGTTTCTCTGTGTAGCCCTGGTTGTCCTAGACTCGCTTTATAGATTAGGCTGGCCTCGAACTCACAGAGATCTGCCTGCTTCTGCCTCCTGAGTGCTGGGATTAAATGCTTGTGCCATGTGAGTCCAGGACAGCCAAGGCTACACAGAGAAACCCCGTCTCTAAAGACCAAAAACCAAAGAAGGAAAAAAGTGTGTGCCATGGTCAAGTACTTTTGGGGAACCTGCCACAAATCCAAGAGTAAGGTCAGTCTTTGAATAGCAAGGACAGGGGCCGCATGGGCACAGGACGGGCATCATTCACTCTGGGGGTGTATGAGTGAGTGACTCAGCCAGTCTCTCACTCATATGCAGAGTAGGACGGCAGCTTTTTAAAAAGAGTGACCAAGCCGGGCGTGGTGGTGCAGGCCAAACAAACAAATAAACAGAAAAGAATGACCAAGGTTGGGTGTGGTCTTTACTCCCAGCATTTGGCATCAGAGACAGGCAGATCTCTGTGAGTTTGATGTCAGCCTGGTCTGCGTAGAGTTCCAGGCAAGTCAGGACTGCGTGGTGAGACCCTTTATCACCAAATTAAAACACAAAAACATAAGCGTGACCACATACCCAGCTTAGGCCGACACCCTGCCTCGTACCTGTGCCCTAGAGTAAATGTTAATAAATAGTGCCTTCTTTTGTCTTCCAAGCTCATTCTGGGGAGGTGAATAGTCTGGGTGCCGAAACCTCACTGAGACGGGGTGAGGATGGAGATTCTTGTCACCTATAGCATCACAGGGCAAGGATGGCTTGGGATGGAAGGGGGCAATGGAAACAAGGCTGCTGCTGTCCACCTCAAGGAGAGGGTGTGGGGTGGATGAGCCAAAATGGGGGTGTGGTAAAGGGGTGGCAGTCAGCATTCTGGGCATGGGGGATAAGCTCTGGATCCCGGGCACAGGAGGAAGTTGGTGCCTTGTGGCATTTAACTACTGGAGAAACCTGGGGGTGACGTGTGCTGGTCATTCTTAGAGGCACTGGCAGATGTGGAGCTGGACCACACGTTAGGTGGCACCTGCTGTCGACCCCGCCCACCATTATCCCTACCACAGAGAGGTGGATTGCCTCAGCGAGATCTGTCTTCCTGAACTTCAGAGTCAGAACGTTCTCAAGCTTGATAGCTAGTGAAGCAAATGTAAGCAAAAGGCCCCTTATATAAGAGGATGCTGGGTAAAAAGCGGCAAGTGTGTACACAAGCGTGACAGGGACTGGGTGTTTGAATTTGTATGAGGGAGAGAGAGAGTGAGCAAGAGGTGGGCGTACAATTGAGTCTGTGTGGGTGTAGCAGAATCAGTGCGTTCTTGTGAATAGGTAAGCGTCCTAGGTGGCTTCTCTGTTGCTAGGATAGAACCCTCACCAAAACCAATTTGAGGGAGTAAGGGATTATTCTGGCTTTGAGGGGAGACAGCTGGTCACGTGGCAGCCACACTTGGGAAGCAGAGAGAGGCTCATGCTGTTGTTCCTTTTATTCGGGGCAGCGCTGCACCCGGGTGATGGTTCCAGCCACACACACTTAGCCTCCCGGCCTCATCTAACGCAGTCTAGAAGCATCCCCCCCCCCCACAGTCTGCGTTCCTAGTGAAGTCTAGATCTCGGCAAGCTGACATTAACCACCTAACCACAGCGGGGTTATCACCGGGGGCTTCTTCATGAAGCACGCCTTCACCCCTTTAACCCTTTTGCTCTGATGAGGTGGGTCTGTTTTGCTGGTCATGTGACTTCCCTTGGTGGCTGTCCTCCTTGCAGAAAGTGGCTAGAGTCCACCTGTGGATGTCCCTGGAGTTTTACTTGTTTTTGTTTCTGTTTTGTTGTTGTTGTTTTGGTTTGGTTTGGTTTTTGCTTGAGACAGGGTTCCTCTGTGTAACCTTGGCTGTACTGGACTCGCATTGTAGGCCAGGCTGGCCTCGAACTCACAGAGATCCGACTGCCTCTGCCTCCCCGAGTGCTGGGATTACAGGCGTGCGCCACCACACCCAGCACCCCAGCCTTTTAAATCAATAGGACAGGAGAGCTGCCCAAAGTTTAAGTCTCTCAGAGACATCCTGTCATCCCTTGTGTCCCAGGGACTTAGCTGATCTGTGTCAGGGGACAAAATATTGGCTGTCCCCTTAGCCACCCTGTCTTCACTGGCTTTGCTGTCATTGTCCTTGAGGTGTTCAGCACTCAGAAGGTCACTTACAGCAGTCCTGAGGACAAACCATGGTTTAATGCTCAGCCACTGTACAACACTTAGATAATGGTGGCCAAGGCAGGGTTTTAAAAGTTTCGTTTTGTGTGTTTTGCCTTCGTGTATGTCTGCATACTACAGACATGTAGTGTCTGTGGAGGCCAGAATAGGGCGTCGGAACCCCTGGAACTGGAGTTACACATGGTTGCCAGCGCCAACACGGATGCCAGGAATGCAACCCAAGACCTCTGCAAGAGCAAGCAGTGCTCTCAGCTGTTGAGCTGTCTCCAGCCCCTCAAAAACAGTTTTAAAAGGCATTTTATTCTTATTTTAAATGCTCTCCTTCCCTCCCTCCCAGTCACCGAGCGATGAGCAGCTTGGCTTCGTCCTGTAGTCCTCAATAAGATGCACCCCCTAAGTACAGGCCCAAAGGCATGGGGTCAATCCATTATAAACTTGAACCTCCAAAGCTGGATGCTAAAATAGACCTTTATTTATTTATTTATTTATTTTTCCTTGCTGAAAAAATAGACCTTTGAGGAAGTTCACCATCTCCACATGAGAAAAGCCCTGAAGAGAGTAGGAATAGCAGGGACATCCTGCAACATACTAAAGACTGCATACAGTAAATATGTAGGTGACTTTATGCTGAATTCAGAAAAATTGAAAGTCTTTCCTCTAAAATCATTAACAGGACCAGCACAGGGCTTTGAGTCTCTGCTGGAGCAATAAACCAAGGAAAAAAAAAAATGAAAGATCTGTAAATAGAACAGGACAAAGTGAGACTGTTCCATACAGACAGTATGACCCTAGTTCTGTTTTTTGTGTGTGTTTCTCTTTTTGTTTTGTTGGGATTTGTTCCTTTGTTTGTTTGGTTGTTGTTTTTCCTAGACAGGGTTTCACTGTGTTTCACTTGGCTGTCCTGGACTGGCTTTGTAGACCAGGCTGACCTCAAACTCACAGAGATCCACCTGTTTCTGCCTCCCTGAGTGCTGGGATTACAGGTGTGTGCCACCGCACCCAACTGACCCTACTCTTTGTGTGTGTGTGTGATGATTTCAGATGAGTATTTAACTTGTAAATATTGTACAGATTTTAATAGCTTACATTGTGTATACAGCCCAATAGAACTTGAATTAATCACTGGGGGGACCTGCAATCTAGGACCAGGACTGGCCTCCTTCTCCTTCCTCAGCTTGCAGGCTTGGGAATGGGGTTCTCCTGGGATGGTGACACTGAGGCCATTCAACAGCTAGACTGAACACTGGGAGCGTGGTACCTCTTCCTTAGGTCTGAAGTCAAACAGGAGATGAGAACTGGTTGTTGGTGGGATGGGTGTCAAGAGTGAAAAATCTACATTTTTTTTTTGTCTTCAGACCCCCGTGTAGTTGAGTCCAGGTCAGCAGGCTGATTCTGCAGCCCTACCTAGTACAGCACTCAGAACCTCAGATACTGTTTTGTCTGTCTTGTCTGTTCCATTCCATGTCACTGCCCCCATTGTCTGTATCATCTGTTTTCCTTAGCTTCCACCAAGCCCAATCTGGCTTATAGCAAAGCTCCGGAAGGCCAAGGATGGGTGTCCCTGATAGGTCTGTCCTGTGAAGGCCTCAGGACAGAGTTGGTGGTTGCTTCCAGAGTGGTTGACCTAAAGAAATGCACCGCCGCATGCACAGGGACAGCAGCTAACTTCTCTGTGCCAGTGGGACTGTTGCTGGACTATGCTGGACAGCTCTCCCCAAATGGACACTTACACACAGAGGCCTTTTTCCCCTTTATGAAAGCAAGGCCTGATCTCAAAGCCCCTCAACCATAGACACTACACCCCTTTCTCTTACCCCATTCCAGATACAAAATCCACTTCCTCTCTGGATGGTGGTCTGCGGAGGGCACTGCCGCATGGGCAGATCACCAGGCCTCAGAAGCCTTTCTCAAGGAGCCAGGCTTTAAGCTGCTCGTCAAAGTAGCCCTTGAGCAGTGGGCTCAAAAAATTCTTCTACATCCTGTGTAGAGCCCAGATGTCCCCTTCCACCTTCCAGGTCATGGTCACCTGTCGGTTGCTGTGTGTGATGTCCTTGTAAATGGGAATGTTGTGCATCTGGGAGCATGGAGCACAGAAGGGCATGCTGGGAAGGGAGGAGCCTCCCTAGGAGGCTGCCAACCACTAGGAGAGGGAAAATGTTTGTGCTTTGGTGGCGCTGGGATTTTGGTAGGGGAAAACAGGAGCGCCACAAACTGGTATTCACCCCCAGACTCCACAAAGCTGGGGTTATCAGGAGTCCCCCAGGTCTGGCTCAGCTGCTGTCTCCCACAGCTCCACCGGACGCAGCTTCTCCAATGTTGCAGAGCGGCTCGGAACCCAGCAGCTGCCATCTTGACTTGCCCAACTGTGAGTGCCATCTGTGCCAACCCTATTCTTAAAAGACCCTAAAACTCCACCACGAAACTCAGAGACCCGATAAGCACTGTCAGCAAAGTAGCAGAATGCAAAATTAACATACAAAAGTAGTAGTTGTCCTATAGGTCAAGAACAGACTTACCAATACATATATACATACATACGTATGTACATACATGCACACACCTGATTTCTTGGTTGGCGGTGCTGGGAGGTAGGCAGGTGGCATGCTTTGCTGGGGGAAGTACATCACTGGGGTGGACTTTGAGATTAAAAGCCTTTTCCAGTGTGTGCTCTGCTTTGTGCTTGAGATACAAGCTCAGCTTCCTGCTCAGGCCTCCATGCCTACAGCTTGCTGCCAGGCTTCCCTGCCATGATGGAGTTTTAGCCTTGTGAAATAAAAATGCGTTCTCTCTTCCTCAAGTTGCCTCTGGGGGAAGTGTTTTGCTTTGTTTTGTTTTATCACAGTGGCAGAAATGTAACGATGTACTATTTTTCACTCTGCACAAGAATCTATCTAAAATGGATCAAAGACTCGAAATCCTGAAGCTGCTAGGGGAAGAACACTTCAAGGTACAGGCATAGACAAGGGCTTCTAACCAGTACCCCCAATAGCTCAGGAAGTGACCTTGAGAATTGGCAAATGAGGGCTGGAGAGATGGCTCAGCGGTTAAGAGCGCTGGCTGCCCTCCCAGGTCCTGAGTTCAATTCCCAGCACATGGTGGCTCACAACCATCTGTAATGGAATCTGATTCCCTCTCTGGTATGCATGAGAAAACAGAGCACTCATATATATAGAAAATAAATAAATCTTAAAAAAAAAAGAATTGGTAAACGGGATTACATGAATTTAAAAAAGTTTCTGCAGAGCCAAGGAAATAACCAGAGTGAAGACTCAGCCTACAGAATGGCAGAAAAATCTTTGCTAACTCTGCATCAGGCAGGGGTTAATATCTAGAATCTACAAAAAGCTTGACAAGTCAAACAGAAAAATCCCAAACGAGCTCACCGATAGATGAGCAAATGAGTTGAACAAATAGTTCTCAGGAGATTGACTACGCATGGCCATAAATATTTGAAAGGAAAAGAAAAAGTTAAACATCCTTAGCCACCAGGGAATGCAAATGAAAGCCTCCTTGAGATTCCATCTTACCAGAGTCAGGAAGGCCATCATCCAGGGGGATGATGGACAAGAGATGCTGGTGAGGATGGGACGCAGAGGGGAGACCCTGTCACTGTTGGCGGGACTGCGAACTGATGCAGCCACTATGGAGTCTCCTCCAAAATTCAAAAATAGAAAACGAGCATATGACCCAGGCATCTCACCCAAAGGACCCTGTGAGCCCTCCACAGAGACACTGACACACCCATGTTTATTGCTGCTCTGGTCACAATAATCAAGACATGAAACCAGCCTAGATGTTGGGTCAGCATCAGAGAGATGAAGGACACGTGACATATAGGCACAACGGAATTTGATTCAGCTGTAAAAAAATAAAGTAAAATTATGACATTTGCAAGAAAATGACTAGAACTGGAGTTCATCATCTTAAAGGAAATAAGCCAGGCTCAGAACAAGTATCACATCTTTTCTCTTACATGGAGAATTTGTATGTATGTATGTATGTATGTATGTATGTATGCATGTATGTGTGTGTGTATGTATGTATGTGTGTGTGTGTGTATGGCACTATGACTTATGGGAGGTCTAAAAGGCATGAAAAGCAGAGAACAAGAGGGCAATTGGGTTGGAAGACTAAATACCACATGTTTTCTCACTTATGTGGAGTCCAAACTATGTATGTATAGATGAATGTATGTATGAACATATGTATGTATGTATTTCTGACATAAAACAAAGAGATCTACTTGAGGAGAGAATAGGCCCGAAGGAGGGGTGTAGGAGGAGTGAGGAAGGGTAGTGAGGTGCATATATTCAAGATGAGGCTATGTGCAAAATACAATAATAGATGCATTTGAAAACATCATCATGAGACCCATTGTTTTGTCTGCTAATTGAAATATTTTTGAAAGAAGTAAATGCTTTCTCTTTAAAAGAACGAGCAGCTGATACAGATAGACGTTAGGGTTCAGTGTGAAGCAAACGTTTTGAAACTCTGACCCACCACGACGTTCTGGAATGGCTGTCTTTCCCCCACTGCTCTGCAGTGTCACTTGGTGGTGATGAGCCCAGGATGGGTACATCTCTAAGATTCATTTTGTGTCACTGGTGCGGTTTACTCTTGCCTCAATACCATGTATCTTTCACACTGGGGCGCGTGTCTTCCAGTGTTCTACTTTACATAGATTTCAAAGGCAGCTTGTCAAGTTCGTACATCACCCCTCAAGGGGGGAAAATAGAGCAATAAAAAGTGGTTGAAATGTGTCCACTATAAATCTATTCTAAGGTTAATTTGTCAAAAAAAATAAATAAGGCAAAATTTCACTGTGCAGCTTTGGACTAGCCTGAAACTCACTATGTAGACAGAAACTCACAGAAACCTGCCTGCCCCTGTCTCCTGAATGCTGGGATTAAATGCATGCACTACCACTCTCAGTGGGGGGGGGGGATTATTTTACATTCCAATATTCAAACAAAGTGTATTCTTGAGTTTTTTTTTTTAAGATTTTCTTAACATTTATGTGTGTGTGAGTTTATGTGCACTATGCATGCAATACCAGTAGTGTCCAGAAGACGGTGCTAGATCCTCTGGGACTCGAGATAGAGATGGTTGTGGACCTCCATGTGTGTGCTGGGAACTGAACCAGGGTCCTCTGCAAGAGCAGCAAGTGCTCGCAACCTGTGAGTCATCTCTTCAGCCGAAGTATCTGCTTTTATTTTATTATAAACTCATTTGTTAATTGTTGCTAGTATGTAGAAATACATTTCGTTTCTATAAATGGAGCTTGTATCTAGTGTAACAAATGAATGCATCAACCTGCAATTTAAGTCTGTGATTTGCTTCTTAGGCACCCAATCATATCCTATGTGAATGACAGGTTTTTCAGATGTCAGCAGCCAATGTTTCTCACTTTCTGAGTTTTATGGATTGCTTTGTTTATGTCACGGATGACCATCTCTTTTAAAAGGTCCCACATTTGCCTCTTCATGACCTTCCGAGCTATGCCTCAGGAAAGACACTCAAACTCCATCCTGTGCAGGGCCCTAGACTCAACCCTTCCTCTCAAACCCAAACTCCGCATTCCAAGCCCCGGAAGAGGTGCCATCTCTGGGGGGAAAAAAAGCCACTGGCTCTGGCCCGTGGCACTGATGCCATCCTCTGCCCCTTGGCAACCAGCCTCAGGGGAATCCTTCTGGCTGGACCCTCACCCAGCAGACCTTGGCACTGCAAAGACAACGAAGTGGTCAGTCGAATCGGAAAGTCAAGGCCCCGGGCCCTTCCCACCTGCCACAATCGCGAGTGTCCTGGAGACCAGGACCGCTCTCCCACCGCACCCGGGCGCGAGGTTCCTTTAAGAAAGCCCGCCACGTTCAGCTTAGCGTCTCTGGGGCGGAAGGCAGGCGTCGCCAAGAATGTCGGACTCCGTCGGGAGTGCGAAGGATGAGGCTCGGCCGGGCGGCTTCCCCCTCCTGGTCCCCCCAGACTTCTCCCTCTTCTATTTATCAAGTCCCCGCACCAACTCCGGGCCTGGGCCAAGCTCCCACCTCCGCGCTCCGCCCCCAGGCCCCCGGCTCTTGGACTCGAGCGCTGGTCCCATCTCGGGTCCGCCCTACCCTTCCCAGCGAGCTCTGAGGCCGCGATCGGGGGAAGGCCCGGCGGCCCCGCGTGGCCTCATCCTCATGCAGGGGACGGCGCGACGCAGCGATCGCCAGCAGCACACAAAGGCTGTTCCGCCGCCGGCCACACCGTGCCAGCCTCGCTCCGCCCGCCGTCCCGGTGGCCCCGACGCCCTCCCTCCCCTCCCCCAGCGAGCCCGGCTGCAGCACCCGATGGCTTCCGGGAGGAGGCAGGCTCCCCCGGGTCCTGGGCCCCGAGACCTCCTCCTCCTCCTTGCTACCACAATTGCCCACTTCGCGTCTCCCTGGTGCTTCCAGGAGCCTGGTCACCTTGAGCCATACTGGACGGCGTGGGCCACAGTCGGAGGCCACTGTGCTCCGCTTCTGACCGGTGTGGAGGAGTCTGCGGTTGGGGAACTACGGCTGGACCCAAAGGGGAATGGGGGCCTGCAGAGGCAGGGATGGAGTTGGTGGTGGTGGGGACTGTCCCACACTCCCAGGATGCCCTGGGACTCTCTGAAGGACCCCTTGGGGTCTCTGAGTCTTCGCAGCCTTTGGCCTCCAGAATTATTTCAGGGACGGTCCTCACTCATGCTAACTGTCCGCCTGATGCAGTCAGGGCCGCCTCAAGTTCCAGGGAGCCACTCTCAGGTGACTTGCCCACCCCCCGGGCCGTGGTTTTCACCTGTGCCGTGCCCACCCACCCCTTCGCGAACCGGGTGTGAGGGATTTTTTAAAAATACCTGCTGTGGCCTGCAGCAAGGCCCACCCCAGCACGCCTCGCCCAGACTGCTTGAAGGCAGGGACAGCCTGATCTTTGAGCCCTGCTCCCCCACCTCAGCCAAGCCGGGCTGTAGCCCCTTCCTTGGTTCACTCAACTAGGAAGTCCTTCCTAAGGCTGATCCCGGTCCTCTCCTACCTCCTCAGACTAGGGCTGGGGATGGGGGTGGGGGGAAGGGGGCAGTTCCCTTTAAGGGCGGTGGGGGAGGGGGCTGCCGGCCGGCCCTCCTTCCGTCCCTCCCTGGATCCAGCCGCTCAGGGGCCCCCCGGGGGCCCTGGCCCGGGGCCAGCGCATGCGCCCGCCTGTGGGCGCTGTCCCGGGCTGCGAGGGCCGCCAGCGCACCGACAGACGGACCGACCGACGGAGGACTGGCGGCGGGCCGGACAGACGGGGTAGCGCAGGGAGCTGGGATGAGGCGGGACAGTGACATGACAGGCCACATACAGCAGCCCGGAGGGCGCGGGAATCCCGGCCCTGCGCCCTCGCCTTCCCCGGGCCCTGGACCTGGCCCGGGCGCCTCGGAGCGGGTGGCGCTCAAGAAAGAGATCGGGCTGGTGAGCGCCTGCACCATCATTATCGGTGAGTGAGGTGCACACAGGGTGGAAGTCTTGGGGGACCCCTTTGATGTTCCTTCCTCCCTGGGGCAAAGGGCATAAGACCTTGGAGCACCTGCTGCTGTAGCTGGAGAATGCACTTGACCCCCACTCAGAACAGGACCTGGCACGGCGGGCACAGAGCCTCTTGTCCCCACTTCCCCAACTTCTCTGAAAAATTGTGCCTGGAGGGTGTGAGTGTGTGTGTGTGGGGGGGGGGTGCTCTTCCTGCTGCAACCCTCCGCTGGCCTTGACTTCTCTATGGGGCTTTGTCAGGGCGATTAATCCCTTTGCCCACCTAGGAAACCAATACTTTCCAGGCCTGCCTGGAGTGACAAGGTCTGGGCTGCAAGGCAGCCTCCCTGCATCCCCACTGGGTGCCGGGTTCAAGCGCCAGGGCACTGAGGACGTCTGTTCTTGGAAAGCAGGGAGGACTGTGGGTAAATAGCCGGGAGAGCCTAAACTAAGGGCTGTCCCTCCTGGCAGATGTGGCCAAAGACTCCAAGGTGAGGCAGCGAAGTAGCTAGCGATGGCGCAGCCATGAGCAGACTAAGCCCCCAAGAGAGTGCCTGCTGGGTCCAGGGATCTGAGTGGGCACCCTCGTGGCTTGGTGGCATCTGAGTGGGCGCTCTCGTGGCCTGGCCCTCTTGCCCTGCCTGCAGGTAGATGGGGTTTTCTGCGTAGGTAGAACATTCAGGAACGAGGACAGTATGCCTCCCCACCTTGCTCTGCGCCTTGATTCCTGAAGAACTGGGTTAATCCTCTCGGGGTGGGGGCTTTTGTGTTCCCCTGTGCCCAAGAGTTGGGGTGGGGGGTCTCAGAGATCAATAATTGGGGTCCTAATTGCTCTCTTCCCTACCCAGTGGGTGCTGCAACCCAGTCACTGTTCTTCTTCCCTTTGACCCCTGGAGACAGAGAAAGGCTTGAGGGCTCAGAGGGGCGGAGCAGGGGTCTTCACTTCTTCCTGCTTTGTGCCCCTCCTCGAGAAACTCCAGTTGCAGAGATGTAGTGTCTTTTCGGTAACCCCTGCACTCACACCCAGAGTTGCCCCTGAACCCAAGCTCCAGACGCTTCCACTGTCTTGCCCTCTTCCTTCTAGAATGGCTATCTTCCGGGAGCTGGTCCTGATGTCACTGTAGGAACCCCAGCCTGGCTGTCTGATAGCAGGAGAGGTTGAATCTGGGGGCTTGGCTGGGGTACTGGTTAGAGCTTTGCCTCCAGCCAATACCCTTTTCAAGGGCTGTGCCCGGTCCCCCCAAAAAGCGAAGCCTGCATGTCACTGGTCAAGGGGCTGGCCCTGTCTGGGGCTGGTTACAGTGCCAGAGAGGTTCAGAGAGAGACAGAGAGACAGAGACAGAGAGAAAGAGAGAGTGAGAGCGAGTGAGAGAGAAAGCCCGGGATCCGTGTACTACACACTGTCCTGTTTCTGCCTTATCCGCCTCAATGAGTCACAGGCTGCCAGGGTCCCAACCCTCTACAAGAGGCCTAGGGTGGTAGTGTAGGGAGAGAAGAACGCCATCTTGCCTCTTCTGCAGCCCAGGCTTTGGAGGCACTGAGCCCTGGAGTCTGGCTCTGGCCCGCCGGCTGCCTTCACCTTTCAGCCTCTTCTTGCTTCACTGCTCTCCTTTGGCCTCCAGAAGCTGAGGGCTGAGGAGGGCGGAAGGTCAACTCTGCCAGCAAAGATGGTAGACTCGAGAACAGAACTCAAGTTCTCCCCAGCCCAGCATACTGGGTACAGGCTTATAGCGCTCAAGACACCGGGCCAGGCAGGAGAGAAACCAGACAGGGGAGGACTGTCCTCAACCAGGTGACTTGGGAGGAGGCCATATCTCCACTCCTCTCCCCTCCTGAGGCCTCAAATGTCCCCAAATCTCCCTCCATGCAAGGCCCTGGAGCCGCTTTTCCCACAGTGCAACTTCCAGTCCTGGGTTCCTCTCCATTCTTCACCTGGGAGCCTGGTCAAAATCAGAAGTCTCCAGTGTCAGATGTTAGCAGGACAAACCTGGAGAGTGTCACATCCTTGTCTGTGGGTGACCAGTTTTTATGGGTTGCCCATTACTCATTGGCCATTTCCAAAATGCCCAGTGGAATGGCGCGTCATTCATTTCTCAATATGCCACCTGCCTCATCCCAGGCGGAAGAGTGAGGCTTTGGGGGACGGGAGGTATGGAGGGTTGGCTGGAGAGAGAAGTGAGACTCCCCTTAACTGCAGGACAATGATCTAAGCCGAAAGAGCAAGCAAACCGAGAAGGGATGAGGCAGGAAGGAAACAGCCGGCTGGGGTGGGGCTGCGTAGGACAGCGGTGCATCAGACATCCAGATTCTGAGCTCGTCACCCGCAAACAGTGCTGTCTCAACCTTACCTCCTTTGATTCTCATGCCCACCCTGAGGGAGGGCAGCTTTTGTACCCATTGCACAGACGGAGGAAGCGAGGTTGAGAGCAGCCTGTTTGCAGGTGGTGAGCTCAGGATCTGGATTCAAGTTTCCAGTGTCCTTTGTGCTGTGGAGGCTTGGCAAAACGAAGGCCAGACCCAACCCTTTGGATAGGCGATGATGGCTGGGATTGAGCGAGGGTAGACTGAGAGCTCCCTCCATTCTGCAGAAACAGGGCCAGGAAAGGCAGCCCTTCCCGTGGCTGTGACACGGGGTCTCTCACCCTGACTTGGAGACCTCAGCTGTCCCCATCACACAATCTACAAGCAAAGGGAGGGACATGCCCAAGTCTGTCACCTCAGGCAGGTATTTGAAAGTCACAGGGACACAGGCAGGTGAGGGGATGCGAGGAGCTAGTGCTTGACCCCTATCTTTCTAGAGGCCCCTGTCATTCAGCCCTGCCACTGTCTTGTCCATCTCTGGGGCCAGAAGTTAAATGGACCCCTCAGACACTGCTTCTTCTGGGTCCTGAGGGTTCTTCAGCCCCACTTACAAATAAAGGAACTGAGGCCCTGAGGCTGCAGCCTCCCCGGGGGCCAGATGTCTGTAGGGTACTGTAGGACAGCAATGGAAGTCAGGCAACTCCAGCCGCAGGACTGAGCTACTCACTCCACACAGTCAGCGGCGCCAGGTGTGTTGGACATCCAACAGGAGACAAGGCAGGCTGCTCCCTCTGCTGCGGCAAGCGAGAACCGGCCAGGTCAGGCGTGCAGCCAGCGGCCACGATAAGAATTGCGACCAGACACCTGGGGCAGGGAGGACGGCAGGAGGTGCTGGCGCAGGGTGGAAGGGCTCAGTGGTGGGTTGAGATACAGTAGACTTTGCCTCCCCCCACCCCCGCCCCCATTAGGAGGTGGGGGCTGTGGAAGAGCTGACCTGGGAAAAGATGGGGTGGAGCTATGGGGGAGAGGCCACGGGGCGGGGGGTAAAGGCTACAGAGTGGAGGCTAGGCAGGAAGCCACCTGGACAGGGGCAGTGGTGGTTCCAGACGGGGCAGCGATGGAGGGCAGAGGGAAAACTCAGTTCTGGATGTGCTTGTGATAGACTGGAAGGGGGGGCAACGGGGAAGGGCCCAGGGTGACCCAGGTGGTGGCCTGAGGTAGGACGGTTTGTTTCTGATTGGTTAGGACAACTTCAGGAAGGAACAGAGCCACAGTAGGGACAGGAATTTGAAGGGAGGCCCATAGTGTGGGAAGTTTTGTGGTCTAGGCTGAGTCCAGGGGGAAGGTCCCTGCTCCCGTTACAAATTTGGGAAATACCATGGTGGGGGGCAGGATGAGGTCTGCAATGGAGCGATTATAGAAACAACAGGGCCAAGAGCCCAGGACTGAGCCCTGTGCACCCAGTGGTTAAAAGTCAGGCTTAAGAGGAAGGAGCTGCAAAGGATTCCAAGAAACAGGGCATGGAGATCACACCCATCATCCCTGCACTAGAGAGGATCACGAGTTCAAGCCCAGCCTGGGCTATGTATTGAGATTTTTGCTCAAACAAACATGCAAAGTAAAACAAACAAATAACCCAGCAGAAGCCACGTCTTAGGAGTCTGGCTAGGATGCTAAATGAACAGCCTGCAGCCTGCCAAGTAACACTCGCTAATGGAGGAAGATGCAGGCCAGGGTTTGCAGGTCAGATTGAGTAGCGTGGAGTCTATTAGTGACCACGACAAATCCGGGTCTGGAGACTGAGCACAGGCAAGCTCGCTGAGCTTGGCGAGACTGGGCCGGGCAGGCCGGATGGAGCAGTCTACACATTCCTTCTCCTCAACTCTCCGGAGGAAAGTGGGTTAGGCTAGAGGTGCATGCTGACCGGTTGGTGACCCAGGACACGTCCCGGATGTCCCCCACTCACCTCCTTGGTATTCTACCAAGACCTCAGCGGGGCTACCATCACACCAGGGAAGGACTGGACACACGCTCACTAGAAAAGGAGGCAGGCTTCACCCAGGTCTCAGCAAAGTCCTGAGTGCTCATCCCAAGGTGTTATGGCCCCTCTGGGAATTAGACCTCCAGAGGAAAAGCTGTGTGGGACATGGGGATTGACTGGGCTTACAAAAGCAGTGAGAGCCATAAGTAGTTCCCTTGGCAACCAATGTTCCAGCAAGGGTCAAAGCATGCCAATGCCAGCCAGGCATGGTGGCGCATTCTTTAATCCCAGCACCTGGGAAGCTGAGACAGGCTGATCTCTGAGTTTGAGGCCAGACTGGTCTACAAAGTGAGTTCCAGGATAGCCAGGACTACAGAGAGAAATGATGTCTTGAAAATCAGAAACAAAGAGAATAAACAAAACAAAACAAAAGGCATGCCAGTGTGTAGGTATTATTTATAGCCACCCTCTCAGGCTATGCGGATGAGGCAGGAATCAGATTCTTGAGGCCAAGGTGGGTGATCTGGGAAGCTGCCGGTAGGTGGGGTTGCTTCAGAAAGTCCAGTGATTTTGGCTGCTAGCAACAGCAAGGGACAGGGAGCCTGACCAGGATCAATATCCAACACTGTTGTCTCCTCTCTGGCAATGTCAGAGCGAACCAGCTCTCTGCTGCCCTCTAGCCATGTGGGTCCCACCAGCAGATGGAGAAACTGAGTCCCAGAAGAGAGCACTTGCTGGAGATATATATACTCCTGCATGTGTTTCTGTGGATACGGATGTTGCCAGTGCCCTGACCTCCCTGTCCCTGTGTGTACACCCAGACAAGCACCCACGAGCACCTTCTCACGCCATGGGCAAGCAAGTGGCTCATTCTGCAGATTTGACCTCTACAGTCTACCCCTGTGACCTCCACGTTCCGCCACTGCCTTCCAGAAATAGGTCAGCAAGCACCGTGCAGCAGCCTCAAGGAACAATGGCCCTTTCTTCACTCCTCCTGGAGGCGAGTAAGCCTCATCAGGCCAAACATCTTAATGTGATAAAACCACCCAGAGAAAGCACAAGGAAGAGGGGTGGGAGGAAACTTGAGGGGCCCACCTGCTTACCTGGGAGGACCGACAAGGACCAGAAAACAGCTGTCCCACTGAGTGGACAGGAATGGAGAGGCCTCAGGATCCGCCTCTCTCTGGCTGGCAGTCAGATGCCCGCCCAAGCACTCTTTAATGTCTCCACCCCACATCTTCATACCTTGGTCCTGATGGGTCAAGGATTCTTCCTCCTTCTCTGATTTCTCCTCCTTCTCTTCCTCTTTTTCCTCTTCCTCTTTCTCCTCCTCCTGTTACTCCTCTTTCTCTTCTGCCTCCTATTCCTCCCTTCTTCCTCTTTCTACTTTTCTCTCTCTTCTTCCTCACCCTCTCCCTTCTCTTCTCCCTCCTCTTCCTCATTCCCTTCCTTTTTATCCTCTGACTTTTCCTCTCTCTCCTCTTCTTCCTCTCCCTCCTCTTCCTCCTCATTCCCTTCTTCCTCCTTCTTCTCCAGCGAAGAACTCCTCAAGGGCTGGTTTGTCCACTGTAGGTCCTTTCCAAAAGACAGATCTACTGGGCTTGAGTGTGGGGGTCCAAGAACAGAGAGTTCTTAGCCTGCCACCAGCTGAGAGAATGCTCTAGAACACTAGCTCTAGGGACCCTCCCCATATCCATACCCATAATCATTCAGCCCCGCCCTTAGCATCCTTCCACACCTTGGTCATCCTCTGCGGCTTACCTGAACCCACCACCCTCACAGCTTCCTGACTTCCTCCCACCCACACGCCGCTCAGAGCATCCAGTGTGATGATTGCTCTGCCACTTGCAAGCAGGAACCTGGAGCAGGTGCTTCAGATTGTCCTGGCAAAGCTCTCTGATGCCCCCACAGGACCTCAGAGACACTGGCCGGCACACAGGGTCCTCTGGGCCACATGAAAGAAGTTAAGTTCTGGGTGTCAGCCCAAAGCCACGTGTCCAAAACAATTGTGCACCTCCACACACTCCCAGGCCAGCACTGGCGTCTCAGCCACTTGGCTCAGAGCTAACGATGCACCCTTGACCCCAAAGACCCTGCATGAGGCGGGGCTTCCCCAAGGGCTGCCGCACAAGGTACCACCAAGCTGAGTTGTGTAGGGCAATGGGGTCTCCACAGGAGGGGGGTGCCTTGGAGCCTTGGATGCCCCCAGCTCCAACACACCCGGCTCCTTCCAAGGCCACCCAGCCCCCGCTGGCTTCAAACCTCACTGGCTTTTGGCAAATCCTGTTCCGCCAGGTCCTGAGAACTGCTGCCGGATGGAGCAAGCTCAAAGGCCCTTTACAAACCCAACAGCCCACCCAGGCCTTGGGCCCCTCGTCCGATATGGAAGGCGGCTCCTCTCCAACTTCCCTGTCCCCATCCCCAGAAAGCAGACCCGGGGCGCAGCTTACCTCTGGGTGCCGGGACACAGGAATTATTCCCTGCTTATCTGGATGTATTTAGGGCTCCTGGGATGTGACCAGAACACCAAGTAGGGCACCGTAGCTGTCCAGACTGGAAATCTGTGTCGGCCAGGGGTGGGGGTGAGGGACCTGGAGTGAATGCAGATTGGCAACCATAGCTGTGTTCTCTGCCAGCTCCGCCTGTGGACCTGACAGGTGAAGTAAGCAGACCAAACACACACACACACACACACACACACACACACACACACTGCCCTACTAGGAAGGAGTTGAGCTGCTGGCTCCTTCAGCACTGGCTCTTTCTTACACATGGCCAGTGACTCTGGAATTCTTTCCTGTGCGCACATCCTGGGGTTAAGACACAGACCTGCCGACTCTCTGATGCCAGTTATAGGATGTGGAGCTGGGGCATAGAGCCTTTGGGGCTTGCCCACTGCCCTTTCTAGACCAGTCTGTAGAATGGCTCATTGGAAAGGCTCAGAGCCTTGCAGGCTTGAGCCCTCATCTGGCTCACAGCGTGGCATCTTCGACGGGACCCTCACTCCCAGCAAGTGGTGAGGACACCTGTCTTTGCTCAGCTCTGTGCCCTGCCCTGTGCTGGTGCTCTCTGCAGGTGCTGGGTAAACCAACAGATGACAGCTCAGCCTGATGGCCCATGTGGCCTCTAGGCTTGGGCAGGAAGGTGGAGACAGAAGGTTCTGTCCGTCCCTGGTGCGGGTGTCTGTGGAGGGGGCAGGCTCCCGAGGTTTACACAAGGCGAGACTGCCAGTGTTCTGGAAGGGCTGCTTGGCACCCGTCCATTGAGTGGAGGTTACAGCTGTGGGCATCTGGGAAGGGGTCCTGTTCCACCACTTCTGCAGAGCAGACCCTGGAGACGGTGAGATTCTCAGCGATATCTCTCAGCAGATGGAGCAAGGTGGGGCCATGTCTGGGTGTGGCGGAATTCAGCCCTCAGGACACAGCTGCACAAAGGCAGGCATCCTCACTACCTGCGGGTGAAGATTCCCAGTAGAGACGCCACGCTGTGAGCCAGATGAGGGCTCAAGCTTGCCTCTCTCTGAGCCTTTACAATAGGCCATTTTACAGACCGGTCTGGAAAGGGTAGAGGGCAAGCCCAAAGGCTGTACGCCCCAGCTAGGGTTTCACATTGTGTAAATAGCAGCAGAGGGCCAGCAGCCTGTGTTCAAAGCCCAGGAGGGACAGGAATGTCTGTTATGGCCTGTCCCAACCCTACCATGATGGTTGCTGACAGCCACTAGTACCCTTTCTCTCCCTAATACCTAAACATGTTAATGGCATGAGGAAGTAAGGTCTTTAGGTGGTTAGGGGTCTGTGTCTGTGCCCTGGCTTCCAAGTCCCCAGAGGAAAAGAGGAAACAGAATATGAAAAAATCAAATAAGACCAAGGCTGTTCTTGGCACCTTGGGTAGGGCACGGCTCTTCAAGATGTCCCACAAGTTTGGCCAATAGGAGAAGGGCAGGCAGCTCAGACTCAGACAGGTCAGGGTCTTGCCGTGGGTGGCCAGCTCTGGCCAGCAGGTGGCACAAGGACAGGTGGCTGGAGCCGAGGGCCCAAGCCCAGCCTGTGAGGATTACACAGCAGTGCCTGTTCTCTGCCACTGGTCAGATGGCTGTCCAGACACCTCGCTCACCAGGAGTGGGAACCAGGGGATAGAACTCAGGAACCAGTTCTGGCTGTGGGCCTGTCTAGCTGGGCAAGTGCCATTCCCCATGCCAGAGACTGATAAAAGCCCACGGTGACCTGGGGAATGGGCCCGCCCAGATTGGAAAGGCTCCAGGCTCATTACCCTGCTGCTCTCCTTCCACCTCAGGAAGCCTGAGCTTCTGAAGGGACTCCGGCCTCACACACGCCCTCTCTCTCCACAGGGAACATCATTGGCTCAGGCATCTTCATCTCACCCAAGGGCGTCCTGGAACATTCGGGCTCCGTGGGCTTGGCCCTCTTTGTCTGGGTCCTGGGCGGGGGTGTGACAGCTCTGGGCTCTCTCTGCTATGCAGAGCTGGGCGTCGCCATCCCCAAGTCTGGTGGGGACTACGCCTACGTCACGGAGATCTTCGGAGGCCTGGCTGGGTGAGTGTGAAGCTCTGGCAGGGCAGGGGATGCCCGCTCTGCTGTGGAGTCGGGGTAGGTGGAAACAGTGGGTGGTGTGCGGGCAGCCTTCCACAGAGAGCGTGGGTAGCGTCAATGCCCACCCCACCCGCCATTTTGCTGGTGTCAGACCAGCAGTTCTCAACCTTCCTAGCTGTGACCCTTTAATACAGTTCCTCACGTTCTGGTGACCCTCAACCATAAAATTATTTTGTTGCCACCTGATAACTGTAATTTTGCTACTGTCATAATGCAAATGTCTGATCTGAGACCTCTGTGAAAGGGTCATTTGACCCCTAAAAGGGTCAAGACCCACAGGTTGAGAACCACTGAGTTAGACCCTTGCTCTCTCTGAGTCTCCTTTTGCTTTATTTTTACTTTCTCTTACTTGGCTTGGTATTCTGGGACAGTCTCACTAGGTAACCCAAGATGGCCTTAAACTCCCGATCCTCCTGCACGCCCCTCCTTTCTGGGGTCACAGGCTTGCCCACCTCAGTGCACTTAGTTCAGTGTCTATGGAAGGGATGCTCCTACTCTCTGAAGCCACTAGATGATGCTAGCACTCAGGTAAGGGGGGTCTTTGTTTTAATAAAGCTGTCTACTGCAGGAGCAGGCAGGAGGGGGGCCAGGAGCCCTCCCATGTAATTCACTGGCTTTGTGCTGGGGTGCACAAGTGCACACACACACACACACAATTGTCCCCAAGCTAAGTTTTTTACAGAGCAGAGAAGAGCAATCCCTCAAATGGGATTCAATCTAGAAGACCCTTGCTTCGAGGGTGTGGCAAAAGTCAACAGTGATGCAGCAGAGTCTAGTGCGTAGGGAAACCCATTTACACAGCCTTGCAAGAAAGACATAGTTCTCTTTTGCTTTGTTTTAATTAGCCCCCTTAGCAAGGAGAGCGTCTTTGTCAGGCTCTGAGAGTATGCTTGCTTGGAGGGTGTGGTGGTCTGGCTCAGGGAGTCTTTCTGCTGTGGGCAGAGGCGAGGCCAGATTCATAGCATAGTGGGAGGAGGTGGGGGATTGAAGTCGCTGTAGTTGTACAGACAAGCTCCATGAAGATGCTGAAGATTCCGACCTAACCCAGGAGGACACGGCAGCCCATGTGTCTTGAGGGTCAGGTGGCTATGGCGGTGGACACCCACTGCCACGTTCTAAAGGCTCTATAGAGGATGGTCTCAGTGATAGGGAAGGGGAGATTTGTATTTATGTGGGGGCCTGTGGCATATTGAGGGAGGTGCTCAGTCAGGTCTGGGACCCACGAAGAAGCCTGTTACTGTGGCCAGAAAATGCTACTCAGGGAGAAGGTGAGAGGGCCCCGGACTCCACTTCACGGACAATCAGAATGCATGGGTGAACAGATGGGGTGGACTATCGTTCTATAATACTTGAGAAGCCAGGGGATGTGGCTGTGCAAAAAGGTGGGTAGGAGACATGGCCATGGATCTAAGGTGAGGATCAAGAGGCATGTGCCAAGGGGCGCTTCACCCTCAGCGGTGGGCCAGGGGCTAAGAGCATCCCCAAGGGTGCAGGCAGGACCTCCGCTCTGGATGAAAGCAGTCCCATAGCACATACCTAAGCCCCAGGCCCAGTGCCCCCAGGGGATACTGTGGAGGGGAGGTTCTGGTACAAGAGACATACATCACTCCTCTTCTGAAATCAAGGCAGGAACATCGCTCAGGACCAACCAACTTAAACCACAAATTGCTGACAGCCCTGGATGATGCTATTGCTTGAAGGCTAGGATTTGCCTACCTGAGTTCAGGGAACGGCCTGGGGTCAGTTTTCAATGGCTCCAATCCTCACCTCCCCAGCCTCTGGCAGCTCACCAGCCTCAGGGAGCTGGTTCCCATCCATCCCAGACGTTCCCATCCGGGCCAGGCAAGGGGTGAGCCCGTACCATGCTGGCCCTTGCTTGTCCACAGATTCCTGCTGCTCTGGAGTGCTGTCCTCATCATGTACCCCACCAGCCTGGCTGTCATCTCCATGACCTTTTCCAACTACGTGCTCCAGCCCGTCTTTCCCAACTGCATCCCCCCGGCCGCAGCCTCTCGAGTGCTCTCCATGGCCTGCCTGAGTGAGTTTCCCTGAGTCTCTGTCCCCGCTCACCCTGTGAGGAAAGCGGAGTAGGAGCTCCCAGCCAACCCCACCTGTGACATCACCCTCGAGACCCAGGGTTCTGGGTCTCTTCCCCCCACTGTATGGCCTAGATTTGGCCGTGGGCCACCAGGAGGGGTTCTACCTCAGGTACCCACACCCCTGTCCTCTCCAGTGCTCCTGACGTGGGTGAACAGCTCCAGTGTCCGCTGGGCCACACGCATCCAGGATGTCTTCACTGGCGGGAAGCTGCTGGCGCTGGCACTCATCATCGGTGTTGGCTTTGTCCAGATCTTCCAAGGTAGAGCCGGGGTGGGAGCATCAGAGACACCGGGGAGACTGTGCTAACCCCTGACGTCTGCACTCCCCAGGGCACTTTGAAGAGCTGAGGCCCACCAATGCCTTCGCCTTCTGGATGACACCGTCTGTGGGCCACCTAGCCCTGGCTTTCCTCCAAGGTTCTTTTGCCTTCAGTGGCTGGAACTTCCTCAACTACGTCACCGAGGAGCTGGTCGACCCTCGCAAGTGAGTGAAGCACCAGGTCAAAACAGCCACCCTCACAGATCTGCTGTTACCCAAGGTTCACACTGTTCATCCACTGACCATGCTTGCTGTCATGACAACAAGCCTCAAAGGAGATCCCTGAAGCTGTGTTCTTCCCTCGCTGCGTTGCAGCTGGGCCCTCGTGGGGCCAACGAAAGACTTGAATGGCATTGTTCCGCTGTGTTTAGTGATCTACATTTGGTCCAAAATTATCCATATGCACACAACACGGTTCTGAAGGGCAGAACCCACGATACACCGTCAGATGCTCAGCCAAGGGCCTTGAGAGGGACAATAGCAGGGGCGCAGGGGCGGGTGGAGAGTATCCAGGGAGACCTCAGACCTAAGGGCTGAGCTCTGAAGGCGTTTGGGAGATTTTCTAGGCTGACTTTGGCTGTATGCAAGTTTTTCTTTCTATCCGGACATTAATTAGGTCCTGCCCTCGGGAGGTGACGTGTCCTCATCCCAGGGGCCTCGGCCCTCATCTGCCCCTCCTTCTGTTAGCTTGTGCTCAGATGGGGACTTGGGGAAAAGGCAGACAGCAGTATGTCCCTGCCCACCCCCAGGGCAGATGCAGATGGGACTCCAAGGTTCCCCTACCATTGTGTCACTGGGAACTGACACTGATGCTCCAATCTCTGTCCCCAGAAACCTACCTCGTGCCATCTTCATTTCCATCCCATTGGTTACCTTTGTGTACACATTCACCAATGTCGCCTACTTCACTGCCATGTCCCCCCAGGAGCTGCTGTCCTCCAACGCAGTGGCTGTGGTGAGTGGGGACCCCAGCTCTCTCTGCAGCCCCTGCCTCCACCCCTCCCCCAGCCTCACACCCGCCCTCTCTTCTGTGCCCACGCAGACCTTCGGCCAGAAGCTGCTGGGCTACTTTTCGTGGGTCATGCCCGTCTCTGTGGCGCTGTCTACTTTCGGAGGGATCAACGGCTACCTGTTCACCTCATCCAGGTGACGGGACTGAGGAAAAGGGGGAGAGGATGGTGTAGGTGAGACAAGGCAGGTGCCTTGCTGTGTACAGGCCATGCTAGGGGCTATGGGGAGGGAGAGTGGGGACAGCAAACTGAAGTAACGAACGCCTGATCCCAGTTTGGAAGTATAGAAAGCAGTAGGCACACTACAGGAGGGGAGCCCGTAGGGCCTGAGGGCGGAGGTCAATGTGACAGCGGGGTTCTGAGAAGCAGCACACGCAAGGCCCTTACTCATCTCCTTCCCTGTGCGCAGACTGTGCTTCTCTGGAGCCCGGGAGGGACACTTGCCCAGCTTGCTGGCCATGATCCATGTCAGACGCTGCACCCCAATCCCTGCCCTCCTCGTCTGTGTAAGTTGGGGAACCCAACCAGCCAGTGCACTTAGCCAGGGACACCTCACCATGGCGGTCTCGGGGATAACGGCAGAAACTCATTCCTGCCTATGGTAGATGAGGTAGGGAGGGTGGGGAAAGGCTGGGACTCACCTGACCTCCTGACCTGAGTGGGAAGGGCCCAGAGCAGCCTGCCTCGATGGCCAGAAGCAGGTGGGAGGCCAGCTGTCAGCCCTTGGTCCTCTCCCAGTGCGGGGCCACAGCGGTCATCATGCTCGTGGGTGACACATACACACTCATCAACTATGTGTCCTTCATCAACTACCTCTGCTATGGAGTCACTATCCTGGGCCTGCTTGTGCTGCGCTGGAGGCGGCCGGCGCTCCACAGGCCCATCAAGGTGAGACTGGAAATGATCAGGGTTACCTTTGTTCAAGATGAGCACCAGAGGCAGGTGTGGGTGACAATGACAGTGACTACAGCATTTGAAGAGTGCAGGGCTTTCCACACACTGACATATGCTCTCCTCATAACCCCAGGAACCAAGTGTTTTTTAATATTCCCAGTCCACAAAGAGGGACAATGAGATTGAGGTCACACGGGCTGCCGATGACAGAGCCTGGTATTCTCATGATCCCGCATGAAAGGGTGACAGAAAAGCACCCACATCTGTATATAAATCCTGAAGATTGCCTGAAACACGAAGCACTGAAAAATAGTTGAGCTGTAGCCAAATATAAACAGCATTCGGTGTATAACTGCTTCAGACCAATGCATTGGTCAAACAGCCTCAGCAGTTCGGCCAACTGGTCAACCCAGGAATTGCTCTCCAGTGCACTGGGCTGTTACCAGAGGGACCAATGCAGACCCCAGGTTCCAAGAGATGGAGGAAGTGTCTCTGATCCCCAGGGTGGCAGGAGAACTAGGGTGCTGCCCCTGCCCCTTGGTGCTCTCGTTCATCCTTTCTCCGTTAGGTGAACCTCCTCATTCCTGTTGTGTACTTGGTGTTCTGGGCATTCCTACTGGTCTTCAGCTTCATCTCGGAGCCTATGGTCTGTGGGGTGGGCGTCATCATTATCCTGACCGGTGTCCCCATCTTCTTCCTGGGAGTATTCTGGAGACGCAAACCAAAGTGTGTGCACAGACTCACAGGTGAGCCAGCTCTTGACACCATGCCTCTTTGGGGGAAGGTGTGGGCATCTCTTATGATGTCGCCCCAGAGCAAGGGCCTTCTTCCAGTCTGGCTGATGACACAGGATTCCCTCAAAGCTTCCTGATATGTACAGATGTGGCCAGGATTCATCTTCAAAGGGAGCAACTCCCTGCCCAAAGGAGGTGTCCAGAGTTAGGGCCATCCCTGTCTCAAAGGAACAAACCCCCATGTTCCATCTGTCTGTGTTCTCTGTCTGTTCTTAGAGTCCATGACACGCTGGGGCCAGGAGCTGTGTTTCGTGGTTTACCCCCAGGGCTCCCTGGAGGAGGAGGAAAATGGCCCCATGGGCCAGCCCTCCCCATTGCCCATCACGGACAAGCCCTTGAAGACACAGTGAGACCTTGTAGAGACTGAAACAGCGGATTCTGTTTACATGTTGTTTATTGAGGAGGGTTTTGTGTTTTGTTTTGTTTTCATTTTTTTTTTTTTCTGGAAAAAAAAAAAGAGATCTGACCCTTAGAGACCTGTTATAAGGGACTGGCCACTGGGGGCAGACTTCCCGCCTTAGCAATGCTCTGCTAGCATCTCTGGAAAAGCCTGTAAATAAACAGGGCTGGTTGTTGCTGTGTGCAAAGGGTGTCTATGGGGACGCGCCTCAGTGCGGGCTATGGGCTGCTAGCTGGGAAGGTGCTGTGGAGGAGGCTGTGAGCCCTGGTGGGAGTTGCTGCTTGAACCTGAGGCTGGCTCCATGAGGCCCATAAGAGACAGTGATGCTCCAGCCACCCAGAAGAACCCAGCAATCTCCAGCTGGGACTGTCCTTCCCATACATCACCAGAGTAGATGCTATCACTTCTGATATCACAGCCCTGGCTTCAGGGAGGGAAACTGAGGCTCTGAGGCAGGACAGGACGGATGATACCAAGAGAACGGCCTCTCTTCTCTCATTTCCAGCCTTATTACGATGCTTGGGACTGACCCAGCGGCCAGCAGGCAAAGGGCCCCAGCCTAGTCAGGCCCATGCTGCCGCCACAGGCATGACGATGGGGCAGAAGCTACTAGCCCATCTTCCCCAGGGGCCCTGTGGGGAGATGTAGATGAAGCACTCACCATGAATGAGGTCCAACACCCCCGCGGCCTCTTCAGGCCTCAACTACAGCTCCTGGCACAGTTCTGGGATGGGCAGCTGGTGCCACTGCAGGGTGAATGAACTGAGAAGCCACAGAAAACATTCCAGAAAGCCTGGCTCTGGCTCTCCTGCCCTTCAGAGATGAACCCCCAGATTAGAGTGACAGAGAGCAATTTGACGAGAGACTCCACGGGGGGGGGGGGGAGGGTAGAGGGGACTGTGCTTATGCTGACCTCAAAGGTGCTCTCATCACCTCAACCTCTTTCCCAGGCCAACCCCCGAAGCCTCTGCCAGCAACGCCCGTCAGAGCCAGAGAGGTAGCCCACTCACTGGCTGAGCGCCCAGGCCCTCCACAGGGGCTGCCGGGTGGGTCTCTGTAAGAAAGACTGCGGAGGCAGGGTAGAAATGACCGTGTATTCCCTGGTTACAAAGCGGGGCTGTGGCAGTCACCAGTGTGTCCGATGGTCAGCAGACCAGCAGGGCCTCGTCATCACTAGCCTCCAATATTGGGGAGCATGTTGGTGGGGGGCTCCTGCAGACCCCCAGTGGCTCTGGCGAATGGGGATCTTGGGTGCCGCTGGCAGTGGGAGTCTGGGGATAGGGGTCTTGGTTGGCCAAGCAGGGCTCTGGAGGCGTGTCCACAGGGGCCGGGCTGTCTTCTAGAGGGTCCTCACAGGCCTTTCTCTCCTTGCCCTCTGGCCTGTACTCTCGCAGGTTCAAGGGTGGGGCTGGCACTGAAGGTCCCACTTCCGGCGCATGGCTGGGAGCACTGGGAGGCCCCGCTCCGGCTTCCCTGGGGCTGCCTGCGTCTGTGTGGGGTGCCGGGGGGTCTGGGGCAACCCCCGGGGCTGCCTGGAGGAGCCCATCACCCAGCACGGTCTGTGAGGTACGGGCTGCGGTCAGCAGCGGGATCTGGCCCCGAGGCGCCCGTGGCCTGTGGAAGAGCCGGTTCCAGAGGCGGCCGAGGCGGCGCCGGGACGGCCCCCTGCGGGAGGCGTGTCTTCGCATCTGTCTTCGCATGGCTGTGCGGAGGTTCTGCAACACTGAGGCCTGAGGGTGGGGCGGCAGCTAAGGCAGGGGCCAGGCCATCCAGGAGCAGCCCCTTCCAGACCAGACACTAATCCGTGCTCCCTCCAAGCACCCTTTAGCCCTATCATGGCCCCTAGGTCTTGGGGACTCTGTGACCCGGTAGGAAAGAAACCTGGGCCTCGTGGGACCCCATACTTGTACTCATGGCGGCTCACCTGCGATGCGCTGTAGACAGGGAAGTCCTCAACCGGCGGGATGAGGCCCTGCGCGATGAGCTGGCCATAGGATGGAGGAGCCTCCCGCCGCACAAACTCTGCCTCTAAACGCGTCATTTGGGTCTCAAAGGCCCTGAAAACAACGGGCAGAAGGGAAGAATGACAGGGACCTGCCATAACAGCAGGACTTAGGGAGCCCACCCTTCCATCCAGACCCTGGCATGCACACACCAAAAAACAGTCCTGTGTCAGGATGACCCAAACCCATAGCTTGGACCGTAGTGAGATTTTTTTTTCTCCAGGGAAACGGAGGAACGGGGGCTCCAGGCCACCATGCGGTGCCCACCTGTACTCCTGCGTGCGCAGGGAGTAGAGTTTGAAGGCGCAGCCTAGGGCAATGACAAGCAGCAGTCCGCATACCAGGCTGCCAATGAGGGCGGCGGTGATGACCTTGCGGGGCACGGCAGCCAGACAGCCATGCTCATCGCTGCCGTCCTGGCAGTCCTCCTGCCCGTCACAGCGCCATGTCTCAAAGATGCAAAGGTTGGTACCACAGTGGAAGGTGCCTGGTTGGCAGGAGAAGCAGTTCTTCTCATCGGCGCCGTCGGGGCAGCTTTTCTGGTTGTTGCAACGATCGGCGGGCGCATAGCACAGGCCGCTGCCACCCTCACAGGGATACTGATCCGGAGGGCAGGCTGGGCAGCCCTGCTCATCCCGGCCACTTGCACAGTGCCACCAGCCATCACAGCGCTGGGGCTCTGAGAAGCAGCCCTGCTCCCCCGCGCCACCATCGTCTCCCTCGCTGCTGCTCCCGCACGGCTGCTCCCACGGGAGGCAGTAGCCCTTCACCTGGTACGTGGCATTGAAGCCGTGCCCGGCACTGCGGGCACGAGCGTGGTAGGCCACCGTGAGACGCCCCTGGGCTGCCTCGAGGCTCACAGGCCGGTGGTTGCTGCGGTAGGAGAGCGTTTGCAGCAGGCGGTCGCCGCGCTCGCCCAGGCCTTCATACACCTGCACGTAGTCATCGTAACCCAGCCGCAGCTCCAGCTGCAGCAGCACGCGCCGAGGGTCCTGCGTGTCCACCAGCCACGTGCAGTGAAGGTCCGAAGGCCCACGGGCAGCGCCAAACAGGTCCGGGGAGGCGAAGGAACCGTAGAAGCTGCCCAGCCGCCGGCCGCATGCTAGGTCGGGGCAGCCGGCCTCGTCAGAGCCATCACCGCAGTCCTGGGTGCCGTCGCAGCGCCGCTCTACCGGCAGGCAGCGCGTGGAGCGAGCCCCACTGCACGGGAAGGTGCCCCCGGGGCACAGGCTGCCTGGTGGCTCCGAGGCAGGTGCCGAACAGTTGCCCTCATCCGAGCCGTCTCCACACTCATCCACCATGTTGCACTGCCACGGACCAGGCAGGCACTTGCCGTTGTCACAGCGGAACTCATCTGTCTGGCAGGAGGCCTGGCCCAGCTTCCCTGGAGGCAAAGAGGTGGCAAGATTAGGTCCCTTCCAGAGCAGGCAAATGGTTTCAATCCCATCTGGGCCTCCGTACAAAGAGGCGGGGCCACCGATGGGGCAGAGGCTTATGGGTAGAAGGCTAGGTTCAGTTTCTGAGCTGAGCTTGGGCTGAAGGTAGGTTCCTCCAGCGAAGTAGGGTCAGTTACTTAAGTGTTCTCTGAGGCACCGCCAGACATCAGCCCCAACCCCAACCTAGGATTAGCAGGGCTGGCAAGGGGACCCCTTGAAGAAAACCGGGGCCAGTGGAAGAGCTTGCTGGCATCACCTCGGATGTAGGAGAGGCGGAAGCCCTGGGCCTGGCCGGAGCTGGAGGCGTCTGAGTGGAAGAAGATCCAGACATGGTCACGGGCAGAGATGAAGGCGGGTGGGATGGCTGACCCACAGAGGCGGAAGGCCTCTTGGCGGGGTGGAGCTGCTGGGCCGAGCAGCAGCCAGTCGAGGGAGCATTGGTGAGACTCCTCCACATCAAAGTTTCGAAAGCTGTTGGCAGAGAGGATCGCAGGGGTGGGTAGACGTGGGCCGGGTCCTCATGGCCCAGGACTGCCCAACAGTCGTCAGGCTGGTGCTCATGGCAGAGGCAGCTAGCTAGACCTGGCCCACCCAGCAGCCCTCCTTTTATCTCCCAAATAGCCCGGCTCTGCCCCAACCCCAGGGTCCAAAGGCAGCTCCATGAGGAATCCTGGCGTCCA
Organism: Pachyuromys duprasi; assembly: GCA_028658305.1. Classification (NCBI taxonomy): domain Eukaryota; kingdom Metazoa; phylum Chordata; class Mammalia; order Rodentia; family Muridae; genus Pachyuromys; species Pachyuromys duprasi. The sequence goes on from CM053758.1 coordinate 5,612,308, forward strand.
AGGCGGCATCCGTTCCCTGCCGCTGGCATCCCCAACTCAAAACAGAGTGCAGAGGGCCAGCAGCCCTCTGACACTTCCCCCTAAAGGGTGGTGACCAAGGGCTCAGACCCCTGTAACTGAGTCAGCTGGGCAGCGCGGACTCCCCAGATTGTGCCCTAAAGGAGGGGCTCTGCCCAGGAGGTTACTTGATGCCGAAGCCAGAGGTCTGCAAGTGAGACGTTGTCACCAGAGCTGAGCAAAACAAGCACAGAAACCAGAAAGGGCTCTGCCCATTTCGTTCCTGTCCTTCATCTACAGAGTGATTAGACCCCGAGGGTGGGGCAGCCGTCTGGATTCTAGCATTTAGAAGTATGGCAGACATAACGGAAAGTGAGCCCCTAGCCAAATGTCCCCATGGCCACCAGGCCAGGGTTTCAAGCTCTTCAGTGACACCCTCTAGCACCTCATCCCTGTTTCCCTCTGCCCACGCCTGAGGTCCTGCAGAAACCCTGACACGGGGGCTCCATGTCACCCTCATCTTAAGCCACTCCTGCAGGGCAGAGGGCATACCCCTCTGCCACCTCAGACAGTCAGACCTCCCCCTACCAGCTCCTAAGGCTGAGGACTGAAAAGGAAAGAGTCAATACAGGAAGAGACCCAGCGGAGGAAGTTGGCAATGAAATGGCCATTATGCACACATGTGCTTACAGCTCACTCGTGGCCACATAGGTCTCTAAGATGCCTGTTCCTAAATATGTCCGTACACCTAGACACTTACATACCTGTCACACACACACTCTTTGTGCCTGCTAAGACCTGGGCTGGTACTGATCACACCTGTCCACACCCACGCGTGTGCCCTCATACCTGCTCAGCATATACACACGTGCTGTCCCAGAGAGCCCCCCCCCCTTACCTGATGGTGATCATGTCACCACGGTCACCCTGAATGTACCAGCTGCAGTTAGTGCCTGGTGGGTAGTTGAGGGGCCAGGCTGGGCTGTAGATGACCCCTCGCCGTTCGGTGTGCTGTTCCAACTTCCCGCTGCAGGCGGCTGTTGGGAGAGAAGGCTGAGAAATGTCCACCCACCTCTGGGGAGGAGGCAACCTTTGTGGGGGTGCCCCCTCTCTCGTGGCTTGGGCACATTTTCTGCCAAGCCCGGTCAGTCTACAGTTCAAGTTCTCATGGAAGCTGTGTGTGCGTGGAGTTCAAGACTTGAGGGGTGGAGCCTCGACCCCTGCCCTACCCCCACTGCAGGAGAGACAACAGCAAGACATTTTTAATTCCCCGTGGTATTTGGCACATGCAGATGTGAGGTCTTAAGACTCAGCTTAGTGGATGTCTTGCACAGAGGCCTTCAGCACGTAGGTCTACACAGGCCACCTCACTAGAGTCCCCTGCATACCCACGTGGAACACAGCCCCAGGGGAGCTGGGGTATGCAGTTAAGAGCCCTGGCTGGACCCAGGTTCAATTCTCAGCACCCACATCAGTGCTCACAACTGTCTGTAACTCCAGTTCCAGGGGATCCAGTGACTTTTCTTCTGACCTCCCTGGGCTCCTGAATCTATGTGGTGCACACAAACATATCCTCAAGCGCGCACATATACACAAATAAATAGATAAATAAATAAATAAATAAATGTATGTTTAGAAATAACACAGCCCCAGGAAAGAGAGGGGCTTTGTCCCCTGGCGTATATTTACTGGACATCTATCATGCACCAAGCAAAAGCAACAGGCCTGAATACACAGGACTGAAAATCTTCCCTATGGATATCACAGGGGCAAGTGGAATCCGGGACTCAGTACACCTTGTATGAAACTGGGGTTTGGGGGCTGGAGAGATGGCTCGGTGTTAAGATCACTTGCTGCTCTTGTATAGGACCAGTGTTTGGCTCCCAGCACCCACAGTGGGAAACTCCCAGCTACCTGTAACTCCGGTGCCCTCTTTTGGCCTCCTGCCAAAACCCCTCCCCCCATTTACACACATAAGTAAAAAACAAATTTTAAATGTTGGGGTTTTTAATCTAAATGTATGTGAAAAGCTACTGGAGGTAGATGCCCTGTCCAGATGGAGGCTCGGGGAGGGTAAGTGATTTCCCAGACACACAGCCAGCAAGCGGCAGAGTCACCTGGTTCTTGGTGGACTCAGCCCCTCACTGCAGGACCTGAGCTCACAAGCGTCTTAGGGCATCAGCTGCGTGCCACATCAGGGATGGAGATGAAGCCATCATTGGCGTAAGTGAGAGACACCACGCTGCCCTGCCGCCAGGGACACACAGCGCACCCTTACACTTGGCTGCCTCCCTGCCATGACCCTCACAAGTTTCTCTGATCCAGCCCGTCACAAAGGCTAGGCCCACTCTACCGATGGAAAAGCAAGGCTCAGGAAGCAAATAGTGACCCTTCCCCCCAGGTCTGGCTCCTCATCTGCCCGCCTTGGGCCCCTGTTGAGTAGCCTCTGAGGCTGCATTCTCCTTCGCTGTGGCCTCAGTCTGAGTAGCTGCTGCAGGACGACCCCGCTCCAACCCTCTGCATCCTGACCTCATGTTGGCTGTCTACCAAACGGCCTCCCATCTGCTGTATTCTTCCCTCATGCCCAAGACCCTTGGAAGGGAGAACTGTTTCCCACCCTCCTAGCCCAACTTTTTCAGCTTCAGCTCTGTGGGGTCCCTTCATAGGGAAGCTCACACGAGTCCCCCCTCCCCCCCCAGAGCAGAGCTCCTAGCCTTTGGCCCTCCTCTGCCTCTGTCACAACAGCGTCTTTCCTCTTGTTCTAGAAACAGTTTAGTGTCAAGTCCTCATAGGAGAGCAGGCTGGGACACTCTGGCCTGATACCCAGGGGCCAGCATGGTGCCTGACACACAGCAGATGCCCAGCATGAACTACTGATGGTCAGTCTAGTGCCTTCTGAGCATCCTGAGGGGTGTGGTCACCCTCTTATCTGGGACCATGGTGATCTTAGCTATCCAATCTACTCACAAGGGCATCAAAGAGCTGAGTCTGAAATCCATCTTTGAACAAGGTGTGATGGCACACACCCGTAATACTAGCACTCAAGATGCTGGGACAGGAGGATCCTGACTTTGAGGCCAGCCTGGGCTATATAGTGAGTTCTAGGCCAGCATGAGCTACATGTGACCCTGAGAAAGAAAAGGAAGATTTGAGAAAGGAAAGAGAGACTTGAGGGGAAGATGGAGAAAGAAAAGGGAAGGGGAAAGAAAGGGAGGGAAGGAAAGGCCACCTTTGCCCTAGCGTGGTGGTGGCCGTCCTCAGTTTCATCCTTCTGCAGCATCAGGAGCTAAAGCTGGTCGTCTGTTCCTGATGCCCACATGTGGCCCTAAGATGCAGCCTCCCCAGCCTCAGGTGCTTTGCCAAGGAAACAGGAGGCAAAGCTAGCAGAGCAGGGTCTCGAGATCATGCATGGTGCCCCCAGCCTGAACCTGACTCCTGCTGGCAGCTGAAGCCGCCAACTAGGGAATCTTGCAGAGCCCTGTCTACTGAAGTGACCTGGAGAATCTCTCCCTCCTGAGGTGCAGGGCGTGTGGTTCCTGGGTAGGCAGAGCCAGTGAGATGTCTCTTCCTCCTACATAGAATCGATCAAGGTTCTGAGCCGCCATCTTGCTCCCTCCCTTTCTCAGTCAGACGCTTGTGCCTGTGTAGCCGTATCTGACCATTTATTCAGGGTTTAGGAGGCCTGTCTGTCCAGATAATTGGAGCACCACCAGCGCATGCCAGTCATTTCACAAAACCTATAAGCCCCATGGAGTATCACTGTTACCTGTCTCCTCTTCTCTGGGGTGGGGATGGGGGTGTCACAAGTACTGGACCCATGATTCTACAGCAAGAGGGAGAATGGGTCTGCCTAGAAGGGCTCTTGCCTAAATACTACTTGGCAACAAGTTGAGAGGTGTGTCTAGCTTACCCAATACACCCTGAACTCCAGCTCTCTATGACAGCGGCTTCTCCATTCCAAAGCACCACCCTAGGCCCATATGATGTAAGAACACATCTTATCTGTCTATTAAACAGAGTCTATGTTGCTTGCTATGGTTGGAAAAATCAGGAAACTGACAGTTGCAAGGCAGACAGTCATGTGATGGGACAAATGAGTGGGGTAGCGGAGTCTGGAAAGTGAGGATCAGATAGGGTTGATGGTAAAGGCTGATGGCCAGAGCATGGACATGTGTTTGGGGGATGCTGATATAGGAGAGAGCCCCGAGGGTGTTCAGGGGTCAGGGAGGGTCCTCTGGGCTTTCTAGGTGGTGACCAGCCTTTGCTCGTACAGATTGTCTGAGCTCTCAGTGGCTAAGCAGGAGAGGGACGGACAGCAGTTTTATAGATGGGGTCATCAGTTGTGGATCCAAAGCATTGTCACAGCCTCCCAGGAGGACAGGGGCAAGGCTTGATGCAGCAGAGCCAGCAGATCTGATTTCCAGAGGTAAACTGACAGCAAGGAGCCAGGCTGCCCTCATGCCCAGACACTTGGCCAAGTACCTAACTGAGTAGGGTAAAATGTGAACTTACCCTAAAATCACAGAGGGAAGCAGGGTCAGGGGGGAAGGACTGAGGGGTAGGCCTTTTGACCCAGGGAGTACCTGAAGGAGCAAGGGACAGGCTGAAATGCCTTGAAATCAACCTGGTGTGGGCTGGGAGGGGGCCAGGAGACAGCAGGAACAAAGGAGAAAGTATCTGGAAATCCAGACCTGAGGCCCATGCTGGGAGGGGCGGGCTAGGCCGGCAATGCCGGAGGGATCAGAGCTGTCTCCCAGGAGCAGTAGGACCCAACCTACAACCTGTCACCACCCTGCAAGCTGTGCATTCAGCTCCCAACATCAACGATACTTTGCACAACCACTACTGTGTGAACAGCCACCCCTGGACATAAGTAACATGAGTCTGCTGGGCCGTAGGTCTTGACAGCTAAGGAAGCTAATCATGAGGGTCCTTCTCCCCCAGACAGCACTTCTGTAACCCTGGGGGACACCTCTGCAGTGCCTGCCCACCCAGCAGCAGCAGAAGGACTGGCCTCAGGTTCACGCAAGATAATCAACCTCCTCTCCCACTGTGTCTTGGCCACAGACGCCCTACCCAGCCAGCGCTTTCCTGGAATCAGGATGCGGAACTGGGCTGTCCTCTGGGTCAGGACATCAGGCGGGGCTGGTCTGGTCAGTGCTGACTAAGGTAGAGCCCTGGGCCAGCATGGCTCAGCAGAGGAGGCCCAGCTGCAGAAAAACACAGAGCTGGGGTACCAAAATTACAGGGGGCGGAAGCCAAGTCTTCTAGACAGGCAGAGATGCTGGCCTCTGTGAACGTCTCCACAATGCCTCTGCCTTCCCTCCCCACACCTTGTAATCACCACCAGACAGATCTACCCACCTTGAGTCTCGGGGGGATGAGTGGCAGGCTGAAACCTGAAACCCCATGTAGCTCCTGCTTTGCCTGTGGCACAAGAGACAACAAACAAGTTCCAGGTCCCCAGGCTTGGGGTCACACATCTTTACACACACCCTGAGGCACCTCGCCTCAATGTGGTTTTGCCAATTACTTAGACCTTGATACCATTGACTTACTTTTGAAGCAGGGTCTCCCTGTGTAGCCCAGGCTGCCCTGGGACTTGCAATCCTCCTGCCTCAGCCTCCCCAGTACTAGGATCACAGGCATGCAGCACAACACCCAGCACTAAAACACCATTTTAGGGTTTGCTGAAGACAGCCAGATATTGACTAAATGAGCAAGACATGGTGAGGTTCACTTGGTGTATTGGTGATAGAGCAGGCTACCTCACAACTAGATGACCTGTTCATTCTCCAAACAGTAGCAGCCTCTCCACAGCCAAGGATGAGTATCTGTGGCTTCTCCTCCCTCTCCGGATACCAGACCAGAGCTCAAAGATGGCCATCAGATGGCCAGCCAACACTAACAGGCAATAGGCCAACGCAGGGCTCCTCACTGCTTTCTCACACCCTGTGTGTCAATCTCTCGGCTGCATTTTGGCTTGCCTGGAACAAGTCTTTCCCACGCAGAGCGGTAGATGCATGGCTGAGTTCTTATCCAACATCTTCCTGACCCTCACACACGAGCCAATATGCTCTCTGCCCTGAAACAGAGGGCTAGGTACCAGGCAGCTAGAACCTGTTCTAGAATTAGCCTCCACATTCACTCAAACTGGCTATTCTAAACTGTCAAAGCTGTTTGGCTGATTGCTTTGCCTTTCTGCTGGAAATCCCACTGAAAGCTGTTGCCTCTGCCTTCTCCTCATCTTGAGTCAGCCTACCAATGTGCTAAGGCTTGAACCCAGGCTAGGCAGTGCTCCACCACTGAGCCATGCCCCAGCCCCTCACTGGGGAATTCTAGGCGGGGGCTCTACCACTGAACTATATACCCTTAGCCCTTCAAAAAAAATTGTTTTTAGACAGAGTCTCACAAAGTTGGCCAGGCTTTCCCTGAACTCGCTCTGTAGCCTAGGCGGGCCATAATGTCAACCTTTCTGCCTGAATGGCTGGAATTACAGGACTGTGACACCAAACCAGTCTTAAAAGTCTGTTTTGGTGTTTTTCCTCTCTCAACGGTACTGGCCTCCGTGGCACCATTAATATCGCCTCTACGTATTATTTTAATACATATGAGCATCCAGGGTCCCTAAGGAACCCCACAGCCCACAAGAGGCAGAATCCATCAGCTGCACGGGGCTTTTGCTAGTTTGCTAGTCTGGGGCTAGTACCAAGCCACAGAGCACCAGCCCCCCGCCCCCCCCCCCGACCATCCTGGGTCATTGCTTCAATGGACCCTAATGGCCAGTTTGAGGTAGTCTGGCATTTTACCAAAGAAATCATTGTCAGTCAGTTAAAATTTGCTCAAGGCCAACAGCTGCTTCGTGACTCTGTAAATATGCACAGGTAAAGAATTTTCTCAATCAGACCTGATAGCCATCCTCAGAGGTCAATGACCCAGGGCAGGCTTACTCACCTAAGGCGGGAACCGCACTGCTGAGCCTCCCAGTGAGAAAGAGGTTCACTGTGAAAGACACAAAGAGGTGTTAGCAGGGGACAGTAGCTCCTGGAATCCAGGGGCACATGTCTGGGCTCCCCGTGACCACAGGACACTACAGCTGAAGTGGAGGCGGGCCCTCTGTATCTACTCAGCGTGGCCCAGATCACTGCCAAAGCCTCCCTCCCACCTCCGTCCCTTCTGGGATAGGCAAAGGTGAGGAGCTCAGAGGGTCTTGGGGCCTGCCCTCATGCACCCAGAGCCAGGGCCAGCCATGTGCTATTTAACACGGCGATGCCCTGTGTCACAACACTCCCGCCACAGATTTCAGCGGTTCTGGACTACCCATGGAGCAAGCTCAACTTTGAACTTAGCCTTTCGAGCGGCCTCCCACTACTCTGAGGGGCTTCTTCCCTCAATGGGCATTTATGGGCGACAATACCACCGCCCTCCTTGTACCCCACTGACCTAAACGCAGAATTTTCCTGCCACCGCCACCGTGAGAGTGGCCTTTGCTTCAATTCTACTGCTCTACTTCAAGGGCTCCAGGCCGAGACAGAGTCTAGGCCAAGTGAGAGGCAAATCTAACTTCCTGGGGACCCGGTCCCACCTCCACCCCCTTGACTGAGGCACTCATGTCTAGAGCAGTCAGTCTACATTTGAGGAAGAACAGGGGCATTAACTTCATCCATACCCCAGACGTCCAGGCTCTGCTAGGCCCAACGAGAAGGCTTTGACCTCTGCCCTGCACACCCGGGAACCAAGACCCAGGACCCAGACTTCACGACCACCCACGGGAGCTCTGGGCATATGCCACTACCTTGATTAGCTCGCACGACCTAGGTAGTAGCTTCCACCCCACAACACACACACTCTCACCCTTCTCTACTCTTGGGGTCCAGATGAGAGTTACAACTTAAAATGAAAAAGCTTCCCCCACCCGACTTGTCATTTCAGTGGTTTGGGGGAGCCTGCCCGATTCCTGAACCCTCAACAGTGACATCACAGGGTGTCCCCTAATGACCCCAGCTCTTCCAAGGGCCTCCCTCCTCCATCAAGGTAAATAAAGAGCCATGTGGGTTGAGGATTTAACTCCTTCCTTCCCCTCTCCTGCAATGGGCCCTGGGAAAGTGGACAGGAAATTTTCCTCGTCACGGAAGGAGAGTTCTAAGCCAGGTTCCAGTCGTGGCAGGCTCCTGGCCCTCCCCAGAACAGACTCCCACCCCTGTCAGGGCCCGACGGGCCATAGGCCGTCTGGGTCTGGCAAGACACAATGGGAAAATGAGTTCTCACATCTGCCTCCCCCAGCCCCCATGCTGAGTCCCCATCTTTGGCTAGCTCCCAGGCCTGCCCCGACTCCAGGCAGGAAGCAGTTCCTTCTTCAGGGAGCAGCAGTCCGGGCCTTTGTCCACAGCTCTAGAGGCCAGAGCGCAGCTCAGGCAGGCCCGGCTGGAAGCGACAGGAACCAGCGTTCTCGTCCCCCAGGTCCGGGCCTGGGGCACTGCTGTCTCGCCCTCCTCGGCAGCCCGAGGATGCTGTGGGGAGCCAAGCGCTCTGCATCCTGGGCGCTGGAGCCATCGCAGTGTGGGCTCCAAGCCCTATCCGGCCCGGCCCCGCGCGGCCCACTCACCCAGGCAGACGACTGCGAGCGGCGCCCTGGCGCCCGGCGCCCCCTCCGGCCCCGCGGCCGCGCGCTTCTCCATGCCGGGGCGGGCCGCGCGCGGACGCCTGCTGCCCTGCGGCCGGGGCTCCGCCTGGGGCTCGGGCTGGCTCGGCGACTGCGGCCCGGGTGCGGGCGGCGGCTGCGGCGGCGTCTTTGTGCGGCGGCGGTGCAGGCCCGCAACGCGCGGGGCCACATCGGCCGCGGCGTCACGGGCCCCGCGGGGGCTCAGCAGCGGTCGCCGGGAAAGACCCTCGCCCGCCGCCGTCCCCGAGCCCCGACCGGCGCGCCCAGCCCGGCGTGCGCGCGGTAACCTCCGGCGCGCCCATCCCTGGGCGCGCCCTGCCCGTCCGACCCCGGGCCACCCGCGCTGAGCCGCCCGGTGCCAGCGAGGGTGCGTCGGTGGGTCCGTCCGTCCGTCCTCCCGCCCGGCCCCTCGCCTGAGCCTGGAAACCCGGAGGCCGCGCCGCGCCAGCCACGTGACGCGCCCGCCGAGCCGCAGTGGCGCTGACAGGGCGGGCGGAGGCGGCTGGGGCGGGCTGGGGGGCGCGCGCCCCGCCTCGGGGTGCTGGACAGCTCCGCGCACGCGGCTCTGACCAGGTTCCGTTAGCTCTGAACCTTGGCCTGGCGGTTTGTGCTGGCACTGCGCCTAAGGTCCCCGGCAGCGCCTGGCCCCTTGATCCTAAGATCTAGTCCCTCTCCCGAAGCCAGGACGCCAGGCGACCATGCCAGGGAAGAGAGGGAGACCGAGGTTCAATAGAAGGTGGGCTGGCACGGAAAGGGCTGTTGGGGACCAAGACAACGAGTGGAGGCTCTAGGCAGAAGCCTGGCTTCTTCCTAATGCCATGCATTCCTGGGTTTGTTGAGAATTCCCTCCTCCGGCTCTCCCTCTGCCCTCCTCATTTACCTCATCCTGTCTCTAAAGTGGCTCACTTGTGAAGGGGACACATCGCGAGGGGGACACTGGTGAGAACCCCGAAAGGCCTCTAGAGAGCCACTTTTGTCCCTGACTGGCTCGGTAACCCCTTCATCTTCCAAGGAACCGCGATGGTGCGTGCTTCCCAAGTGTCAGTTAAGTGGTTGGATCCAGGGGAAGCAAAAGCCAGGATGGACTTGGGAGAAGAATTGAGGAGTTAGAAGCAGCTGAGGTCAGCCGTCCTTTAAAACTGGAACTAAACCAAGTTTCCCAAAGACACCTTGGCAAGGAGGCTCTACAAGCTCAGGCAAGCCTCACCTTCCACACAGCCATGCTCCCGAGCTGGTGTGCGGAGCCTCACAGGCACCATCACCCGTTACGAGTAGGAAGATTGAGGAGGACAATGGTCCATTAGTGAAAGTTGTGGACACAGTAACTCACAAATTCACTGTGCAGAAACCAAAAGCGTCTCGTTAGGGGAGACTGGGTTTTTCACTGTGTCTTCTTGTTCTCCTTCTAAGTCTTTTGTGATTATAGCCAAAGCTATAATCACTTGAAGCTTGACACTCTTCCGGGAGTGTCAAGGATTTTAAAAGTAATGAAGTGGGGCTGGGGACATGGCTCGGTCGTTAAGAGCTCTTGCTGGCCTTTCACAGGACCTGGATTCCATTCCCAGTGCCCACATCAGTTCACAGCTCTAGTTCCGGAGCATTTGACAGCCTTGTCTTACATCCTTGGGCACCAGGCACAATATATATATACACACACACTTGCAGGCCCATTGGTCCAGGAAGAAGTGGGGAAAACCCTCTGAGTTTGTGGCCAGACCCTTCACTATCACCAAAGAAAGAATATATATATATATATGTATAATATATTTATAATATATAATTATATAAAATAATATGTATTATATATGTATATATATATATATAGTAAGCCAGGAATTCCATTTCTGAGTACACATTTGAAAGAGTTTAAAGGGGCTCTAGTAGAGACATGTATACCATGGTTGATAACTGATCATTAACTGTAGCTAAAACATGGAAGCCACCCAAGTGTCCTTTGGCAGGTGAGCGAGCAGATGTGATGTGACGTACGTGACTGTGTGATGGAATACTTACTCAGTCCTTAGAAGGATGGACATTCTGATCCATGGAGCCACAAGGGCAAATCTTGGGAGCGTTATGCAAGTAAAGCGATCCAGTCGCCGAGGGACACATGACTCCACTCAAATGAGGTGCCTAGAGTAGCAAAACTCACACAGACCGAAAGCAAAGTGCTGCTGAGAGGAAGGGAAATGTTCTTTAATGAGTTTGGGAAAGCGCTGAGGGCTACAAATGGACAGTGGCAGTGGCTGTGTGACAATGTGAATCTATCTACACCGTCTATTCATGCAATTTTTAAATGGCTAAATGGAGTTATAGGCTACAGTTCAGTGCCTAGAATCTCCCAATGAGCAGCTAGTGGTGCGGCTCAGTGGTACAGCACCTCCCTAGAATCCCCCCAGTGAGGGGCTGAGGGTGTGGCTCAGTGGTAGAGTCCCTGCCTAGAATCCCCCAGTGAGGGGTTAGGGTGTGGTTCAGTGGTAGAGCCCCTGCCTAGAATTCCCCAGTAAGGGGCTGGGGATGTGGCTCAGTGTAGAGCACCTGCTTAGAATCCCCCAGTGAGGGGCTGGGATGTGGCTCAGTGGTATAGCACCTGCCCAGCATGTGTAAGACCCCTGGGCTTTATCACCAGCACTTAAAAAAAAATTTAAAATGGTAAATGTCATGTTATATGTCTCTGGTTGTGACAATATTTTTGTATGAACTCTGTGAGAACGGTGGCCTCCTGGGTACTTAGGGCAGCTTCCTGGTGTCCCTGTCATCCAAGAGCCTTGGTCTTCCAGAGCAGAGTTGGGGTCACCATGTGAGAGACCCAGGCCATGTTCATCTGCAATAACACCCATGGCCAGGTGTGTCTAGTCACATTCTTAAAGCCGTTGTCATCTGTTTGTATTTTTTAGTACATTTATTTTGTGTGCACATGCCATTGTACATGTGATGGGGTCAGAGGACAACTGCGTGGGTCCCAGAGATCAAAGCCAGGTCATCAGAGTCATTGGCAAGGAGCTATTTCCCTGAACCCCATGGCTATAGACCACAGCAATAAAATCATTTTTCCTTTAATACTGCACAGTAAATTTAAAATATAGGCTTGGATAATAAGAGGAAATGTTTTTGAAGCACCATTCAAACATAGACACAGACAGGCACGCACCCACACCCACACACGCACATGCACAAATGCACAGAGGCCTTTATTGTCACAGAATGTAAGCACTAGGGCACCTTGGCTTGTGTGACCTTCCAAGTGTCAATCAAGAACCCCCCGAAGCCTTGCTGGAGCACTCGGAAGTGTGGGGAAACAGTGGTCACTGATGTGTGGATTTCCGGGGAGAGTCAGTCCAATCCTTGTGCACCTCACAAGCCCTGCCCCACTGAGAAATGAGTTAAGGGCCTGCACTATCAGTACAGCTCCTGGGATGCGAAGCTGGGAGCTGGGATCACCGAGGTGAGAAACAGCTGCGGTGTCTGGTACTTGCCAATGCCACCCCAGTGCTTGTTTTGCCATGAAGGTTTCCATCAATCACCCCAGAGCCTCACCCTCCTCTGAGTGCACACAGACTTCGCTGGTGGCCAGGGAAGGTAGCGAGTGGTACCGCGGTGGGCAGAAATGGCCTCCAGCAGCTTGGGAAGGTTAGAAACTACAGGAGTAGGGGTGGGTGAAGGGATCAGGAACCAGACGTTTGCTTCTAAGTTAAACATGCCAGACAGAAGTGCTTGACAGCATGTGGGAGGCAGGTTCCAAGTCGACAAAACACCATTGATGTTGGGTTTTTTTGTTTGTTTGTTTTAAACAGGAAGGGGGTATCCGATGACTCTAAGGTTTACAGCCTGGCCAGGATGAGCTCATTGGATATAGAGCTGACATATGTTTGTTTGTGGCATAAACAAAAGGGCCACCCGGAAGCAACGCTGAATTTTTGTACTAATGTTAGTTCAGCAATCTTTTCCATCTCCTATTTGGATGAGTTTTCATTAATTTTTTGATTAATTTTTTTGAGTTATCATACATAACAGTAGGTTACATCATGTGTATATGTGTGTGTGTGTGTGTGTATCATTGTACTCTGCTTATAGGCACCCTGTATTAACTCTTTCTTGTCCCCTGTCCCTCCTTCTCACTGGTCCCCTTCCTCTCCCAAATACTCCTGTGCGTATATGTGTGTGTGTTTACATATATGTGCACATATCTATGAGAGGGTGTAAGTGTATGAGAAAAACATACGATGTGTTTTTCTTCTTCTCCTGATTACCTTCCTTTGTTTTCCTCTTCCTTTAGCCCTCTTTACCACCCCTTTTCTACTTTTTTGTTTCATATAGAGGAACCAGAGAGATGGTTCAGAACTTGCTGCTCCTGTGGAGAACCAGGTTCGGAAGATCTGATGCCCTCTTCTGGCCTCCTTGGGCACGGCATGCATATGGTGCACATACATACATACATGCAGGCAAACACACCCATAAACTAAAAAGAAGTACATCTTCTTTTTCAAGTTAAATTACTCAGTAGTTGAGAGGATTGTTGATCTTCCAGAAGACCCAAATTCGGTTCCTGGCATCCACGTCAAGTGGCTCACATTTGTCACTCCAGCTCCAGAGGCTCTAATGCCTCTGGCCTTCCCAAGCACCTACATTCCCAGGCACATGTCCATCCACATGCACACACACACACATGATGAAAAATAAAAAAAAATTTTGAAAAGTCGATCGCATTATTAGCAACCCCCAACGCCATCTATCCCCAGAACTTTCCCCATCTCTTTAACTCCTGTGAAACAGTAAATCCTTAACCCACACTTCCCGTTAGGCCCCGGCAAGCACCATCTCTGGCTCATCTAACTGGAGTCACATAGTATCTGTTCCTCTGGGGCTAGCCCAATTACTATTGAAAATGTTCATAAGCATATTATTTGCAGCAATGGACTCCCAGTCGGTAGTTCACCTTCCCGTACAAAGGTCTGCTCCTCCGCTTTCAGCTTCTGCCCTGCACAGATAGCGGTGCAGTCGCAGACCTAACTGTCCCTAGAGGCTTCCTTTCCAATCAGAAACCCCGCCTTTCAGTGTTGTGCACTTCACCAGGTTGTACCGACAGGATGGTCCTATTCCAACTTCCTCCCTGGAAGCCCAAAGCATTCTGACCTTCTTGGTGACTGCGGGATTGGCTTGTCTTTGTATAACGGCAGCACCGCCCAGCGGTTCTTAAAGCCCAGGTGCAGACCAAGGCAACGAAACAAGTATCGCGATAGAGCAAATCACGCAGCGCTTTTGGCATGAGGCTGTGCCAACATCCATTGGCAAGGACAATGGATGTTTAAAACCCAGTGTGCGTGCCTTAACCAAACCTCACTTTACTGCCAGGGACCGTATGAACCGTTGGGAACGAGGCCCTAATAAACTTCCTGCATGCAGGGTTGGGGAGAGCATGCGTCTCCATTTGCCTTTCTGAGTTGTGCAGTCCTACCTGGGATGATTTATTTGGGGGAAACAAGTCTTCAGAAATAGGAAGAGAGCAGAGCACGGTGGCAGGCATGTGCCTTTAACCCCAGTATTTGGGAGTCCGAAGCAGGTGGGTCTGTGCGAGTCTGAGGCCCGCCTGGTCTATAGAGAGAGTTCCCTGGCAGCCAGGTCAGAACTGTGCCTCGAAAACAAGCAAAGCAACAACAAACCCCCACAGGAACAGAAAGGCATCACGCCTCCCTAAGTGTCACGCTTGTCAACACACAACTCACTCCCTCAGCAAAGGGCTTCCAGGGTATTTTATTTTTTTTCAATTAGTGGATCATTAATACTTTAGCAGCCAAAATAATTGTGCCAAAAAGCTTCTTGGTGTCCTTCCAGCTCCTAAATCTAAAATAACAACCAAAAAAAAAAAAAAAAGTAAGGTAACCCTCTCTGGAGACACAAATTCCCATTCCCATAGGCAGCTTATGCCAAGTCCTTTAGCATTGGCCCTGGCACTGAGGGGACAGAGTGCAGACTGAGGTCATGAAGTCTGCCCAGCAAAACTGGACTTCCTTCCTCCACACTTGAATCCTGTACTTTTCACGAAAGAAGTTATGTTTAAAAAATACCCAAACCAAACAAAAAACAAACCAACAAAAACAAGGGAATAAGCCAGGCATAGTGGCTCACTCCGTCAATCCCAGCTTCTGGGGCAGAAGCAGGTAGATCTCTTGTGAGTGCAAAACCAGCCTGTTCTACATAGTGAGTTCCAGAACAGTCAGAACTTCATGGAGAGACCTTGCTTCAAAGGAAAAGAAGAGATGGGGGCTGTGCCTGTTGTGTATCCATTTCCTCCAAGGTGAAAACATTACATTCTACAGGCAAGCTGCTTAAACAGAAAGGTAAAAAACTCAAATAACTTCAGGAAGTCCCTGAAGCTGACCAAATTCACTACCCTACCCCCTTACCAAGAGTTAACAAGCCAAGCTACAAAAAAGACTCTAAGACCAGACCAGCTGCCCAGAAGAAACCAACTGCCTGGAAGAGTCTCAGACCAACTGAGCCCCCTGGAAAGGGCACTCCCCAACCTGATCTGCCTGCAGGCTGTGCAGTGAGCTCCAGGTTCCCAGCTTGGGGTGGGCCTTGATGATGCAAATAATTTTTTTAGTCATTTCTGCTCCTGTAAGTAAACCCTCACCCATATTCTGTAAGTAACCCCAATAAAAGTCATTGGTTCACAGAGATGGATTTCAGTGGTGTCCATACTTTGGTCTGCCTTGGCTCCCTATCTGGGAGTGAGTTTCTCCCCAGGGAAACTTTTGCCACACAACAGTCCTTCCGCTTCAACTCTAGACAACAGGCCTCGGAAACATTCATCCCCAACATTCATTTGATTCTTATTTAAATAGCATTTTGTACCATTGAGAAAACAAAAAGAGCATCCTTTAGTTTTCTTTAAGGTTTTTTTTTTTCTTTATTTCACCCTATCACTAAAGAGTAAAAGAAGTGTTCTCATTTGCCTTAATTTTGTTGGCAGGAGCCAAGTCTAGTTAGGTTGTGTGTGATGTGTGGCCGCAGGTGACCAGGAAGTTGTAAAGTTTAAGCAATGGGCAGAGAATGAGCCACGAAGAACCTCTGTGAGCTCACAGGGCCTGGGGTGGAGAGTTAGCTGCAGGGATGATAACACTGATGGGAATCTCTAAGGAAGCTGGAGCAGCTTCTGTGACAATTCATTTCTCTGGCCCTGGGAAGGCTCATGGAGTTTTGTGTCTGCTCTTATGACATCATGCCACACCCGTCTTCCGAGCACCCGCTTCAAGTGGGAGCATTGCGCGGGGAAAATTAAAGAGAATTCTCCTCATTCATCAAAGTCCACAGTGAGGAGAGTGTGGTTTGCCCTGGCCACTGCGGCTTCAATGGTTACTATTGATTACCGACTTGACAGTGTTGTGGGATGTCCACCAGAGGAGACTGCTTGGACATGGGTTTAAGCCAACAGAAAGTCTTTAGTAGCTGGTCAGTGACCACACTTGGTGTTCTGGATCCCAGTGTAGCCCCGGGCCTTTCTCAGGGTGAGTTTTTAAGCACAAAAACCATGTCCTGGGTTGACAAGCTTCAGTTAACAAGAACAGTTAGCTAGAAGCAGAACTATATACAGAAGCCAAAAGGGGAGGGTAGTATATTTAGAGACCTTCCCAGAACTACGGACTTTGATGGATTAGGTCTTTGTTTGGGTTTTGGTAGGTGGTGTTATCTGCATGCTGAATTTTACAGCCTGAATCCTGAATGGTTCTTCGATCATGGAGTCTGTTGTGTTAAGGTCTGGGGCCTGTTACAACAGGACTTAGAGTCATCCTCCTGGCCAGGAAAATTTGTATATACACACACACATATTTAGAGAAGTTTTTATCTTTTTTCAAGCCACAAGTTGCTGCCTGTCTCACTCTGTAGCCCAGGCTAGCCTGGAATTCACTACTCAAACTTTGTTTCAATCTCCTGAGTGATGGAATCACAAGTGGCTACACCCAGGCGAGCTGGGCAGGGCCAGGAGATAGGATTCTAACTGGGTGGTAAGAGCAGATCCAGTCTGTGGTTCTGATTTGGTGTGCAGGGGAGAGGCAGCTGGTGAAAATGAGGTGCTGAGCTGGACGTGGTGACTCACACTGGAATCCTGGCCCTTTAGAGGTGGAGTCAGGAGACTCAGATATTTAAGGCCAGATTTGGCTATAGATCACAAGCTTTGAGGCTAGCCTGGACTACGTGGGGGAAAAATGACAGAAATAAAAGAAAAAGCAGGGGTGGGAGCAGCGGATGGATAGCTTAGCAGTTCAAACACTTTCTATTCTATTCCAGAGTTGGGTTCCCATCACCCATGTCACATGGCTCACAACCACCTATAACTCCAGCTAGTCCCAGGGCATGCGATGCCTGTGACCTCCAGCGACGTGCATATGCACAGCTCTATACATGGACAAACACACAGGCACACAACAATAATGATAAAGCTAGTCAGATTCAAAACCCTCCTGCCCTGAAGTGTTGAATCTGAGCCTTGCCACGAAGCTCCTGCTGCAGAGCTGACAGGGCTCACTTTGAAATGGCTGGAGTGGTCATCCTTTTGCATTTTCATCACTTCTGCTTCATACATAATGTCCGTTCTCTACGTGGAACAAGCAAGGGCACAGTCAAGCAACATAGTAAGAGCAAACGTGGCAGTAAATGACCCTGCAGCTCAGACGGACGTTCTCCGTCCAAGGCGATCTGACAGAGAGGTCGTGCGAACCCCACATGGGAGGCTACAGGGAAATATTTGAAATAAAAGCGGGGATGAGGTGCAGCTCTGTGGTACAGTACGGGCGTAGCATGTGTGACACATTCCACTTAATCACCAAGATCAAAACAAACAAAAATGACAAAGAAATTGGGGCTAGAGAGAAGGCCCACCAGGTAAAATGGTTCTGCTCTGGAAGTGGACCAAAGTTCGGTACCAGCAGCCACACACTGGAAGGTCCACAGGGTGTTGTCTCCAGCTCTGGGGCATCTGAAACTCTCTTCTGGCCTCTGTGGGCAACTGTATACACTTACATACACTCACACACACTTACAATAAACCTTTAAAATTGATTAAACAATTAAATTTAATGATACACTTTAAACAAATATGCTCAAAATAGTATCATTTCAACCTTTGAGAAAATTAATTTTTCCAAATTAATAATTCAATATTTTTCTTTTAATGTTCTCATAAGAAGTCTCCCAAATCCAGTATTTCCCCCTCACCTCTTCAGGCTCACCTCAGTCCAAATGAGCCATATCTCTACTGCTCAAAACCGAACTTGCTGATTATGACAGCCCTAACTTGTAATCTCAGCTCTGGCAAGATCAAGCCAGGAGGATTTTAAGTTCAAGGCCAGCCTTGGTTATACAGTTTCAAGACAAGCCTTAGATGTGCTGTGGGACCCTGTTTCAAAACACCAGAAGTTATAGCTATAGCTAAGTGATTGAGCACCTGCCTAGAATCCCCCAGTGAGGGGCTGGGGTGTGGCTCAGTGGTAGAGCCCTTGCCTAAAATCCCCCAGTGAGAGGCTGGGGTGTGGCTCAGTGGAAGAGCCCCTGCCTAGAATCTACCAGTGAGGGGCTGGGGTGTGGCTCAGTGGTAGAGCATTTACTGAGTATGCACATATGAGAACCTGGGTCCCATCTACAGCCAGAATAAACAACAGGGATATAATCTCCTTTTCTTCCTCTGTCCCTCTCTCTCTCTCCCTGCTCCCTCTGTGTGTATGTGTCTGTCTGTCTCTCTTGTCTGTCTGTGTGTGTGCATGTACAAATACCCATGAACAGCTATCGGCAGAAAGCAATCAAATTATATCTAATAGGCCCCAGCTGTGGCTAGGAATACAGACAGAAGCCTTGGGGCTCTTCTTTCTGGGTGTGAAAGCTCACAAGGTTAGCCCTTGATTGTGGCCCTGAATGCCACAGACAGGATCTTCCTGAGGCACACACACTCAAGCTGCTGAACCCACTTGTGCCCTTTTCTGGACACAGGCTGGCAGGTGTATATTGAAGCAGGAGGTTCCCCCAGGCAAGCTGACAGTACCTGTCCATGCCAGCACAGGCCCCTTTCAGCTACTTAAGGACATGGGAACGCTAGAAAGAACTCAGAGAAATATTTCCATCTGATCTCAGAAACCACCACTAAGACCAGGCACAGCCTGACTCACTAGTGTGGGGTGGAACCCTCAGGGTTCATGAGCCCAACACCCAACAGTAAGAGCAGAAAATGCTGGATGAATGGGATGAACTTATTTTAAAGAGCCGGGTAAGATCAGCCTTCAGGGCTGGGTCACAACCCCTCCCTCCAGTTTGTCTGTTTGGGACAAAACACCCCGCCCCATCTCCATGGGAACAGGCAGTGTTGGAGATGCTAGGCAGGTGCTCGGCTACTGAATTACACCCCAGCCCCTCACTGGGGGATTCTAGGCAGGAGCTTCACCACTCAGCCATGTTCCCACCGGTTTTATGGTAAAGATTCTTTCACCAAAAAACTATTTTTACAACTTTCTTTTTTCAGGTAAGAATAATACACATTCTGTATTTTTAAAAAATAGGAAAATGTAAATACAAATAAATAAAAAACATCCATAACTTAGTCAACAATCTGCATTCCTAAGACATTGGTGTGCGTTTCTTCGTGTGTGTCTAGATATCTTCACAAATGCACATATTTCCATCCATATTATACAAACACACATGAGTTTTATTATTGAATATTTCTAATATACAAATTTAGTTTTGTTTTATTTTTAAAATAATGAATACAGGCTTGGCAAGTTGGCTCAACAGCCATCTTAGTTACTGTTCTGAGGAAATACCACGACCACAGCAACTCTTATAAAAGAAACTATTTCACTGGGGCTGGCTTATAGTTTCAGAAAGCTAGTCCATTATCATCAGGACAGTTGTTAGGCCCAGGGAGAGCCCAATTATCAGGGAGACAGCCAAAGGAAACTCTGAGACCGGATTGATACGAATGCAAGAGGTTTATTCAGGCCACCACTCAATGGGGCTACCCTGTAAGTCAGCAAGGAACAGCCCTGGGGAACAAAAGCCTTGGGTTTTTTAAGGAAAAAAGCACAAGGAAGTACAGGGTTGCAAGCTTGTCAGTACAGGATTGGGTGAAGATGCTATGGGGTGGTTGACTTTTTAAATGATTGGTTCATTTTGGGCACCCAAGTCCAGTCAGTCCTGCCCCGGACATCTGGAGGATATCTGATCTTTAAGTTACGCCTGGGATGTTCCACAACATGCAGATTAGGTCTTAGTTGGAGGCAGGGGTGGGGGGTGACCATCACATCCTGTGGCTTCTCTGAAAAGCCAAGTAAAGGGCTATCTGGGTAAGGGAGTTGTGACCTTCAGGACCATTTGTCAGGCAACCCTATCTTGTACTGCAGGCCTGGATGTTCCTTTGCAACAGGGAGGAGACCTTGGGAGTAGTCACCGGGCAACGATATCTCGAAACTACCGTCCTAGTTAATTTTTTCACAACAGGGTGGGTCTTGTCTCAATTCATCCACTTCTTTTTTTGTCTGCGTCCTTCTGCTTTCTGGAAAAGTACTGAGAGAACTTAGTTTAACATGGGGTATAAAATTCATAAAGAGACCTGTAAAGTTAACGTGTTCCTCTCACAG
Source organism: Pachyuromys duprasi (assembly GCA_028658305.1). Lineage (NCBI taxonomy): Eukaryota > Metazoa > Chordata > Mammalia > Rodentia > Muridae > Pachyuromys > Pachyuromys duprasi. Next base: position 5,632,594 of record CM053758.1, read on the forward strand.
TGAGCATGGCGGCACAGAGGGAGGCGTGGCGATGGAGTAGGGGAGGCGTGGCAATGGAGTAGTAGTTCGACCTTTACATCCTGAGCCACAGGCAACAGATAGGAAGGGATGGACAGAAACAGACACACGGGATCTGATGTGTGCTTTTGAAACATCAAAGCCCACCTCTGTTGCTGACGTGGATATCAGACGCAAGAGGGCTACTCTACTCCAGTTAGTTCCCCAGTAATCAAGACAGAGACCTTTTGGTTTAATCAAAGCATTAAGGCACTGTAATTGAGCAGATATCAACCCTCTAGGCTATTTTGCTATTTCCCAGCTATGCACACCAACTTACTTGCCATATTGTTACTGTCTGGGTTGCTTCTGTTCTGTCAGGCCAACCCTCATGACCACATGCTCATGGTTCATACTGCCCCCCCCCCCAAGGCGACTCTTCTCACCCTCCCCCTTATGGTCTCCATCTGCCCTCAAGCCAGGGAACCTAAGCTCTGCCTACTTCTCTTCTGCCCACCTATGGGCTGTCAACAAATTTATTTAACCAGTCTGTTGGCATACTTAAAAAAAAAAAAACTCTTATTTACATTTGAAAAATATTTGTCTCTTTACTCCACCCCAATCCCTTCCAACACTCTAGCACTACATAGAAGAGAAAAAGGAATAGTGGGACAGAGGGCACAGTTCTCTTAGCTGCTTCCTGCTGGTTAGGACCATCCAGTTCCGTGGAGCCAGTCCAATCCTCATTTCAGGGGATCTCCAACTTCTTGTCTCACAACAGCAACCAGGAGCAGCAAGGGGGAAGCAGAAGCAGTCTTGTTCTTTCTCAGAGCTCCACTCTCTCTGGGCTCTGGCTTTTATTCTGTCTCCAGAGTCCTCAGGTTTGAACTATCTGCAGCTGGCAAAGAGCTCCTCTCAGAGCCCAAATGAGGCAAATAGTCTGCTGCTGTGGACTATCTGAATCAGCCCCACATCCCACAGCTGGAACCAAAATAAGAACATGTTTATATCCACAACACCAGTCAGAGAATATTGGCAAAGTTTACACAATATCACTTGGTAGATGTAAGAATGTGTTCTTCTGGGCTGTAATCAGATCTTGAGGCCAGCAGTTTAGCATTTGAATGCATAGCACTAGACCAACCCCAAACACCCCTTCAGGGACACACCTCCTTCAACAAGTCCACACACACCTCTTAATCTTTTCCAAACAGTTATCAACCAGGGACTAAACTTGCAAACATGAGCCTATGGGGAGGAGGGGGGGGCATTTTATTCAAACCACCCAACAGCAAAGGGGACTCTGTGTTTTGTGCCCAGGACCCATATGGAAAGAGAAAACTGATTCTCACAAATTGTTCTTTAATCTCCAGACATGTGTCCTGGTGAGCTCAATCCTACCTCATAAGCACACAAAATAATAAATAAAGTGTAATCACACAGAAGAAATGAGCACTGTTTTATTCTGCTAGCCAATGCCATAACAAAATACCTGAAGCTGGCTATTGGTGAAGATTAATTTAGCTCACAGTTTTGAGAATCTGAAAGTTCCAAGTTGGGCAGCCCCATTGCCTCGAGCTTTGGGCTGAGCTTCAGGGCCTATGGTGACCCATGCAAGAAAAGGATATCCAGTTGTAAGGTGAGACAGGAAACCAGAGACATCCAAAAGTCAGGTTACCTTTTTCACAGCAACCCATTCCCATAGGGACTAACATATTCCTCAAGATCTATACTGACTGAAAGGGTTAAATTATCAGAACTAACTCTACATTGATTCTCAGACTCCATCCAAGGTTAGCTTGTCCCTGTAGTACCTTGTTCCCACCCTTAAGTTCTGAGAAAAAGAAACACAAAATGTTCTCAGCAGCTTGCCACTAGACACAGCAACTGAGGCAGACTGCTAAAGACGGGGTCACTTAAGAAAACAAAAGTTGTTCCCAGGGTTGCAGTGCTCTTCTTGGCAAGCTGTTCCTCTGTGGTTTGGCCAGGTGCTGTCAACCAACTAGGTCAAAGTCCATTTCATTCCTTTACCTTTTGTCCAAGCATGTAACACCAAGTCTTGGAAGCCCCTGCTTGTGGTTTTTCCCTTTAAAAACCCTGTTCCTTTGGAGCTGGCTGTCACTTTCCCAACCTGCTGCCTCAGAAAAGATTGTGACCTAAGCTCGAGCTTGAATAAAGCTCCTTGTGTGTTTCTTGTGTGTTTTGCATGGGACTTGTGTTCCTGGTGGTCTCTTGGGAGGTCTTGTGATCTAGGCATAACATTTGGGGGGCCCGGGATCCTCCAGACCTCTAGGACCCCGACTCAGAGGGTCTTGTGCCAGCCAGTAGGTTTGTAAGTGTCTCTGTGCAGTGTCTGTGTCTGTGTTTACTCTTGGTTCTGAAAAGCCTCGAGGTGTTTGTACAAGCAGCAAGACATGGCTAAGAGCAGATGAGTTAGACAGTCACAGCTGTGGGGGTCAAGGCCCCGGGGTGGAGGAGGAATCACACCCGTCGGTTCTGGTGGATGTGGAACCCCACTCGGTGGAGGAGGACAGACAGCCCCACCATCGGTTACTATACTCTCTGCGCTGCTTTCGGTTTCAGTGGCAGGAGTCTGTGAGTCCGAGTTTTTGGATTCACTTCTGTTTTCCCTCGCAGAGCGGCTACTTTGTGTTTGTCTTTCTATTTTGTTCCTTGTGTTTGTGTGTCTTTGTTTGTTTTGGACTGGGATGGACACTATGGGACAGACTGCTTCTAACTCCCTCGGCTCTGGTCTCTGGTGGCAGTGGTCTTCCCGGAGTCAGGTTGCTTGGGAATGCAGTCCACCCACAGAGAGGCTTCTGTGCAAGCAGGCAGCTCTTGAAGGGGCAACAGCATCTTCTCCGGTAAGAAAGCTACGAGCCTCTGTGGTCATAGGAACTGGATTCAACAGCTAGCAAGATGTTCCTCCCTTGAAATTTCAACTAAAGAAGTAAAAATAAGTTTTGTCTGTCTGTTTTGAATGTATAAGTTGACTATGTTTTGTATGTCTTGGATACAGATTATTGATTATTAGGTATATTATGACTTTACATGATTTCTGTCCTGTCTTTAAACCCAGATTTATAAGAAATAAGGTTTGAAACTCTGATTCTATGAGATATTAGAGCTGCACCTCCATGATTGTATACAAGAGCTTTTCTTGCTGGCAGGCAAAGTTTATAACATCAAAATAATACAGTTGGTATTGATTTTAGAGGCACTGAAATGTTTACACTGATAAAATTTGGTTTTGACTTCTAAAAACTATGGTTATGCTCTATGATTTCACTCTGTATTTTAATATTGCAAAAATATTTGGAAAATATTTAAATGTTTAAGGCTGCACAACATTTTAAAGTTTATCAGGTATTTTAAAATAATGACTTTGGGCAGTCTAACAAAAAAACTTGGAACAGTTTCTCAACCCTGTGGGGGAGATCAAAAGACCTTGGTATTAATTTTATTAATTTTACCAAGTGAAACCAAGCCATTCTGTTTGAGCCAATTAAGAAAACTGCAGTTTTTGCAGTGTATCATGGCAGGATGATTAAAAACTCATGGAATGACTTAGTAAAGAAATGATAAGAAAGATTTTGATGGAAAATTTTAAGTTGTCTGAAAAGCAAGAGAGAAAGCAAGAGGCTAGGATAGTAGAAAGAAAGAAAGAAAGAAAGAAAGAAAGAAAGAAAGAAAGAAAGAAAGAAAGAAAGAAAGAAAGAAAAGAAAATAATAGCTTATCTAAAGTAAAAATGTCTGGTTAAACCAGAGGAACGGAGCTAGGAAAAGCCTAAGCTGAAGGTATATAAAATGTTATGGATGGTCAGAGTATGTAGAGAAGGACAGAGGGCATAAGAACTGTATTTGCTTTAGTTTCTCACACCTGAAAAATATGATTTGAGAACGAACTGTAAAATATGTTGTTCATTTAAAAGGCTGGTGATTCTTCAATGAAAAATGTTTTATGTTCTTTAAAGGGGGAAGAGGACTGCAGCCCCATGTTAGCCCACAGTTATATTCAAGCCATTGTTAACCATTATATGAAATATATGCCTGGTTGCCAGTTCCTATATAAACGAGTTAATGCTGTTTCTTTCTGGACTACAGATTTGGTATGGCCAGAATAGTCCATCTTTCCTGAGGGCTGCCAACTGTGTTCAGTTCTCTGTTTAGTGCTAAGTGAAACTTTTGTCCTTACAGCTTTTTGCTGTTCAGTCTTAATGCAATATGGTAGGATCAGCAAGGTTTGCTAGCCCCCCTATGAACTGTATCTGATTAAAAGTTTTGCTTTGATTTCAGTTCAGAAATATATTTTTAAAGTTATGCTAATGATTGCAGTTGGTTACAAGACTGAGCTTTACATGGTCTCTTGTTTATGTTTTCAAGGTTAAGCCTAGGATGAGTTAACTATGAAGTTTGCCTATGTAGATTTACTTAAAATAGATATGGTTCTAACACACTTATCTAAGGAATATGTCAGAATTAGAGGCTATAACACTCTGTTTTACAGGGTGCAGTTTAGGGCAGATAACTAAGGATAGACAAAGAGTAACTCATATGCTGGCCCTGAAGCTTGTCAGAGATCTGTGGAATATGACATTTTAACATCCTGACAGTAGCTCCCCAAGGTCTGCAAGAAGATTTGGGCACAAAGACAGATGACTTCAACTCCGTATTATGGTATGCTAACCACTGGGCAAGACTGCCCCAACTGGCCCACCTCTAGGGCCCAGCCTAAACTGTGGACAGAGCTGTGGACACCTAGAGATCCATTGTTTCATGTTGCTAAAGGCGAGGTGATATCAGTCTCTCATGGTTGTTTTTTTCCACAGAAACAGTCTCTCATCTTCTGTGCCTGATGGCCAGACTGCCTCTGCTCATGATGCCATGAGACAACAGGAGCCAGGGACAGCTGCCTAGGTGGGGGACTGACTAGTCAACTCTGTCATTTTGATTGATACATAGATTCGTTTCGCTTATAATTTATCCTTCTCAGGACTCTGATCACATTGATGGCTAAGCTAAGCTAACGGTAGCTTTGCAGCTAAAGAGCAGACAATTAGATCTGCAATAGACAATTAGGTCCATTCATTAGCTAGTTAAGACTACTAGGTACTAGATCTCTTATTTAGAGAGACAAAGAGGTTTCACAGGCTTCATGTTAATTGTCTGTATCTTATGGAGAATAACCGGGTAGAAATATATAAAGCTTATATAAGGTCTGAGGTCTTATATAAGGTCTATAAAAAGTTTAAGTTATGAGGATCTAAAAAAGTTGAGGGTCTAGGAAAGTGTTTCAAAGTTTATAAATGCAAAAAAAAGATTGGAGGATATATAGATGTTTTAAGGTATGTGAATGTGAGTTGTAATGATATAAGAAAAAGAATTTAAGGCATATTAAAAATGGGAGATATTTTAGATTTCTCCCCCTTCCATGCTGTGGTTGTGCTTATGTTGTTATAAGATTTCGGGAGTTCAGAGTTTTGACATTGATCAATAGAGTTCTGATAAGCTGATGAAGCATCGACTGCTTATTATCCGGTCATAAGCTCAAGATTTTAATTTCCCTTTGGAGGTAGACCTAAAGGAGCTCCTAATCATGCTAAAAACATGTCTAAGGTGTATATCTCTGACCTAAAATCCATAGTGTTTACTAGATCTTAATGGTATGAGTCTACTTCTGCTGTCTTGTAGACACCTGTTATCTGCTTTTTCTAAAGTATGGATCTCAATAAATCAAAAAGGTCATGAGACCTTTTTTTTTTTTAGGTCAAACAGACCCCAGATGAAATTTTTTCCCTTGGTCTTGGGATTCCTCACTTTCCCAATTTACTAGACAAATTTAACTTCTGTCTCTAGTCTGAATTTGTCTGAGCAGATTTTCACCTGGCTGACAGACTCCATTCACGGATCAGCTATGGATTGCAAGCTGAGATCTGGACTTGGCTGAAAGCTGAAGTAAACCAGTCCAGCCAATGTGATGGCTCCCTGTCTCCTCAACTGGATTGCTAATTAGATGGTGCCCTGTTGCCTAGCCTTTGATTAGCCTTTCAGCCTTCCTGGGTCCTCAATGTCTCCGCCCCAATGTCAGCCTGAAGAAATTACAGAAGAAGAGAAATTCATCGTCCTTTATCCTCCAGGCTGAAATGCTAAGTCAAAAGGGGCTCCCTGACATTAGCTATTATCTTGGGGACCTGCTTAGCCGGAGCAGGAAGTGGTATTGCAGCACTGGATGTACAAAGCCAGAATTATATCAGCTTAAAGTCAGGTATCGATAAAGATATTCAATGCCTTGAGAACTCAATCACCCACTTAGAAGAGAATGTTGATTCCCTGGCAGAAGTGGCAGAAGAGAAGGGGCTTGGATCTGTCGTCTTTACATCAGGGAGGGCCGTGTGCAGCCTTTAGAGAGAAATGTTGTTTTTATGTAAACCACTCAGAAATGATTAGGAGATCCTTAGCAAAAATAACAAAAAGCGTGGAGAGACACTGGAAAGAGAGGATTCCAGAGGATGGTTTAAATCCTGGTATATAGCTCTCCTTGGACTTGGAAAGGGGCAGGGAGGAGATGAGAGAGGGATGGGAAGAGTGGGAGGGAATGAGGAAGGGGGGTATGGCTGGGATACAAAGTACATAACCTGTGATTAATATAAAAATAAATAAATTATTTTTTAAAAAAGAAGTGCCAAAAAATAAAATATTCTCCTGTTAATTAAAAAAAAAATAGTTCTCCTTGGCTAAGGCTAGGAAAAACCTGGCTAAACAGGAAAAAGAGGACAAATCAAACCAAAGCTGGTTTGAATCTTGGGTTAGTGCTTCCCCTTGGTTTACTACTTTGTTATCTGCCTTAACAGGACCCTTGCTGATATTATTACTTGTGTTTACCCTCGGCCCCTGCATATTAACTAGTTTGATTGCCTTTATTAGACAGAGGTTGGGAACTATTCAGTTATGAATAGTTGGTGATGAGGTCCCAATATTGACCACTCAATACTGAGGAATCGGGCCTCTAAGGAGCCCAAGATTGGTCTCCATAGTTACTAGTGGGATGGGGAATGAAAGGGTTAAATTAGCAGAACTAACTCAATGTTGATTCTCAGACTCCATACAAGGAGTTAGCTTGTCCCTGGAGTACCTTGGTTCCCATCCTTAAGTTCTGAGAAAACAACAACAACAAAACAAACAAACAAACAAACAAACAAAAAACAAAAAAAACCGCAATGTTCTCAGCAGCTTGCAGCTAGACACAGCAACTGAGGCAGACAGATAAAGATGGGGTCAGTTAAGAAAACATAAGTTATTCCCAGGGTCACAGTGCTCCTCTTGGCAAGCTGTTCCTCTCTGTGGTTTGGCCAGGTGCTGTTAACCAACTAGGCCAAAGTGCATTTCATTCCTTTACCCTTTGTCCAATCGTAAAGCTAAGGCTTGGAAGCCCCTGCTTGTGGTTTTTCCCCTTAAAAAAACCCTGTTTCCTTGGAGCTGGCTCTCCCAACCTGCTGTGTCAGAAAGGATTGTGACCCCAGCTCGAGCTTGAATAAAGACCCTTGTGTGCTTTGCATTGGACTCATGTTCCTAGTGGTCTGTTGGGGGTCTCATGATCTAGGGATAACCCTGCTGATTTCCTGAGCTGCGCTTCCCAAGATGCAACCACCTTCCACCAGGCCCCGCCTCTTAAAGGCCCCGCCTCTTAAAGGCCCCATCACCTCCATGCCATCACACTGGGGACCAGGCTTTCGGAAGTGAGCTAACACAGATGGAGACTCATAAAACGTGGGCCTAAACCCAACTGTGTTGAAAGCTGTGCAAAGTTAGAGTGGGCCAAACATGTTAAGGAAGGACGGATTGCTGGAATGCTTTTTGTTGAAGTTGTTTCGAGACAGGGTCTTAAGACACAGCTCAGACTGGCCTCAGAGTCATGATCCTCCTGTCTCCTCTTTTTACCATGACTATTACAAACTGTGTATACCATAATCTGTACACACAAGCATTCGGGTTATTTATTCATTTGTTTGTTGCCCAGACTGGTCTTAAACTCTTTGGCTCTGGACTCCCTGTGTCTCCCCCTAGCTGAGACCACAGCCTATACATCTAGCTTCAGAATGGTTTTTAGTGTGTCTTAGTGTATCTGTACCAGTTCTTTGAGAATTTTGTGCAATGAATTTTGATTATGGCTACTCCTCTCCTTAAGTCTTCCAGCGCCACTCCACCTCCCTCATTCCATCTCCTCACTTTGTGACCTCTTTTAAAATGTGTGTGTGCGCTTCACTTTCTTTATGTATATGTGTGCCTGCCTGGGCAAGCTGCACCACTCTCTAATGACTCAGCACTCAAATATATGAGCTTATGGGGGCCATTCTTACCCAAGCTACCACACCCCCTGGCGATAATGGGAAGCTACTCTATGTTATAGGCCTAGAATTATGACGGAAACACATCTAGATGTCTTTGGTTTGTTTGTTTGTTTATGTATTTGTTCCTTGAAACAGCAATTCATACAGCTGAGGCAGGCTGGCCTCAAACTTGTTGTGGCCTTCAACTCCTGATCCTCCTGCCTTTCAAGGGCTGAGATTGCAGGTCTCCTTTCAGTGTTGTTGAGTGCGGCACAGGTCTCTCTCTTGGGCTGGTTCCCCTCCCTGTTAGCAGCTCTCCTCAGCAGGTAACCATGACTCTGGCATCTCCAACATCCTGGGGTCTCCAAGGCAATCCAGGCTTCACCTCACTGCTTCACAATGGCCACTCTGGGCTTCCATGCAGGGATACCCCTGACACACACCTGGCCTTGGCAGCTTTCCTTGGTTCTGGAGGGAGATTCTATAACCCCTTTCTTCTGTTCTTGACTCTAAAGCAGAACCGCATGGCCAAATCTGCCAAGTTCTGATGCTTGCTGGGGCTGGGGCATGGACTCCTTGTTCAACTGCACCTTACCAGCTTTCTGTTTTCTTCATTGCCTAGCCCTGGCTGTCCTGGAACTTGCTCTGTAGACCAGGCTGACCTTTGAACTCGGAGATCTGTGTGTTTCTATGTCCTGAGTGCTGGAATTAAAGGCATGTACCACCAAGCTTAAATCTAAGGTTTTCTTTAATCCCTTTTTACAAGTTGGACATTCAGCTAAATAGGTCTTGCCCTGATCCCTTTATCCCATTTCATGTCAGGTTTTTCTTTAATCTGTTTTTCTCCTTAAACACAGGACTTAGCTCCATTCCATACTGGCCCCCTTTTGTCCTTGAACTGTAACTTTGTAGCTTTCCTTGCTTAACTTGCTCCTTTTCATTATAGATCTTCATGAGGGTGAACACTAAAGACCACATGACACAGTCAATACTAGGCTGGTTTGAGATTTCCTCTGCCAACAGAAGTAATCCAAAACTCTTCAGTGTACCCTCAGGCAGACTTCTCAGACAAAAGCAAAAAGCAGCCACTTTTTTTTTTTTGCCAAAATATCACAAGAACAGTCTCTAAATTTCACTAAATTTCTTCTCCTCTGAAGCCTCTTAATCTGGTCCCCTGCATCTCAATTCATCCTCAGCACCATTGTCTTCCATGTTCCTCCCAGGATGACCCATTAAGCCCCACTTAAAGTTTTCAACTGCTTTTCTAATCCAAAGTCCCCAAATCCACATTCTTACGAACACAAGCATAAGGCCTGTCACAGCAATACCCCACTCCTAGTACCAACTTCTGTCTTAGTTGTGGTTTTATTGCTGTGAAAAGACACCATGACCAAGGCAACTCTTATAAAAGAAGACATTTAGCTGGGGATGGCTCACTGTTTCAGAGGTTTAGTCCATTTTTGTCATGGCAGTATCAACACTAAAGACACTAGATGTTAAATCTGAGGAGAAAATTAAATATCTATCCATTTCAAAACTAACAGTGATAAACCAATTACATGTTGACACAAATAATACTGTCTAGAAAATTTTTAAAAATTACGTTTGAAGAGAAACATTGTTTTACAATTTTGCAAAGCTCTTTCTCATAGGTCTCAGGAGAGGGCTGTCATGGCTATTCTGATTCAGTCTGTTGTGATGTGTTATTTTGGGTGATAAATGAAGAGATCCTGTGAAAGGAATAAGAGGCTGCACTGGGGACCTCGGAGGGGCTGGGCCAGGGATGCTGAAGAGCTGACACACTGACTGAAGGCTCACTGAAGAGATGGACTTTCCCCATAGACGACCCTGCAAACAGCATCCCAAGCGCCGCTGAGGAAGGAACACCTTCAACACTCATTATTTATGTATTTTTTAAATGGAGCAGGGACAAGGTAGGGTAACACAGGCCTGTTTCTCTTTCCTGGCTTTGCTTACTGCTTGGGGATGCTCAGCCAATCCGATGGCTTCCAGACCCCCTCTACCCGTGCTGCTGTCACAATTGCCTTCCTTTAGAGTTCAGCCTCCCTCGGCCCACTCTCTGCCTGTGTCACAGTGCATTTTCTAAAGGTCACTTGGGCGTATCATGCTAGGTTTGTTTGGACTTCGGTGAATCCCCGGGGTACAGTCTCCCCACTGTCCAAGCCTTGGACGCAATGGCTCTGAAGGAGGGTCCTACGCGCCTGCGGTGTCCCAGCCCTTAGCAACCATAACCCAGGTGCCCACTAGAGCGCCTAGCTGCTTGGGACCGCCCCCGCCCGCAGTTCTTTGTGCATTCTGCGGATGCAGATCGGCTGGTGCTGCAAGCCTCCACTTCGGGGGCTCGCCAGCTGCCCTCAGTGTGCAGAGCGTTGGTAACCCAGCCGAGGAAACCAGCAATCATTGCAAGGGAAGAGGATATCGAGACTCATTAGCCCTGTTTGACGACCTCCGGAGGCACAGGCTAGCAGGAGAAAACGCGACAGTCTTCAGCTAAACTGTCTTCACCGGTTCACCCTGGCGGACGGAGGAGCGCTCCAGTGAGAGCAGTCGCGAAAAGGAAAAGCCATGCAAAAGCAGAGCGCAGACACACTCGGCTGAGGCACCGCTGGGATTCGAACCCAGGATCTCCTGTTTACTAGACAGGCGCTTTAACCAACTAAGCCACGGCGCCGCCCGCTCAGGCACTGCGAGAAAGCAGTTCCCATTTCTAGTGACCGCACGAGCTGTGCGCATGCGTGCATGCTTCCGTGCGGGCCGGGGTGCGCATGCGCGGTGCAGGTCCTCGCTCCCGGGGCTCTCGGAAGCCGGGAGGAACTTTGTAGGTTTCGCTGGGCTTTGCGGGGTAGGCGCGGTGGGGCGGGGCTGGCTTCCAGAGAGCGGTAGCGTCGCTTTCTGAGCTCTTCCCGGTGCGGGTCTCGAGAGTTCGTCTGCCGAGAGGAGCCCTGGAAACCTCAGCGGAGCCCCAGCCGCTCCACCCCGGCGGCCGGGTTGCTTAGCTGGGGGAGTTTCCATTGTCTGCCCCAGACAAGGCCCTCCCCATCCAGGCTTCCCCGGTCACTCTGGGGTCTCAGGCTGTGCCTCTGGCGACAAAGCCGAGCGCCGCGGTGCATTCTTCTGGCCTCCCCCAGCAGGAGACTCATTTGCTGAACTGATCTGTGCAAGAATAAATGCAACGTGCACAGAAACGTGCGACCTGGGTGTCCATCGCTGGGGACAGTGTGGGTGCCAGCATTCTAATCATCCCCAGGGCCAAGGCGGGGAAGAAGGCACTCACCCTTGAGCTTGAGGAGGAAAGGAGCCTCAGAACTATCTGGGGGTGCGCCGAAGGGCTAGCTCAGGGGTTAGGACGGCGCAGGTTCGGTTCCCAGCCACCCACGTGACAGCTCGCAGCCATCTGTGCCAGGGCCCCTGTCGCCATCTCTCGGCCTCTGCGGGCACTGCGTTCACGCGGGGCACATACAAAGCGCAGGCGGGGGAAGGAGAGCGTTGCCCGCATTCAAACCCCAACAGCCACGCCTTGCCGCCCTCGTCCACAGGTCGGACTCCCTTGACAAACGCGCTCAAGAAGGGCACGTGCGGTCCCGGCTGCAAGAATGACACGAACACCAGGGTAGAAAGCTGAAGCGCAAACGGCTTCTGCAGTTCCTCCACGCGCTTGCCTTGCCAGGGAATCTACATTTATTTCTATATTAACAGTAAAAAAATGTTCGCCTCTGAAGGGTTCTGGGGAAGCGAGGAGGGGACAGGGCAGAGAGGCCGCACCGTGCTGAGAGTCCAGTCAGCGCCTGGCCCCTGCCCCGGTCTGATCGGTGCAGTCAGATGGGCCCTGCAGAACGCTGCAGGCTGGAGGGCAGGCAGAGGGTCGTTCGCTGTCCCTAGCCTTCACCCTGCAGCGAGGTCGAGGAAAGCGGCGAGGACGAAGACGAGCGAGGGCCCGGGAGGAAGCGATTCTCCCGCCGGCAGTACACACACCGGTTGGACAGTTTGGTAGAGTACTCCTCTTCGAAGGTCGAGTAAAGCTGCTCGCAAGTTTTGCACTGCCGTGGGGGATTTTCAGGAGACAGAGACGATGCGCAGGTCAGAGGCGATCGAGCTAGCCTGGACCGAGCCAAGGCAAGCCCTTCCCTGTCTGGAGTCTCTCACCCCACACACTGCCCCAGGGCAAGCTGGGAGCATCGGGCGCGGGTTTCTGCCGGGCCATTCCCTCCAAAGCTAGGAGGGGACCCAAGGCCGGCCCTCAGACAGCCATAAGCTCCTCCAGAGGAGGAAGGCGGGGCTGTGCCCAGCTGCCTGACTCGGGTCCAGGCAGCGATTTCACAGTTAACTGATGTGGCGGCTGAGTACCCTCCTCCACCCTGAGCCTCTCTCTGCTGAGGTCTCTCAGGCCATGTCAGAGGCCTCTCAGGGAATCCCAGCATACAGCAGGCAACACACACGCACTACACACACACACACACAAACCTGCCAGGTGTCAAGTCCATGCCCTGGCACTCCTTGTTTCTGTACTTTGCTCCCCTTAAGAATTTAGAGCACTCGGGAAGCCCAGCAGATCCTGCCGTTTTGAAAAAGGCCTGAGAAACCCAGGGGGCTGAGGTTTCTCCTGTCGATTTAAAACAAGTCGGACACAGTAGTTTCACCTTTGCTGCAGCTTCTGTTGGACTTCCTTACCCATCTTCCTTTGCAGCCTGTTTCTCACCAGCCTGGTGAAGGGAGGGGAGGATGACCATTGCTCTATGGCCAGTCAGCTTCCAGGGTCTATGATGGACTAGCCTGGCCATGAGAACCACAGAAACCAGCTAGTGACATAGACAGGAGTCTCGGCCTGCACCCTCCGGGCTGCCCCCACATTAGCTGTGGCTTCCAGCCAGAGCTTAGGAGAGCTTGGCCTTGTCTTCTGCCTCTGTGGCAGCCCTGGCGAAGCCAGCAGCGTGCTAACCTGCCTCCCAGCTCTTGCACTGAGCAAGCACGCGTCCCCCAGCCTTACCGTGGGAATCAGGAAGGGGAGAAGCGCGGCTTCAGGCAGGGTCTCTAAGCTGCGGCACAGCACACTTCCAGCCCCTTCAAATCCACACACACTTGCCGCCTTCTCAGTAACACCTACCCTGACTACCTTTTACAATATCACAGAACTGGAGAGGCGGCTCAGAGCTTAGGAGCCCTTCCTGCTCTTCCAGAGGACCCATGTCAGGCATGGCCCAACTGCCTGTAACTCTAGCTCCTGTGGAATCTGCGTTCACACTGCATGTGTGCCCCCACACACATACAAACACACACAGATACAGACACACAAAGCCAGGGGAGACTGAGGCAGGAGGATCTCTGTAAGTTCATTGTCAGCCTGGTCTACCTTGCTAGTTCAAGGACAGCCAGGGCTACACAGTAAGATGATATCTCAAAAAAAAAAAAGTTAAGTGAAATAAAATAATCATAGAATAAACAAACAAACAAACAAATAAGCTGTGTGCACATTTCTAATGCCAGCAGTTAGAGGAATAAGGAAGGAGAGTCAAGAGTTTCAGGACAGCCTAGGGTATATAGCAAAAACCTGCCTCAGAAAGCCAAAAATAAATAACTATCCCAACACACTTACCATGTGACCACGTATTTTCCTTGTATCTGTACACTTGTTTCACCTTTTAGGATTTAAGCACCCACAAGGCTGAGATTCCATTGTTTGTGGTTGTGTCCCCAGGGGTCCGATAAATGTTTGCTCAGGACACAAGCTGAATTGGTGGAGGGTAACAAAGGTTACTGGGCTTAATTTCACCAACCTGCTTGACCTTGACACCCTTGGACTTTTTCTTCTCATTTACCAAAGGAATTTTGTCAATCTCTTCAATGTTCCATAGTCTCAAGGAGCTGTCCTAAAACAAGTTAAACAGCAAGCCAGGAGTCACAAAAACAAACAAAGAAACAAACGACCCCAACACAAGACAAACCACTGTGAAGGCTGTGGGTAGCTCTGCTTCCGGGAGACTATCAGACTCTGCGTCCCAGCACCACGTAAACCAGGTGTAGTTGGTACTCCCAGGCCTGTAATCCCAGCACATGGGAAGCAGAGGCAGGGAGATCAGGAGTTCAGGGCCAGCCTGCGTTACATGAGGACCTGTGGTAGAGCTGTGCGATGGGGTAGCATGCTGTGCTCAGCATAAATGAGCTGTCAAGGTCCCCAAAAGACACAGAGATGCAAAAACGCATATTGCTGAGCAAAAGAAGTCAGTCTGAAAAGGCCACAGGCTGTAAACTTTATCTTTCCAGCATTCCAGGGAAGCAAATAGTATAGACTGCAGATGGACACAAGTTCCTGGAAAAAAAAAAAAAAAAAAACAACCCACACCTTCCACCAAGCCTTCTGCAAGGCTCATTAACTGATTAGAACTCAAATGACTTGGAGAGGTTGGAATGTTGCAAGTCCAGTGCCGGGCCATCACCGGCCATCACTAGCACCTCTGACAGCCCCTTGTGACCTGGCCAGAGACTTGCCCTGTTACCTGTGACCTTCCACAATGTGTTTGGAAATGACTTTGCTCCATTATTACGGAAGCTTGATGAAACCCGTTAGCACCTCGGAGCAGGGAGTTTGGCCTAACCTGGCTCTGTGCTCCTCTCCACGTCCACTCATATTTGACTTCTCACCTTTGAGGGGAGAGTTACATTTGGGTATTGTGTTGTGTGTTGGACGTGTTGTGTGCAGTATTATAGCATGCATTGTGTGTAGTGTGTGTCCATGCTATGTGTAGTATTGTTGTGTGTATGTGTGCTGTGAGCAGTATGTGTGGTATGTGGAGTATGTATTGTGTGTGTTGTGTTTTGTGTGATGTGTGATATATGGGTGCTGTACGTTGTGTGTATGTGTTGATAAAAGACAGTTAAAAAAGAAACAGTGGCTGCCAGAGATTGTGGGAAAAAAGTGTGGCTGAATATGCAGAGCACAGGGATTCTTCAGGCAGTAAAATTGGTCTAAAGTTCTTTAGGCTACTGTAATGACAGGTGCATGGCATGTATTAGACAAGACTCATAGAATGTACAAAAAAAAAAAAAAGGTGGTACACACCGGTAACCACAACACTGGGAGGCTGAGGCAGGGGACTTCCAGGTTTCCCGTCAACCTGGCTAAGTTATAAGCAAGACTCGGTGGGGAGTCAGAGAACACAACACCGTGAACTCCAGACTTTTTTTTTTTTAACTAACAGAAATAATTCCAGAAAGAAATGTGGTTTTCTTGTAGCCTTAATTTTTACGCTGAGATCCCCTTTGTTGGGCGTCCAGCCTAAGGAACTGTGAGGACTAAGTCCCTGTTGCTTATTGTACCCATTTATTGCAGCAGCAACAATTCTCACTGACTGTGGGTTACACTTCCTAACTAAGCCATTGAAACCAAGTGTGCTCTAGGGAGACAAAGGCTGGAATTTGGAGAACAGCTCTATTGACCCCTACACAGGAGAAGTGACAGGTTTTATCAAATAGTTACTTTCTACAGTGTATCAAGCAGTTTGTCAAGTCATGACAACAGGGTAGACTACAGGACCCCGGGATGAAAGGATAAGATGAGGAGACATCTCAGAAAACCAAAACCAAGCAAGCAAAGCAAAGTCAGGGCTGGAGAGATGGCTCTGTGGTGAAGAGTGCTTACTACTCTTGCGAAGGACTGCAGCTCGGTTCCCAGCACCCACATGGGGTGGCTCACAACCACACAGAACTCCCCTCCAAAGGCATTGCATGCACATGGTGTGCCTCTGGGCGTGCGTGTGCACACACACACTCCAAAGTTGGAGTTTCAAATCCTTTCTGGGCTTCCTGTGGAGATTTTAATAAAAATGCAGAAAACATAAAACAAAAGCTTGTTTGAAACTACCTGAATTCAAACCAGATTTTCTTTTTGTTGTGTTTTGTTGTTTCTTTTGTTTCTCTGTGTAGAGTTGGCTGTCCTGGACTCACTTTGTAGACCAGGCTAGCTTCAAACTCACAGAGATCCGACTGCCTCTGCCTCTTGAGTGCTGGGATTACATTCGTGAGCCACCGCACCAGGCAGCAAGGGCTTTATTGACTAAGCCATCTCTTCAGCCCCTGATGAACTTTTATTCTAGAAACGGAAGATGACATCTCCCTTGAACACATGTCTGCAATATGGCTATCATCATTTCTGGCCTTTGAACTTATTTAAAATGTTAGCCTGCAAGAAATGTGTATTTTTAAGGTATAGGACAACAACATCCCTAACTTTAAAACATATTGAGGATGAGGGTAGAAAAAAAGAATAATAAAACTAAGAGCCGGGCGCATGCCTGTAATCTTGGCACTCAGGGAGGCAGAGGCAGGCTGAGTTCTGTGAGTTAGAGGCCAGCCTGGTCTACAAAGCCAGTCCAGGACAGCCAAGGCTACACAGAGAAACCTTGTCTCAAAACAAAACAAAGCAAAACAAACAAACAACAACAACAAAAAACCTGAGTGTGTCAACACACACTTGTAATCCCAGCACTTGGAACAGTAGGAGCTCTGGGTCATCCTGGGCTAAATTTAAGACCAAACTGGGACACTTGTTTGCTTCAAAAAGCAAAGCAAACAAAACGAAAATAACACAAATGTATATACTGCTTACCCCCAAATTATTTAGTGTTATTTTGTCTGATTTGTGAAAGAGGGTCTTTCTATGCATCCTAGGCTTATCTGGAACTCTCTGTGTTGCCTCGGCTTCCCAGGTTCTGGGATTACAGGTGTGTCACACTGTGCCTAAACCTTTTGACACAAAAAAGTTACTATTTCTGATGAAATCCCATTTTTCATTGTTTCCTTGCTTTAAAGGTTTTTAGTTTTTCTTATGTAAGTTTGTGTCTATGAGTTTATGTGTACTGTGAGTGCACAGGAGCTTGTAGAGGGTGGAAGCTAGCATCAGTCCAGGGGTTGCGAGCTGCCATGTGGGTGCTGGGAATTGAACTCAGGTTCTCTGGGAGAGCAGCCAGTGCTCTTAACCGCTGAGCCTTCTCTCTAGCTCCATGTTTCCTGTGCTTTTGTTGGCATACTTGTGAACTCACTGCAAACGCAGAGTATTGAAGATTCTCTCAAACATTTCCTTCATGCTTTTAAAATTTTAACTCATAAGTTTAGGTCTTTGATGTATTTTACTTTGAGCAGTGACCCCTAGGTGTACAAGAAGTTTTGTTTCCGGATCTTCCACAATGAGAAATACCAAAATTAGCAGATGCTCAAGTCCCCCACAGAACGTATAACATTTGCATAAAATTTACATATATTCTTATATTCTTTGAATTGTCTTTAGATCGCATATAATGCCTGAGAGACTATAAATGGTTGTTAGACTATTGTTTAGAGGACAATGACAAGGGAAGCAATTCTGTGTGTCCAGTATAGGTACAGTTTTGTTTAGCTTGGTTTTAAATATATTTGTGTATGTTTTTATATATATCCATATGTTTTGTTTTGTTTTTTAAAGACAGGGTCTCTCTATATAGCCCTGGCTGGCCTGGAACTCACTATGTAGGCCAGGCTGTCCTTGAACTCACAGAGATCTACCAGTCTCTGACTCCTGAGTGTGGGATGAAAGGTGTGCACTACTATGCTGACAATTTTTTAAAATATTTTTAAAAATATTTTCGATCCAGGTTGGTTGAAACCCACAGATCTGGAAGGAAAGCTGCTTGTGGCGTGAGGCCAGGGCCCAGCCTCATTCTTCTGCAGGTAAATATCTACTTTTCCTAAGACCGTGTGTGAAAAAGATTGTCCCTTCTCCATTTGGTGGTTGTGGCACAAAACCATCAGGCCACGTAAGTCCTGGCTTATTGACAGGCTCACTGGTCTGCCCCTGAGCTCTCTATCTGTCCTGATGCTGATTGTCCTGTTAATTATTACTAATTTAGTTCAGTACGGAGCTCAGGAAGTATGAGCTCACCAATAACATTATTGTGAATCTTACCATTCAAGATGGCTTTGGGTACTCAGACCCTATGGGTTCCTAATGGACTTGAAGACTTTGCCATTTTGGGGGGTGGGAGAGCTATTGGCATTCTGATTATACTGAACCCGTAACACTCTGGGGAAGCCATTGGCATTCTGATAGGGTTTATACTGAATCTGTGCAACACTCTGGGAGCTGGGATTACAGGTGTGCACCACCATGGGTGGCCACTTTCTGAGAAATAGAATGTAAGTAGCCTCTGCTTAGTCACTGTGTCTAAGTTCACTTCACAAAATAATCTTATATCTCTGTATCTTAAATATGTGATAATGGCTGGTTACAGGAGAGACATCTATAATCCCAGCACTTGGGAGGCCAAGGGAAGAGGATCATGAGTTTATGGTCAGCCTAGACTACATGGTGAGACACTGTCAAAGAAGAATATACAATAATATATACTACAAAAATTGAGTGCCCAGTAAAAGTATTATAATTATATACTCATATTTTATATAACATCCATGTATTATATAGATATGTGTTATATAATATACACATATAATTACAGTACCTTTCTTGGAATTAGCCTAAGATGATCATAATATTATTTATAGTGTAATATATTAGAATATAATCTATCATATTTAATGTACAACACATAGCACAGTATAGTGTTCTATAGTGATTATTCTATTGTAATAAAGTCATATTATAATAACATAAGGCCATTATTATATCACAATATTTTCACACTGTTCGTAAACCTCTTTGTTCACATAGTCCTGTTGTTGATCACTCCACTCTGGCTGTTACTTACAGGTAAGTTTTGTTTTGTTTAAGTGACAGCATTACCATAACAGAAAAGTAGAAACTACACAATAACAGAACTTGGAGAAACCAGAACATTTTTCCGGTTTCCGGTTAAAGTAGTGACACCTTCGTTACATGTTAGCATGCATTTATTGTGGGTTCTTACTCTGCCATGTGTATCCTGAGCTGTTCTCTGTGGCCCATACCTGCAGTCCCAGCACTTAGGAAGCTGAAGCAGGGGACCATCAGTTGGAGGCTAGCCTGGGCTACAAAGCAAGCTCCCGTCACAAAGCAAAACCACTTATTAGGTGGAGTCTGGATGCCTCCAACAATCAGAACAAAGTGCTCTGTTAAAGGTCAGAGGTCAAGGTAGGGCCCCACCTCTCCAACGTTCTCACCTGCAGCAGCAGCTGGGGTGAGGGGTGTCCCCACATGAGAGCTGTGATGGGGTACCTGACCCCCTGACCCATCTGGGACCTCGGGAGGACACAGCGGTGTAGCTGTGAGTTGGTACCTGCCCTCCGAAGCCCGCAGCTCCTGGGTGCAGATACTACACTGAGCCTGCGCAGGAATATTTTTTGCCTTTTAATCATTATTATTATTATTTTTTTTAATGTGAGCCATGAGTGGTGGTGCACGCCTTTAATCCCAGCACTTCGGAGACAGAGAGACAGAGGCGGGCGGATCTCTGTGAGTTCGAGGACAGCCTGGTCCACAAAGCGAGTTCCAGGCCAGCCAGACTACACAGAGAAACCCTGTCTTGAAAAAGCAAACAAATGAACAAAAAAGCAAAACAAAACGTTTATTTATTGGAGACTGGAGGGTAGGAGCACGCCACAGCACGTGTGTGTGGCAATCCCAGCACAACTTTTGGGAGTCAGTTCTTTCTTTCCACTGTGTGGGACCCGGGGATGGAGCCCCAGATAGTCAGGCTTGGTGGAAGGTGCCTTTCCCTAATAAACTCCTCAGTGGCTCCCTTCTTGCCTTAGCCTCCTGAATGCTGGGATTACAGGTGTGCAACCCCAAGTCCAGACCCCACACTTCCGCCATCTCAAGCCCTGACAAACGCAATAAACATTTCAAGTCCGCCAAGGCTCGGTCACTTTTACCTTTGAAGCTGAGAGGATCCATTTCTTGTTGTTGCTAATAGCAACGTCCGTCACCCAGTCATCGTGGCCCTGAACAAGAAATAATTTAACAAAGACCTCGGAGAAACGCTTCATAAAAGCAACAGAAACAAGAAGCCGGCAGGCCTGTGTCGCTTTCCTGTAGCACTCCCTAGGCTCCAGCAGCACTTAAGGCAGAGTACAAGCCCTAAGGACGGGTCAAGGGTGCCTGTTTGGGGGCACTGCGACTGGTTTTTAAAATTGTACCCCGGGCTCAGCAGAACGGAAGGCGATATTGCTATCTGGGCCCAGGTCTTCGCTTGCACCTGCTGCTCGAGAAAGCATCTCTGGGAGGCTCAACCGGGGAGGGTGTATGGGCTTCAAGGGACTGCAGAGCCGCTTAGGCAAACCAGGGGCTGTTTTCCTCTGGTCAGAGCAAGAGCAGAGGCGACAAGTGCCATTTACGAGTCAGGGCTCCGCCTCAGCATCTCCACTGTCTCTGCCTTTTCAGTTGTGGAAAGCAGGGCAAGCGAGCAGGGGAAGGTCGAGGAGGCTGGAGAGGGTGGGCTGAGTTCGATCCCTGGAACTTACGTAAAAGTGGGCGCGGGAGGGGGGGGGGAGAGCCACTCCCACAAAGACGTCCTCTGACCTGCACGTGTGCGCCCTGTGCCACGTGTCGGGACGCAGGCCTGCTCTGCTGGTGGCAGATGCCCCGCGGCTGGGCAAAGTCAGGGACTCTTCCCTACCTAGCTCTGGGCTTTGCTGGTTCCTCTACCCAGCATCCCTTCCCCTGTGGCCCTTGCTTGGCCAGTCTCTCGTTGCCATGGCGACATCACATCGCAAGCGCCCCTCAAGGGAGCACACCGCTCGCCTCGCCGCCCACGCTCAGCTCCTAAGCCTCCTTCTGTCACCTCTTTTCTCTCCCCTTCATCACAGTTGGTGGTTAACCTTCCCCCACAGAGGTGTCGGTACCCTCGGGAGGCACCTAGGCCGGACCCATTGCTTTGACCTCAGTCTCAGTTGCCGGCAGCCGGGAGAGGCAACCACACCCGTAATCCCAAGCACTAGGGAGGCTGAAACAGGAAGGCCACAGGTTTGAGGCTAACCTGGGCTACACAGAAAGGCCCTAACCACCAACCCCATCCCCACCCCCATCATGTTGTGCAGGCCATTGTACCTTCAGTGCCAGCTTCTGGTAGCCATCTCCGACATCCCAAATAGCCACAGTCTTGTCAAATCCACCGGAAATGAGTATAGAGTCTGAAATACAAAGGGAAGGAGACGGCGCGAGAGGCCTCCTCCTCCGCGGAGCGCTCCCTCCGCACTGTGGTGAGGCTGAGGCAGGCTGGGCTGGCAGCCGTGAGGCTGAGGACCCTGGGACCCCCCCCTCCCCGGGTGGCTCCCCGACGCCCAGTCAGCGACAGTTTTCCTTGTCACTCGGGGCAGTCATGCTCCATGTAGTTATGACGTCAACAAATCAGCCAACCACTGAGCCGCACTGCTCCTAGGGATCGTGCGGGACAAGAGAGGGATGGGGAACGACTTTTTAGATCAACCTCGGGGGGTACACAGAGACACACATCTACACGTGAGAAATGGGGAAACAACAGCAGCCCGCCAAGCGTCTGGTCACGTTTTCATCAGTCTGTCAGTCCGTGTAAAGCCAGCCTATCTAGTGTGTACTGTTGGTTTCCGGCGTGGAAGCTGGCCAGTGGCACCGTGTCTCGGGCCTCAGTGAGGGACACGGTGACGTGTGCCTTCTCGGGAAAGCAGACGGCAGTGTCTCTGCCCTCAGGGGCCTCCAACAGCACTTTAACACTCTGAGTTGGTAAAAATACCAACAAAAGCGCACGAGTGTGGAGCTGGAGAAGACACTTCGGTGGTTAAGAGTGTACCGAAGTGCCCAGGACGCGGGTTCAGTTCCCAGAGCCTTCGTCAGGCAGCTCGCGATTGCTTCTGACACCAGCTCCGGGGGATATGGTATCTCCGGCTCCATAGGCGCTGTGCACACCTGCACATACCCACACATGCACAGGAGCTCACACACACACACACACACACACACACATACACACACACACACACACACGCACACGGTGACACTACATCACCAAATGAGGTTTTCTGTTTTCGGGATACAAGTCTCACTGTTGTAGCCCTTGTTGGCCAGGCTGGCCCAGACTCACAAATGATCCACCTACCTCATGTGCACACCATCATGCTTGGCTACTTGCACTAAAAAAAGAAAAGATTAACCTGGCCCCTGCTAGTAAATCAACGAATAAAAATGATAGAGCAGGCTTCTGGAGCAGGAAGGGTGTTCAGAAAGCCCTTAGCAGTTCTTAAGACACAGCATTGATCATGTGTGTAACGGCTGGGGAACCCCTGCATCTCCTACACACATAATACAAGGCAGGCCCGCTTCTCAGCAGAAGTGTGTGTGTGTGTGTCTGTGTGTCTGTCTGTCATTGGCCCTCCTCACCTCCACATCAGTTCACTTGGTGGCAGCACCCTAACTTCCCTCTTGTCCTCAGCACCTCTGGTGCAAACCCTCACCTCTAACTCTGAAGGCTGGAAAGTGAGCCAAGCCTTGCCTGCTCAGTGACTGGCTCAGAGATGGGTGGGTGCCCTGCTGAGCCAATGGGAGCCTTCCCTGTGGACTGGGTGCCAACACCATCAGGCAGAACCTCGCCTTTCCTTGAGGAATGCCTCCTGGAGGGACAAGGTGTACACAGGAGAATCCAAAGGCTGTGGCCGCAGCAGGAGGAGGAACATGGGCTTGGGCGTGCATGGCACAGGGAAAGGGTGTTCCAAACGTCCTTCCTGGATATTTGGAATTCGGGATTGAAACTTTACAGAACTGCAGACACTGGAGAGTGCTTCTTTTAAGGCAGGGGTTATTTGTCTGCACCTGCTGGAGCTCACTAAAATGTAAGTGTAAACGCAGCCCCCTAACAAAGATTCGAAGTCTGTCCGCCTCGTGTGAGCCTAAGAAAACCATGCTTCAACAAGCAAATGGTTTAAAGAACACACTTTGAGAGACACTGTTTTAAAACAACCTGAATGATGTTTTACTCTGAGCTGGGGCTCCTGCCACTAGAAGCACATGTCAGCAAGTTTCCCTCTTGGCTTAGGGCACAAGGAGGTCAGAGGGGGAACCCCTTCCTGCTAGAGCCATGGGGAGTCACCTCTTTTCTGCACCCAGGGAAGTCCACACAAATTCTCTCCTCCAGTCTATGTGAGGGTGAACTGGCTTCCGTGCACACATTTGTGACCCCAGCACTCAGAATGCAAACCACAAAGAAAAGAGAAGGGGAGGAGTGGAGTGGGGAGGGGAGGGGAGGGAGGGGAGAGGAGGGTGGGCAGGGGAAGGGAGGAAAGGGAAGGGGTTCCTGTGCTGGCCACTCACTGTCTCTGGAGATGCAGCAGGAACTCACACAGCCCTGGTGGCCCTTCATCAGAGTCACACAGGCGCCTCGGTTTCGAAACTCCCCCGTGTGGACATTCCATATCTTTATGTTTTTATCCCAGGAGCTGGTACACAGGAAGTGGCCACTGAAGGTGAAGCAGCAGTCTGAGATGGCATTTTTGTGTGCCCTGAAACACAGGTGGGGTACATGCTAGGTCATCCCAGGGAGGCCGAGGACACACAGGGAGTGCCCTGAGTAGAGAGTGGATGTCACCTCCCGTGTGGGAGGAGAGGACATTCCTCTGTCACTCTGTGCCATCCATAGTCCAGCTGCAGCTGCCCAGACTTAGCCTCACTATGTAGTGAATTCAAGGCCAGCCTGGGACAACACATTGAGACCAGTGGTTTTCTTTTTGTTTTAAAAAAATTTAAAAAAGGAAAGGGAAAAGGAACCTTAACCAAGATTTCTACACCCATCCATATATACTTAGAAATGAAGGCTAAAATGAGGCATCATTAGATGAAAATTCTTTCCACAGGGTCTCACTGTGTAGCCCTGGATGTCCTGGGACTCACTGTATAGAGCAGACTGGCCTCAGACCCACAGAGATCCTCCTGCTTCTGCCTCCCGAGTGCTGGGGTTAAGAGCGAGCGCCAACACCCCTGGCCAGATGAAAATTCTGAAGAATTTAATGCTCTCAGTGTTGGGAAGATGGCTCAGTGGGTAAGAACACTGGCTGCTCTTAGATGACCTGGGTTTATTTCCCAGCA
Organism: Pachyuromys duprasi; assembly: GCA_028658305.1. Taxonomy (NCBI): domain Eukaryota; kingdom Metazoa; phylum Chordata; class Mammalia; order Rodentia; family Muridae; genus Pachyuromys; species Pachyuromys duprasi. Next base: position 5,656,948 of record CM053758.1, read on the forward strand.
CCCACATGGCAGCTCACAACTGTCTGTAACAATCCCACAGACAGACACACATGCAGGCAAAACCCCAATGAACGTAAAACAAAAATTAATTCTATGTATGTTATAATTATAAAGAATATGTTATATATGTTATATAATTATATAAATAATACATGTGTATTATATAAATAACTATATAAGCTTGTAAAGCACTTGCTGCCAAGTCCCAAGAACTGATGGCCTGAGCTTGGTCCCCAAAACCCACGTGGTGGGAGGAATCAGCTTTTACAAATTGTCATCACTGTGGCATGCATGTGCCACACAAACACACAAATCTATCCTCTCTTCCTCTCTCCCTCTCTCTTGTATGCATGCAAAACAGAAAAATAATCGAAAAAAAAAAGTTTGCTTTCAAAAATGGCAGACAGGAATAATGAACACAGGGAACTTGGAACAATATGGAGGAAGCCAGACCCGAAAGAAAGAGCCACACAAATGCAGACATCCCTTCCCTTGAAGTCTCAGTTACACACCAGAAAAAGTGAAACGGGGACTCAGACAGATTCTTAAAAATGAAGCAAGGCCCATCAACAGACCAAAGCAAAACACAGTATATCTGTAATCATCAGTGTGCATGCATGCATGTGTGTGTGTGTGTGTGTATGCGTGTGTCTATATATAATGGAGTACTATGCAGTTAGGAAAAGAAATGAAGTTCTGCTGTGTGCTGCAACAGGGATGATTCTTGAAGATACTAAGCAGAAGAAGTCGGTCACTTCAGGACAAGCATGATGTCATTTATGTAACTGTCTAAGCCAGGCACGTTCACAGAGGCAGAACGTGGAGTAAGGGCTCCCAGGGGCCTCAGGAGCGGGAAGTCGTTGCTCAATGGACACGGTTTCCCTTCGGCGTGGTGAAACATTTTGGAAACAGATAGCGAAGGTTGCAAAATGCTGCAAATGTCATTAATCCAGGGAACTGTGCACTAGAGGATGATGGTCAAAGTTTATGCCGCGTGCATTTCACCATCAATGAGGGAAATGTCGTCTTGCCCAAACTACTTGGTTCATTTTTCTTTTTCTTTTTTGCTACACCTATTATTTAGTGGTGTGTGTGTACGTACATGTGTAAATTCAATGAGTGTGGCTGATCAGAGTTCAACTTGCAGGAGCTGGTCCTGGGGTTTGAACTCTGGTCGCTGGTCTTGGCAGCAAGCGCCTCCAGCAATGCTATCTTCCTGCTGATGTGACAGGGACAGGCAGGCAAGAAGGGAGAGAGGCAGTAGGGAAACTGAAGGTCCGAAAGGCCAGAGATGCTTTCCACTGACCTCTTTCTCCTTTAAGACCTGATGATGTGTTCAGTTTCACAACTTTGTAAATTTACAGTTTTTTTTTTAATAAGAAAAAAGCCACGCTCTCTCATCAAAAATTGCTAAGAATGAATCGAGGTATTGGTGGTGCTCGCCTGTGATCCCAGCACTCTGGGAGGCAGAGGCAGCAGATCTCTGTGAATTAGAGGCCAGCCTGGTCTACCAACTGAGTCCAGGACGGCCAAGGCTACACAGAGAAACCCTGTCTCATAAAAATAAATAAATAAAATAATTTTAAAGTCACTAAGAAGTTAACCACAGCAGCAGCAGCAAAACATGAAATGGAACATGGTTCCTTGCCTGATCCCAGAGGTCACACCCCAGGAAGCCAGCCCTCGGGCTGAGCTTTGAGAGCCTTGTCTCTCTGTTTGCTCACTAAATACTGTATGTCCTGGCACACATTTCAACTGACTCTTAAGCTGCCTGCCACCACCAGAGGGTTGGATCAGGGCTTGGCAGCCTCTGCGGCCTGCCTTGTCCCCTCAGTGTCCACAGAGAGGGGCTCTAAAGAGCAGTAGGAGGCAGGGGAGGGAGAGCACAGCCTCCCACCTCAGTGTCCCCCTAAACGTCACCACACATGATACAGCACACACTAAGGACCGTCTCTTCCTGTCACCTAGGCTGGCTTGCACCTCTGCTCATTTTTCAAAAGGGGAGAAACCTGAGGTCCATGCTCCCAGGCAGCTAGCCCAGGAAGGAGGAACTGAGCGGGACCGGCAGGGTGACAGGTATGTGTGTCCAGTCTATGACCTTGATACCAGCACCTGCTGCAGAAGGCAGAGGCCACTGGCAAGGGTCACCGGGATCCCCAGAGCTTCCCATTTTACGGTCTTTTTTTTTTTTTTAAGACAAGAGTCTCACTACATAGCCTAGACTGGCCTTGACCTTTCAGCCCTCTGCCTCCACATCTCTTATGCTGGCATTATAGGTCTGTGCCACCATGCCTAGCTGAATTTTACTTCTGTTGTTGTTTTGAGTCAGGGATCTTAGCTCTGGCTGTCCTGGAACTCACTCCGTAGACCAGGCTGAAGTCTCAAACTCACAGACATCCTCCTGCCTCTGCCTCCCAGAGGGGGCTGGGATTACAGGCGTTTGCCACCTGCCATGGTGCCCAGCTTGAACTTCTTGTTTTTATGCAGGCTTTGGGCGTGTTTGCTGGAAAAGAATTCTCACTGAAACAGAGGCATCAGAGACCCTGCCCGGCCCAGCCTTCCAGCTGGCTTCTCTCCAGGCCCCTCCAGACTTCCTGCATCAGGCTGCTGCTGCCTGCACCAGACCCACCCCCACCCCACCCCCCAACCTCAGAACCCTTCTCACTTGGGGATGGTAAGCAGCGTGGCTTGGGATGAGATATCCCAGATCTTGATACTCTTGTCTATGGAGACAGAAGCCACCTTCTGGCTGTCAGAGTCAAAGCAGCACGCTGTGATGGATCTTTTGTGATGATCTACATACAAGCAAAGTGACAAGTGACCTCACTGGGGGGTGGAGGGGGGGGGAACAACCCCAGTTCTCTCGGAGAACCATCCACCTGTCTACTCTGAGCCAGGCTTTCAGCTTTCAGCCTGTCTGATGGTCGCCTGCACCCCGCACAGCTCCCAGTTCTATGGGAGAAGATAACCCTGGGGACAGGCTGTGAGCTGCTTCCTGCAAGGGCCACAAGAGGAGTGCACAGTGGCTGAAAGGAGCCTCGAAGGCATCAAGGAGGCACTCCTGCTGCCGGGATAGAGTGAAGAAGCTGGGTGTGTAGCTAGGACTTGGAACTATGAAGGGTGGGGAAAATAGGGAGTGATCCATTAACGGGAAAATGCTAAAAATCAAAGACATACAGGAAATGCGCACACACATTCAGGAAGGCCGCCTAGCAATGCACTATTAATAATACCTCTGGGTTAGGGGTGTGGCTCAGTGGTAGAGCCCCTGCCTAGAATCCCCCAGTGAGGGGCTGGGGTGTGGCTCAGTGGTAGAGCCCCTGCCTAGAATTCCCCAGTGAGAGGCTGGGGATGTGGCTCAGTGGTAGAGCCCTGCCTAGAATCCCCCAGTGAGGGGCTGGGGGTATGGGTAGAGCACCTGCCTAGAATCCCCCAGTGAGGGGCTGGGGTGTGGCTCATTGGTAGAGACCCTGCCTAGAATCCCCCAGTGAGGGGCTGGGGGTATGGGTAGAGCACCTGCTTGGCATGTGCAAAGACCTGGATTCCATCCCCTCAACACATGCATAGAAAAACAGTAAGTACTTCCTAGGAGATATAATGAGTACATGCCATCTTCTACTTTACATATTGACTTTTTTTTAACAATGAAGAGGTGTTTTTAGTTTTCATTTTGAAATATCTGCAAATCATTGTATTAGGTATAAGGAATAACTTGGAAGAAATCCTGCATGCTTCTCTGTCAGTTTCCCCCCACCATGGTTACATCCTACATCACCATAGTCAGCATAGTGTCACCCAGAAATGTGCCATGTGCTGACTATGATTTTTATATTATAAAGATACAGGTGCAGGGCTTTAAGAGCTCATGTTGTTTGGAAAGAAAAAGAGAGAGAACCTTGAGCTCCTCATCCTCCTGCCTCCACCATTCACATGCTGCAATTCCTGGCGCGCACAAGCGTGTGGGGCTCATGCTGTGGTCCTGACCCCCGCAGTGTCACCTTAAACACCGGATGAAGGTCCCCATTGATAGCACTGCTGCTATGCTGGTAAGCCTGGCAATCTCACCTTTGATCTGGACCACGATGGAGATGTTCTCTGGATCCATCAGGCAGATCCCGCAATCCACATCCAAGGCTGCCAACACGTACTTCCCATCAGGAGAGAATTTACAGCACACTACGAAGGTATCGAACCTGACTTTCCACTGGAAGGAGGCAGGGCCCAGAGAGGACAGTGTACCTGCTCAGCACCACCCCCTCCGCCTTTAGGATGTCCCCTCAGATGCCTCCCAACGGACCGACCCTCGCTGTTCCCATATTAAAGGTGGCCAAACCCAGAGCTCGCTTCTGATGGATGGAACATGGCAGAAGGGACCGTGGGGGCTGGATGTGCTGGAGCACATCTGCAGAGGCATGGAGGGAGGAAAGGGCCAGAGAAGAAAAGGGAAGGGACAGGGAGAGACAGAGATAGATACAGAGAGAGAGAGCATAATGGTGGCTTGTTCTTCATTCTCTCTTGGATCACACGCTTCGTGAGCGTTGACTGTCTTGTGCTAAGGACACACACGCAGCTCCATGAGACGAGACCCTGGGGACCCACAAGGATATGAACAGAAGAAGCCTCCTGCCAACAACTGTGGGAGTGAGCCATCTTGGAAGGAGCTCCTTCCGCCCCAATGGGAGGCCCTAAGGCAACGGCAGCTCCAGATGACATTGCCACTGCGATTTAACGAGAGACTAGAGCCAGCACCACCCTAAGTGAAACGCTGGCTGTTTAGGGCAACCAAGTTTTAGAGCCTTTAGTCAAGCAGCCCTCACTCACTAAATCATCCCTAACGCTGGCTGCGCTCACCAGGACTTGTGCAACAAAAACAAATAAAAGGACTTTTTCTTTTTTCTTTTTTTTTCCAAAAAGGAAGGTACTTGAAATGGGAATGCTAGCCAGAGACAACAGTGGGAAAATTATGACAGAAAAAAAAATTGGAAAAAAAATGTTCAAAGTCAGAAAAGAATCCACAGAAGTCTCTCTCTCTCTCTCTCTCTCTCTCTCTCTCTCTCTCTCTCTCTCTCTCTCTCTCTCTCTCTCTCTCTCCCTGCCACACTGGCTAATTCTTTTAGATGTATGACAGCCGGCACATGAGGCTAGGAGAGAGGGCCTCCTTCTTGAATGTCTAGGCTGTGAGGTGGCTCTGCTTTCTGGAAAGATTTGAGTTTGGTGTTTCCTACGCTGCTTATCTTAGTAATGAAATCTAGCTGTGTACCCTGAAGAGATATCAAAATCTGTATGTATTATGTGTGAATGTGTGTGTGAATGCACACAGGACTAGGGAGAAGGTTAAGCACACCTTAAGTCCTCTTGCAGAGGATTCTGGTTCAGCTCCCAGCACCCATATCAAGCAGCTCACAACCTCCTATAGCTCCAGCTCCAGGAGATATGACAGGCTCCTGTGGCCTTCAGGGGTACCAGCACTCACAGGGTACACATGTATACACTCAGGTACACATGCCCACACCACACATAAAATCAATCATGTGTGTATGTATGTATTATGTGTGAATGTGTATATGTATTATGTGTGTATGTATGTGTGTATGCATATGGGTGTGTGCATGCAGAGGATGGGAGATGGCTCAGGAGGTAAGGTATGTACGGTCAAAACGTGTGGACAATAGCTTGAATCCCCATGAATGCACATAGGATGGGGTAACGTGACAAGGGGACCCCCCAGAAGCTTGAGAGCAGTTACCATGTTGTATGCAGAGAGAGAGGGAGGGAAAGGAAGAGAGAGAGAGAGAGCAGCCCTGTGTCAAGCATGATGGGACATAAGGACCAACATCCAAGGTTTCCTCTGACTGCAAGAAGGCAGCTTGGCATGCATGCTTGGCACACACGCTCACACACACTGGCACATACAGACACACAGCCACATGCACTCACACACACACTCACTGACAGAGACAGGGATGAGGCAGACAATTAAAATGACAACAGTAATATGTGCAACCTCCACTTAGCATTAGTGTGTCAGGGGGAAAGCTGCCATGGTTCATCAGGTAGAGCGTTACGAGCTGGAAACCCCGCATCGGATGCTCAGAACCCACATGGTGGAAGGAGAGAACTGGCTTCCACAAGCTGCCCTCTGACCTCCACATACATGCCATGGCACGTGCACAGGCACGCACACAGACAATACATAAGACAGCCCTAACTACGGGCACAGTGAGGCCAGGCCCTGCCTGTGTGCTGTGAAGTCCTGCACATCAATTAGCAAGGGTGGCAAAAGCCAGCTGTGCTGGTACATACTGTAATCCCAGCCCCTGGAAGGCTGAGGGTGCTGGGCTAGCCTGGGCTGCAGAGCAAGAAAAGACAAAACAAAACCACCTGCACCCAGAAGCGAAGGAAAGACACACCAGTATGGGTTTTTGTTGTTGTTGGTTTAGTTTGGTTTGGTTTGGTTTTAGATTTTCAGGACAGGGTTTCTCTGTGTAGCCTTGCCTGTCCTGGACTCCCTTTGTAGACCAGGCTGGCCTCAAACTCACATCGATCCGCCTGGCTCTGCCTTCTCTAGTGCTGGGTGGGATCAAAGGTGTGCGCCGCCGCACCCAACTGGTTTTGGTTTTGGTTTGTTTGGTGACACACAACTATGTTAATCTATGAATAATCGCTAAATGGTTTATAATGAGTGTACTGACTTTCGCACTAAGGAGAAGAGTTGAATGTTTGGTTTTTTTGTTTTTTTTTTTTTTTGTTTTTGCTCCTCCTCCTCCTTTTAGGGGGATTCATTTATATAATGTATATGTGTGCTTGGCCTCCATGTATGTATGTCCACCATGTGCATGCAGTGCCCATGGGGGCCAGAAGAGGGCATCAGATCTCTTCCAACTGGAGCCACAGGAGGTTGTGAGGCACTGGTGTGGGTGCTGGGAACTGACTCTGGGGCCTCTGCAAGAGCAACAAGGGCTCCATATTGCTGAGACATCTCTCCAGCCTCCTGGTACTCTTTCTTTCCTTCCTTCCTTCCTTCCTTCCTTCCTTCCTTCCTTCCTTCCTTCCTTCCTTCCTTCCTTCCTTTCTTTTGAGAGAGAGAGGATGTCACTATGTAGCCCAGGCCAGTCTTGAAAATGGTTCCTCCTGCGCTAGCCTCCCCGGTGCTGGGATTACAGGTGTGCAACTCCACTGCGCCAATTTAGAAAGGTGTGCACTCAGTTTTGGTGGTGGTGGTGTTTTGTTTCAGTTTTTTTTTTGTTGTTGTTTTGTTTTGTCTTTGGATTCAAGGTCTCACTCTGCAGACCAGACTGGCCTTCAGTTCACAGAGATCTGCCTGCTTCTGCCTCCTGGGTGCTGGGGTTAAAGGTGCCTGGCTAGGAAGGCTGTTTTTAAGGAGAGAAGAGGAGAGGGAGGAGATGGAGACAGGCTAAGGGAGAGCAGCAAGGAAGTTAGGAAGATAGAGGATAAAGGGTTGGGCCAGGAAGCCCCTGCTCGGGGCTGAGACTGCCCAGGCTCGGGAACCACACAAGGAAGGAATCCAACACTCTCGGCAGAGGCAGATGGCGGCCCCATACTTAACACAGAGATAAGAGAGTGGGGAAAGCTGAAAGCCTTGGCTCATTGGCTACATAGCCTTTGCTCTGCAGCCTCAGCCCCATGTCCTGCCTCATCGAGTCCCAAGTCCAAGTCAGGGAACCCTGGAGTGCCATGCCCAGCTCGCCCTGGGCCTCTTCCTGTGGTTCTGAGATCAGCCCTTGACCTGCCTGGGGTGTTAGTCTTTCTCAACCAGCCCACCCCCACCCCCAGAGCATTCCCTCTGCAGGTTGAGAATATGCTCTTCCTGGGAGACCTGAGGCTTCTGTCATTGACCCCAAGCCCAGGTCCAGCCCCAAGGCCACTGAAGCCCAGGCACGGTCTTGCACTGTAACACCTCCCTGGGGCAGGGCATACGTACCAGAAGCTGACCTGTCTCAACATCCCAAGCCCTCACCGTCTTGTCATAAGATGATGCGATGAGCCTGGAAAAAAAAATTCTTAAGTGGAACAAACACCGAGTCTTAGCAACACTTACTAGAGCCTGTGGTTCCTATGGGGATTCTTTCTCCTTTTTGTAACTTAGGACCAAGATTGATCTTTCCAAAGACTTCCTGGGGGCCACACTGGGGACTTGGGCATCCCACTGAAAACAGTACCAAATAGCACCAAATATAGCACTCTGACACCAATATCTTTCTCATCCTTAAGACCCTCCAAAATAGTCTAGACCTGGGGTTGTGACAACATCATTTCAGGGGCTAGAGGGATGACTCGGTGGGTTAAGAGCACTCTCTGCCCTACCAGAGGACCCAGGCTCGGTTCCCAGCACCCACGTGGTGGCTCACAACCACCTATAACTCCACTGCCCGGAGAGCCAACCCTTCCCGCCTCCACACACATGCAGGCAAAACACATGCACGCACAAAATGTAAACAAGCAAAGTATTTAAAAGGAAAAAATGTGTACATTTTCTTCGGTCCTTTACTGTTTTCTTTTCCGGTTCACTTCCCAGCTCTTAAGGGTCCCCGCTCTGCTCATGCACCATCTTTGTCCGGGGAAATGCTTTCCTGGACAGCTTCTCAAGTGCTTTCATGCATTCAGAGACACGTATAAAACATCCTGCTGTAGTTTGGCTTCCATGCTGTTTTCCAAGAGGCTCATGGTTTGGAGGCCTAGTCATTAGCCAGGGGTACGGGCAAGGGGGCTCCCTGAAGGTCTGTCTTTACTCATGCTTAATCCTCTGTTTCATGCTTCGAGGACGTTCTTAGAAGGTGGTGGCAGCTAGAACGTGGGATTGGGGACAGGGAGCGACCCCTGGGGTCGAGTCTTTGAGAGGCAGGGCCCCTCCCTGGACTAGTCCTGGGTCTCTGCTTCCAGGCTGCTCAGAAGGGAGTGAGTGGCATTGCCATGCTGCACCCCTTTGCCGTGACATTATGTTCTACCACCAGCCAGAAACAGTCGGGTCACCTGGCAAACCAAGAGCCAGAGCAGATCTTTCTTCTCTGAAGACATGTTCACCTCAGGGTTTGTCCCAGTGACAAGACTCCTGACTAACATAGGTAGCTCTGTGTGCTCAGGTAGCAGATGTCTGTGTGTATGTGTTCAGGCACACAAGTACCTGCAAAGGCCAGAGGAATCAGCGTCCCTTGGAGGAGCTGGAGTTGTGAGCCACCAGACATGGCCACTGGGAATCTAACTCAGCTCTCAACTTCTGAGCTGTCTGCCCAGGGAGTCCATTTTATTGTTGTTTTTCAAGACATGGTTCTCAGTGTAGCCCTTGCCGTCCTGAAACTCTCGATGTAGATGAGGTTGGCCTCGAACTCAGAGATCCGCCTCCCGCGTGCTGGGATGACACCAGCCACCTCCCCTTACTCCAGTGAATCCGTTTGAAAGCTCTTTCATCTGTTAAAGGCCCATCCTCTGTCCCTGTGAATGTGCTTAAGCAAATAAACTGAGCCTGAAGCCCCTGCCCTCATGTGTGTGCCCTTGCCTCCCGAGCCCTAAGCTTTCCCAGACGTCAGCTCCAGCTCAGGCACCCTCCTGCTTTCCAGTTTCCCTGGGAAATGAGGGCCTAGGCCCTGGAGAGGTGGCTCAGAGGTTAAGAGCACCTGCTGCTCTTACATGGTCCTCTGTATCCACGTGGTGGCTCACAGCCATCCAGTTCCGGGAGATCTGGCGCCCTCCTCTGGCCTCCACAGCACCAGGCTTGCCTTCAGGGCACTTAAATACATGCAGGCGAAACACTCACACACATAAAATAAAAATAAATCTTAACAAAAAATAAGGAGTGTGTCAGCTAATTTTATATCAACAAGCTAGAGTTAGTTATCTGAAAGCAATGAACCTCAATGGGGAAAATGCCTCCATAAAATTGGGTTGTAGAGCTGGGCTGGGTGGCACACACCTTTAATCCCAGCACAGGCAGCGGATCTCTGTGAGTTCAAGGCCAGTCTGGTCTACAGAGTAAGTTCCAGGACAGCATGGGCTACCCAGAGAAACCCTGTCTCAGAAAAACAGCAACAAAAAAGGGCTGTAAGTGATTGATGGGGGAGGGTCCAGCCTATATTGGGTGGCGCCATCCCTAGGCTGGTGGTCCTGGGTTCTATAAGAAAGCAGGTTGAGCAAGCCATAGTGAGCACGCCAGTAAGCAGCACCCTCCATGGCCTCTACATCAGCTCCTGCCTGCCGGTTCCTGCCCTGCTTGAGTTCCTGTCCTGACTTCCCTCAATGGTGGACTATGATAGGGAAGTGTAAGCTGAATAAACCCTTTTCTCCCCAACTTGCTCTTTGGTCAAAGTGTTTTGTGGGATCAACAGTGACCCTGAGTGAGACAAGGGCCCATACTGGATCCCTGAAGTCTGGTGCAGTTGCCATGGGCTACATGTGACCACAGAAGAGACACTTTGTGAGAAAAATCCAAGCAAAGTCCATGGCATGTGTCTTTCACCTCAGCACCTTCGAGGAGCTGAGGCAGGAGGGACTGCAGCAGGTTTGAGGCAGGCTGGGCTGTACACAGTCAGTTGTGGGCCTGGCTGTTCTCAAACAATGAAGAGGAGGAGGAAGGGGAGGAGGAGGATGAAAAAAAAAACAATAAAAGAAGGAAGGAAAGAAAAATTCAGACAGGTTCTTAACTACAGTAAGCATTCTATTTTAAGCAACTTAAACTTTCAGAATGTGGTTACATTCTCAGAGCACATGGAAACACTGAGGTCCATTCAGGGGAGCGTGGCCAACGCCCTACGGGTTCTGGGGCCTGCCCGCTGACCCTGACTTTTCCCAAGCAGTGTAAAAGAGGGTAGACGTCACCTTCTGCTGTCACCCGAGGTACTGCATTCTAAAACAGGAGCTTTGGGTTGCGGCCTAAAATCGGAAAGCACGTATCCTTCAGCGGCATCCTCAAATCAATGGGGGAGAGAGAGGAGAGACAGCAGTCAAGGCTTGCATCAGAAAGCCACCACCCACTCGGGTCAGCAGTAGCTCCTAGCCTGCCTACAGCGAAGTTCTGGCTGCGGCCTTCCAACGTCCCAAGTACAGGAGGGACACAACCATCTCTAATTCCAGCTCCAGGGGACCCGACGCCCTTTTCCGGCCTCTGCGGGCACCAGGCACGCACAGCTACAGCGCTCGCGCACTTTTTGTCCCCCCTCCCCCGCCCCCAGTAATAACAGTGACAGTTGAGAGCCGCAAAGAACGAGGTGCTGGGGTGGGGGCGGAGGGGGGCGCAAAGTCCAGTCTTAGGGCTCAGCATCCCCAGCGGACAGCAATGCATGCAAAAGCGTTGTTCCCCAGAAAGGCGTGCCGGAGCCCAGGACCTGAGGGCTCGGGGAAGGGAGCCCAGTCCCGTGGACACTCTTCCTAGTTTGCACCAGAATCCTGGGAAGGTTGCTTGCACAAACTGTGAAGGTGTGGTTGGCTGCCTTTCACGGAGAGAAGAGTCTCCTGTGATGGTTCGCCTGGCTAGTGTGCAAATGAAAGCCAGGTGTCGGCTTACCAGTGGCCCTTATGAACCTGGTGGCCCCAGGCCGGTTGTGACTGCTGCTCTGCGCACACAACTGCTCTAGAGAAAAACAGAAGCCCCATGGTCTCCAAGTCTGGGTTGAGCCGACTGCGTGTTCAACAGTGCCACCATGTGGCCAAAATAGGGAACAGCAGCCACAGACATGGCTCCAAGCAGCACTCTCTAGAGACCTTTGAAGAAGCCACCGCCTGTGATGTGGGAATTTGAAGGGCAAAATACTGATAGGGTTTTGATTAATTTTCTAGGAAGTTAAAAAATTTTTTTCGTGTTCAGTGTGAGACCTAGCAGGGCCTTGTGCGCAGAAGACAAATGCTCTTCCCTGACCTACAGCCCCGATACAGGGTCTGAGCTGACTTGGGATAGTCCCAAACCTGATCCGCCTGGGCCTTGGCACTCAAAGATGACAAGACATTCCTCTGAGGCCATTTGTAGGATCTCGGGGGCTCTGTTCTGTCCAGTTACCCAAACCAGAAGCTGAACCAGCCCCTTCCACTTCGCCCTCTCCTCAACTCAAGCCAGAAGACAGCCAACCCCAGAACCCAGCGTGCCCCAGACTCATCTTCAACCTAGGCCTTGACAGCCAATGTCACTCTCCACCCCTGTTTCCCCCGTCTCTGCACTCTCTGCCATGCAGACCTGTCGGGGCCTGCTGGACACCGACCCCAAATCCCAGAAACAGAACCGAGGCTGCCTCTCTGCAGCCTCGCCTGAACATCACATCCCTGGTTTCCCCGCCACTGCACAGCCAGGCACCGATCCGCCTGGGACCCGCCTCTCTCTCTGCCCTCTGGGGCAGGCCCCGGGCCTGGCTCCCACCTGCCTTCTGTGAACGCCTGTGGCCTGGATATCGCAGAAGTGATATCCAGGAATTCGTAGTGTGCTGAAGCCCAATAAGAATTTTTATATGGGATCTAAAAGCAGGGCACCGGGAAGATGGCTCTGTGTCCAAGGGGCCCCAGGACCCACAACCATCTGTAACTGCAGTTCCGGGAAGAAATCTGCTGCCCCCTTCTGGCCTCTGTAGATGCTGCACACGTGTGGCGTGCAGACTAGACACCCCTACGCGCAGATAAATATATCTAAAGTAAATTTGAACTAAGGGAAATAAAGAATAGCTCAACGACTTCCAAGGAGGGCCCAGGAACAACCGGGACCCTCTCCCCAAAGCTGTGGGCTGTCAGACTTGTGGTCTGCGCCCCCACTGCGTCCGTAGGGCGCGGCACCTGAGCGGCCTCCTTCCTCTTGCGCTTGCTCAGAAGCGGCGGCCAGCCCAGGGGCTCTGCGGGCAAACAAGAGCCAGCGAGTTCCCCACCCCAGGAGCCTAGCTGCCTGAAGTATCCGAGCCCTGGAAGACCCTCTCGTCCGGCCACCTACCCACAGCTTCACGGAGCAGTCGTAGGAGCCGCTGACAAACCGCGTGTCATCCATGCAAAACTGGCACGAGCTCACGATGCGCTCGTGCCCGGCCAGAATTTTATACGGGACCTAAAAGGACGGGAGCAATCAGTTTAACAGTGTCGCGGGGCGCAAGGGCCACATGCAAAACCAACAGCGTTTAGAAACACGGCGCCTGAAGAACGGTCAGGGGAACATCCCACCGCGTTAAGACGCGCACCTTGAAAATAATGAAATCCCAGGGCTGAAGAGACGGACGGCTCAGTGGTGAGGAGCCCTGGCTGTGCTTTCAAAGGACCCGAGTTCAGTTCCCAGCACCCACAAGGCAGCTCACAACCGTCTGTAATTACAGTTGCCAACATAGTAAAAGGAAGGAAGGAAGGAAGGAACTGAAGACCTCAGTAAACGGAAAGGCAGCCCACGAGCACAGATGGGCAGATGTAAAAACGCTGAGAGAGCAGAGCTCCCCAAAGTGACCTCCAAATTCAAACTCAGATTACAAGATGTGTGATGTCTTTGTTGAAAGTGACCAGCTGAACTTTTTCGATGTGCTTTTCTTTCTTTTTCTTTTTTCCTTGTTTTTTTGAGACAGGTTTTCTATAAAGCCCTGGAACTCACCTGGTAGACCAGGCTGGCCTGGAACTCACAGAGATCTGTCCAACTCTGCCTCCTGAGTGCTGGGCTCAAAGGTGTGCGCCACCACACCCAGCATATTAACATGTACTTTTAATTTTCACTTATGTGCATGTGTACAGGTTTGCCATGGGTGTGTCAGTGCACTAAGAGGCCAGAGGACGGCGCTGGATGCCCTGGCTGTGGAGTTCCCGGCGGCTGTGGGCCACCCAGCATGGGTGCTGGGAACTGAACTCACATCCTCTGGAAGAACAGCACCTGCTCTTAGCCACTGAGCCATCTCTGAAGCTGCCAAGCTGATCGCAAAGCTTTTGTGCAAATTCAAGAAGACCCAAACTGTGGGTGGGTGAGATGGCTCAAAGGGGAAAGGCCCTTGCCACCAAGCCTGGGGACCTGAGTTCGATCCCTGGGATCCACAGTGGTGGAAGGAGCGCACCAGCCTCACAAGTTGTCCTCTAACCTCCAGACACATGCCATGGTGTGTGTTCAGACAGACAGACAGACAGACACACACACACACACACAAATGAAGGGAAAGATCTAAGTTTCCAAAACAGTCTTTAAGAAAGACAGTGACACGGAGGGCTCACATTCTCTGGTATAATGACAGCATAAAGATAAAACTGTTCCTATACCTCAATGAAATATAACTGGGACTCAGAGAGAAACACTCAGAGCTAATTTTTCTATGAGTGCCAAAGCAAAGAGGGCAACAGGCCGGCTCGGCAAAGACCTTGCCACCCATGCCAATAAGGGGGACCTGTGTCAAATCCCCAGAACCCACAGGGAAAGCCAATGGTCTCTGCCTGTAGTGAACCCCAGCACTGAAGAGGCCGACAGTGAACCCATGGGGCCGGCTGGCCACCCTGCCAAGCCTAACTGGTGGGCTGGTGAGCCCAGGTCCCAGTGAGAGACCTGATCTCAAAAACAAACAAACAAAACCAGCCAGGTAGGGCAGGCAGTGGTGGTGCCACACTTTTAACCCCAGCACGCAGGAGGCTCAGACCGCTGGATCCCTGTGAGTTCGAGGCCAGCCTGATCTATAGAGTGAGTTCCAGGTCAGCCAGGGCTACACAGAAAAATCCTGTCTCAGAAAAACAAACCAACAAAAACCACCCAGGTAGAGGCTGATGAAAAGCTCAGTGGGTGGAACTGAGCCAGGTGTGAACCTCACAAGCCTGAATCCAATCACTAGGACCAACACGGTGGAAAGAAAGAACCCACTTCCCAAAAGCATCCTCTGTTGTTCATACGTGTGCAGCCCTTCTCCACACACTAAATAATAAATCAATAACAATGACAACAAAAAATCGGTGCAGCGTGGTTCTTCCCAGCCGCTACCAGCAGCGTCTCTCTGGCATTGGAAGATGGCCGCTATGCAGATGTAGAGTACAGCATGGCTTCAATGAGTGGTGTTTCCCAGTAAGGTATCGACTGAGCACCAGTCTCTGATGTTTGTGAGGAGGCTTTTGGCTGTTTAAGTATCCTGCGTCACCTATTTGAGAGGAATATTTCCAGAGTGTGCTTATGGGACAAGATATCTGGATGATCTTTGTGTCAAAATTCTGAAAGAAGACAAAAATTGTCCGGGTTCTTCACAGTTAGTGAAGTGGATGCTAGGATGCTAGGATGCTCTACGGAAGAAGTATCTCAGGATAATCCTTCTAGCTGTGTACAACAATCCAGAAGATGCTCCGACAATTTCTGAATGTTACCAGTTTAAGATCAAGTACACCAAAAATGGACCAATCGTGGACTTTGTAAGCAAAAGTCAAAACAATAAATCTAGTACAACATCTGCTGACACCAAGAAAGCAAGTATTCTCCTCATTCGGAAGGTTTATGTCCTAATGCAAAATCTAGGACCTTTGCCTAATGATGTTTGTCTGGCCATGAAACTTTCTTACTGTGATGAAGTTACACCCCCAAGATTACCAACCTCCAGGTTCTAAGAATAGTGATTGTGAAGGAGTGATATTTAACGGGGATCCTGCATACTTAAATGTGGGAGAAGTCCTGACACCTTTTCACACCTTGAGATTAAAAGTGACCACTGAGAAAGAATGAATGGAAAGTATTGATTCAACAAAATAGTCAAAAATACCATTTTGAAAAATTCTAATGGACAAAGATGATGTAGACGATAATTTTGACATTAAAACTAAAATGGATGAACAGAAAGAAATCTCAGAAGCTTCTAAAACCAAAGAACAAAATTTAGATTGTGAGGAAAAAGAACCTATGCAGTTCAAAAAAATCCAAGTCCTTCAGTTTCTCTGTGTCTGAAAGCAAAACAAGAAGCGGAAAAATCTTTCAGAGTAAAATGGCAAATGAAAATAAACAAGGACAAACTTCTAAAGAAAATTGGAAAAGAAGTGTTCATCAACCTGGGAAAACAGTCCTTTCTCACCGGGAATCTTCTCATCCAGAGACAGTCCTGAAAATAAGGAAAGTCGAGGAACACACCTACAAGTTATTCTTCTCATGCAGATCTGCAGTTCTCAACATTTAAACTAAAAGACGCTGTATTATTTGAAGGTGTGCTTTCTGTAACTCTGAAAATTACTTTGTAGTTCACACAGTTATTGCTCTAGTGAAAGTTTTGGCTATTGTGTTTACCTGAGCTAACTCTGAGGGAACTTTTGACTAAACAAAAACACAAATATCATTGACTCTGTTCATTACCCACTGACTACCATCTGCCTTCCATTTTAAAGAGAGATTCTTTTAAAACGATGTATTAACTTTTAAGGCCCTCTAAAACCATTTCTGGAATGTGTGTTCTGGCATTAAAATTTTGTAAGGATTCACTTTTTACTTTTGTTAAAACATTTCATTGGTGCTATTAAAATAATGTTTGTTAAAACATGAAAAAAAATCCAAGGTGGATGGGGATTGGGGGATGACACTTAGGTTGGTCTCTGGCACTTGAGCATGCACACGCCACATACATACACAAGTGCTAGTACACATGACACACACACAAATGCTAGTACATGTGACACACGCACACACAAAGAGAGGGGAATAAGCGCTTTAAGCACAGTTGTCTGGGAAAACTAGTTACTTACACACAGGAAAACAAAGCCAGATCCCTACCTCACACCACCTATAGAAACAAAATGAAAATGGATCAAAGGCTTAAATTAAGCACTGAAACTCTGAGGCTCTAGAAGAAAGCTACACAGAGAAACCCTGTCTTGAAAAACCAAAATAAAGAAATAAATAACGTATCTGGTATGGGGCATGCGTTTAGAATACATGAAGAATTCAGAATCGATGATGAGAATTTTTATTTGTGGTTTCATCCTCGCTCGAGTGCGGTGTGCTAGCATATGCACACACTCTCGGGTGCGGGAGGTGGGCCTGCGGGGACTCAAGGCTGCCAGCGGGAAATCTGTCTATACTCCACCTTGTTCTTTGAGGCACGGTCTCTCGGCCAGAGAGTCTCGGTTAAACACGGAGCCGACAGAGAGGGGCAGTGTGGCTTACAGGTGAGCTACCGTGCCCACCCACCCAGCATTCCCATGAGTTCTGGGACCCCAAACTGCATCCCCCTGCACTCCACACGCTGGAACTCCTGGGTTATCCCACACACGCCCCCATTTCATTTTTTTTGTCATTGAGATGTCTCGTGTAGCCCAGGCTGGCCTTGGCCTCCCAGGCAAAGATGATCCTGACTTCCCTTCTCTTATGGGTTACATTTAGTCAGTGTTGGGGGGGGGGGCGGGGGTGCACTCTGCAGTGGCACACCCGTGGCAGCCAGAACAGGCATGAGGGTTCCGCTTCTCTCCTCCCATCACGTGGCTCCGGGAACTGAACTCAGCCTGCCAGGCTTCATAGCCTTTATCCGCTCCCCCATCTTGCATATTCACCCTTCAACTTCTGACCTCCCTGCCCCTCGCTGCTGAGTGCTGCAATTACTGGTGTGTACCACCCACTGTGCCTGCTTTATGCCGAGCTGGAGATTATTGGATGCCAGGTCTTGTGCACAGTAGGCAAGCCAGCTACCAACAAGTGTGTCAAGGACCTAAGTAGATGTGTCTCCAAAGATATCCCAGTGGTTGGTAGGTAATGTGAGGAGGCTCTCAGCCTCAGAGCCATATCATGGCCCACACTGGGATGGTATAAGAAGTGTGGGCAAGGCTGTGGACAGATTAGGGCCTCACACACTGCTGGTAGGAAAGTAGTTTCAGAAAACAGTTCGGAGTTCTTTACAAAGTTAAACACGGGGACTGGTTAGTTAAGAATGCTTCTTGCACTGGGCGCAGTAGCACACACCCATGATCCCAGCACTCCGGAGGCAGAGGCTAGCGGATCTCTGTGAGTCTTAGGCCAGCCTGGTCTACAGAGTTGAGTTCCTGTACAGCCAGGGCTACATACTGAGACCCATCTGGAAAAATCAAAACAAACAGTGCTTCTTTCGGGGAGCAGTGGGGAGTGCTGAAGAGATGGCTCAGTGGTTAAGAGCATTGGGTGCTCTTGTGGAGGGCAAAGGTTCAATTCCCAGCACCCAGATGGCAGCTCACAACAGACTATAATTCCAGTTCCAGAGGATGTGTCAGCCTTACACAGATGTACATGGACGCAAAACACCAATGCACATAAAAATAAAAATAAATTTAAAAAAATAGTGTCTCTTGCTCTCCCTAGATGACCAAAGTTTAATTCCCAGTGCACACACTGGATAGCTCACAACTGCTTATAAAGGGATCTGATGCCCTATTCAGCTCTTGTCAGGTATCTGTAGTCACATGGCAAATACTGACACACATGTAGACATTAATAATTTTTTTTAAGTTAAACATACAGGGGCTGGAGACATGGCTCAGCGGTTAAAAGCACTAGCTGCTCTTGCAGAGGACCCAGGTTCAATTCCCAGCACCCACAAGGTGGCTCACAACCATCTATAACTCCCATTCCAGGGTTCACACACCCTCTGTGGCTTCTGCAGGCCCTGCCACACACGGTGCACAGACATGTGTGCAGGCAAACACTCATTTACACAAAATAAATTCAAAGTTAAACATGTGAGTTAAAATATAAGCCAGCCATTTTACACTCTGGAATATCACCCCCCCTCAGAAAATTAAAACAGCCACACAAAGGCATGTGCACATGCCCAGAACAGACTCCTCAGTGCAGCTGTCCACCAACTGACACGTGAATATATAAAAGGCCAAAGCTATACAACGGACCAGTATTTGGCAATTTAAAGAGTAGTGAAGTACTGACAGATGCTCCAATGTGGATGAACCTTGAAAGCATTACCCTAAAGGAAAGAAGCCCCGTCCAACCCTTGCACACATAGCACTTGATTCTACTACTATCTTGAAGAACAAATCAGAAAGTAGAACGGTGCCTTCCCCGGGAGTTAGGAGGGTGGTTTATAAGAAAATGACTAAATGACTGATAATTGGTAACTTTTTTGGGGGGGCAGAAATGCTCAAGAGTTGAGATAGCTTCACAATATGGGGGGGGGGGGCGGGGGACAAAACACTGTGCAATGTATTATGCCTTGCTCAGTTGGATCGTATGGTACAAGAACTGTAGCAATAAAGCGGAAAAGCAAAGATAGGGGAGGTCAAGACGAAAACAACCTATCCTTTACCCTGTTCCTCCCACAGCTAAGAATCGCAGGGTAGGGACCTGTCGGGACGCAGGAGCTGGGTGGAGGAGCGTGAAAGAATGGAGGAAAGCGGACAGAAGGGTTTGCTCCCTGCTTCCAGGAAGGTGGGGATGGATGAAGTCGTGTGAAGCTGCAGGGGACTCCGGGACGTGAAAGGGAGTGTGGGACTAGGACTGCAGAGGACGAGGCTGCAGGCGGCACAGGTAGCCCCCAGGCGTCACGCGTGTCCCTTGGGGGTAGCTGCGCGGGCTGCCGCGTCTCTGCCTTCTACGGAGACTGCGGGTGGGAAGGTGTAGACGAGTCTCAGGGGGCTGGGGAGGCCACCTGGGTCCTCTGAGCTTGGTGGGTGGTTCTGACCTTGGAGAGAAGCTGCTGATCGCCCCAGACTTTGACCACTGGCGTTTTGGAGTGCCTCGTGTGTGACGGAAGCTCCGACTCTATGAGCAAGGGGTCGCAGGCGGCCAGAATGTGGTCCCGATGGATATCAGGGAGGGACACCTTGAATCGGTTCACCGCTCTCAGCAGGGTGATCCAGGGCATCCTGGTAGGTCGCACACTGGTAAGGACGGAGGACGGATCGACCTTGTATTCAGCCGAACTCCGCGGCTGGCTATCAACTGAACCCTTCCCTGTACTAGCTGGAGCCTTCCTGTCCTCGCCAAAATTGCCCTTCTTGGACTCAGCAGCAGCCCTCTTCCATGGATTGCTCTTCCTCCTGCCTTGAGCAGGACCCCTCTGCGCCTCTTCTGAGTCTTTCCTCATCTCGTCAGAAAGTTTCCTGCTCTCCCTATTTTCTCCTGAGCCCTTCCTGGTCTCTGCAGAACCTCTGCTGGCAGCCCCGAAGGCTTTCCAGGAGTCTAGTGGTGAGGCCATCTTGGAGGCTGCCCTGAGGGAACGGTGGCACCGCGTGCCCACGCCGCGCTGAGCCCTCCTGGTCCGCGCGCTGCACTGGCTTCCTACCTGCCTCCTCCCTGACCCGGGAGGCTTCCGGCGGGATTGCTCCTTTCCAGGCCAGCCTGGGCTGCAGACCAAGAGAGAGAGGAGGAGGAGCCAGGAAGAAAGTGGTGCACTGGAAGATGCCTCCCAACACGGAGGACCACTACCCCTGGAAATAATCTCTGGCCTTTCGGGCACGTGAGGAAGGAGACTCTGCAGTGCAAAACTAGAGGCCTTACCCTTGTGCCCTCTGGGTCCCGGCTCCCCGTCACAGATCAGTGTCTGTCCTTTGCCTGGGTGGGAGCTCACAGCAATCCCAGTTTGGGTCTGGTAGTTGACTGACAAGTGGTCCGTACGTGAAGGCATTTGTGCCAACGCTGTCAAAACGCGGTGGATTACTACGAAGTCCTGGGCGAGCCTCACCCGAGGACTTTAAAGAGGCGTATGGGAAACAGGCACTTAAATGGCACCCAGACAGAAGTCCTGAAAATACAGAAGCAGCAGAGTGGAAATGCGAACAAGTAGCCTAGGCGTAGGAGGTGTTATCGGATACCAAAAAGCCAAAAGGCGGCACAGCTATGGCAAGTGTGGCAAAGGGTTGAACGCTGGGGGGGGGGGGGAGGGCGTTTGACAGTCCCTTTGAGTTTGGCTTCACACTCTGGAAGCCAGATGCTGTCTTCAGGGAATTTTTTGGAGGAAGGGACCCACTGTCATTTGGCTTCATTGAAGACCCAGTTGATGACTTTCTTTTGGGAACCGAAGGGGTCCCCGAGAAACTAGAAGCCGAGTAACCAGCTCGTTTTTCTCTGCCATCAGTGGATTTCCCTCTTTTGGAGGTAGATTTCTTGCTTCTGATAGAGGCTTCACTTCCTTTGGGTCAATGGGTTATGGGGGGGTCTTCATTCTCTTCAGCGTCACTTGGCGGCAGTGGAATGGGCAACTTCAAATCATTACCAACTTCAACTAAGATATAGTTAATGGCAAAAAAAAAATCACTACAGAGAGAATTGGGGAGAATGGTCAAGAAAGACTAGAAGTTGAAGAAGACAAAGTCCTTTAAACACACGTAATCTGAGGTGAGCCCTGTACTCTTGAGTAGCGCCAGGACAAGATTTTTTTTTAACACCAGCATGGATCCACTGTGTTGAAGGGGAGTAGCGTCAGCCTGCTGTGACATGAGCATTGCCAGATGACCCTTCTACAGGAATATTTCAATTTTATTTTCAGTATTTAGTGACAAAAGCTATGACTGCATCAATGGTAATACATTTCTGGTTCAGTGTAAATTAAGGATGTTTTCTAGTTGTGCATGGATGCTGGTAATTTTGTCAGTCTGACAATTGTCTAAATATGTAATGTCAAAGCTTAGGTTTTAAAAAAGCTGGTAATTGGGGTCTTTTGTCATTTGCTTAAAAAAAAAGTGTGAATGTGTTTGGTGTATTCTTTCATGAAAAATAAATGAACAGATACATAGATAGATAAATAAAAATTATTTTATAGCAGGAATTTACATATAAATACAATCTGTACAATGTGTGGGCATCCATGATTCAGGAGACTCCAGACTGAGACAGGCCAGGCCAGGGCTCCGTTACTGCTTCCTTAGGGGCAGACACTTGAGTCTGTAGAAGAAAACAGGAGAGAGAGCGAGAGAAGGGAATGAGACACAGACTGAACACCAGATGGCCCCACTGTGCCACACCCCGAGCCCTTGGCCCAGGCTGGCCTCGCAAGCCGGGCACCTTCCCACCACTCCCCAAGTGCTGGGGTTACAAGTGAATCCTCCTGGCCTCAGTCCTTATCTTCTTTTTTAAGATTCGTGCTAACCATCTTTACATTGTGTGTGTGTGTGTGTGTACGCATGTGAGTATGGGTGTTCTCAGAGTCCGAGGAGGGCACCATGCCCCTAGCACTGGAGTTACAGGCAGCAATGAGCTGCCTGCTGTGGGTGCCGGGAACAAAGCTAGGGTCCTCTGTAAGAACAGTGCTGCTGGCCGGTCTCTCTAGCTCCTTAATCTTTATTCTGAACTGTTTCTTCCGTATTTTCAGGGTTCGCTTCAAATCAGGACCAATTTCTAAGAGCAACTTCTGAGGCCAGTTCCACATAGTCACTTCACCGATTATATGATTTTTGGAAAGGAACAAAAGCTTGTTCACTTCAGGGCCTGAGGCTTTGGTCAATCTGAAATCTCAACTTCATAATACAATTAAGTAGGTGCTGGCCACGTGGTGCACAATTGTAATCCCAGCACTCAGGAGGCTAAGGCAGGAAGATCACAAGTTCCAGGCCAGAATGGGCTAGATGTCAAGACCTTATCACAAAAGACAGAAAAGAGGGAAGAGACGACTACAAAGGACGGCCATGGGTACTGAACTCAGAGTGGGCGTCACTCTAAGAAGAAAATCAAGAACAGAACAGGCAACCCTCCATGTTTCATTTGCATAAAGGAACACTGCACAGCCAAGAACCAACTAAGTACTGTTGCCTAGGTAACACCGAAGCATCTCCTCAGCCAGGCACTGAGAGCTCATATAAGATAATTCCATTAGGGCTTGGCAAGATAGCTCAGTGGTATAGCACCAGCATGCAGGCTAGCTGCAAAAAAAGGGGGCGGGGGGAGAGGGAGGAAGCACACACAACTGAATAAACATGATTTCTTTAAATAAAACTAAAATCTAATGGGAGCCGGGGGGCCTGTTTGTGCACACTGATAATCCTACTAGTCAGAGGGCTGATGAAGGATTGCAAGCTCAAGACCAGCCTGGGCAAAAGAAGAATGGTGGCAAAATGGCTCAGAGGGGGAGAACACTTGCTCCCAAGCCTGGTCACCTGAGCTTGCTCTCCCGAAGCCACACAAAGGGGCAGAGTGCTCCCACAAAGTGCTCTCTGGTGGGACACTGTGGGAGGTCTTAGGTCATCAGAGGATGCTCCTTTGTTCTAAAGCAGACAGTATGACCCCAGCCTCTTCCTTTCCGCTCTGCTCCACAAACCTTCCATGGTACCCTCATCCAAGCCCAAATCAACACGGATATCTGAGCACAGACTGGACCCTCTAAACTGAGTCCAAGGGTGCCTTTTCTCATTATAAGTTGCTTATCTTGGCTATCTGATATGGGCATTGAGCGCACAGGCGCACTTATTTCTGAAGGCCTAAGCACCAACAGTGCTTACTGCATACACTTGCCTGTCAGGTTCCATCCCTTGTTTCTGTCTGCTTAGCTTTTGGTCAGTTTGTTTGTTTTTTGGGATAAGAGCTCAAGTAGCTCAGGCTGACCTCAAACTTGCTATGTAGGACCCTCCTGCCTTCACCTCCCAAGTGCTGGGATTTCAGGTGTGCACCACCAAACCCTTCATGTTTTACCTAAGTTTTCCCTGTGAGTCAGTACACAGCCACCTGCCTGTGTTTTCTGTCTGCCCTGTCACACTCCCCTGATAGACACGGAGGGCTTCCATCTGCGTGACCCTGTGTGAGGGCAAGTCTCCCTGCCAAGTGGCAGCCCTGGTCCAGAGTGATGATACCAGAACCAGGACTGGTGGCTTACATCAGCAATCCTAGAATTCTAGGGGAATCGCCATGGCTTTCAGGCCAGCCTGGGCTCCATAGCGAACTCCAGGTCAGCCCAGCTTAGAGAGGGAGACCTACCTCAAATTAAGAGTATGATATCAGGTGTGAATGGTTAGTAAATGGGAGTATTGGTTAATCCTCACTGTTAACTTGACTAGATTTGCAATCACCTAGGAGATGCAATTGCCTTGGCCTTTGAGGTTATTCCTAGAGTCATTTAACTGACAAGATTCACCCTGAATGGGGGTGGCCAAAGGGACAGGGGAGGAAAGCAGCTGAGTGCAGTCTTCACTTCTGCACCCCGACCCACCCACGTGTGATCACCAGGCAGCCCACCACGATGACTCGACCATCAGACTGTGAGCGGAACAAGCCCTTCCTTCCTCAGTCCACTCTCTGTTGGTCACTTTATCACAGCACAAGAAAAGTCACAGAAGCCATATCTTTAATGCTAGCACTGGGGAGGCAGAGGCAGGCTTGTGTGTCTGTGTCTGTGTGTCTGAGGCCAGCCTGGTGTACAGAGAGAGTCCAGGACAGCCAGGGCTATACAGAGAAACCCTGTCTCAAAAAACAAAAAAATAGGGGAGAAAAAAAAAAAGAAGAAGAAAGAAAAGAAAAGAAAAGTAACAGAAAACTGCGACCAAGGAGTGGAGCTCCTGGCCACAGGATTCACAGGTCTTGAGAACTGGTTTGTAGGAGGAATATGGAAAAGTTCAGAGCTGCAAGATAGAGAAAACCTACAAGGCTACAGCCTTATAGAGCTTTGGAGACCATTCTGGTGGGGCGCAGAAGCCCCAAATGCAAACAGAAAGGCAGGGACTGTGCTTCTAGGAGCCACGCATGTTACAGTCTGAGAAAGGGAGGTGGGGAGGAGCTGGAGAGATGGCTCAGAGTTAGGAGCACTTGCTGCTCTGCAGAGGATGTGGGTTCAGGCTGCAGTGCTGGCAAAGCAGCCCACAACACTCTGACTCTAGCTCTGAGGGATCCAGCGCCCGCTCCGGTTCCCTGTGAGCACTGCCTACACATGCTACATAGACACATAAGCAGGCCAACACTCACACACGTAAGATACATCAATCTTAAAAATGCATGTATGTATCTTAAAGTGCACAGCAATGTGTATACGATTATGTAAATAATTGCACGCATGTATGACTGCAGTGTGTATGGTTGTATGTGTTTATATGACTGTTTACATGATTATGTGTGCATGCATACGATTACATGTGTGTATGGTTATACACGTGTGTACATGATTGATTACACATCTAGTTGTGTTTATAAGATTGTGTGTGTGATTACCTGTATATATATATATAATTGTGTGCACATGCATGTGTATGTGTGTGAGCGTGTGTATGCATGTGGGGGTACAGAGTCTTGAAAGTCTTGGAGGAGGTCAGTGTAGAGAAGGACGCTTTTTCTCTCTGCTTCCATTCCACCGCCACGTTGGGTTTTTGAGCCACAGCATTGCACCATGTGGCCCATATTGTCCTCACACTTGAGAGCCTCCTGCCTCAGTTTCCCGAGAGCGGGGCGACAGGTGAGTGCCACCTCCCCTAGCCAAATGCCTCCCTCTGACACTGCGCTCAGAGCAGAGGGACTGACTGTCCAGGCCCGCCCGCCCCGGGCCCACCGTCTCAGCAGCTCCTGGGGGGACAGGTCTGCTGTGCCTCCTCCGTCGCTCTCGCTGCTCTCCGTGCTCTCGGAACTGCTACTCTTTTCTGATTTCCTGCTCTTTTGCTTGCTTCTGTGTTTGTGCTTCTTGTGTTTCTTTTTCTAGGAAAAAAAAGAAAATAAAAATGAGAGTTAGAAAGGGAGAGAAACAACAGGTGCCGAGCAGGGGCTGGGGGGGGCTCGGATGGTGAAGATCTTGCTGACCAGGCTCAGGGCGT
Organism: Pachyuromys duprasi; assembly: GCA_028658305.1. Taxonomy (NCBI): domain Eukaryota; kingdom Metazoa; phylum Chordata; class Mammalia; order Rodentia; family Muridae; genus Pachyuromys; species Pachyuromys duprasi. The sequence continues at coordinate 5,682,544 of CM053758.1, forward strand.
ATAAAACAGGAGCCGTGGCACAGGCCTTCCGCCCACCCCAGCAGCAGCAAGCTCTGGGTTTGCTGAGAGATCCTGCCACAAAAAACAAGGTCGAGGGGCTGGGCGTAGTAGCATGTGCCTTGTTTTGTTGTTTTGTTTTTGTTTTGGGGACAGGGTTTCTCTGTGCAGCCTTCACTGTCCTGGAACTCACTCTGTAGACCAGGCTGGCCTCGAACTCAGAGCTCCGCCTGCCACCGCCTCCCCGAGTGCTGGGATCACAGGCGTATGCCACCACACCTGGCAGTAGCATGTTCCTTTAATTCCAGTACGGAGAAAACAGGGACAGGTGGACCTCTATAAGTTCAAGGCCAGGGGCTGGACAGATGGCTCAGAGGTTAAGACCCCTTCCAGAGGTCCTGAGTTCAATTCCCAGAAACCACATGGTGGCACACAACCATCTATAGTGAGATCTGGTGCCCTCTTCTGGCATACAGGTGTACATGCAGGCAAAACATTGTATACATAATAACATAAATAAACCTTAAAAAAAAAAAAAGGGACAAGGCCAGCCTGGTCTACAGAGTGAATTTTAGGATAGCCAGGGATATATTGAAAGACCCTGTCTCAAAAAAACAAAACAAAACAAAACAAACTTTAAAAACAAACAAACAAAGGTGTAAAATGATTGAGAAAAATGCTTGATGTTGACCTCTGGCCTCCATATACACATCAAGCACACCATTTGCACATATAAAAATACATACACAGTTTACCCAGGAGTATGGGGCATAACTTATCAGTCAAGCACCTGCCTAGAATTCCCCAGTAAGGTATTGGGGTGTAGCTCAGTGGTAGAGCCCCTGCCTAGAATCCCCCAGTGAGGGGTTGGGGTGTGGCTCTGGTAGAGCACCTACTAGTGAGGCATAGCTAAGCAGTAAAATGCTTAGCCTGAGAAAGGCTGAGAACTAGGCTCAAAAAGTAGAAATTTGTCATAGAGAATGACATGGGCTGAAAAGAATGAGAAAAAAACACCAACAGAGGGCACATGTTTGGTTGCTGGAGGTGTCAAAAAAAAATAAAACTTTTTTTTTTATTTAAAACTTTTTAAAAAATGAAATTCTCTTTTGGAGGGTGCTTTGGCCAAATGGTGCCAGCCAGGAGCTAACTGCTGTTACACGTTAAACCATGCACATGCTGGTATCCCAGAGATGTCGCCAACAGACACAGCACAGCCACAAAGATGCAGGCAGGGCATCATTGTGACTCTCTGCCCCATCCTCCTATGAGCCTGACTAGTCTGCTGGACACCTTCGAAAGTCCACAGCAGGGTGAGCATGGGCAAGGCAGAGAGAAGAATGTGGCAGAAGGTCAGTGGAGAGCACAAGAAAGAACACACAGGTTTGGTTTCCAGCGTTGGCTGGGAACTTCCACTCCATGCTCAGGCCCACCCTCCTCCTGGAGCACTCATGGTGCGGCCGCTCCCCGGCTTTGCTCCTGGGTTGGACCACACAGGTACCTGCCACCAACAGCGGCCAGACTGTAGGTTCTAAGCCATGAAGAACACATGGAGGACGAGAGAGGGACTTAGAGTGGAATCCATTGCCATTCCTCCTTCTCAAGTTTCCTTCCCTTGAAATGGCCACTGAGGACCAAGAGTTTAGTCTGTGGTAATGAGGTGGTTAGGGACAGTTTTATTGTTTAATGTTTAACCTTTACTATAAGGTACCTGAAATTCTTTAAAACATCTTTTTCTTTATTTTTATGTGTATGAGTGTTCTGCCTCTGCGTACGGACATCTTGTGCACGACTTGCATGCAATGCCTGTGGAGGCCAGAAGAGGGCATCAGATCCCCTGGGACTGGAGTTGTAGACAGTTGTAAGCCAGGTGCCAGAAACCAAAGTAGATATTCTGCAAGAGCGGTCAGTGTGCTGCTTCACCACTGAGCCATCTCTCCAGTCCCAAATCCTTTATATGTGTGTGTATGTGTGTGCATATATGTACACACACATATATACATATATATGTCTTTACCAAATTATTCTTTATTTTTTCTATTTCAAGGGAGCATATTGCTAGGTAGCCTAGGCTGGTTTCAAACTCTGAATCCTCTGCCTCAGCCATTCAAACAGAAAATTACAGTTATGTGTCACCATGCCTGACTAGACACAAATTTCATTTCTTCCTTTCCTTTTCCCTGTCTCTCTCTCTCTCAGTACAACTACTCAAAATTTATTGCTCTAGAAGAAAACAGCTTCTGAAGAGAGAGCCAGCACTGGCCGGACAGTCCTCAAGCCCCGGGGGCCTGCGTGTGGGACCGTGGCAGGCATTCCTCTCTCTGGGGCTTTTCAGGACATTCCCTCGCTTCTCCACACTCCACGGAGACACTCACCTTCTCCTTCTTTCTTCTGTGCTCCTTCCTGCTCTTGTGTTTCTCTTTGGTCTTCTTGGGTTTCTCCTTTTGAGGTAGCTCGAGTTTCTGGCGAGCATCTGGGGAGGGTGGTGTGATAAACATGTGAGCAACTGGGAGGCAGTGAAGACTGACCATTTTAAAAGGTCTGCAATTTTCTACTCTTACTGTTAGTCAGATATTTCAGAATTTCACCAGTCTTTTTTAATGCTACTTTTTGAAAATCCCTATCCCCTAAATAACCCATGAACCAAGTTATTATTCACTATTTTATGGATATTAAGGGCATTCTGGGACATGGGCCTAAATAAGCCACACAGTACTTCAGCCAGTAAGTACTAACACCAACCTGGAGCCTAACATCCACGAACCAAAGCCAAGAGAAACAGGCTCACCGGCATTCTTTGAAAGCTGGGGTACACGGCCAAACCAGCACTAGGAAGCAGCACGGTGAGCAGGGGAATCACCGCAGCTTCCTGACAGGGCCAGATTGTCAAATGTGTTAGCCCGGCCTTTAAAGCCATGGGAAAAACCAGTCTGAACCTTTTCATGGGGGACATGAGCATAAGGCCCCTTCACAGAAGCTGCTGAAGACACCAGGGCAGAGGGCTAACCTGTGATGACGGCCAAAGAAACTGATGTGTTTTATTTGTTCTATTAGCCAAAATCCAACAAGCCCGAAAATACTCTTCTGTCCACTCCCTCCTTCCCCCCCACCCCTTTTTGAGACAAGGTCTCACTTTGTAGCCCTGGCTGGCTTTGAACTCTCTGTGTAGGTCAAGCTGGCCTTAAACTCACAGAGATCTGCCTGCCTCTGCCTCCCAAGTGCTGGGATTAAAGGGGTGTGCCACCACGCCTGACACTTAATTCATTTCCAAAAGTGATTTTTTTTAAATGTGTATGGGAACAGATAAGACAGAGGCTTGACTAGCCTCAAACTTGTGATCCTCCTGCCTCAGTGGTCCTGAGGGCTAGGGTTATGGTGCCATATCAGCCCTGTGAAATGACAACATTTAAGATACTTTGAGTCTTAACATAAACACCCCAAAGCTAAGAAGGAATGGGCACTTAGAGCTTTGATGCTGTAAAGAAGCAACTGTCCCTCAGGCAACCAGAGACACACGGGGGTGTGAAGGCAGCTGGACATGCAGGAGGGGCGTTGCTCCTCTGCGGGGGTGGGGGGTGGGAGGTGGGGGGGTGGGGGCGTGTTCTGGAGCGCTCTGGACTCACTGGGGCAGAAGACGGGAGGCAGTCGAGGCCCGAACTCCTCTCGTTCATCCATCTGCACCTTCTGGATGGGGAAGGGGGTTGCAGGCTCACGCGGCTCCAGCTCAGCAGCTGAAAAACACCAGTCGGTGCACTGGTTTCATTCATCTGCCGGGGGCTAACACTTTCGACACCTTTCCGTGCCGAGCACTGCAGCGCCCCCTGCTGGTGGGCACGGTGGAGGCCACCTCAGCTGTGGACACGGCTGCTGGGGCAGCTGCACAGGACCACACAGGAGCAAGCGTGTGACGGGCTGTCCACAGGAGGCCGCTGCAGCCAGGGGCCTGCACGCCACATCATTTAAAAAGGAGCCGAGGGGCTCAGGGGAAGAAGGCCCATCTGAGAAGAATACAAGCTTACCCACAGGGCTGGGAGGCTGTGTCCTAGCCCAGGACCCTCACTCAAAATACACTAGAACAGAGGAAAAAGTGAACACGCAGGATCATTTTCATACTGAATCAGCCGCTCCAAAAAGATAAACAGACTACTCCACTCTCTGACAGAGCAGGCATAACAATGGGAAGTACCTATCAAGGTGGTAATAGTGGTTGTTTCTACCTGCTTTCTACCTTTCTATACCAGTGCTGGCTTACATTTTTTGAGACAACCTTATGTAGCCCAGGTTAACCTAACTAACTATGTAGCTGAGACTGGCCTAGAGCTCTTGCACCTGCTGTGTGTACTCCAGCTCTGTGCCGTGTACAGTTTACTGGGATTGAAGCCAGTTTCCCGTGGATGGGAGGCAGGTACTCTATCGCTGGGCTCAAGTGCCGGGCCTATACTTGTTAACGTTTTGGGTGGAACAGGAGCTCACTGTTGACTGTCCTGGAACTCACTATGTAGACAAAGCTGTCCTTGAACTCCCAGAAATCCACCTGCCTCTCCTCCTGAATGCTGGGGTGTGTACCACAATGCCCAGCCTACTTTTAAACTTCAAATATACATGACTTTATAATTTAAAACAATAAGGGTTTTATCCACAGGGGTGAAAAGGAAGCATTATTGCAATCATCTAAAAATAAATATTGTATCATATCCCTGTCTGACAACCTGGTTGAGGGCCTTCAGAATTTATGCCCAGGTATACCACAGACAAATGACAGGGTCAGAGAGATAGGGGCAGACAGACAGACCAAAGCAGAGAGACAGACAGGCAGACAGACAGACAGATAGGGGCAGATAGGCAAAGATAGATAAGATGGGCAGACAGAACTCTCAGAAACGCAGATGGAAACTGCCCACGGCTCCAGCATCCCAAAGTTCTTTTTCTTTTCGTCTGGACCGCTCAAGGTAGTGCCCAGAACAGCAGGCCAGTGTTCCCAGCAAGTGTGGAGCCAGGATGTGAGAGCAGAGCCTCTTACCAAGGGCTAGTATGCCGGGCCATGCCTGCCAGAGGCGACCAAGGGCTAGTATGCCAGGCCATGCCTACCAGAGCTGACCAGAGCACACTATCTCCCTAGACAGCGGAACCCTGACATCCTTACAGGATTTGGACCAAGCCCGGCCACCCCTCAGCAACCAGGCAGAGAAAGAACAAACGAACCGAGGACCTCGCTCAAGCTAGATACTGAGCTGTCTCCAACCCTTAAAAAATTTCAAAGAAAATTTGTATTTTTTTCCATTCTTAATTAGGCTAAGTCGGGAAATCAACATTATCAAAGACGACTATCTTTAAAATACACATCAGAGATTTAAACTAGATTTTAAAAGACCCGACAGCTGCTCATGCAAATCAAAGCAGAAGACAAAAGGCCCGAGAGAGAAAGAGAGAGAGAGAGAGAGAGCGAGCCTAGAGTGATGAGTGATGGCCCAGCTCCTCAGATGCTGGCCACACAGCAGGAGGGCCTGAGTGTGAGCCCAGAACCCATGTGGACATGCCCTTCTAATCTCCATGCTGGGCGTCTGTGGCTTGTTAAGCAGGCTGCTAAGGCAACCTGAGGAGCCTCAACTCAAGCAAGCAAGGTAGGGACTGGGGAGATAGCGCAGTGATTAAGAGCACTGGTTGTTCTTCCAAAGGTGCTGGGTTCAAGTCCCAGCAACCACATGGCAGCTCACCAATGTCTTCTGGTGTGCACCTCTACATATAGACAAAGTACCCATGTACACAAACTACATACATACATAGAGAAAATTAAAAATAAATTAATTAGAAAATTTTTAAATATAAATAAAAATAAATAAATAAGAAAAGAGAAGAAAGGTGGTTATTTTATGAAGGCACAACACTTAAAGACTGATCTCTGGCCCAGGTGTGCATACACACATATACATATACCATATGTGTGTGCATGTGTATATGTGTGTGTGTGTATGTGTATGATGAGATACCATTAATTGTCAATTGTCCTAGTTTAAGATTGCAAAGCCAAATGTGGTAGATACCTGCAGTCCCAGGATCTGGAGGTGGAAGGTCTGAGGCCGCAGGCCAGCCTCAGTGAAGTCAAGGCCAGACTGGGCTTCCTGAGAGCCTGTCTCACCACAAACAAGTCCGTCACCTGTCCCTCAGCGCCAAGTCAGCGACTTACCGTGGGTCACTGAGGTCTCCCCCACGGCAGCCCCCGGGGAACGGCTAAAGCTGGCCTCCTCGGGGCGCTCTTGACTGTCCTCACTGTCATCTTGCTCCTCCTCTGAGGACGAGGACTTTTCATCCGAGGAGCTGGCAAAGATGGCCTTGAACAAGTCCATGGGAGGGCGGTTCCTCTCCTCATCCTTCTGTGCATCCACACCTTCGTCTGCAGTCTGCATTAACAGAGAAATGAGAGTCAGGAACGAAGGGCCTCAGTGCTTTGAAACACACACGCACACGCACGAACACCCAGGAGCACGCAGTTAAGGCTGGCTTTAGAAGCATGGACAGATGGCCCCCGTGGTTACCAGCACTAACCTTCTTCTGGCCTGCAGACACAAACGTAAACAGAATGCTGTCCAAATAATAAACAAACAAATAAACCTTTAAGAAAATATAACAATCAAAAGATCTGGACTGGTTGCTGAGCTGGCTGAGGCGTGTACCTCATCCACGGCGGGCATGAGGCTGGAGAAGTGTGGAGTCCCAGGAGCTGGGCAGCACCGCAAAACCCGACAGCCAATAACTCAAACCAGCAAAACTCCTGTCTGTACTCAACAGCAGAAGGAAAACAACACTGGAAAGGGCCTATGGACTTGAAAACAGTTCAACAAAAATATACCACTTTGAACAAAGGAGAGGAAAAAAAACCAGGAAGATTAACAAAATAAACAGAAACTCATAGGATTGTATCAAAAAGTCAATGATTCCTTCATAGACTCTCAGGACCACCATGGGTTCTGTGTGAAAGGCCCCTATAGGTGCTCAATGCTTGGTCCCCACAATGGTTTGAGTGTGAAATGTCCCTATAGGTGCTCAGTGCTCAGTCTCAGTGACCAGTGCTACTTTGAGAACTGGTTGAAACTGTAGAAACTGTAAGGTTTGGACGCTAGCTGGAAGCAGATCCTGGAAGGTTTTATTTTATTTCAGACCTCTCCCCGTCCCCCCGTCCCCCCCCCCGCTTCCCTCCAGCTGCTTCTCCTATACCCGCCTTTCTCCCCTTGTCTCTCCCTCACTCCCTTCTCCTCCCCATCTCTTTTGCCTTCCTGCCTGCCAGGAGGTGAGCAGCCTGTGCCACCAGCTCCCCTTGCATGGCGCAGCGATCAGGGGCAGAGACACAGAGGCAGGTGACCGCAGGCTGACCCATCTGAAACTGCGAGTCCAGATAAATAAGACCCTCTACGTATTGCTATTCTCACATCAATGCAAAAGGAACGAATGAAAGGAGCAGAAAAGGGGTTGGAGAGATGGCTCAGAGGTTAAGAGCACTGGCTGCTCTTCCATAGGTCCAGAGTTCAATTCCCAGCAACCACATGGTGGCTCACAACCATCTATATTGCCCTTTCTGGCAGCAGGTGTTCATGCAGACAGAACATTGCATAGACAATAAATAAAAATAATAATAAGGGTGTGAACATAGCTCAGTGCAGAGTGCATGCTTAGCATGTATGAGGCTCTGGGCTCAATGCCGGCTCTGCAAAATTAGCTGAGGAGCTACAGCCCCAGCCTCCCAACTATTTTCAACAAAAACTGTGTATCGAACAAAAACAAACAACCCTCAGAAATGAAGACAAAATATAAGCCATTCTGAGGTGAGAAAATGAAAGGGGATAAACTGTCAGATCTGCCCTGAAAGACATCCTTAGGGAGGTTCCTCAGGAGGAACAGGGAGGGAGATGGAAAACCTTGGGGGATGGGGACAGAACATCAGAAGCAGTAAATAGCTGAGTAAGCGCAATGATGTAATCTCTCCATTGTTTAAACATGTGTAACGGTTGAAAGCAAACATGACATCGTGGGATAGCTGTGCGTGCGTACATGGAAAACACAGTACAACATAAAAGAAGGCAATTGTGGGGCTGAAAGTTCCCATACCTGGTGACTAAGCAGCAATTCTCAGAAGACTCTGACAGCATATACTATACTCCACAGAGCAAATGCTAAGAAAGAAAGCCAGGAAATGGTAGCGCCGCCGTTAGCCCTAGCACTTGGGAGACCCAGGGAGGTGGATCTCTGAGTCTGAGGCCAGCCTGGTCTACAGAGCAATTTCCAGGACAACCAGGGCTGCACAAAGAAACCCTGTCTCAAAACACAGAACAAAAACATACTTTCCTTTCTTAAACTCAAAGACAGAGTTTTAAAACAATAACTTAGTGGCTGGAGAGAGTTCAGTGGGTAAGGGCACATGGCTGTGCAGCAGACCCGAGTTCAGTTCCCAGCACCACAGGGCAGCTCACAACTGCCTATCCCCCAGCTCCAGGAGAGCTGACAGCCCCTCTAAGCTCTGTGGCTACCAGCACACATGGAGCATGTGCACACACAAACACACATAAATGAAAGTGAAAACTAAATATTAACATACAGGTAAATTCAAGTGGCATACTAATATTACTCGAATAATTCAGAAGGCAGGAGAGGAAAAGGAACACAAAAAGAGACCAAACACAGGGGGCTGGAAGGATAGCTCAGCTGTTAAGAGCACTGAAGCTCTTCCTGAGGACCCAGCACCCATATGACAGCTCAAAACTGCCCGCAACTCCAAGATCTGACACCCTCACACAGACATACATACAAGCAAAATATCAATGCACATAAAATAAGAATAAAAAAATTAAAAAAAAAAAAGAGAAGTCAGGCATGGTGGCACACACCTTTGATCCCAGCACTCAGGGAGACAGAAGCAGGCAGATTTCTGTGAGCTCAAGGCCAGTCTGGTCTACAAAGTGAGTTCCAAGACAGCCAGAACTACACAGAGAAACCCTGTCTTGAAATACCAGAGAGAGACACACACACACACATACAGAAGGGGGGGCCAGAGAGAGAGAGAGAACATAGGCCAGGTAGTGGTGGCCCTCACTTGGAATTTGAGAAGTCAGGAGGTAGAGGCAGGAGAATCAGAAATTCAGAGCCTGTCTTGTCTACATAAAGAGTTGGAGGCTAGCCTGTGCTACATAAGACTGCCTTCAAAACCAAGAGTGAATATGGAAAAAGGAAAAGAAATATTCATGGGGCTGAAGAGATGGCTCAGCAGTTAAGAGCACTGTCTGCTCTTCCAAAGGTCATGAGTTCAATTCCGAGTAGCCAAAATCATCTATAATGTGAACTGATTCCCTCTTCTGGCAGATGTAAATGCAGATAGGACACTCATATACATAAAATAAATATATCTTCTAAAAAAAGAAATATTCATATGATAAATGGTCAGCTAAATCCAAAAATTTCAATAATTATATTAATGCAAATACTCAAAATAAGAAATTACCAAAAACATTTTAAATAGCACCCAAGAGCATGCTATTTATAAGAAACTCACTGTAAATGTGATGATATTGATATAATGATATTGATATGACATGTTCAAAGTAAAAAGGTTTAGCTGGGCATGGTGGTCACATGCCTGTCATCCCAGCCCTGGGAAACTGGTGCAGGAAAATGAATAGTTCAGGGCCAGCCTGTCTACACAGTCTTTCTCAAGAGGGTGAAACAGGCTCGGGAGATGGTACAGAGGACAAACGTGCTTGCTGCGCAGACTGAAAACCTAAGTTCAATCCCCATGCCCCACATGGTGGAAGGAGGGAACCCACTCTCACAGATGTCCTCTGACTTACATATGTGCAAACTGCAAAGGCAATGAAATAAGAGAATAAACACTTGTCATTGGAAAGTTGTGTCTTCTCATATGAATATGCAGGGTTTGTTTTCAATGGTTTATGCTAAGCGAGTAGACAGAAGCAGGTCGGCTTTTCTCATATAGTTGGAGCTATGACTGTGCTGTGGGTCTGTCTAACGGGCACCAGCCAGGCACAGCCCATAGGGCCAATCTATCTGCTGTTGGCTTCCACAAGCAAAGTTGTTCTGGAAAACGGGCATCCTCAGTTATTCACACACCTGCTGGTGATCTCTACACTGCGGAATGCAGAATTAGCAGAGGCTATTTGGCCCATGGAGCCTCAACTTCTTACCATGCTGCTAACTGCTACTGAGAACACATCACACAAACAAGGGCCTGAGACAGGCACCCACCAGACAGCAGCGGTCTACCTTGTCTGGGCGTGGCTCTGGGCGTGGCTCTGGGCGTGGCTCCGGCCTTGGCTCTGGGGCCTGTTTCTCTTTGTTTCCTACGGATTCTTGTCTCAGTGGTCCAACTTTTGATCTAGCCTGACTTAAAAATTCACTAATAGAATCCTCTTTCTTCTCCTGTTTGGATGTGTCCCATCGTGATGGTTTCCTGGATTCTGAAAGTGAACAGAAGGCAAAGTCTTCACGACCTCTCATTTGCTCAGAGCCTGGGTGTCCAAGGTACAGTGCAGACAGACCCACGCTCAGAGGTTAAACAGCTGGCCTGTTCTGCAAGGCGCTGACGCACAGGTACGAGCAATTCTTAACCGGGGAAAGTCTGCATCGCACTCACACATTGGGCCTCACAGCCGAGGAGGGGCTGAGACCTAGGTGTCAGTACCTAGGTCCCAGGGAGCTGTACTCACTGTCTGAACCCCGTTGCTGTGGGGCTTTGTCACTGGGTACTGGAGCTGTGGTCAGAGGGCTTGGCTCTGGGAGCGTCAGGAAGTTGAAGACTGAGTATTTATCCCGTTTCACTCTGGGTAAGCCGACTAACGTTGAGCTGGGGTGGGGAGTAGAGGGAAAAAAAGATGGATTTTTAAGAACAGGATGAAGACCGCTTCCCATGAGACTCGCTTTCTCTCATCAGCTCTCCAGCTAGCCCACAGCGTCTCAAGACATTTTTACTTCTTGAAGTAGTTCAGGAAGGCTTCAGAACCCTTGAAGCCTTTTTTCTATTTTTTTTCTCTTGGAGTAAGGGACCGCCTGGCCTAGTGGTGCACATCTTTAATCCCAGCACAAAAAAAGGCACAGGATCACTGAGAGTTCAAGGTCAGCCTGGTCTACACAGTATTCTAGGCCAGGTAGGAATGGGACTTTGTCTTAAAAAAAACAAAACAAAAAAACAAAAAAAAAAAAACGAATAAGGACTATAATGTTTAACTTCAAAAATGACTTTATGATAAAGTAAAGTTCCATGGCTTAAAAAAGAACTACATTTTCCAGACAAGGTAATTATTTTTGTTTGTTCGTTTGGTTTGGTTTCAAGACAGGGTTTCCCTACGTAATAGCCCTGCCTGTCCTGGACTTGCTTTGTAGACCTGGCTGGCCTCAAACTCATGAAGATCTGTCTGCCTCTGCCTCCCAAGTGCTGGGACCAAAGGCGTGCGCCACCATGCCAGACTTCGACAAGGTAATTCTACAGTATATGCTTTCTGGGAATGCTTTTGGTTAAACAAGAAAATGCTAAACTTGTGTTTTTCAACTGATTTATTCATTTTATGGTTACAAGTCAGAAGAAGGCATCAGCTCCCCTGGAACAGGCAGCTGTGAGCTGCCTCGTGAGTGCAGGGAACCAAACCCAGTCGTCTGCCCACCGAGCCACCTCTGACAATTTATAGAGAGATTTAAATACAAGGCATTAGACGGTGGCAGAGAGCTTGACTAGTATGCGTAAGGCCCTGCATTTGATTCTGGCATGCTCTCAAATACACATGAAGGGAAAAGAAACACATTTTTTGGTTGCTGCTTGACATAGGGTCTCTCCAGTATGTAGCCCTGGCTATCCTGGAATTCCCTCTGTTTACCTGTGTTCGTATTTTAGAAATGGATTAGGAGGCCGCAAATGGTCAAAATATATGTGGCAGGCGCACAGACACACGAATCAAAATTAAGAGGGCAGGGGTGGCTAGAGAGCTGGCTCAGCAGCTCCAGTGCCTACTGCTCTTCCAGAGGACCTGCGCTGCGTCCCCAGCACCCATGTCATGTAGCCCACAACTGCCTGTAAATTCAGCTCCAGGGATCTGACACTGTTCTGGGCATCTTGAGCCTTCCCATAAGCATAGAGTGATATACACATGGACAAAACACAATCAATCCAGTAAATTGTGCAAAATCTGCAGCTCCCAACAGATAGAAGTTAAGTTCCTCTAGAAAAGGGAAACGCAAGAGTCCAACTTGAGCCTTAAGGGGGATGGATAGATGGCCCAGTGGGTAAGGGGAGCCCGATCCAGTTCCAGCACCCACATGGTAGCTCACAACCATCTGGAACTCCAGTTCCAGGGAAACCCGTGCCCTCTTTCTGACCCCTAAGTGACACCTGGCGCGCACACGGTACACAGACACACACAGACAAAACACATACAAGAAATCCAAACACTCTTTTCTTAAGCGCGCTTTAGTGGAGCGGATGCCGCTCTCGCTGATGTAAAGGCAGCCGGCCCAGCTTACCCTGGGTAAGGGTCAGGGACGTTAAACCTCTTACACAGCAGCTTGTCGGGGTGCCACTCAAACACGTCTCGGGTGAGCTTCCCAAACATCTTCATCTTCACAGCTGACTGCTTGTCGCTGACGTCATTCTAGGAAGACAGAGATGTTCTGTCTGGTGTCGTCAGAGAACCGTCCTCATTAGGCTTCATTTAAAAACATCAGGCTTTAGGCTGGAGATGGCTTAGCAGTTAAGACAGCAAAGGACCTGAATTCTATGCCCAACAGCCAAGCCCAGGAGCTCACAACTGCCTGTCACTCCAGCTCCAGGGCTGGATCCCCTCAATTCCATGGCCACCTGTGCTCACATGCAAATACTCGCATGTCAATACACACATATATGAAGGTTTTTCTTGTTTTTTTGTTGTTGTTCTTCTTCTTATTATTATTTTCAAGACAGGGTTTCTCTGTGTAGCCCTGTTGTCCTGGACACACTTTGTAGACCAGGCTCACCTCAAACTCACACTGCCTCCCGAGTGCTGGGATTAAAGGCATGCACCACCAGGCTGAAGAATTTTAAAAGCCAATAAAATTAAATCTTAAAAATCTATACTCATGGGCTGGAGAGACGCTCAGTGTTAAGAGCACCCGCTGCTCTTCCACAGGACCTGAGTTCAATTTCCAGCACCCACGTCAGGCGGCTCCTGATGCCTGTAATTCAGCAGGAGGCTGGCGATGGTGAGCCCCTCCCTCTTCCAGCACCCCACAACAGACATGGCATACATTCATAAGACACATAGAAAGTCTAGGTAAATTATAAAAATAAGAGTTAAAATTATTATTTTCTTAATGTATGCCAGGAGACAAAGACAGGCAGATCTCTCTGAGTATGAAGCCTCCTTGCCTGCACAGTGAGTTCCAGGCTAGCCTGGTCTATAGGGCAAGAACATGTAACAAAAAAAAAAGGTTGGAGCTGGAGGGACGGCTCAGTGGTTAAGAGCACACTGGCTGCTCTTCCAGAGGACCCAGGTTTGATGCCCAGCACCGGGAAGACCCAGCCATCTGTCACTCTAGTTCCAGGGAATCTTAACACCTTCTTTTGGCCTCTGAGGGCATACCAGGCACACATTTGTTATACAGAACTGCATGAAGGCAAAGCACTCATGTATATAAAATAAAAATAAACACATATTTTCTAAAATGCCCGACTTCATTCCCTTGCTTGTCCATCCGTCAATCAATCAATAAACAAATACACAGATAAACACACACTGGTCTTGAGCTATCTAAGAGTTTGGGTTGCTACACTGCTTAAATATCTTGTAAGCTAACCATCAAATTGTTTCTTCCTCTACTATGCTACGTGTATTTTGATCTTTACGTTGATTTAAAATCTTTAGGTGCGTGGTGGGTTTTAATTTTACAATCACTAGGAGGCTCAAGTCAGCAGTGCTTGCCACGTAAGCCTGAGAGCCTCAGTTCAGATCCCCAGGACGCATGGAAAGGCTGGGTGCACGGGCATGTGTCTAGACTCCCAGCCCTGGGGAGAGGAGGCAGGTGGGTCCCTGTAGCTCGCTGGCTCCTCACCTAGCTGAAGCAATGAGCTCCTGGCTCAGGGAGACACCTGTCTCAGATAAGTAAGGTGAAGGCAGATGTATCACTGACACCTGTAATCCTAGCCCTTGGAGGCTGAGGTGGGAAAAACAGGAGATCCAGGACAGCTTGTGTATATGAGACCCTGTCTCAAAAAACTACATGAAATAAAATAAGTTACAGAGTAACTGAGAAAGACATTCAGTGTTGACCTCTGACTTCTATAAGTACATGTTTACACACATACATGTACCTGAACACACAGTGCATACATCCACGTAAATACACACATACACATAAACAAATACATAAAATTGACTGGAGAGCCTGGGAATGTAGTCTGATGGTTAGACCACGTACAAATCATGTGTGAAAGCCTGGGTTCAATTCAGCCCCTACAACTGCAGAAACACAGGAAGTTCTCCACATGGGCACAAGATGACCACACACCTCCTGGTCCCGAGGAACCTCAACCTGGTCTGAGTCATCCTCCTCCTTGGCGTGAGTGAACCTGGAGGACAGGGTGGAGTTGGAGGACACGTAGAGCTGGGCCGCCCGGGCAAACTCTTCCCGCTCCCGGCTTCGCTCCCACTCGGTCATGCTGGGGTCCAGGCACTGCTCCAGGGCATCTGTGGTACAGGGAACGTGGCGCTGTTACCGCGAGGAGAACGAGGTGCTTGAGGGACACCACCGCACGTGCGCTCCCCGCAGACCCTCGGAGCTATGGAGACGGACGGACGGCACTAGGCGCCACCTCCATGTTTCACTCTTCCTTCCGGGGACGTTCCCCTTCTGCTCAGGTTTATGAGTGTGAATGTTTTGCCTGCAAGCATGTTTGTCTGGTGGATCTCCCGGAGTGGGGGTGTGAGCTGCCACGTGGGCACTGGGAACCCGGGGGTTTCAACTTTCAGGAGCGCAGAGAGGCTGCACCCCCGCCAGGCCGGCACCCACCTTTCTGACCCTTCTTCATGTGGACTAAGAACTCTTCGTATCGTCTCTGCTTTTCTGGATCTTTGGCAAAAGGCTTGAAGTTGCTGGCTCTCCTGGTGTCTGTCCCGCTGCCCAGGGCCAGGTGCCATGAGCTGTGCCCGGGATCCGGGGTGGAGACCTGCGCTCTGCTGTTGGCAGCACTCTGGGCCAGACTCCGGGCCTTGGCCTGAGCTGCTTTCAGGTCGGTTGCCTGCTTCACTTCTTTAATTCTTTCCTTGTCTTTTTGGGACAGAAACTCCAACACTGAAGTAGCTGATCCTAAATAAAAACAGTAACAAGAGATGAAAAACAGCTTTACCTTCTTTGTACACATACTCACTATTACAGACAGATATAATCAGAGACGAGTGGTTGTGTTACTGTTTCATCAATGTCTATGTGTCCCGTGAACTGTGAGGTAGTTGACAGGGGTGGACGTGGAGCAAATGCCTAGAATATGTAAAGCCCTGTGCTCCCCGCCCAGGATGAGGCCTCTGACCGCAGCCCCAGGATGAGGCCTCTGACCGCAGGTGGCTGTGCTCGGCGCTCCCACCGCCCTCCCACTGAGCACTTGGATCACAGAAGCTCACCGGGGGTCAGCTGCACAGCAGGCAGTAGCCCAGGGTCTGGGGACCATGCAGGTACGGGCTCCTGTCCCTGCTGAATAGGAAAGGCAGGAGGCCAAAGGGCAGAATCAGAGGACTGCTGTAAAGAACAGCGACAGTCATGCCTGCCATTCTGGTATCTGGGCGGTTGAGGCTGGATTAACATGAGCTCATGGCCAGCCTGGGCTACCGACTAAGGTCTTGTCTCAAAAACAAACAAATAAAATTAAAAGGCTAGTCAGATGGGCAAAGGCAGCTGCTACCAAGCCTGATGCTCTGAGTTCAATCGATAGGTCCCACATGGTGGAAGGAGAAAACTGCCTCTTCCTATGTGCAAACAAACAAACAAACAAACAAATAGGCAGGATTAGCATGAGCCAGCCTGGGCTATAGACTAAGGTCTTGTCTCAAAAAACAAACTAACAAACTTGTCCTCTGACTTCTTTTCAGGCACTGTGGTTCGGACACACACACACTAAGTGTAATAAATCATTTTCAGGAATATGGAGGTGCATGGTGTGGCACTACATGTCTGTAACACGAGCACTCAAGAGACTACTAGAACAAAATAACAAATCTGGGCTAGTGGAGGTCTACGTAGTGAGAATCCATCTCAAAAAACAGAAGAGGGAGGCCAGTCACATTGACACAGGACTTTCAATCCTAGCACTTGAAGGGCAGAGGCAGGAAGATCTCTATGAGTTTAAAGCCAGCCTGGTGTACACAGTGAGCTCCAGAATAGCCAGGACTGTGTAAAGAGAACACAGCTCAAAGACAGATAGAGAGAGATAGATAGATACTAGATAGATAGATGAAATTTAGATAATAGATAGATAAGAAAAATAATGATATTAAGCCGGATATGGTGGTGCACGCCTGTAATCCCAGCACTCGGGGAGGCAGAGGCAGGTGGATCTCTGTGAGTTCAAGGCCAGCCTGGTCTACAAAGAAAGTCCAGGACAGTCAAGGTGACACAGAGAAAGCTTGTCTCAAAAAACCAAAATAACAACAACAACAGTAATGATGATGATGATAATGAGTGGGGATGGAGAGGTGGCCTAATAGGTACTACTCATGCAGATGCTTGAAACTCCCGATAGCTTTAGCTCCAGGGGATCCAGCACCCTTTTCTGGCCTCCACACACATCAGTATGAATGTGCATATACACACATGTACATATAGAACAAAAAAAAATTTTTTTTGAGACACAGTTTCTCTTGTAGGCCTGGGTGTCCTGGAACTCGATTTGTAGTCTAGGCTTTCCCACAGACATTCACCTGTCTGCCTCCCAAGTGCTGGGATTCAAAGCCTGTGCCACCAACACCTGGCTAATAAATTTTAATGAAACAAATAACCTGAGTGGCACACTCCTGCAATCTCGGCACTGATGTGGCAGAGGTAGCAGATCCAGGAGTTCAAAACCATCCTTGGCTACAGTGCGAATTTAAGGCCATCTTGAGCTCCATGAGACCGTAAAAAAGGAGGCCAGCAGAAAGAACAACCCACTGAGCAATAACAACAAATACAGTCTGTAAACACTCTTCTATGCTGCTTACACGGCTCCTACGGTTTGGGAGCACTGCATGCATCTGAAGAGCGTCAGTGGGATGCTCAGCGGCCCCTCTGAGTAAACACAAGTTCAGCCGCACACACCTTGAGCAGGCCCCTCTCCGAGCAACTCCCCCCGCTTGGAGGCATTGAGCTGATGCCTGCTGTGGGTCCCCACGTCTTGTCCCGCTTTCCCAGACGACTCCGACAACACCTGAAGTAAGTGAGCATTCTCGGACGTCGCAGCCACCACAGGTCTGAAGTAGTGCACGGGTCGATAGTCTCTGGGCAACTGAGGGGGTGGATAAACCTTAACGGAAGCAGACGAGATCAAAGTCAGGAAGTCCAGGCTGCAAGGTCACACGCTTCATACAGAAAACCAGGATTTTAGTGTTCCCGGGACACTTGGGAATAACTGTGGTAGCCTGGCCCCCAAGGGGCACCAGGACCACACTGCGGACGTCCCTACTGATAACATACATGTTCCCATGATGAGAACACTGTTGACCGACAAAGCGTGGCACCCTGCCCCACCTACACAGACCCAGCCCACTGCATTTACAAATGTTTGATTCAACTCTGAGAGTTAAAATACAAACAGACAATAATTGAAATGAGGTAGTTTGAAATTCAAAACTCTATGTTCAGGCTATGGGTCACTTGCAAAGTGAAACTTCAGACCTCCAGTCTTTTAAATTTATTCTTACTTTATTTGTGAATGTGGGTGTCGTGCACATGTGTACAGATGCCTGCAGAGGCCACATGACGCTGTGGACACCTGGAGCTGGAGTTACAGATATTTGCGGGTGCTAGGACCCAAACCCCACTCCTCAAGCAGCCAGGTACCCTTGACCACTGAGCCCCGCCTCCCACCCCAACTTTGCTTAATTCTGTTTTAATTCAGACACTGAGAAGAGCAGGGTATGTGGCTCAGTTATGGGATGGGTACAGCAGTCACAAGACCCTGGGATAGATCTTCAGTAACCCCCACCAGCAACAAAACAGAAGAACAAAGACAGGCCAGGGTGCAGTTTGCCTAACAAACATGAGGTCTTAGGTTCAAACCTCAGTATAAGAGGTGCAGGGAGGGACTGGAGAGATGGCTCAGAGGTTAAAAACACTGGCTGCTCTTCCAAAGGTCCTGAGTTCAATTCCCAGCAAGCACATGGTGGCTCACAACCATCTCTAATGAGATCTGCTGCCCTCTTCTGGTATATAGGCATACATGCAAGCAGAATACTGTATAAATAAATAAATCTTAAATAAATAAATTAAAAAAAAAAAAAAAAAGAGGGACAGGGAGAGCCAGGCATGGTGGCCTTTAGTCCCAGCACTCAAGGAGCCAGAGACAGGCAGATCTGTGAGTTCAAGGCCAGCCTGGTCTACAAAGAGTACAGGACAGCCAAGGCTGCACAGAGAAACCCTGTCTCGAAAAACCAAAAAATAAAAATAAAAAAAAGAGAGAGAGGAGAGAGAAAAATTGACAAAACTGAAATTTACATTTATATTTGTAAAGTTTCGAGATTAAGATTCTTAAGACATTAATGGCTGCAGAACAGGACAGTTAAAAGAAAAGGGAGTTCTGTCGTTTATTGGGGGGGACGGACCCTGCGCACACTAAACACAGCCTCCATTGCTGAGCGACAAGCTCAGCCTAAGCATTAGATATTTTGGAAAGAGAATTTCACTATGTAGCTCAGGCTATCCTGAAAGTCAGCTCTGTGGACCAAGCTGGCTTCAAACTCAGGGGATCTGCCTACTTTGTTGACATGGGTTTGACCTCATGTCTTGAGGACTTTACTGCCTGAGCTGTACCCCCCGCCTCAGTTTCCCAAGAGCTAGGATTACAGATCTATACCATCACACACAGATTTCTTCTTAAAAAAATTTAACAGGAGAATATGCACAAAGAAATAGCAAATTTTTATAAGTACATTCCTATAGCTCAATTAACCACTTAATATTATAAATATTAAAATAACGAATGTATAAATATTAAAATAAATACTATAGGTACCAGACAAGGAAAATAATTTTAATGTAAAAATTTTCTTACTTTCTTTGAAGATAAAGGTTTAGAAGCCAAGGAAAATCCTTCCAAAATTTTGCCAACATATCGAAGATCTCTCTCTGGTTCTACAAAATGACACCATTGATTAATTCCAGAAGCTGAGGTGATTAGTGAAACAAAAGACTTCTTATCCTCCAGAACACACACTGCTCCCTGGGTGAGCCCACTGGGAGGAGCATGAAGGGACAGAATCGCATTCAAGCCCTCATACTTTTGTTGACACAGTGGGGCTCAGCCCAAACTGCCCTCTGCGCCCAGACAGCAGCCTCTGCCCTCCCAGGACAAGCACCCAGCACTGTCTTCAAAGCAGGGACCTCAGATGGACGGGCATCTGCACAGGCACCATGATGCGTTGCCTCGCCAGGAGCCCAAGGACTCCGGCCTGACTGCTCTGAAAGCACCTAAGTGGCCCATGACGCTGTCCCTCCCTCCCCACCAAAGAAAAGCGACCTCGGGAGTTCTGTGGAGGAAAAGCCGTCAAAAGAAAACTCCCAACAGTAAAGGGCATTTCTCACATAATGCACCAGGGTGACTGTCTCCCAGTTTCCTTAGCAACAGGCCAAATAAGGCTCCCGGGCAACACAACCAGGTCAGCTCTGACCTCACCCTAGGACAGGGTGCTATTGCAAACAAAATGCTAACAGTAGACAGATAAAGACCACAAAGTGAGGAAATGGAGTGACCCACGCCCTCTGACTTGAGCACACGAAACCCTCTGTGTAGGGAAGGCCCTGTGATTTGCAAGAAGACTTTCTGCAGCGATTCATAAGATTCATTCCAGCCTCATTAATTGCTGGAAGAAAAACAAATCTGAACGTCAACTGCAGAGACTGGGTGAAATGAAAAGAAAAACAGTATGTGCCGTGAATATATACAAATTAAAAAGAGAGAGACTAGCTGAGCTTGGTGGTGCACACCTGTAATCCCAGCACTTGGGAGGCAGATCTCAGACCTCTGTGTTCAGGGCCAGCCTGGTCTACAGAGCGAGTTCCAGGATAACCAAGGCTACACAGAGAAACTGTCTCGGAAAACCAAAATAAATAAATAAATAGATAGATAAAATTTTAAAAGAGACAAAATAGCCCCAAACTCAGGGTCAGAACTGCAGGCTTTGTGGCCCTGGGAGAGGCGGAAGGGAAGAGCTGGTTTAGAAGAGGAGCTACTGTCACAGGACTGGAAGGCACCGCCCAGGCTTCCTGCCGGGCACAACAGCAGTCAAGGCGCTCTACTCAGAAAAAGTGAAAGATTCGCCTCGGAAAGCAAACTACCGGCCACTGTAAGATGGACAGTGGTGTGATATTACTGTAGCTGACGGAAATGAATTACTGATATAACTAAGATAAATCTTGTCAATTTCACTCTCCCATCAGATTCTAGAGTATGCCCAATCAGTAATTAGTAGATTACATTATTATATAATCAACATGGAGCATTGTTGATGGTATCAATACATTAGCTATGTAACGAAAAAAATCAACACACAACTATGAATTATAATACAATACAGTAACACTTCTAATTTTTTGTTTGTTTTTGTTTTTCAAGACAGGATTTCTCTGTGGCATTAGCTGTCCTGGACTGATCTGTAGACAAAGCTGGCCTCACACTCATAGAGATCCCCTTGCCTCAGCCTCCCTGAGTGCTGGGATTCAAATTTACAAACCATGTGTCTTTGGGTGTGGGAGGGGGAGAGCCTGGGACTGAGTCTAGGGCGCTGGGCTGACTGAGTCTGTGTCAGATGCTCCCAATCCCCCACCGTGTCTACTTCCCTGCACTTCTAGAAAGCAAAACTGGATGCCAGTTTAACCACGGGATCCGAAGCACCACAGACTCTGGATGAGATTTAAGGTGTATTGAGAGACGCCAATAACTCTAACAATCACCCCTATAATCCCAGCACCTGGAAGACGGAGACAGGAAGAGTATATCTTTGGGATCAGCCTGGGCCACATAGTTAGACCTTAACTAGAAAAAAGAAAAGAAAAGCCCATGAGGCCTCAACGGGAGACAGGTTAAGCTGAGCTCTGTTGCCCTAAAGACTGTTGGCCTTGTCACTTGCCCCCAAACCTGGCCTTCTGAGCTGCTGTTTACGTTGGCTGAGTCTAGCTACCTACCAGTTCCCTGAACTCCGAGTCCTCACTGCTGTCTGACCGCACCATGGCACCAGGCCACGTATTCATTCCTTCCTGGCCCCGGGCCTCTCCAGCTCTGTCAGGCATCCCCACCTTCATGGCTGGTTTTAACTGTGGCTCGCACCCCACTTCTTTCTTAAATCCTATACCTTGCAGGGCTGGTAAGCCTTCATTGCATAACCCAGGCTAGCCTCAAACTCACAGCAAGCCTCCTACTTCAGCTTTCCAAGTGCTAGAATGATAAGAATGAGCCACTATGCCAGCTTCTGATGTTTCTCAGCCTGCATATTTCTTTAAGTTATTCGTTTTTATTTGATGCATATGAGTGTTTTGTCTAAATGTATGTATGTGCACCATGTATGTGCCTGGTGCCTATGAAGGCCAGAGGAGAGGAAGAATCAGATCCCCTGGACCTGGAGTTACGGGTGGCTGTGAGCCACCAGCTGGGTGTTGGGAACCAAACCCAGGTCCATGCAGAGCAGCCAGTGTCCCTAACCACTGAGCCGTCTCGCAACCACAGTCTGCTTGTCTGATAACTACACAGTCCAGTGCTCTAGTACCAGACCCACCACCTCCTCCTTCCCCAGAGCCTGACGACCAGCACTGCTGCCTAGGCTGCCAGGAATTACCTTTCTGGTTTTTGTATTGCTTGGGGGCTGTCCAGCCATAGAGGCCATCTCCAGGCTCCTCGTCCTTCAACACAGTGTCATACTTGGATAGGGTTTCTGTGGCGTAGATGTCGTCATCTTCCTCCTCCAGGGCACCTACACCGAAAGCCTGCAAAATGCAAGCTTTCAAGCAGCGCTCGCAGGCGCTGGGGCCTGTCTGCATGGCAGGGGCCCGCAGTCACGCGAGCACCTGCAGAGCACTGCGAAGCGAACGGGGCCCTGGGTTAGGAGAGCCTCTGGCCTGTGGAAAGCAGTGACCACAGGTGCAGGCCACACTCCAGCACAGGCACGTGCCCCAATCCCAGCAGCCGGCAACACAGGCAGGGATGTGAAGAGCACCACACGGCGCCCAACAGACAGACACAGGCGTCTGACAGGAGAGCGGCAGACGCCTCTGTCTCTCTGGTCGGCGTGGTCAAGGTCTGAAGACTGTGGGGACAGCCTGCAATGAGTGTATTTTTTTGTTGAAAGAACAGGAAAGGCATGCAAAGAAAGAAAAGGCAGTGAAAGAAAGTAAGCAACCTTGTTTTGTTTTGTTTTGAGACAATATCTCACTATGTAGGCCTGGAGCTTGCTAATGCAGTCCAGGCTGGCCTGGAATTCAGAGATACACCTGCCTCTGCCTCCCAAGTACAGCAATTAAAGCAGCGTAGCACCACACACACTGGCCTGCTTTCTTTTTAGGGAGCTGTGAATCCATCTGAGAAGGTGAGCAACTGAAAGCTCCCCATCTTTCCAGAAGTGCAAAAGCCTCCTCCAGGTGAGAATGACCCAGGTGCTCCTGACCCAGGCTACGTGATAGCAAGAGGAGGTTCAGCTCAGAGCTGAGCGCTCTGTTTATCTGCTGGCCCACCTTGCGGGGCCCAGGGTACAGTTAGACTAAATCAAAGCACTGGAAAGGTGCTTCTCTGCTTGGCTCCACTGGGGTGGGAAAACAGCCCTCCAGATGGAAACATGGGTTTCCGCTAAGAACTCGGTTCTTGGGCACCATTGGGAAGGCAAATTTTGCAGGTGCCCAGGAAGGACCTTTGGGGAAATAGAATCTGGGACTGCATGTATAGACCAGTGAAAGAGTACCTGCCATATGCATGCCAGGGCCAGAGTCTCTCTGTCTGTCTGTCTCTCTCTCTTTCTCTCTCTTTTTCAGTGCTGGGGCTAGAACTCAGGGCCGTACATACACTAGGGAAACACAGCATTAAAGGAGAAAAAGAGAAAGGCAGGCAGAGGAAGAGGAAAAGAGAAATGAAGACACAGAGAGAGAGAGAAACAGGGAGAGCGTGAGGCCAGCACAGGACTTCAAAGTCCTCACTGAGGAAGCAAAGTGCTTGCTCTGGGCTGACCTAATATGGGAAACAGACTTTTTACCAGTGTCTCTGCCCGGTACAGAAATGTTCACCTGGCCAGAAATGCCCAGTTTTCTTCTTTTACTCAGTCCCACATCTCCAAGAAGATGGCTGGTGCCTTCAGATGCTCCACCAAAAAGATTCACATGTTCTCCTGGAGCTCCAAACAGTGCTTGGCGGGGGTCCAGGCCCTTGTAGGCCAGCCCATGGACATTATCTTTAGGTGTAAAATCCACAGGCGTGACGTCTTTAGGAGCAAAGGTCACATTGTCGGGCAAGTAGTCATCATCTTCGTCCTATTGCAAATGTTTGAGAAGGAATTAGGGTGACTCACTGTGGGTGTCAAGTCATTTAGAGTCCAGCGATTAATTCCAAACACAACAGTTGCCAAGCTCCCATTCTGTGCTGGGAGTGACCACATCCCACCCCCTGAAGAAAGGGTACTAACAAAAGCAACATCATGGTGAGACACTAGACCAGTGGTTCTCAGCCTTCCTAATGCTGGGCTAGAGAGATGGCTCAGCCTTCCTAATGCGGGCTAGAGAGATGGCTCAGCAGTTAAGAACACTGACTGCTCTTGCAGAGGTCCTGAGCTCATTTCCCAGCAACCACATGGTGGCTCACAACCATTTGTAATGTGATCTGATGCCCTCTTCTGGCATGTGGGTGTACATGCAGATAGAGCACTGACTAAATAAATATATAAATCTTGAAAAAATATACAGTTTCTCATGTTATGGTGAGCCCTAACTACAAGACTATGTCATTGTTAAATACTATTTACTATCGATACTAGTTAAAACTACTTCATGACTGTAATTTTGCTAGTATTATGAATAGTAATGTAAATATCTGATATGTGACCCTTGGAAAGGGTCATTAAATCCCCAAAGGGATCACAACACACAGGGTGAGAACTGCTGCTATAAATTGAGGCTGCAGAGATGGCTCAGTGTTAACAGCATGTGCTGCTTTTGCAGAGGACCAGGGTTCAGTTGCCAGCACCCCAGCAGCAGCTCATAACCACCTAGTTCCAGGGGATCTGACACCCTCTTCTGTCCTTTGTAGGCACCTGTACATACAAAGAGACTAGCAGGCACTAAATTAAAAAAAAATTTTTTTTTTCAAAGAAAATCTAAAGGTCAGGGGTGTGGCTCCCAGGATAGGTACATGCTCAGCATGCAAGGCCCTAGTTTTAAAACTACCACCACAAAACATAAATAAGAACAGGCAGGGTGTGGTGACACGCAACTTTAATCCCAGCATCCAGGAAGCAGAAGCAGGTGAATCTCTGTGAGCTCAAGGCCAGCCTGGTCTACACAGTGAATCCAGATCAGCCAGAGACCTCATCTCAACTGATCAGTCAGTCAACCAATAAGAACTGAGTTAGGAGGAGCTAGAGAGATGGCTCACAGGTTGACAGCACTGGCTGCTCTTCCAGAGGTCCTGAGATCAATTCCCAGCAACCACATGGTGATTATTTATGTATGTATTATGTATGTATGTATGTATGTATGTGTGAGAGAAACTGTGTGTGCATATGTGTGCACACAGGCATGCATCCCACAGAGTGCATGTATGGGTCAAAGGACAACTTGTGGGCCTCACTGGTTCTCTCCTTACATCATAGGTCCCAGGGTTTACACGCAGTCAGGCTTGGCAGCGCTGAGCCATCCCATTGTGTCTGAGGCAGAGTCTCAAACTATCTCAGGCTAGTCTCGACCTGGAGACTTTTCTTTCTGCCTCAGGCTACCTAGGACTTAAATTACCAGTATGCACCAGCATGCCTGGCAGGTTTTCATTTTCTATCAGTGACAGGGATCAAACCCACGGCTTTGCACATACCGGGCTCTACCCCTAAACTATATTCCCAGCTTGAGACCCTAAATTTTCACCATCATGAAGTAGTACACACTACTATAACATACCTCAGACCCTTCAGAGCCTCCAGGCGGCAGTGCACAGCCATAGATCTTGACACCCGGATCTACAAAAGAAATCCCCAAGGCATCAGTCATGAGCGACCAAGAATAAACCCCAAGTCACTGACACTCTTCAGAGGCACACTTGTAAAGGTGCTGCAGCCTTAGGGTCCCGGGT
>CM053758.1:5708556-5761819 GCA_028658305.1 Pachyuromys duprasi
CTGCCTGAGTGCTGGGATTATGAGCATTGTGCAATTTAATTCTTTTCAAGGTAGGATAGCATCCATTTGTGTATCTGGACCACATTTTCTTTTCACCCATGAATCTACCAATGGGAATGTCCATCATTTTCACTTCCTGCCCAGTGTTGAACAGTGCTGCAATGAACACAGGAGGCAAGTGCTTCTGACACCCGCTTCCTTTCCTTTTAATTTTTTAATAGTAAATATGCATGACTGCTTTTAATTATAATTTATAATTATAAATTATAAGTACAAACCAATGTTAATGAAACAATTAAAGAATTGATGACAAAAAGATGAAATATTTAATTTGGGTCTTCTGCTTAACACATAAAACCTAGGGAGAAGATGGAGATGTGAGTCACAGATGTCCAGAACGTTTCGGGAACCTTCTCTTCTTTTCCATGTCAGTATTTTCTTTGCCACTGACAGAGGCAGTCCAAAGCAAGAAGCCCCTGGTGATTTTCTGAATTCCTTACTTGTATTTATACCAAACTTCTTGATTTTCATATTAAATCTCTCTTCATCTGTCATTGATGAGACATATGCTCCTGAGAGATGCTTTGTGAGATGTTCTCACAATATTGTGTGGGTTTTTGGAACCATCTTCACTCAGAGCTTTGGTTTCTTCTCGTTCTTCTAAGGAGGCTTCTTCATTTTCTTCCAAAAATATGCTCAGCCCACTTGCAATTTCTTGCCTGCTTCTTAGCTTGTCATTCATCTCTCTGATCTCCGTCCAGGAAGCCAGAGCCTCTCTGTCACTGCCCGTACCAGCCATGTTGTCCCACTTTATTTCCTTTGCCCCTGAACTCAGGAGGGGATTGCCGCATCATGTGGTAGATCTTTAACTTTTAAATGTTGATTTAATTTGTGGGAACCAACCTGATGCAGTCAGTTCTCTCCTTTACGCTTCCATTTGGTTCCAGGAATTGAGTTCAGGTTGCCAGGCTTTGTGGCAGGTGCCTTTACCTACTGAACCACTGTGCTGGCCCTCATACAGTATTTTATGTCTGGCTTCCTTTCCTCAGCAACACTGGTGTGAGATCCCTTGTGATTCTTTACATAAGAGCAAGGTGTGGGTTTTATTGTTTGCAGTTTTCCATTATTCGACCCTGCTGTGCCTCACCCATCTATTATTCCACAGTGGGATGGGCTGTTAGGTGGCTTATTGTTAGAGAACTAGATAGCTTCTATCTTAGATAGCACACTCAAAAATATTCTTTTATTTTTTGTGAGTGTGTATGTATGTGTGTGGTACATGAACACATGAGAGTGTGTGTGCGTGTGTGTAGGCCTGAGGCTAAGCTTGAGTGTTCTTTAGGAAGTCTGTCCACCTTGTAAATTTTCGTTTTGTTTTTGTGACAGAGTCTCATGAAGCCTGGACTGTCCTTGAACTGTGTACCCAAGGATGCCTTTGTACTTCGAATTCCCTTGTTTCCAGTTCCCAAGTGTTATGATTTCAGGTATATACTACTGTCCCGTGTTATGTGAAGCTGAAGATGGAACACGAGATCTCCTGTGCCCTAGTATGTATTCCTCTGCCAAATGAATACACTTCTAGTCCCCACTTTGGTTTTTTTTTTTTTGAGACATTCTTTCTCTCTGTATAGCCTTGGCTGTTCTGGAATTTACTATACAGACCAGGCTAGCCTTGAACTCACAGAGATCTGCCTGCCTCTGCCTCCTGAGTGCTGGGATTAATGGCGTACACTACAACCAACCAGCTCCTACTTTGGTTTTTAAGGCAGGGTTTCTTACTAGGTCCTGGGGTTCATAGATTAGACTAAGCTGGCTAACCAGTGAGCTCCAGGGACCTTCTTGTCTCTGCTTCCCCTGTGCTGAGATTACAAGTGTGCTCTACCATTTTCAGCTTCTTCTATGTGGGTTCTAGGGACGTAAAACAGGCCCTTGTGAACGGAGCCATCTCTCTATTCTTACCTTGAACTTCTGATCTTCCTGCTTCAGCCTCCCAAGTGGGGATTTGAACTCTTGATAGTCTTGCTTCAGTTGCCCAAAGAGTGGGATGACAGACCTGCCCCACCTTACAACAAGGAAGGCTGCTGTTACCTCCCCATTGGGTCAGCAGTAACAGGTCTCATTTCCTGGTCACAAGAAATGATCAGGGTTATGGTAGAAAGATACTTGTGGGATCCCGTGCAGTGAGTCATGAGTCGCTGTCTGAAGGTACCTGAGCTGAGTACATCTAAGGATTAAAGTCCAGATGGCTCCTGTGTCGTCGGGATGGACGCTGGGTGGAGGTTGTTTTTAGGTGGGCTGGTATGTCATTAATGACAAGCTTCCTTTTCTTTTTTTTGTCTGTCCTATGCTAGGCGTTGAACAGGGCACCTCATATATGCAAACGTTCTACCACTGAGCTACATCCCCAGACACTTCTTCTTTAACAAACGAGGCAGCAGGAGAGGGCAGTGATGTCAGAGAAGATTAAATAATAGACCTTGGTTTTTATTGTATTTACTTTTTTACAAGTCTCCCTTTATGGGGCAAAGTACAACTGGGTTTCCTCTTATGGGGATGACGTAATTGCCTTAAAGGAAAACTGAGTCAGTCCTGGTAGCTCCTGACTGTAATTCTAGCACTTGGGAGGCTGAGACAGTAGGGCTTCAAGGCTCTACACAGTGAGTTTCAGGACAGCCTGAACTATAGAATGAGAACCTGTCTCAAACAAAGACTGTGCAAGTATCTCTGTAAAAGACTATAAAGGGCCTAGAAGAACAGATCAGTGGTCACTACTTGCTGCTCTTGCAGAGAAGACTTGGTTCCCAGCACTCAGGAAGAGTGGTTCACAGTCATCTGTAACTCCAGTTCCGGGGACCCAGCACACACGCATGCAGGCACTCACACACAAGTAAATAGCACTCTTTAAAAAGACAGTACTAAGTCATCATCAGTATGAGCTGGTTTGTATGGGTAAAAAAATCTGTGAAGGCAATCTGAGCTAGGCTTGGCAGTGGGCACCGGGCATTCTAGCACTTGGGAGCCTCACTCAGCATGACAGGGAAGAGAGAAGTCAGCAAGCCTGTGCTGAGGGAGGCACTAACCGGAGGGGTGTCCTTGGCCACTTCTGTCTAGGTCTGTCCCCCTCAGGAATGAAGCTTCTTTAAGTCTGATTATGTGGAGAAGTGTTCCAGGACAGAAGCCCAGTATCTGTTTTAACTTCTGGTTAGATTTGAGGTTATAGTATTGATAAGTTTATGAGAATTAGCATGCTAATGTTTTGACCCACTGCTCTAGGAACCTGAACCAAAGTGGTTGTTTTAAACCCTCAGCCCCAGGCCAGCACATTTCCAATGCATTAAGTAGTGCATGTCCCCAAAATCACCTTGATACTAGATTGACTTAGGAAGAAAGGAAGGTTTTTTATTTAGCTCTTTCCAAAACACCTGCCCCAGAGTCCAGCTAGTTAGGACTCTGTAGATTTCTTCTTTTCATTCTTATCTTCCAACCTTCCGTCTTTTCCTTTCTTTCTTTACTGGAATATGGACACAGGGTCTTTCCATCGAGCCCAAGTGTGGTGGGTTAATTATTTTTGCCAGCCTTACACTAGCTAGAGTCATTCTGAAGGAGGGAATCTAACTGAGAAAATGCCTCCTAAGATTGGTCGGTAGGCAGGTTTTTGGGACGTTTTCTTGATTAATAACGGGTGTGGGAGGGCCCAACCCACTGTGGGTGGTCCTAACCCTGCCCAGGTGGTTCAGAGTTATTTAAAAAAAAAAAAAAAGGAGCAGGCTGCAGTCTAGAGGTGGCTCAGTGATCGAGAGAGCTGAGGCGGCTCTTCCAGAGGTCCTAGGTTCAATTCCCGGCACCCACACGGTGGCTCAAGACATCTGTAACTCCAGTTCCAGGGAATCTGGCACGGGTATGTGACTTCCATGGGCACATACATATGGAACACAGGCATACATGCAGGAAAATCATCATACGCATAAAGCAATAATAATTTAAAAAAATAAAAGCAAGCTGTGCAAGCCGTGGGGAGAAAGACAGTAATTTGTGCTTTTTCACCGTCTCCGCTTCATTTCCTGCCTTGGAGTTTCTGAGCTGCTTTCCCTCAGTGATGGGTTGTAAGGTATAAATCAAATTAACCCACCCCTCCCACCCCCACCTCCCCACCCCCCGCCCAGCAAGTTCTTTCGGTCAGGTTCTTAATCACAGCGATGCAAAGCTCAACAATACTGCTGTTTGGGCTTCCTGAAAGGCACTTGAGCTCACAGGTGTGAGCACCTCGGCGTCCTCTGACAGGATCTTTCTTGGACCTAAGTAGTCCTTTCCTCGTGGCTAGGTGGGTTTAAAATTGTTGTTTATTAACATACGCTAAGCTGTCGCCGTTGTTTATTTTAAGCACTGACTGTAAAACGACCCGGGGATGGAGCACAGGTCGTTGGGTTGGGCGGCGGGCCCCTTTATCCGCAGACCCAGCTCTCCAGCCACTCAATACACTTTTTAAAGGGGACGGAAAAGGTTGGTTAGTTTGGAAAGCTGATGGTGTCTTTACCTGAGGTTTTCACTGCGACCCACGTCCCGCCAAAGGCAGCAGACAAAGGTGTTCCTTGGTGGTGACGGCGAGGGGCGCCGCGGCTCTGCGGGCTGGGAGCTTTAGGCTCCTGCAGCCGGATCGTAGCCCCCTGTGCCACCAATGTCCACACCCTAGAGTCCTGTCTGCTCTCCACAATGAGGTGGCGCGAACCCTGAGCCTAGGGAACTCCCTGGAGCTCCGGTACTCACTAAATCTGCACCTAACCAGCCAGGGAAAATATCACCTGGGCCCCATTCTGGAACTGAGAAAACCGAGGCTGGGGAATCCAAGACTCTAGCGGAGTTTCTGTGTACAAAGCCCCCACTCTCGGTGACTTCCGCCACCCAGTACGGCTGTAGCCAGCCCAAGCGCTTGGCTTGGCGGTCTCCCCTCCTGCAAGAAGCTTTCCTGACCTCCCTGGTCAGAGCCTCCCTGGTCAAAGCTCCTGAACAGCGATGGGAACAGGTCCTGGATTCTCCCTGCCGTGTCTGAGTGTCCTGGGTGGGAAAGCGACCGTGAATCACATGCGCACTCTCTGCAGCCACTGCTCCCCCGGACTCCAGAGAAAGGGTTTCGCTACGGTCACTGAAACCCTTCTCCCATCCGCTGCACCGCCTCGGCACTTACAAGGTAGAGCTGCTAACCACGCGCAGATCGGAGGCTCAGCAGGCTAGCGGCGCGCCGGCGCGCCGTTCTAGACCCAGCGCAGGCAGGCTCCAAACACCCCGGAGGATGCTCGGGGCGTGGCCTAGGCAGACGGGGGCGGGGCTGAAGGAGGACCACGCGTGCTGAGGGCGGGGCTGCTGAGAGGACGGGGTGGGGCTCCAGAGAGACGGGTTTCGGCCTCCCGCAAGGCTGGAAGGCGGGGAGAGGGCGGGGCCTAGGCAAGATGGGGCGTGGCTCACTCCCACTACGCGGGGGCAGGAGGGCTGCCAGAACTTCAGGGCTCGGGATTCGCCTCCGGGGAGGCTGAGGGCGGGGCTTAGGTGGTGGAGCAGAGTTCCTGGGATCCGCCTATGGCCGGGCCTTGCCAGGAGGGGCGGAACTCCAGATATCTGGCGCTCTAGGGCTGGGGCGGGGTTGCAGTGCAGCGGGGAGGCCGGCGGGGCGGGGCGGGACCGGGCTCCTTCTGGGGCTCCCGGTAGCCACTGCACCTCAGTTCACCGTCGGCTCCCGCGCTGCCAGCATGACGGACGCGCTGCTACCCGCGAACCCCCAGCCCCTGGAGAAGGAGCGAGACGACTACTTTCGGAAGGTGGGCGGCGAGTCCGCAGATCCTCTCTCTCTCTCTGTCCCCTCTCTGTCCCCACAAGCTGCGGAGCACGGTGGATGGGGCTTGAGGCCGGGGTCGGCCTGGACCGGAGGGGGAGGGGAAGGGGAAAGGAGGGGGCGCGCGGCGGGGAAGGACGGCGCGGGGCTGGGCGCCCGGGGCAGATGGCAGCCAAGCCGGGGCGCGCAGGTGCACAGGCAGGGCGCGCGCAGATGGGAACCTGGAGAGGTGATCCTGGTGGCCCTGCCAACCTTCTCGTGCCGGTGGGGGAGAGGACTAGTCGCTGGCCATGCCGGCAAGCTGGGTCCCTCCGCGCTGCGACCCGAGCGCTTACCCGTGGGTGCAGGCGGAGGGCGAGTTTTTTGCTCTTTTGCCTCCCAAATGCTTTCAATGTTCGCCCCCTTCGACTTCCCAGTAGGCTTAAGGGAGGGTAACTGCCGCGAGGGACCTCGGGCGCGCCTTGCTCATTTGTCCTCGCGTCGCCCCAGAGAGCCAGAGAATGGGGAGTCTCGCCCCTTCTCCAAAGCGGATTTATCTGTATTTGGTTGTCCGAGAGACCAAGTGGGAGAGACTGGGCTCTCCGATTTGGCATGTCCTGGCGCTCCCCGGCAACTTACCCAACTGCCCTTCGCTCTGGAGCTCAGCTCCTCAAAAGCGACCCCAGTAGGCGCCCACAGCGGCGCTGAGATTGCCCAACAGCGGCTGGGACTGGCTTACAAAGACGCTTTGGAGGTGCGAATCACGGTGACGGGCTCCTCACCTTCCTTTCGGGTCCCTAGTGAGTCTAAAAATAGCCTTTGGAGCTTGGCCAAGGATCACCTGGTGGATTGAGAGATTGTCGTGGATATTTTTCTAACTGATACGATCGGAGGCACAGCGAGTGATAATCATGAATAGGGAAGTGAAACTGCTTCCCACAGAGCAATCAATTCTTAATTGTTCAATGCTACTTCAGTAAATGGGCTTGGCAGCTTCCTTCTCCCGCGGGACACTGCCGACTTAAGAGTTTTTGCTCACGCCGCGTTAAGTAGTTGAACAGGAGGGGGATCTGGAGACAGATGGGGACAGTGGGCAATTTTTAAAGTTCCTTTTGGCATTAAAAAAAGTTTTAAAGTATAGTTAAGTCGAAAGATGTCATCATGGAATTACAGGATTATAACTTCTAATTATGTGTGGCATTCGGGCCAGAGGATCACAGACCAGAATTGCAGGAGGTTGGTTGGCCTGGGAATTTCAAGATGTCCAGCCTATAGCCCCTAGGGCCTGACTGCCACCCCCACGAAATTGCTTTACAGCCTCCAGCAAGTTGCGGCCTCTTTCTGGAACTTAAGTTGTTGCTAGATTGTTTGGTGGACCTGTGACAGCTTGGGGGTGGGGGTGGGGTGGGGTAGGGGAGAGGGCAGGAAGTCAGGATGAAGTGTACCTGGGAGGGTGTTAAGCCTTCCAGAACAGGTTATCCTGTGGTACCCTATCAGGGCTGTGAGTGGGAGGGTGGGTAGGGGGATTGGGGACATGGGTGGGGAAGAGAAAGGATTGGAGCCTAGATGTCTTTTTAAGTGTTCCAGTGTGCACGCCTGCATCTCGACTGTACATATATACATACTGCAAGGCCTTGGAGGCCAGAAGAGGGCACTGACTACCCTAGGAGAAGACCTATATGTCCTTGTGAGAATCCACTTGACGGGAGTGCTAGGAACTGAAGTCAGGTCCTCTGCAGAAAGCCCTTTTAACCGCCCACCCATCCCTCCGGCTCTCTGGGTGTTTCTTATGTAGCCAGTCTTTGCTACTTTGTCGGCTCTTCTTTTTTCCCCCCCTTTATCCCCCCCTTCACCCCCTATTTCTACATAGGAGAGAAAGAAAGATGGGGGGGAGATCTTTCCTTTTGTTTCTTCTTTGAGCACAACTACTAGTAATCTGCAATCAACCCTCCTGAACGACCAAAAAACACCAAGCACCGCCTCTGGAGGCCCTAGCATTTGTGTGCCCTCTGAAAAGTTCCCAGAATTCCAAATGTCACACAAGCTCAGAACAGAAACTACCTGTGGCTGGTAGAACCACGCCTCTGCTAGTATCATAGTCAGCTGCTGCAGACAGTCCAAAGCCGCCCCACATCCCCACGCCTGGCATTAAGACAAGAACACTTATAATATTTTCTGTGTTTTTTAAGGAAGCCAAAATTCCAAAATTGTCACTACACTCTTAGGTGCAGTTTCTCTGATGCAGACAATGATGAATCACTGTCTTACAATGAGAAGCATCTTTGCAAAAGCAAAACAGCTGTCAGGATGATTGTGTTGTGTCTAAGTCATACCAGTCTGAAGAGTACCGTCCTTTGTGTGAGGAAAATAAAAGTTTGGGAGCAACTTTTTTTTTTTCCTAATCTGTGACTTGAGACAATTTGGTGTAATGATGAATGGAAATTGGACGTTAGACCACTGAAGTAGATTGGGGAGGAGCACTGGAGGTGAGGGGAACAGCCTGGGGAAAGGCAGAGAACCCTCAGGGAGCAGAGGTACATTTGGGAAGCCAGCAGTTTCAGATTACATGTCCTAAGGAACTAGGGAATGCTGGAAGTCTGTGGAAACATTTTAAACAGGTTCAGTCATGTGGGACTTGTACCAGAAAAATCATTTTGACTACCTGACTGGTTAGCAGTGGTGGAGAAGCGTAGTGAAACTGGTCAGGAAGCAGTTGTGTTCTCTTAGATCCGTGGTTCTCAAACCTTTCCGATACGGCGACCCTTTGATACAGTTCCTTATGCTGCGGTGACCCCCGACCACAAAAACATTTTTTGTTGCCATTTCCTAACTCTATACTTTCGCTATGGTTATGCGTTGTAATGTAAATGTCCGATACCCAGGACATCTGATATATGACTCCCAGAGGGGTCTTGACCCACAGGTTGAGAACCACTGCTTAAGACGCTGTGGTCCCATTGTCTTTCTCTTCCCTGTGCTTGAACAGGCCACTGATGGCTTTAGTCAGTGCGCAGCCCCGAGTTCGGGTGGGGATGTAGCTCAGCGGCAGAGTGCTTGCCTAACATGCATATGATCCCGGGTTCCATTCTCTGCACTTTGAAAATAAATAGATTTACAGAGCCTCCTGTCAACGTACTCTTGCTCACCACAGCTTCTACCCCTAACCCAGACCGTGCATCCAGACTGAAAGCTGGGATGGCGGGGATGCCAGTGGGGGGCTGAGACCATGGGTGGAGCCCTAATCTGCCAGCTGAGGACTGGCAATGCCCCTTGGGGAGTCACCCGTGATAGACATTGTGGGTGCTGGGTAAAGAAACCCAGGACAGAAATACCTGAATTAAGGGAAGGAATAGGGAGAAGATGGAAGACAAGAACGCCAGGAGGCTGGCCGCATGGAGGAAGCTGACAGAAGAGGTTGACAAGCCTGAGGAGTGCTAGAGAGGTCTAGATTATCCTTAATAGCAGAAAGGAAGTGATTGGGAGGTGGGAACAAAGGCCAGTGTGCCTGGGTTGCTGGAAAAGATGCTGCAGGGAGATAAATGAAGATAGAAGGCTGAGTGTGTGTGTGTGTGTGTGTGTGTATGTGTGTGTGTGTGTGTTCGTTCCAAGACATGGTTTCTTTGTGTAATACAGCCCTGGCTGTCCTGGAACTCACTCCGTAGAACAAGCTGGCCTTAAAGGCATGGACCACCACCCTGTCTGAATGTTTTTTTTTTTCAATTAATTTATTTTATTTTATGTGCATTAGTGTTTTATCTGCATGTATGTCTGTGTGAAGATGCCAGATCCCCTGGAACTGGACAGTTATGAGTTGCCTTGAGTGCTGAGAATTAAACCTAGGTCCTCTGGAAGAACAGCCAGTGCTCTTAACCACTGAGCCATCTCTCCAGCCTCCCTTGAATGCTTATTTTTTAAAAAAGATTTTTATGGTGCTGGGGATGAAATTTGGGGCCTTTTATACACCTCATATACACTCTATTTTTGTTTTTCTTCTTCTTTTTTTTTTTTTTTTTTGATAAAGAGTTTGAATTCTCTATTGTCTTTCCTACTTGGTTTACAGGTTTGGGCTTCCTTACCCCGTTAGTGTCTTCTTAAAGTTTGTTTTTCTATACATAGTCCCCAGGGCTGTACCTGCATGGTTAGTACTCTATCTTAGCCCCCTGAAGCACTTTAAAAGTTGAGAATGAAGAGAAAGAACACAAAGCAAACTTGTTGCCCCCAGGCCCTGCAGGCCCCTCCTTCTGAAGGGTGGACTTAGCTTTGCTTTCTAAGATAAACCTTGATTAGTTGCTAACCAGACAAAACCAAACAAAAGTGCCAGGAGGTGAGATAGTACACACCTGAGATTCCGGCAAGCAGGGAGCAGTCAGGCTGGGGGACCTGCCGGGTCCTCTGTGAGTTCCAGGCCAGCTTAGACTAACATGCTAAAACCCTGTCTCAAAAGCCAATCTAAAAGAAAGGGAAAAGTGAAGAGGGTCAGGTGTGGGGGGGCTTTGAGATTCAGGAAAAGGATACGCTGGGGAAACCTTTCTGGCTGATGGGAGGAAAGTGTGAGGTTTGGAAGTATTGGGAGGGTGAGCCAACCAAGGGGAAGGGAATGGGCACCCCAAAACTGGAAATGTAATCAGGACCTTATACAACCCCCCTCAGGTCACACTTCTCCACCCATGCACTTGTGGGGTGGGGATTAGATCCTTATCTGCCTAAGACAAACCTAATTGCTTATCAGTTCTTTGTCCTCACTCCCTCTTGTCTTTCAAATGCCATCCCGTCTGTGGACAGCTGTGCCCGTGGCTCAGCCTAGCTCAGGGACAGCCTGTTAGAGCCTGAATCGACTCCCCTGACCCCGGGACATAACCCTCGAGCAAGTGCTCCACCTCTGTGACAGCTCCAGCCCCGGGCCCTGCTGTTTAAGACAGGCTTCATTTCCTAGGTTGCTGAGCAGGGCTGGGAGCTGAGCCTCTGTCTGCAAAGTTCAGGCGGAGTTTGACAGTGAGCCATGGGGTGGCTCACTGGCTGTGGTCAGCTCTGTTGTGTGTGACTTGCACACAAATGGAAACCTAATTGCTCACAAATCCTTAGGCAAGTTGGTTGTGGATTTAAAGTATGTAACATAATAGGGAGGGGATTCTCTGGTACACCAGGGGCTCTTTGGGATTGAGTGGGACCTGGCTGTACACAGAACCCCAGGTCAGAACATCTTGGGACCAACTCTGTCCCCTGGGTCTGAAAGACAACTGGAGGCATATCTTAAAGACACAGAACTTTCCGGCTGTCTTGGTGTCATGTTTTTCTCTTTCTCTGGCTTTTCACCGGGCTTTTTGTTTGTTTGTTTGTTTTGTTTTCCTTCTCACTGAATTTTATGATGCATATATTTTAAAAAAAATTCTATAAGATCACAGGAAATTCCCTTTTCTGTTTTGTTTATATACTAAACTGTATATACTGTTTCTGTTTTTGTTTATATACTAAAATTTTTTTCTGCCTTAAAAGGATGAGATCAAATTGCTTCCCCCTCCCCCCAGATTTTCAATTCTCTGGTCAAAAATGCTTCCGAAGAAAGTGTGTTTAGACCTGCTGTTAATTGCAGAGCCATGTGAATTTCCGTGTGCTGATAATAGACCCCCTTCTCTGAGGGCTCCCCGGCTTCCCCATCCCCCTCAGTCCCCAGGGGCTATAATCCTAAAATCTCCCAGAAAGCCTGTTTCAGTTGGGAGAAAAACAAAAAGGAAATACAGCAAACCTTTCCCCGGGACTTTAGAATGGCTCCAAGTGGGAGGTGTCAGGCCCGTGTGCCTGGAGCTTGTGGACAGTGGGGCTCTGTCCCCTGTTATCTCTCCGCCTCTTCTTCCCCAGGGAACAGTGTCCATTGTTTTTACTCAAGAGCTGTAGGAGCAGTTGATTGTTTGTTCTCTAAACCTGCTGGCTGGCTGGGGCCCCAAGGTCCACTGTGTCCTGGTTTATGACCCTTGTTTACTCTCTGGGCTTCCTGGAAGCCCCAACTAGAAAGGAAGGAAAAATAATCCTTTCTTCTTGTTCTCCTCCTCCTCCTCCTCCTCCTTCTTCTTTTTCTTCCTCCTCCTCCTCTTCTTTTTAAAATTGAGACAGGGTCTCACTATGTAGTTGTGACCAGTCTGGAGCTCACTATGTAGACCAGGCTGGCCTCGAACTCAGAGATTAAAGGAAGGAACCATCAGGCTGGGCTCTTTTCCTTTTAAGCCTAGACTCCTCTTTTTCCTCTGCGTTAGGGAATCTGATTTCAGATGAGGGGCATAGGGGGAATTCTTGCTTTATTGCATTGATATTAATGCTGGAGGATTGAACCTAGGGCTCTGGTGTTGGAGGCAAGCACTTTACCACTGAGCTACACCTCTGTTTACTTTTTATTTGGAGGCGAGAGCTGGCTCTCCACTCTGTATCTCAGATAGTCTTTGAACTTCTAATCCTCTTGCCCCCGGTTGGTTTTACTGATCTCAGGGGATAGCAGCTCCTTATAGGTTAACGGTATTGTCCAAGCCCTTGGAGCCATTGTCTTTTCCCAGGTGAGGGAGGAGGGAGGAAAGAGAAGTGGTGTCTACCGATTGCCGAGCCTGTTTCTCACTAGCTCAGTGCTAGAGTGCTTGCAAGGACAAAGTCCTGGGTCTGGTCCCCAGCACTGAAAAACAAATGACATACACACAAAAGAGGCAAGCCCCATAGCAACCAAGGCCCCCTCCCACTCTTACTATGGAGCTAAAGGCCAGGCCTTCTCGAGGGTCCCAGCTTACGGTGCACACCCACCGTGCAGAGGGCCTGCCGCCACTCCTGGCAGCGGGATTGCGGCCAGGAGGAGTCCCCTGGCAGAAGGAGAGTTTTTCAGGTGACTCAGAGGAGAGCCAGTGTGACGAGCCACCACACTGTAAATGTCCCTTGTTTCCTGGGGCTGTTTGGACAGTTGCCAAGGCACCACCTGATGCTGCTGGGCATCAGCTTTCGCTAGATCAACACTTCCTCCTGTGGCTCAGGTGCGACGTCCCCGGACACAAAGGCTGCATTGGAAGCGGCCACAAAGAACAGGGGCCGCTCAGGTGCATGCCAGCCACAGGACCGTGTGGACAGCGTGGGCTGTCTGCGGCACGCCAGGGACGGGGAGGAGGTGGCGAACCGTGTGAGTTCCTGCTTCCTCAGGGAAAGCTGGGAGCCCATGTGGCCCCTAAGGCTTTGGAGAGCTCCCAGGTTTCCATCTGCTTAAAGAGAACACAGGGAACCAAACAGCCTGAGAGGTGGTTGTTTTTCTCCGGTGCTGTTTGCATTTTACAGTACCATAAGCTGTCATAAAGAAGGCAATCACAGCAGCTCACAAGTTCAAGCAGCTTACAAGTTCAAGGTCATATCCCCAAACCCACTCCCTGTCCCCACCCCACAGCCAAACTGTTCTAAGGACTGTTCCTGTGGTGTGACCACCTTATTGGTTACAATAATGACCATAGGGTGTTTCCAAAAACTGCAGTTCATTTGTGGACATTTTGATGATGGTGTGATTGACATTCAGTAGATGCTGATGTGGGTTTTTGGATCTTACTGGCAGGAGCTTGTAGTTAATAGTCTTTTTTTTTTTTTTTGAGATTTATTTATTTATCTTTTATGTATATGAGGGCTCTATCTGCATCTACACCTGCACACCAGAAGAGGGCATCAGATCCCACTCAGATGGTTGTGAGCCACCATGTTGTTGCTGGGAATTGAACTCAGGACCTCTGGAAAAGCAGTTGGTGCTTGTAGCCACTGAGCCGTCTCTTCAGCCTCTATGTGGGTGCTTGGAATCAAACCCTGGTTCTATGGAAGAGCAATCAGGGCTCTTAACCAATGAGCCACGTCTCCAGCCTCACAGGAGGGCTACTTATAAAGTCAAATCTGTGTTTTCATTTTGTGTTATTTTATTTTGTTGGTTTTGTTTTGTTTTGTTTTTTGAGTCCAGGTCTTGGAGTGTGGCTCAGGTTGGCCTCAGACCCAAGACATTCTGGTCTTATTCTCCCAAACGGGAAGATCACAGGCCTGCACCATTTATTTGTTCATTTGTTTATTTTAGGGATGGAAATCTAGCCTCCATCCAGCCAGTCCCCAGCGTGGCGAGAAGTGAAATGAGCTGTGTGTAGACTGCAGAGGATAGCTTGCTATTTCTGTACTTTCTGGCTGACAGCTCTGGCAAAACCAGAAACAAACAATTCTTGTTTTCCAGATTTTAGTGGTTGAGTAAGGGATTGTGCAAGCAGGAAGAAGCCAGGAAGTCAGAGAAAAATATCCTTGCTGGAGAGACACACCTGCCTTGTGTCTCTGGGGTCTCTGGCTCTTCCAGGCCCACCCTGTCTGTCACTCTTGGCTGCTACATCTCGAACTTGCACTTTGCTCTGAAATTACCAAAATTTCTATATGTACAAGCTTTTCCTGGAGTCACTCATGCCTTCCAGATTAAATGCCTCCAGTGTTTTCTCTAGGCAATACTTTAAAATAGTGTTTTACAGGTGAAGAGCCTGTGAGTCATCAGAAAAGATGAACATACCACGGGATAGTTCTACAATGTCTGTCTGTTTATCTATGTATGTATCTATCGAGCTATCTGTCTGTCTGTCTGTCTATGTATGTATGTATGTATGTATGTATCTATCTATCTATCTATCTATCTATCTATCTATCTATCTATCTATCTATCTATCTATCTATCTATCTTCAGACTGGGTTCCCTCTGTAGCCCCGCCTCCCTCTTGCCTCATACTCCTGAGAGCTGGGACCGCCAGTGTGCATCATCATGCTTGGCATCCTGAGGTGGAATTTTACTCAGCAGGAAGAAAGGAACAGATGATGTTGGTGAATGCAGCATCGTGGACACATCTCAAGACATGTTGTTGGGCAAAATAAATGTATGTGTTGATTCCATTTATGGAGTTTGAGAACGCACAGAAATGTCAGGTGATAAAAAAAAAGTGTGAGATAGCTCAGCTGTTAAGGAATGCCAAGTCTAGTGACCTGCATTTAATCTCCAGAATCTACAAGATAGAAAGAGAAATGACTCCCAAAGTTGTCCCCCCAACCTCTACACAAGTGCTGTGACATATATGTACCCATATATATGTATGTATATATGTGACTATATATATATATATATGCACATTTGCATAATCAAGAGTGCCCACACACAGGTAAAATAAAAATTAATACAAACATTTAAAAAGAAAGCCCTGTATTGAGCTGGGTGTGGCGTCACAGGCCTTTAATCTCATCTAATCCCAGCACTCTGGATGCAGAGGCAGAGGCAGGCGGATCTCTAAATTCAAAGACAGCCTGGTGTACAAGGCAAGTCCAGGACAGCCAAGGCTACACAGAGAAACCCTATCTTGAAAAACAAAACAACAACAAAAAAGCCCAGTGTTGATTGCCTGGGAAGATGAATGGAAATTTTTAAGATTTTGGGTCCAGGTGCATTGAACTCCGCCTTTAAGATTTGAATGTTCTATAAAGTGGAAATTAAACTTTAGTTAAAAAAAAATAGCATAGGCAAAGAAGGTGACAAACTAGTTTCTGTGAGGGAGAGGTCCAGAGCAATGGCTTCAGGTCTGGCTTGATCCGGAGTACAAATGCTGTCCCTAAAGTTTTCTTCTGGTCGCAGGGCGATGGTGGTGCATGCCTTACAGGGTTAGGCTTAGGATTCTCTGTGAGTTCTAGGCCAGCCTGGTCTACAGAGTGAGTTCTAGGACAGCCAAGGCTTCCTCTTTGTAGAGTCCATTTCTAGGGAGACTCTCCTACAGCGTTGTAGTCCCCTCCCCATTTTGAGGTATGGTCTCTGTGTGAGACCCGCAGTGATTCTCCTGCCTCTGAAGTGCTTGGGATTGTAGGTGTGCACCGCCACACCTAGCAAGGGCCGGCCGCTTGTTGATGAACTCTGATTGGCATCTATTCCCGCCCCCACCCCTCCCCAGGTCCAATCTTCGTTCCAGGGACTTGATTTCCAACCACCCAGGCAGGAATAAGATGTTCTTCCTCTTGGGAAGGGGGTGGGTGGGGGGAGTAAGGATGTATTTCCCTGAGCACACCAGGCTTTGGGGAGGGGAACGCTCCCCCAAACAGTGTGAGGTGAAGCCCAGAGGTCACAGGGTTGGCAAGTGGGCTCAACTGCTGCCAGGTAGGGGGGTTGTGTGTGTGTGTGGGGTCCTCCAGCTGCCCACTGTCCTCTTTGCCTCCCCATTGTAGGGCCGGGGTACTGTACCAGCCTCCGTGCAGGTGGCCAACACCTGGGAAATGGCCCGAAGGCTAGCAACAAGCATTGTCCAATGAACATTCTCTCTGAACTTGCTTTATGTTTGGGAGCTAGCTGTTTTGACTACCCTTTCAAAAATTTTAAGGCTTAGTTTTGTTTGTTTTTGAGACAGGGTTTCTCTGTGTAGCCCTGGCTATCCTGGAACTCACTCTCTCTGTAGACCAGGCTGGCCTCTAACTCAATAGAGATCCATCTGCCTCTGCCTCCCTGAGTGCTGAAATTACAGGCGTGCGCCACCACACCTGGCTACTTAAGGCTTATTTTTTACTTTCAAGTGTGTGTGTGTGTGTGTGTGTGTGTGTGTGTGTGTGTGTGGAGGGGGGGGGTGCAAGTGCCAATAGAGTCCAGAAAAGGACATTGGCTCCTCTGTAGCCTGGTGTGTGTGTGTACACGTGAGAGTGTGCTGGAACCAAAGGTGGGTCTTCAGCCAGGGCAGCAAGCCCTCTTAACCACTGAGCCATTTCTCTGGGACCCCTACATGTTTTAAGAGTAACTGAGCTGAACAGATCTCTGTAAGTTTGAGGCCAGCCTGGTCTACAAAGCAAGCCCAGGACAGGCAAGGCAGCACAGAGAAACCCTGTCTTGGAAAACAAGACAAGACAGCAATTGGAATGTCCAAATCTAGTTTTTGAGGGAACTAAATGCACTGGGATACTCGCTTCATTGAAGGTCTGCTTGTGGCTTGTTTTAACTTTGTTTTTTAAAGGAAGTCCTATGGGGTAGCGCAGGCTGGCTCTGTCCTCTTTGCTTGGCCTTCCCAGTGCTGGGATTACGGGCTGGTAACTCCGGCCTGGAGCTTACCGTACTCAGGGTTCTGACAGTTGGGGCTCCTCACGAGCAACAAGACAGGTGAACCCAGCTGTGCCTGAGTTCTAGGCCAAGCTGGTGTGAGGGCTGGCCGTCTGGTGACGTGGAAGGGGCAGTGAGCTGGTTCGAAGCCATTTGTTCAGAGACTCACTGTTAGACAAGACCAGAGGGCCAAAGTTGTCCCTCAGTGGTTGTGCCTCGAATCCTATCACAGCCACCAAAACACACGCGCACTCACACAGAAATGAGAAATGAGTGGTGGGTTTCTCGGGGAAAGGACTCACCCACACGCAGTAGGGGTTCCTGGGAGGCTCAGCCCTTTGTGAGTCCAGGCTTCTTTCTTGGGGGGCTAGGGGGAGGGTCTTGCCTACATTTACCTCTCAGGGAACTCTGCAGGCAGCCGAATGGATGGTTTTCGTCAGCTGCAGCGCCGCCCAGCATTCCTACCTGTCAGTAAGGAGTCGAGCAGGTTTGAGTCCAGTGACTCATCCAGTCCAATCCCCTGCATTCCTGTGCCTTATCTAGAAATTGGACCCTACGATTGTGGGCTGCTTAAAACAGAGATTCCAGAAGTTGGGTGAGGTATGGGAACAGGACAAAAAAAATAGTCTTCTTCATAAAGCATCCTTAAATGTGATAGCATTGGTGCACTGGGGCCTTCCGAGGCAAGGCGGATTTTCAGCCCCATCCTTCGCAGGAAATGCATTTTCCGTGGCTGGAGAAAGGTTTAGGAGCGAGAAGCACGTGCTGCTCTCGCAGCAGAGCCGGGTTCAGGTCCCGGCAATCGGCAGCTCATGGCTGCCTGTGACTCCAGCTCCAGGGGAGCTGACCCCTCTTCTGTCCTCACAGGCATTGCACATTTATGCACATACACAAATACAGGCAAACACTCGCACACGGGAAATGAAGATGAGCAAAACTGAAGACGTGTTAACAGCTTTGGGGGTTAAAGAAAGACATTGCGTCCCTTGAAAGGGTCTCCTGTAGCCCAGGCTGCCCCAGAAGTTCTGATCATCCCGCCCTCTCCTTCAGAGTGTTGGAACTGCAGGCGTGTGTGCACACAGGACTTCACGTGTGCTAGGCTAGGAACACCCCGCACCAACTCAGAACTGACCTTGTCCTTGTTTTTTTGTCATGGTTTTCCTGTCTAGTAAGGGCTGGCTTCAAACTCACTGTGTAGTCCAGGCTGGCCTTGAACACCCAAACCTTGTGTCTTCTAGACTCTTAAGTGCTGGAAACAGATTCCTCATTTCCAGTTTAAGCGTCAGGAATTAATGGTCTAAAAAAATTATACTTGCTTTATGATCCATTCCAACTCAGAGTTTTAATATCTTTGCAATTAAGAAGGTAGCTGTGGGGATGGAGAGATGACTCAACAGTTAAGAGCACCAACTGCTCTTCCAGAGGACTTGGGTTCAAGTCTCAGCACCCACATGACAGCTCACAACTGTCTCTAACTCCACTCCTAAGGGATCTGACACCCTCACACAGACATACAGGTAGGCTAAACAGCAATCCACAGTAAAAAAAAAAAAAAAAAAAAAAGGCAACTGTGTGCACCACCATGTGATATGAGCAATTTGATTTTTTAAAATTTTATTTACTTTTATTTTATGTGCATTGGTGTTTTGCCTGCATTGTATGTCCGTGTGAGGCTGGTGGATCCCCTGGAACTGGAGTTCCAGGTGGGAGCTGCCATGTGGATGCTGGGAGTTGAACCTGGGTCCTCTAGAGGAGTGTTCGTAACTGCTGGGCCATCTCTCCAGCACCACCACACCAGCAACTTGAATATAGGGGAAAGCATCATTATGGAACTGAAAACTGGGTGGGGTGGGAAGGTGGAACCTTTGTGCTGGAAGAATAGTAGTTCCCTCTGGGAAGAGAGAATGAGAAACTCCCGGAGAAGGAAGGTAACTCACTTCTCTCTAGTCCAAAGGCCACATTCTGGGGCCCCTGAGCAGGCTGGGCTGTAGATAACCTGCCTCTCCTTCCCAGGGGTCCAGACTCGGTGCCAGGGTGTGGGTCTCTGTGCGTGTGTGTGTGTGTGTGTGTGTGTGTGTGTGTAGGACAGGAAGGATTATTAGGTGTGAGGTTGTTAGGTGTAAGGTTCCTGAGTTGCCCTGTCTGAGAACACTGCCTACCAGAACACTCCCAGGGAGTAGCCACTGGCCCCACAGATAAGCCTCACCAAGGAATGTGGTCCTCACTCAGACCCCGCCCGTCTCAGCTAGGAGAGCACCATGAGGTTTAAATGAAACTGTTTACTGATCCGAAACCTGGTACGTGATAATGCAAAGACCCTAGGAGGGGCTAGTTGTAGAGCACTGGCTTAGTTCAGTTGCCAGCACCCCAAAAAGAAAAAGGAAAATAAATACCTCAAGAAACCGCAGGCAGAGAATCCGAGCAGATATGGATAAAGAAATCTAAGTGATCAGCCTATGAAAAAATGTTTACCCAATAATAATGCCCGACTCCTG
This sequence comes from Pachyuromys duprasi, assembly GCA_028658305.1. Classification (NCBI taxonomy): domain Eukaryota; kingdom Metazoa; phylum Chordata; class Mammalia; order Rodentia; family Muridae; genus Pachyuromys; species Pachyuromys duprasi. The sequence goes on from CM053758.1 coordinate 5,727,935, forward strand.
TGAGACTAAGTTTCTGGTTTTTCAAAGGTAAAAAATAATGGCTTGGGGGTAGGTCAGAAGGCTCAGCAAATAAAACTGATTTTTGACAACCCAAGACTGAGTCCCACAGGTTGACCTCTGACCTTGGCATTTGTGTCGTGCCGTGTGACCGCCGCCCCCAACAATAACAAATAGTACTTTTGGAAGCTAGGTATGATGATGTACACCTATAATCTTTCTTTTTGTTTGTTTTCTGTTTTGGTGTTTTTTTTCTTGAGACAGGGTTTGTCTGTGTAGTCCTGGCTGTCTTGGAACTCTTTGTACACTAGGCTGTCCCTGAACTAAGAGATTCCCCCTGCCTCTGGAGTGTTAACACCTGTTAATGCCCAGAGGCTGAGACAAGAGGATGGGTGTACATTGGAAGCTGACTTGGGCTGCACAGAGAGAGCCTGTCTTAAAACTAACCAAGAAACACATTTAAAACAAAACCTTTTGAAACCTAACAAATAAGATAATCAACCCAGTTTCAAAATGGGCAAAGGTTTTCAAGTCAATAACTTACCAGAAAAAAAAAAAGTGTAGAAATGGCTACAAGCCCATGAAAAAAGACTCAAGATTTTCTGGACTGGATTTCCACATTCGAGGGCCACCTAGGGAAGATGACATGGGATGAGAATTCTTACTGACTTAGTCAGGGCCTAAGGCCCCCAGAGATAGTCTCTGCAATGCCCAGCATGATTTGATTTGATTTTTTTTTTTTTTTTTTTTTTGTAGGAGAGGTGTGCAGTACTAGAATGGAACTCAGGCCTGGCACATGCTAGGCAGGCCCTCTGTTGTTGAGTCATATCCCAAAGCCACGCCAATGAAATAGTTGAATCATGGTGATATATACCACGCACACACCAGGATGGTATGCTGGCTAGTCTGATGTCAGTTTGGCACAAACCTAGATGTATCTGGGAACAGAAAGTGCCACCGTCAGACTGACTTGAAGACCAGTCAGGGGGGTGTTGCCTTGATTAATGATTGACAGGATACAGGCTGGCTTCCGCTCTAGTTCCCACCGTGACTAAGAGAGCGATGATGGATCATGACCAGAGAGCTATAGGATGAAATAAAACATTTCTCTCCCAAGCCGGCTTTTGGGCATGGTGTTTTATCGCAGCCGTAGAAACCTAAGACAGATGGCTACCATTAAAAAACAACAAAACAAACCAAAAAAACAACCACAGTAGGGTCTGGGGCTGCAGTTCAGTACTCGACTTACCAGAGAAGGGCTGGGCCGTGTCTTGGTTGCAGATACTTGCTAATGGGAATATAAAATCGAGTAATGGCTTTGACATTATCTGATAGTTTCTCACATGGTTGACATAGCGTTAACCACATAACCCCTAGGTAGATATAAAAAAATCAGCAATGGCTATTTAAAGAGCAACTTTAATAGAAAATGATATTTTAGGGGCTTTTTTTTTTTTTTTTGACAGGGTTTCTCTGTATAGCCCTGGCTGTCCTGAAACTCACTCTGTAGATTAGGTTAACCTAGAACTCAGAGACTCACTTGCCTCTGCCTCCTGAGTGCTAGGATTAAAGTAGGGTTAAAGGCGTGAGCACAGCCTAGCACACACACATACACACACACATACATGGGGTCCAGCGACTGGAGAATGGTTAAACAGAACAAATGTTGTATGCGTATGTAAGGATGAAAGAGTGAATTGGTGCGGGCTGTGATCTGGCTGAATTTTGAAAACAATATGCCAGGCAGGTGTGGGGCACTGAGCTACAAATCCAGAGCATAGGGAGCTGAGGCAGGGGGCCCACAGATTAACGCCAGTCTGGGCTGTGCACTAATACCCTTTCAAACAACAATGGAAGGAGAAGAGAAGTTAGTCCGTAAAGTGCGTGAAGAACTAATGCCCATATGTACACATGCGGGTGAGCAACCCCCCCCCCCCCGCATACTGAATAGTCCTATTTATGTGAAATATCTACAAGGAGCAAGTCTGTACAGAGCAAAGACAGCTGGCAAAGCTCAGGGATGAGGAATGGGTGCTAATGGATGCTCAGTTTCTTTTGGGGGTGCTAATAAGCTCCAAAATCAGAAATATGTGACTGCTGTGCGTAGCTGGGGAGATGTTAAGGAAGCAAATGAAAAACACTGACTGAGGCACTCTGTTGTTTACTCAGCTGGGGACTGAACCAGCTAAGCATGCGTTCCCCATCTGAGGGCCGTCTCCAGGTCCTGAGTGTTTTAAATGGTTGGGTGGGTGGCATTTTTGTTTTGTTTCGCCATGGGTTTTCACTGACACCAGGTTCTGGAACTCTTGACCCTCCTGCCTCAGCTGTGCTGAGATTACAGGTGTGTTCAGCTATGACTGGTCAAAAGGTCAACTGTAGACTTCTAAAACAATGATACAGTGTGCCTTTCAGCTCTCTAGCTGGATGCTATCAGATAGGGAAATATTTACACAAATGTAACTATGTACAGTTACTGTTTTGTTTTGTTTTGTTTTGTGGTAAGAGCACATTTGGGAATCTCAGATACAGTGTAAATCTTCCCTGTCTCTCTGTTATATTTTTTTGGCTTTTTCAAGACAGGGTCTCACTATGTAGCTCTGACTTTCCTGGAACTCACTATGTAGACTGGCCTAGAAAGCAAGAGATCCTCCTGCCTCTCCCTCCTGAATTCTGCCCGGCACATTGGCATATTTTTAGACTCTTAATACACTGACCACTCTACAAATTGCCTTGTTTCCATTTTCCCGCTCCACCACTGTTTAATTCGCTTATCTCTGTGTGTGGCAGTGAGTGGTGGGGTTCTTCATACACATGAGTTCTTACAGTGCTCCTCTTCATGTGTTTATTGTGTTTATCCTGTGGCGAATGACAGGCCACAGGATATTCCATCCCAACATCTCTTTCTTTCTCCTAAATGGGTGCGTGCTACAGTGTGTGTTTCTCCATAAAGTTCCTGAAAGGAAAATGGAGACTTAGTTGAGTGACAGTGAGCAGAAGGGTGTCCGCAATAGTAAATCTGAGTGTTCTTCTTTCCTGGGGCGGGGGAGGGTAGTTGGCTGGCTCTTGGGTAGCGCTAATGAGGGTCTTTACTGACTGCCCTAGAAATCATCTTAGAGGAAACACTCAAGATGTACAAAAACATACATTCCTATGTGTGTACCGGGTGAAAATACAGACTTGGCTGTGCACCTTTTTAGTACCTGCCTTGCACACACACAGATCCCGCCTAGCTTGGATTTCCAGCACTGTTACATGATTTTGTTGTTGTTGTTGTTCTTGTTTTTGAGACAGGGTCTCATTAGATAGACCAGCTTGTCTTCCAAATCACAGAGAATCTGCCTGCCCTGCCTGCAGCGCTGGAATTGATGGCATGCACCACCATGCCTGGCTCAACCCATTTTTTTTTTTCAAATTGGAGACTAAGAAATAATCTGATAATTCAACTATAGGGAAATTATAAGTCTTTTATAAAAAAAAATAGGCAGTGTTAATGCAGTCGTTTTGCATTTTTGTACAATTTTTTTGAACATTTGTTATTTTGGTGTTGTGCCGGTGCTATGGTGTGCCTGTGGAGATCAGAGGTGGTGTGGTTATTATTCTGGTGTTATGTGTGTGCCATGGTGTGGCCATGGAGGTCAGAGTTCAACCTGTGGAGGCTAGCACTCACCTTCCATCGCGTGGGTCCCAGGGTTTGAGCTCAGGTCCTCAGGCTTGGCAGGAGGTGCCTTTACCCAATGAGCCACCTCACCAGCCTCTTTGTCTTTATTTTCTATTTGTTTGTTTGTTTGAGATAGGATCTTGCTCTGTAGCCCAGGCTGGTCTTGAACTCACAGAGATCCGCCTGCCTCTGCCTCCATGAGTGCTGGGATTACAGGAGTGCGCCACCACCTTCCGGTGGGAACACTGTATTCTAAGGGGGATTTTTATTTACTTATTTTTAAGTCTATGATGGGTGTGGGCATGTGTGGCGGTACATGCACACGAGGGTAGGTGTCTGTCAAGGCCAGATGAGGGCGCTGAATCCCCTGAAGCTGGAGTTGAGAGGTGGCTGGGAGGTTGTTCGTGGGTGCTGGGAACTGAACTCAGGTCCCCTGCAGCAGCAGTGCAAGCTTTCAACCTCCATCTCTCCTGCCCCTAAGGGGAAATCCCAGAGTGCACAGTGAGCCGTGAGTTCTACAGTGCTGGAAAGGGTTGCGTGGCAGGCCCCAGGCTGCCTTTAGAGCGGCCGTGGGCTGGACTGGCCCTGGCTGGAGTCCAGGAGCCCAGCTCCTAGAGAGGCTGGTGAGGTTGGTGCGCTGTGCTCAGGCAGAGAGTGCAGACTGGTTCACCATCACTGCTTTCTCCATGCCGGATTCTGGAGATGTGGCCTGTTCTGCATAGTGGGCCCTTTGGAATGAGCTCTCAGGGTGTTGGTTTGAGCAGAGGAGCTGCAAAAAGATATCTACAAACAAACCAAAGTTGGTGCTTTTTTTTTTTTTCCTTTTTCTTTTTCTGTTTTTTTTTTTGGAACAGGGTTTTTCTATATAGCCTTGCCTGTCCTGGACTCGATTTGTAGACCAGGCTGGCCTTGAACTCACAGAGCTCCACCTGCCTCTGCCTCCCCGAGTGCTGGGATTACAGGTGTGTGCCACTGTGCCCCGTTACTTTGGTGCATTTTAATACTGGAAAGAAGGTGGTTTGTGCCTCTGTCATGATAGCAGAGAATGGACTGGCGCAGAAGACACCCACTCCCAGCGTCGGTTTGGGGGCTGTGTTATTATGATTTTTATGTTTTTATTTTATGGGTTCTCTTATTTTCTACACTGTCATTAAAAAAATGGGTTTTGAGATTATAACTGCCACATTTCTCCTTTCCCTTTCTTTCCTCCAAACTGTCCTATAGGCTCCTTCCACTCTCCCTCAAATTCCTGGCTACTTTTCTACTAATTGTTATTGCAAGCATATGAGTATATGTATACACATATATATTCCAAAATATAACCTTTTCAGTTGATATGTTACTGGTGTGTGTGTGTATATATATAATGCATAGCATTATATATTATTATAACATATAATATATATTTATACCATATCATATAATTAAAAAAATATATATGTACCTACACACACTCTCCGCCTGAGCACAGCACACCAACCTCACCTCTAAGAGCTGGGCTCCTGGACACTAGCCAGGGAGCTGAAAGCAGCCGGAGGTCTGCCAGGACCCTTTCCAGTACCTTCCCTACTCTAAACGCCAGCTGATGGGCTCCTCCTTGGGGTGAAACCCCCCCTCCCAGCATTCCACAGTGGCCTGTAGCTTTTTGTGTAGCACTTGCTTTTAAACTAGTTTATTTGGGGTGTTTAGGCTTCTACCTCCCTTCCAACCTTCCAGCCTTCCCTAGGAGAGAGAAGACTAGTGGGGAATGGGGCTGCAGACCCCTTTACTTCTCCCAGCTGTTTAGGATCCATGGGTTCTTTGGGGGCTGTACCAATCTCTGGCAACAGCAGATGCAGCCAGCAGTCTCCTCCAAGCCGCTGTGCCCCGAAGCATTTCTCCCCGTCCTTCTCTGGTCTCTTCAAGCTGCCATCTGCCACATGCCACACCTTCTCTTTCTGGGCTCTCATTTGCGCATCCTGAGAGCTCAAGACCACGCCCCTCTTCATGCTGAACTAGACAGGCCATTACCAGCTGGCAAAGACCACGCCCCACAGAAGGCAGTTATCAGCTTTGGACAAACTAAAGCCCCAACTAAAATCCCTCACTTGGGATTAAAACAAAAACATATTTACATAACATAACTGAGTTTACAAAGAACCCAAAATTTCCATCACGTCTTTGCGTGGTGTTGAGACCTCCCGGGCTTTCCCCTGTCCACTTTGCCTGTCCATTGATGTCCTTGTTCAGCTCATGTTTGGGAAGTCATGTTGGTGAGATTTTATGAGTTAGTTAAGCATATTTTCTCCCCCTGTTGTACAGAATGTCATCATTTTTGGTGTAACTGATCTCTGAAGGGATGTCTCTTCTTTTCCACTCAGGGTTGTAATCCCCTTGCACAAACTGGCCGGAGCAAGCTGCAGAATCAAAGGGCTGCCTTGAACCAGCAGATCCTGAAGGCTGTGCGGATGCGGACAGGAGCTGAAAACCTTCTGAAGTGGGTACCTCTGTTGCCTCGGCCAGGAACCCTGGCTCTCTGTCTGTTTGATGGACAGGCAGAGCCCACACCCTCGCCTGGCATCTAGCTTGTATACTCTGCAAGAGCTTCCAGTGCTCTTAGCTGCTAAAGCACATGTCCAGCCCCCAGTGGTAGCCACAGTCCAGTTACTGTCTTAGCATTTGCTTCTGCGCACGACTCCCTTCTCCGCTGCCCAGAGTTGTGCCTGGCGGAGAGAGTCGGTGCCTGGTGGACGTGTGTGGCCTGGATGAGGGCAGGAGGAGCCGAAAGGAAAGAACGGGGCATTTACATCACTAGCATCTACCTTTCTAATGAGGGGATTCATAAACAAGACTTGGTGGCCCATACCTGTGGTTCCAGCTACTTGAAGCGCTGAGGCAGGAGGATTGCTTGGACACCTGGGCAAAGCAGCAAAACCCTGTCTAGGGGGAAAACAAAACAAAACAAAACAAAAACCCAAAACCTGAGAGTTAATGAGAGGCGGAGCGGTTGTGTTGTGTTCACGCTGCCCTGCCGTGGGGATCAAATAGTTACTTATCAAAGCAGAGCTGGGTGAACCCTGCGGGCGTCTAGACAGCCGCCAACCCTCCCCACACCCTTAAGTGCAGTGTGCCAGCCTGCTACGGCTGCAGTCTCTTCCCTCAGCAGACAGCCTGTGGCTGTTGGCTCTCGCCGTCCCTCTTGTTGAGGTGGGGTCTCATTTCTAGCGCTGGGAGCACGCAGCGAACCCACGTCGTTTGGATGCCGTGGTAGGTGTGTGTGCTTTCACTTGCCACGCCAGCTCCCTCCCCCCCCCCCCCCCGCCGTCAGGGCCTCACAGGGTAGTCCTTTGGTTTTATGAGGCGGGGTCTCATACAGCCCAGGCTGGCTTAAAACTTGCTAGGTAGTCAAGGACGACCTTGAACTCCTGATTCTCCTGCTTTTACCGATTCGTGCTTGTGTGTGCGCATGCGTGCATGCCTGCGTGCGTGGGTGCGTCCATGCGCAGAGTATAACTTTGTGGAGTCCGTTCCCACCTTCTACCATGTGAAATCCTGGCGGTTGAACTGGCAGGTTGCTTGGCAGCAAGCACCTTTCCCTGCTGAGCACCTGGCCAGCCCTGCTGGGGAAACAGGGCTGGTCTGCGTGCCTTGCGCTGTTAACAGCAGCCAACAGGTTCTCTGAGGCCCAGGCCAGATGCACTCAAACTTACGGTCAGCTTAGCAGTTCTTTGACCGGTAGGTGGAGGGTGGTAGCTGGTAGAACAGGGCGGCAAATGATTCTCCTAGAGACTGATAAGCTTAAAGGAGCCTGGTTTAGAGACTGCTGTCTGAGGAAACACAAGGTATTTATTAATTGGACCTGACTGACAGCAAAGCTTCCTGAAATCAAGGAGGGCATCGGGCCAAGCCTCGCTCTGGGCCCACGGTGTCCCTGGCTGCTGCTACTAGCAACAGGTAATTACTGTCATACTTTGGGCATGGCCATCCTGCCCTCAGACTGCCAGATGTCCCGCCGAGATTCCGTGATGAGGCTGGAACAATTTACAATACAGGCAAGCGGGCATTTGGGGAAACGTGCCCAGAAACACGGGCTTGGAAATGAGGGTCCCAGCCGTTCACTGCACAGCCTGTGCGTGGGGAGGTTTCATGTCCCTTGAAGGTCCTCCCCTTGCCTGCTCCACATAGACCAAGAGTCAGTGAGCTTCCTGGGGCTTGCTGGGAGACAGCCCGGGAGATAGCCGGTACTTTGAAGCACCGCTCCGGCCTGGGCGCTGGCAGTGTCCTGCCCTCCCATTTGCTTTCCCTCCCTGGAGAAAGGTGAGGCGGAAACCAGATTGTATTTCCGAGACAGAGAGAAAGCAAGTTACCAGGCTGTTCGGTTCTAACGAACTAGTTTCTCAGTCACGGAACAGGCTGTTGAACCGTTCTGGTTAGACCTTCAGGTTGCCTTCTTCCACTGCTAGTTAGGCTCAATTAGGAGTACCACCCCTCTGAGGTTTCTGTGTGTCAGTGTACAAGCTGGTGCGTGAATGGGTGGGGGCGGGGGCCGGTGCTCCATGATGGGAGCTGTGGGAAATGCTGGCAGTACGCAGCATATAGCCCAGGCTGGCCTGGGACTTTGGGAGACTTTCCTGTCTCAGCCTCCTTAGCACTATTACAGCCCACGGCCAGTCTTTCCTTTTTTTCATTTTCTCTCTTTTCTCTTTTTTTAAGATAGGGTCTCTCACTATGTAGCCTTGGCTGGCCTGGAAATCACTGTGTAGCCCAGGCTGGGCCTTGGAGTTGTGAGGATCCTCCTGTCTCTGCCTCCTGGGTACTGGGTTGCAGGTGTTCCCTGCCACACCCAGGTTTCGTGGATGGGCAAGCACTCTTGCCAGCTCCGTCCTGTTTTTTGTCTTTGTTTCATCAAGGAAAAGAGTCTTACTTTGTAGTTCTGGCTGGGCCTGGAACTCAAGGTTCTCCCGCCTCTGCCTCTCCAGATTCCGGGATGTTATGCCTGGGCCATCATGCTAGGGTTTTAAAATCTTAGGATCGCTGAACTTTTAAATATCGGCAACCAGTTAAGGGGTAAAAAAGCAGCAGCGCACCGACAGCCAAGTGAACAAGTCACTCTGTGATGGCGAGGCCGAGGGTCAGGCTCGGGGGTCCTGGGCTCTAGTGAGTTAATGAATGCTGGCATGGCCAGCTCCAGGGGTCTTGGGCGTGGCTGTGCAGTGGATGCCCGAGTCCCCTTGGCCTTCAACTGATGCCCGAGCCTGTACCTGCCTTCTTCCCACACTGGAGACAGATCTTGATGCCTTAGCCAAGGGTCTGTACAGGGCACATCATGGTGAACACCTCCCCCACACATACACACTTGAACCCCTGGCAGAGTGGGTTGTGGGAACAGTTCTGGCAGTAGTGGTTAAGTTTTCCCAATATGGCCTCTAATGCACTCGAGAGACATGGAGTCAGCGTGGAGTCTGTTCTCAGAAGGAGAGTTTTACGAAAAGGTTTGGAAGAAATTGAAACCACTCTAAACCAAAAATAAAGAGCTAATGTTCAGTCATAGAGCACTGTGTACCACACAAAAATGAATAGGGACACATGGATCAGAATGTGAAACTACTATTTAATTTTTACATTGGGCTTTTCATTGCTATGATAGATACTTGAAAACAAAAACAAACAACAACAACGACAAAAAAAAAAAATGACTTCAAAGAGGCTGGATTTAGCTGGCGATGGTGGCGGACGCCTTTAATCCCAGTGCTCGGGAGGCAGAGGCAGGTGGATCTCTGAATTTGAGGCTAGCCTGGTCTACAGAAGGAGTTCCTGGATAGCCAGGGCTACACAGAGAAACCCTGTCTCAAAAAAAAAAAAAAAAAAAACAACAAAGAAACAAAACAACAACAAAAGAGGCTGGATTTTGTTAGCTTGTTGGAATTTCAGTCCGAGGTCAGCTGGATGCGTTGATTCTAGGCCAAAGGAAAGGAAGAATTAGCCTGGGTCAGGTGCCTGTGCCTCTTGGCAGCTGGGCCATAAAGTGTGATTGACAGGACAGGATAACATCTTTCAAAAGCCTGCACCAAGAGACTTTTCTGTAATCAGGCCTCACCTCCTAATGCTGCCACCACTGCTCCATTTTAAGGTACCTTTTATTCACCTGATTTAATTGTCATCTTGAAGGTTTACTGCTTCCATCTACTAACCTAGACCTAGTCCTGGAAGCTTCTAGCCACCATAAGAATCTAACCTAGGCCCAGAATGCTTTCAACCTCTGAGACTTAATACTGAGTGAGCTTACCATTTCTAGTTCTTTCTGAACTCTGGCTGGCTGGTTCAACTCAGCTGGTCTGGCTCAGACTCCTCTCCAAGCTGACTGATTCAATCTGGCTTCTCTCAGTTTCTAACTGAATTGCTCTGCTTGGCCTGAAACTAACTCTAGTAATCTGTTCTAATCTTTTGGCTCCTTCTCATTCTCTGGCTTGTTCTATCTTCACCCATGTTTAGCTTATTCTCTCTTCAATCTCTCTCTGTTAAACTTTTCTGTGCTTCTGAATTCCACAAACTGAACTGTCATGAACTCAGCTTCACTCCCCTCCCCTCCCCCGCCAACTCAATGAACTGCCTGAACAGAACTGACTAGAACTCAGAGATCGGCATGTCTCTGTCATGCTGTGTGTGATTAAACCATGCCTGGACTTCAGTTTTTCTATACTTGAAACTTGCTCTATACCAGTCTGGCCTTGGACTCAGATATCTGCTTGCCTCTGTCTCCTGGCATTACAGGTGTGTCTGTATTCCAGCCAGATCACACAGACCTAGAAGGTCTTTGGTGTGATCTCTTGCCAGAGCAGCCACGTTCTGAACTAAAATTCCTCTACAGCCCCAGAATCCCATCACGTTATGAATCTATTGGTGGGCAAATGTTGATGAAGTCAGAGAGCTGATTCCCACCCTCACAGGGAGTCCTGGTGGTGGTGTACCTTTTCTGGCCAAGAAAGGGCCAAAACACTCTTTGCCTGCTGCTTCTCAGACGTAGTTCAGTTGCCAGGCCACAGCAGCCTCAGGGAGACGCACATTGGAGTGCTGCTGTAGAAAGGCCAAGTTCCTCTGAAAAGGTCCACCGAAGCCGTTTGTTTTCATTCAGAAAAGCAGCCTGGGTACACAGCCAAGGAACCGGCAAACTCAAGCCCCGTCCTTGTTCCCTGACCTGGGCCTGATGGGTCTAGATTTGTCCATCTCCAGCCTGGCCCAGAGATAGCTGGGAACATCCACCATCTTGCCTAGGCTCACCATATTTGAGAATGCTTCTTCCACCAATGAGTGGACGAAAAATCTCACCTGTTCTAGGAACAGCTCAAACTTCACATTGATTTCTGAGTCATCTTTGTCCCCGAAGGTCAAAGAGTCCTGAAAACAAAGCCCAGACCCCCCCTGGCCACCAGCATCTGATGGGAGTCTAATTGCTTCACCATCATGCACTAAATGTTTAATCTCCACTGCCGCCCCAGCTGTCTTGGCATTTTTATCAAGATCAATTGACCGTGAGTGCACAGATATATCTCTGCAGTGCCTGTTCCGTTTTATTCTCTGTCCTCGGACTAATCAGTACCATGTTGTGCCAGTTTTGGCTTTGTGTTCACCTTTTAATTTTTTTTTTCTTCTTATTTTCTTTTCCTGAGACAGGGTTTCTCTTTGACGCCCTGGCTGTCCTGAACTTGCTTTGTAGACCAGGCTCTCCTCAGACTCAGGAGATCCGCCTGCCTGTGCCTCCCGAGTGCTGGGATTGAAGGCGACTCCAGCACGGCCCACTGATAGGAGTGACTTTTTAAGTCAGTGCGTGTCCTCCAACTTCACTCTTCTTTCTCATAATCATTTTGGCTCTTTTTGGTTCTTTGCATCTTCAGATAAATTTTAGGATACATTTCCTTTTTTTTTTTTTTTTTTTTTTTGAGACAGGGTTTCTCTATAGCCTTGGCTGCCCTGGACTCACTTTGTAGACCAGAACTCACAGAGTTCTACCTGCCTGTGCCTTCTCCTGTGCTGGGATTACAGAAAAGTCTCTCCCTCCCCCACTTAGGAACAATTTCTTGCCTCTTTCTCTCTCCTTCTGTGCCTTCTTATTTCCCCCGTTCTTCTCTCTGTGCTAGGGTTCAGCGCATTATGCTGCTGGGGTTGTTAGGTAAGCTGGGCTTGATGGCTCAGCCTATCGACTCAACACTTGGGAGAAAGGAAGGAAAGAAGGGAGAGTTGAGAGTCTGCCTCAGTGATACAGAACTTGTCCGGCATCTACAAAGCCCTGCGTTCATCCCTAGCACTGAAAAAAGGAAGAGAAAGCCAAAAAACTTCAGAGTGGCTTTATTTGCTCTGTTCAGAAGAGGAAAACAAACGGTCTTTCGCCAGTAAATATGATGTTAGCTATCAGCTTTCATGGATAGGTGCCCTTTGTGACAGACAACTGGGAGCCACCTGATGTGAGTTCTGGGAATCCAACTTCGGGTCCCCTGCAAATCGTGGTATGGGCTCTTAAGCACTGAGCCATCTCGCCTGTCTTATGCGTGATTTTATTCATGGTCTAAGCTTTTTTCGATTTGGTGAGTCAGCCGGACTCAATTACCAAGGTGGGTCTGAAACCCTTAGTCCTCCTGTCTCTGCTTCCCAAGTGTTAAGGAGATAATTTATGACCTGTTAGTGGGTGATGGAGAGAAGGGTTATTTGGTTTTTGGTTTGGGTTTTTTCAAGGCTAATTTCTTTCAAAGATCTCTCAGGATGCCAGCATGCCTATGCCTAGGTCCAACCCTTAGTTGTCCAGCAGCTTCCCGTGTTGCCAGCCACATCCCAGGTCCATTTGCTGGCTGGTGTGGTCAGGATGGTGCTGGTACCCAGGGTCTCTGAGGTTGCTCATCTGATAACCATCCCCTGAGATTCCTTATAAGGATTGCTCAGCAAGGACACTGGCTGAAAGTCTCTATCTCTCCACAGAGTTGCCACGAACCAGAAGGTGCGGGAACAGGTTCGCCTGGAGCTGAGCTTTGTCAACTCTGACCTGCAGATGCTGAAGGAAGAGCTGGAGGGGCTCAACATCTCCGTGGGAGTGTACCAGGGCACCGAGTGAGTGAGCAGTGTGTTCCAGATGCTCTCTAAGCTAGACAGCGTGTCTGCATCCAGGATGCTACACCGAGCTGGGGTAGTGGACCAGCCAGCACTGCTGGGGTAGAAGGGATGAACTTGTGAGCTTTGTAGGGACAGAACTGGAATGTGGATTAAATGCCAAAAAGCATAAACTGCTTTGATGTACATACTACACCCTGAAAAATGGGGGACCCATCTGAATTCCAGTAGAAGATGGAACAGTGGGGGATCCTTCAGAAATGGGCCCTGAATGCTGAGATTCAAAACCGTTCCTCAGGGGCTATTTGAGATATAGATACTCAGGAAACCTCAGAGATGCCTCTGTTAACTGTAGGTGAACCATCGGGGCTGGGGTGGAGGAACACCCATGTAAAAAAAGAAATAAGCAACAGGGTCTGGTAGGTTGGGGCAACAATCTCAGCTAATCATAAGCTGAGACAGGAAGATTGTAAGTTTGAGACCAGCCCAGACTACATAACAAGATACTGTGCCAAAATAAAAATAAAATGGGCAGGTTGTGTAGTTCAGTGGTAGAGCCCCTGCCTAGAATCCCCCAGTGAGGGGCTGGGGTGTGGCTCAGTGGTAGAGCCCCTGCCTAGAATCCCCCAGTGAGGGCCTGGGGTGTGGCTCAGTGGTAGAGCCCCTGCCTAGAATCCCCCAGTGAGGGCCTGGGGTGTGCCTCAGTGGTAGAGCCCCTTCTTAGAATGCCTGGTATGGGGGAGGGGTGAGCGGTAGCACAAGGCCCATTCCTGAGTGTCACAACAAAATAACCAAAATGCCACTTCAAGGAAGTGGTTTCCATGCTTTATATGCAGGGAAGCTGTGCCTTCTCAAGAAGCGGGTGAGCCTAAGTGGAAACAAGAAGTAGTTTCCTGCAGTAACAGAAGGAAGATGCTAGAATGTTGAGTTACCTTGGAATGTATATTTCCTAATACTAATCCTTTTTATGCCACCTGGGGCCTCTTCAAAGGTCAAAGTAAGCATTCAATGCCTGGAACCGTGCTGGCTGTTTGGCCTTTGACATCTGTGCTTGTCTTGCTTACCTGTGTGCTCCTAATGCAGTTTCAAAAATCCAGTGAGAGCAAACAACAGCCCCCTAACACCCCTTCCGCAAGGTTCTCTCAGCCTTGCTCTCGTTTTAGATCCCATGGTAAGCTAAGGGGCTCAAGCGGTCCAGGCAGGGTGGTGTGCACAGGCAGTCTGCACAGCCTGCCCTCCTATTGCTCTGCTGAAGAGCAGGGGGCTGTTCTTCCTACAAAGTGGGCGCCTTCAGCCCCACGTGGCCACTCCTCACAGTAGCTGCAGTTAGTGGCCTGTGTCACTGGAAAAAGACACGAGGATTTCAGGTGACACGTTGCATGTTTTCCAATTGTGCCCTTCTTAGTGCCTTAGGCTTTTCAATGAGTCCGTGAGGTGGGCAGAGAACGCATGATGTCAGTGTGCAAATGAGAAAACTCAGAACGGGCCAGGCCACGGAAAGGTGTGCATATGCCACGCTGGGCTTGAAGGTACCCTAGTATCTTGAGTCTTCAGGATACCTGTGGTCCCTCTTCTCATTGGGCCAGTCATTGAGCACAGGAGGCCTTGGGGTTTCGGGGCATGAAAGACATAGACTTAGCAGCTTCTGCCAGGGTTCAGCCTTCCGGGAAGGCTTTGGGGAGGCCACATACCTGGGTTGGGGCTCACCTGTCTTTCACACCATTGTGCCACAGGGGCAGTTTCAGCTTTCAGCAGTGGTCCACGCAACCCTGCCCAGCATTCCTGGCCTTCCCCCCATGGGCTGGGCTCACTAGCCCATGGAGGTCTCCTGTTACAGGTCAAAGAGCTAAATCCCTATTTGCAAAACACAACACTTCCTTCTGGCCCTACCCTTAGGAATGTAGGTTCAGGGAGCAATTGCAGGTCAATCTGCCAGGTGACACAGTGGCCTTTGGTGGGTATGTTCAATAAGGCACGTGGTGTGACGAGAGCCTTGAGAGCCCTGAATTCTAGCATGGGTGATGTTGGGGGCACAGGGGGGGCACTAGAGGGAGGTCCAGTGTAGTAAAGATGCACACAGGGAACGGGGCAGTGAGAACACCAGGAATGGGCTTCCTGCACGTGGGCCGCCCTAACGTTAACCCTAGCACAGTCGCCTGTAGAGGGCAAGTGAGAGATGAATTGGACCAACACAGTAGAGCTCTATTGAGTGAGGCTGTCCTGTCCAGCCTCTTAGGATGCTGAGAGCCGTTTTCAAACAGAAGGGAGGGGTACTGGGATGGGGGTCTGGGACCTGGGCAGGCTGTTGGAAACGAGGCCATGGGTGCAGAGGGGCTGGTGTGGGGCAGGCTGTTCACGAACCTTGTGTGTTCTCTCCAGGGAGACCTTTGCCATTCCTCTGATTCCTCTCGGACTGAAGGAAACCAAAGAAATTGACTTTTCGGTCGTCCTCAAGGTAAACCTCCAACTCTGGGTGCTAGGCTCAGGGGGTGGAAATGAAATGGCACGTTCATTGTGGTGGCTTCAGGCGCCATGATTCAGATGTCAATTGATGTCTGCTAGGTGACCCTGAGACCTCATTCAACCACGCACTAGGAGAATTTTGTGTATTTGCTTCTTCTGAAACTCTTGCTGTCATCTCTGGTGGCTTCTGACACCCTGTCTGTCCCCTGTGTCCTGGGAATGGAACCCAGGACCTTGTGCATGCCAGGCAAGTGCTCTACAGTGAGCTGTGTTCTTAGTCTGTCCATGGTGACTGTTTCCTTTTGTGTGCCTGACAGAAGGCAGATTGTACTCTATTTTGCTGTGTATTTTAAAAAAGATTATATTTGCATTTATGTGTGTGTGTTCTTGCAGACAGGTGGACATGCAGCCCTCATGGGCATGTGGAAATGAGATCACAGCTTGCAGTTGGGTGGTTCCTTCCATCTTTTGTGTCCCAGGAATAGAACTCAGGTAGACAGACTTGGCAGCAAGTGCCTTTACCCTAGACATCACCTCACTGTTGTTCTTTGACACAGTGTCTCTATATAGCCCAAGCTGGCATATACATGAGGTGGCCTTGGAAGCCGGCTGGAGGGGATAGGATCCCTGGAGCCAGAGTGACAGGCAGCTGTAGGTTGGCTAATGTGGGCGCTAAGCTACCCAGATCCTCTGTAAGAACAGCAAGGGCTTTAACCCTGTAGTCCTCACTAGCTGCTCAAAATGTACCTTTTGTGTTAGTTAGTTAGTTAGTTAGTTAGTTAGTTAGTTAGTTAGTTAGTTAGTTTGAAATAGTGTTTATCTGTGTAGCCTTGGCTGTCCTGATCTCACTTTGTAGACCAGGCTGGCCTCAAACTCACACGGATCAGCCTACCTATGCCTCCCTGAGTGCTTGGATTACAGGAGTATGCCAACATGCCCAGTTTCAAAATGTATCTTTTTTAAAAACTTTATTATGTATACAATGTTTTGTCTGTTTATACACCTGCACGCCAGAAGAGGGCACCAGATCTCACTATAGATGTTTGTGAGCCACCATGTGGTTGCTGGGAATTGAACTCAGGACCTCTAGAAGAGCAACCAGAACTCTTAATCGCCTCTCCAGGGCCCCCAAAATGTATCTTTTGAGAACAGTTGGTTAATACTTTGAAAACATCTCTCAAACAGAGACTGCCATCTCTTGTTATAAATAATCCTTCACCAGGACATCTAAATTACTATTGTTATTTACAATGATGATAATCATTGTTATTATTATTATTACTATTGTTATTTTTACTACTACTTCTATGTGTATGGTGTTTGCCTGTGTGTGTGTGTGTTTGTGTGTGTGTGTGTGTGTGAACACACACATGCAGTATCGGTACTGGCCAGAAGAGGGTGGTAGATCCCTGGAACTGGACTTAAAGATGGTTGTAAGCCTCGGTGCTGTGGGTGCTGGGAAATGAACCCAGGTCCTCTGCAAGAGCAACTCTTAGCCACTGAGCCATGTCTTCAGGCCCTCCAGGGTTTTGTTGTGTCTCTTTTCCCCCAAACACAAACTACAGCGAGACAGGGTTTCTCTGTGGAGCCCTGGCTGTCCTGGAGCAACTCATTCTGTAGACCATGCTGACCTCAAGGCAGGGACTCAAGGCATATGCCACCACACCCAGCACCCACGACTGTTGTTTTGTTTGGTTTTGTTTTAACTTCTGCTCTGCTCTGTTCAAATCCAAGCCGCATCCCTGTGAGAGGGTGTGTACTCCATTTGGAGAAGGGCAGATAGTAGCAATTTAGACCCGGAGGTCATCAGAAAGGGTGATTTTTCTGAGTGGCAGCTGCCTTCTGCTGCCCTCTCACAGGTGCTGGAGCTTCCTGGTGTGACCTGCCATTGCTCTGTGGGTCGGTCCGCATGCAGGTTTGGAGGGATGCCTTTAGTTGTGTTTATGGCTTTGTTTCTTTAAGGTTTAGCTTAGCGGCAGAGTTACAGGAATGCAGGCATTTAAAAAGGAGACTTGTGTCATAGAAACCTGGGGATTTTATGGCATCCAGTAGAGCTCCAAACAGGTCACGTGCCAAATTCCACATTAAAGAGAGTAAGAAAAAAAAAATCCCATGTCGTGGACATGGCCAACCACTGCTCAGCTGAGGTTTCCAACCATGTCATTTTAGCCTAAAAGGGAGTCTACAGATGTCAGTCATGCAAAAGTGAGACCAGTTAGCAGACTTTCAATTTTCTCCATTCCACATTTATGCTTGAGAAAAACGCAGCCCCCGCAGGAGTGGCCGGCTGGGTGAACTTGATCCGGGCAGTTCCATTTCAGACCTGCCCCGAGTTTCCTTGGAATGTTAGGTCAGGCAAGCTTCATGATGTGATTTGCTCTATTTAAAGGCCTAGGCTTTAAAGACTCCATATTCCTTAGCACGCAGCCCCGGGCCTAGAACGTGTTCCTCGGTAGAGCGCTGGCCCAGCATGTGTAAGACCACAGGCTATATTCCCAGTGTTAGGAGACGGTGGTGGGCAGTGCCATCAAAATTAATTCCTTTCCTGGGCAGTTTAAGGATCTTTTGGTTTCCTTTGATTTGGTTTCTTGAAGTCAGTCATATGTGGCTCAGTCTGGCCTTGAACTCCTGGTCCATCTGCCTCTACTTCTCAAGTAGGCCTTCACACCTAACTTTCTTCACTTTGTTTTAGCAATACTGGAAATTGGACCCCGGGGCTTCTTGGTGGCTCATTTCCAACAGCCACTTTTGCTTTCATTTTCCTTTGAGACTGTGTCTGTGTAGCTGGTCCATCACCTGGCAGCTAGGATTACAGGTGCACGCTTCCCACACCTGTCTGCCCCACATAAGTGCTTCCCTGAAACTGATTTCCCCCAAAATGTTGATTTTATTTTTTCACTTGTGACTTTCAGTTCAGTTTTTAGTCTGTGTGTTTGTATGTGTATGTGTTTTTTCAGCCGTGCTTACCTGTGCATGTATGAGGTTAGAGCTAGGTGTCTTCTTCTGTCCTGTTCCGCCTTATTTTTTTAAAATGATACTACTAACTCTTGGGGTATTCCATATATTCATACAATGTATTTTGCTCATATTCATCCTCCTTCTCCCAGATCCTCCCAGATCTACTCCCACTCCCCCACCACATCCCAAGTTGATGTTTTAATTTTTAGAATCCTATCTGAACTGCCCGTAGACTTCATGGATGTGGGGCCACCCACAGGGTCATGGGGGGGGGTCTCCTAGCAGCCACATCCTTAAAGAACCACCCTCCCTCCCCCCAGCTATCCGTTGTCGAGAGATTCTCAGGTAGGGGTGGGGGCTCATGCCCTCCCTGCTCTACAGGAGTGTTGACTGGCTTGATCTTGTGCGGGTCCTTATGCAGGCAGCCACAGCGTCCATGGGTTCACGAGTGCACTGGCCATCCTGGTCCTCCCTTGGTCTAGTCTTCCCCGATCCACCTCATTGTTGTGAGACAGGGTCTCTCACAGAACCTGGAGCTCACTCAACATTTTTTTTTCCCCCTTTCAGAGTAGCAGGCCAGAGAACCCCAGTGTCTAGTTATCTGGACCTCTCCCCCAGACATCGGGGTTCCAGGCATGCGCCAGAGCACCAACTTTTATGTGGGTGCTGGGGACGCAAACCCAAGTCCACGGAGTCACCCCCTCCCCCGCCCCATGGTGGTTTTGTCCTACATTTTATGTGTTTTTATTTCTTTCATGGCTGTTCTGTCTGCCTGCCCCATGTGTGTACCTGCTGTCCATGGAGGCCAGTAGGGGCCGTCAGAACCTCCAGAGCTGGAGTTAGAGATGGCTGTGAGCCACCACGTGGGTGCTGGCAATTGAACCCAAGTCCTCTGCAAGAGCAGCCATGTGTCTTAACAGCTGTGCCATCGCTTGAGCCCCCACCCCCAACTTTTATACATTAAATTTTAGGCCACTTTAGTCGATTCTTACTAATCTAGCAATGTTCCAGTTGCTGGTCTTGGGCTTTATACTTTTTTTTTCCCCGAAAGAATTTTGTACCTTCTTTTTAAATAGTTACATCATTTTCCTAAATTTCTTGCCTAGAGGATGCCCAGCGACAGTGAGGAACCCAGTGGCAGAAGCCTTTGCTTTGTCTCCCCTCTTCCCCAGGCATGGCTTGTATCCCCAGCTTTCCCCGGGGCGCTCGAGACGCTGGCCCAGGCCTTGCCAGTGCCGCAAACTTCCTCAGCTCTCATGAAGGCCAGAAGGTGCTGCCGTGGCAAGATGTCCCAGCACTCAGGAGGCTGAAGCGGGAGGGTCACAAGTTCTAGACCAGCTTGGGCTTCCTAGTGAGATTTGTTTAAAAAAATAAAGAAGCCAGGAAGACACTTAGAATTCTGTCACAATCCTGTTTTATTTTTATAAGCTGAATATGAAGTTTCTCTTAATTTCTTTTTTTTTTTTTTTAATTTTAAGTGTAATCGCTCTGTCTCTCAGCAGAATTTCAGGCTAGATTTGAACTCACTATGTCGTTGATGACCTTAACTTCTGAAACTCTTGGTTTTTTTCTCCCATGAGGTGTTAAGGGCCAACAGGATGGCTCAGTGGTTAAGATCTAGTACTGCTCCTGCAGAGGACTGAGTTTGGTTCCCAGCACCCACGCTGAACAGTTTACAACAGCCTATAACTCCATCTGCTGGGGTCACACCACCTCTAGCCTCTGAGGGCACCTGCTCGATGAACATGTGTGTGTGTGTGTGTGTGTATGGAGTATGTCTGCACATGTACATACCTACATGCCATTTGTTTTTTTAAAAAAGGTGAATCTTAAAAAAAAAAAAAAACAAAGCAAAACAAAACCAAACCCTGGGGGGGGGGCATCATGACACACACCTTTAATCCCAACACTTGGGAGGCAAAGACAGGTGACTCTCTGTGAGTTCAAGGGCAGCTTGGCCTACAGAGTTCTAGGACAACCAGGGCTACATAGAGAAACCCTGTTTAAAACACAAACCGGCAGAAAACAAACCTGGGAATTAAGTAAAGTCTTGGCTTGCCTTGAACACATGAATAATATTTTGCTTTGGAGGATTATAAACCCATTAGAAGTCTTGTTGTAGAATGTCCAATGACCCATGAAAATGGCTGACGTCTTACCAAGTTGTAAAGATGAGCACACCTAAGTTATTCAGTAGATCCCATTTGTGTAGAGTTGGTATAGGTGTAGTGTATGTTTGTCCAAAAGATGTGTGTTTCTGTGCCTGGCACACACAAAAGGCTGAGGAAGATTCTCAAGAATCCAGTGTATAAAGACAGGCCCTGTGGGCATGTGTCTGTAATCTCAGTCCTCAGGAAGTGAAGGCAGGAGGATCATGAGCTGGAGGCCAGCCTGGGCTACATGGCAAGACTGAATCAGAAACACATGCAGAAAAATAAAGAACCGGAAAACAACCACAAAAAAATCTCACAGAGATTTGGGGAAGCATGGCCCATGTTTGATCTTGTTAACCTCCATACGACACTTGCAGAGAATTTCCTAGGAGCATCCACCGGGCCCCATGTGTGACTCTTAGGTTCTTTCCCCTGTCATCCCTAACATTGTTAAGTTCAGGGTGAGTGTCTCCCTATCTGAAAACCCAAAGTGCCTCAAATTCCATAACCTTGATCAGTGATAATAGCAATTCCACACCATTAAACTCCCTACACTAAATTTCTTAAAGCATTGTATAAGATCACCCTCCAGCTTCACATACAAAGTGTGTATATAAAACAGGACCCTGGAGCTGGTGTGATGTCTCAGGGCTTGCAAGCATCGCCTGCTCTTGCAGAGGACCCTGGTTCAGTTCCCAGCCCTGGAAATGGTGCCTCACAACTATTTGTAACTGCAATTTCATGGGATACAGCTCCCTCTTCTGGCTTCCTTGTGCACCAGGCATGCCTGTGGTGCATATATATATATATACACACACACATGTAGAAAAACACTCATACTCATTAAATTATATATATATATATTTTTTTTCAAGACAAGGTTTCTCTGTGTAGTCCTGGCTGTCCTAAAATTCACTCTGTAAACTAGGTTAGCCTCAAACTCAGAGATCCCACTTGCCTCCAGAGCACTGAGATTAAAGGCCCAGCTATAAAAATCCTTTAAAAAGGAAAAAATAAATCCAATACTAAATTTTAGGTTTAGATCTGGGTCCCAAACATTGCACGTGCATACAACTCACCTGAGATCTGGAAAAGTCAGAGGCAATAACAGCTCCAAGCTGTTCTTCCAGCTGGCATGTTCTTCCAGCTTGTCTATACTGTTAAGTCTGTTGTGGTTGCTCATTTCCCTGTGTCAGTATGAGGCCAGTGAAGGAGAAGCATCTTCAGACAGTGCCTGGCCTACAGCAAGTGTCCGCCAGTGTTTGTTGAATGACCATATGAGCTTGGTGCAGCTGTCAAACAACAGGTTGTTGTGCACTCAGTTAAAGGATTGCACTGGGGTATCTCACTTGTCTAGCCATTGCAGCCATTGTCACAGAGGTCCCTGTCACATCCTGACCTCCTTAGGCCCAGGCTTCCTTGACTCGGAAGGCCATGTGTCCAGGTACCGAGGCAGCATATAGATGGAGGTCTGTCAGAAGTGCTTGACTTAACTGTTACAGAGACATTTTCTCATTCAGTTGTTTTCTTTGCATTAAAAAGTATTATGTTTTGATAGGCATGGTGGTGCATGCCTATAATCCAGCACCCTGGTAGGCAGAGGCAGGCTCTGTGAGTTCGAGGCCATCCTGGTCTACAAAGTGAGTCCAGGACAGCCCAAGGCTACACAGAGAAACCCTGTCTCAAAAAAACCAAAACAAAAAAAAAAGCTTTTATTAAAAAAAAAAAAATAGAGTATGTTAGCCAGGCAGTAGTAGCGCATGCCTGTAATTCCAAAACTCAGGGAGGCAGAGATAGGTGGATGGATCTCTGTGAGTTCAAGGCCAGCCTGGTCTACAGAGTGAGTTCCAGGACAGCCAGGGCTACACAAAACCAAACAAAATAGAACAAAAATAGAGAGTGTGTGTGGTAGTGGCTTGTGCCCTAGGAAGCTGGAGGCAGCAGATCCTGTGGAGCCGGATGTACAGGAAACTTTTGGTCCACCCGACGTGGGCTCTGAGAAGTGAGTCCGTGTCCCCTGCAAGAGCAATGCACACTCTTAACCACTGAGCCGTCTCTCCAGCCTGCTTGGTTTTGGTGTCTTTAAGGCAGGCTCCTAAACTGTATGTAGCCCAGGCTGTCCTAATATTCAGCATGTAGCCTGGGCTGCCTCCCACTTGCCAGGCCTCAGTTTCTCAAGCACCAGGATTGTAGGTGTGCACCACAACAGTGGGCTAGATCTACAGTTTGGCTCCGTGTGTTTCTCTCGCACTGCGGCAAAACCCAGGGCCTTCTACTTGATGGGTTTCCCCTTCCCCCTCCCCCTGAGTTGCAACCCCAGCTGTTGGCTCGCTTGTTTACCTTTTCTTTCTTTCTTTCTTTCTTTCTTTCTTTCTTTCTTTCTTTCTTTCTTTCTTTCTTCTTCTCTTTTTAGGATTTTATTTTGGAGCATTACAGCGAGGAGAGCTCTTTGTACGAGGATGATATCGCAGATCTCATGGACCTGCGACAGGTGAGCACAGCGGTGGGACTCCAGAATGCTGGGCACGGAGAGGGGCCTGCGGGATCATCTGTGGTCCTTGCCGAAGATGATAGAAACCCTAGGAGGGGTGAGACCTGCGGGTGTTGGCTGGGGCTGCGCTCCAGGATCCTTGACTCTGTCTCCTGGAGTTCGTGGGACCCACAGTGGGGTTGGGTCCTTGGCCCCGAAACCCACCCCTCTCACACCCCCTCATCTTCCAGGCTTGTCGAACCCCCAGCAGGGATGAGGCAGGCGTCGAACTGCTCATGTCCTACTTCATCCAGCTGGGCTTTGTGGAGAGTCGGTTTTTCCCGCCCACCCGCCACATGGGGCTCTTGTTTACCTGGTATGTGCTCTCTGGGGTCCCCTCTGCTGTGCACACCCTCATTCTGACTGTGCTGTTTGCCCAGTGGGTCCCAGGGGCGGGCACTGTCCATAAATGGGTGTTTGTGTAAAGACCTGCCGATGGAAGGCCGCAACCCACTGTGGTTTCTTGCTTCTCAGAACAAACCGGCTGTAAAAGAGACCTTTTTCCTGTGGTCACTGGGGAGAAACCGGGCTTTCAGGTGGAGCTAATGAGAAGCAAGACTAATGAGAAGATTCTTTTCTTACATGGGGAGGGGCTGTGGGTGTGAGCTGGAACTGAGTCTGATCCCAATGACAAAGGCAGCAAAAAGAAACAACTTCTGTTTTGTTTTTAAGACAGGATTTCACTACCTAGTCCCAAGATCTCCTTAAACTGACCACAAACTGGCTGCGATCCTCCTATCTCAGCAACCCAAGTGCTGTGATTATAGATGTGTACCAGAGAGGGATTTTAAAACTTGAAACACAACATTTGACTCTTTTTTCCATGATAATTTAAAGACTAAGATGGTTTCTTGAGGCAGGTTCTTGCTGAGTGGCCCAGACTGTCACCCTCACAATCCTCCTGCCTCAGCCTCCCTCTTGAGTGCTGGGGTGCTTGATTGAGTGCTATTCAGACTTGTCATCTTGCTTGGGAACAAAAGGCTGATTGCCTGTGTGTCTTTGAATTTCATGTGAGAAGCGAGCCTTTTGCTCTTGTGTGCCCAGAAGGGGCATTAGTGAGCCGAGCCATCTGTATGATCGGAACGTATTTGTATTTGTTTCACATAGGTACGACTCCCTCACCGGTGTTCCGGTCAGCCAGCAGAACTTGCTGCTGGAGAAGGCCAGCATTCTCTTCAACATCGGGGCACTGTACACACAGATCGGGACCCGCTGTAACCGGCAGACGCAGGCTGGGCTGGAAAGCGCCGTGGATGCCTTCCAGAGAGCTGCAGGTGAGTGTCCAGTCTTGAACCCACCAGGTGGCACAAGAAATGTTGCTTCTGTCCCCAGCTGAAAAGTGTCAGTTGGGTCCTCTGCAGACCTACTGACTACCAGTGCCTTTCAAGCCTCACAAGGACTGGGATCATGGTTCCAGAGGGAGAGCCCCTGCCCAGAATCCTCCAGTGTGGGCCTGGCAGAATGGCTCAGTGGTAGAGCCCCTGCCCAGAATCCTCCAGTGTGGGCCTGGCATAATGGCTCAGTGGTAGAGCCCCTGCCTAGAATCCCCCAGTGAGGGGCTTGGGTGTGGCTCAGTGGTAGAGCCCCTGCCCAGAATCCCCCAGTGAGGGGCTGGGGTGTGGCTCAGTGGTAAAAAGCTTGAGGAGCTTGAGGGAGGCCCTAGGATCAGTCCATAACATCACACAGGAGGAAGGAGGAAGGAATGGTCCTGGTCACTTCTTGGTTGGGAGACTTACTCAGTGGCTGGCATCATGTGATCTCAGTCCAGCAGGGCTCATGTACACAGTGAAGCTCGTAGTTAATGATTAGTATTTTCCAGGTGAGTGGTTCCAGCAGTGACTGTGAATGTGAAGATTTAGGACTACAGTGACTTGCCCTAACTAGGGGAGATGCACCCGTTAGATTTTTCCGGTAGTTGTTACTCTGCCAGTCAGTATGGAAATGACATGTTCCAAGGCATGCATGTGTGAAACTGCAACCAGTCCTGAAGCCTGTATGAGGGTGGGCTGGGGGCGGGGAAAGCTCAGGGGTAGCACACTGCCCAGCATGTGTCAGGCAGGTTTGACCCCTAGTACTGCAGACGAATGAAATCGGGAAAGGAGAGGGAAGAAAAGACATAAAGAATTCCTGTACGTGTCCCTGTGTACCATAGATGGGGCAGGGTTAAAGATTAACAACTAACAATAAAGTAGAACAGTGATAACAATTCAACATGGTAAATGTCATGAATTGCTTGTTTCTGGAATTTTCCATGCAATATTACCGTATTACAGTTGGCTGAAGGTAACTGAGCCGGAACAGAGCTGAACCTCAGATAAAGGGAATTACTATTATTATCTGCACTTTTGTGTTATGTTTAACCTGCCAAGTTTGCAAAGCCTGTGGTTGCTGATTGCCCGCCGTCAGGTACCTCATACCAGGAGCCGCTGACTCCTTCTGTCACTTTTGGAGATCACCTAGCACTCCCAGCCGACATTTCCTGCGACGCTGGGGCTGGCCTGGAACTTAGGCTCCTCCTGCCTCCTCCCGGGTGCTGAGATGGCAGATGTGTGCCCTTACAGTCAGCGTGTTTTCCCTCATTTTAACCTCATCACCCCCGCAGCTCATCCTGGCACGAACCGGAATCAGGGTCAAAGAAGAAAACCTGCTCAGCACCAGGCCGTGAGGGACTTCGGGGTCCTCACCGTCAATGTAGCGGACCAGTGTGGCACAGACTGAGACATCAGGGGTTATGTGCTGCTTCCTCCTAGCAGGGCCTGTGTCTGCAGGAGCCTGAGCTTGCAAACAGAGGCTGACAGCAGCAGTTGGGGCACAGACCACAGGGTGGCCCTCTAAGCAGCTTTGTTTGTCTTTTTTTTTTTTTTTTTTTCCAGATAGGGTTTCTTTGTGTAGCCTTCGCTATCCTGGACTCACTTTGTATACCAGGCTAGCCTTGAACTCACAGAGATCCGCCTGCCTCTGCCTCCCTGAGTGCTGGGATTACAGGCATGTGCCGCCATGCCCAACACTTGATAAAAAAATTTTTTTAATCCTTTGATTAAAAGGATTAAATCTCTAATCCAAGATGGCCTTTAAGTCACTGTCAGCCATTCTGATTTTTGAACTTGCTGTGGTCTTCATGCGTTGGCCTCCTGAATGCCAGCTTAACGTCCTTTTGTCCTCTGTGCTCATCACTTCCTCTCCCTGCATGAGCCTGTGTGGAGTCTATCACCCTACAACGGTGAAGTGCCACAGCTTTCCCATTTGGACTCAGGGAGGCATGGTCAGGCTAGCCTCTCTGTCTCCGGCAGGTTGGGACTGCCAGTTTGTTTAATTGTGCTGGCTTCTGAGCAGTCTTAGGGAGTCACACCTTGTGACCTGCCTCCAAGGCTCCAGAAATACAAACAAAGAAGTTTAGAAACAGGACAGTCTGGGATGAAGGAAGGGAGTGGGCAAACAGCCTGGAGCAGGCACCATCCTTTTCTGGGGCGGCAAAACCAGAGGAACCAGTTGGATGGGATGCTGTCCTGTCCAGTCCACTTCACCTCCAGGTTAACTGTCAACCAGGGCTTGCCACAGTTAACTTCTGGGTGTCGGAAGTAGCCGAGGGTGGCCGTGTGGGCGTGCCCATCAGAGGCATCCCCAGGGAAAGCCCGTTACCCCACCCCCACCCCACCTGCTTTCTGCTTTCTCTCTCACTTGCCCACCATGGATGGAGTTTCCCAGGTGGGACAGAACCTAGGACAGCATATGCAAATGCTTCAAAGAGAATCCAATTTAAAAACTTGCGACAAGGTATAGCTGATACGTCACAGCTTTTAACTTTCTTACTGTGGTAGATATGCGTGGGTACGGTTGTCTTGTTGACGGTTTCTTAGTGTGCGGCATAGCTGTGTCGAGCACCCTGCGCGGCTGTCACCATCCTCCGGCTCCAAGCGTGCCCTCGCCATGCCCGCTGGAGCCAGCCCTATCTATCCACGCTTCTATTCACTTGTCAAGACAGGGCTGAGCCCTGTAATCCCAGCACTCGGGGCGGGGCGGGGGGCGGAGGGGGGAGCAGAGGCAGGACAGCCGGGGCTACACAGAGAAACCCTGTCTCGAAAAACCAAAAATCAACAACAACAAAAGACATGGTCACCTGGCCACCCGCCCCACCCTCCCAAGTGCCAATGTTACAGGGCTGTGTCACCACACCCGGCATCTCTGCACCTGTTAACCGCGGTGGCGCTTTCCGTGTACCTGCAGCTCCTAGTCACTTCTCTTCTACTTTGTGTCTCTGGGTTGGACTATTTCAGGAACCTGCGCTGTGTCACTCTGTGGCGGGCTTATTGTACCTGGCAGAAAGCCTCCATTCCCGTTCCCCTGTCTTTTGAGACAGGGTCTCGCTGTGAGGGCCTGGCAGGCCTGAAATTTCGCTCTGCAGACCAGACTGGCCTGGAACTCCCAGAGGTTCCCTCCCTCTATTTTCCAAGTGCTAGAATTAAAGGCTACTACCAGCCAGCTAACTCCTCATTTTGCTTGTGTTAATTGACCTCTCACATTGTAAGCACACACTCTACCACTGAGCCCTGCCCCCCAGCCGCCTCTTCCCTTTTTAAGGCTGAAGAATATTCCTCTGTGTGTATGTGCAGATGTTGATCTGTCAGCCTTTGGAGTGGTCCACCTGTTGGCTGTTGTGACTAGTGCTGCAGTGAGCATGCGTGTCCATGAAGCAGTCAGGGCTTTCATGCAACTGTTGGGGGCTACACAAAGGAGTGGAACGGCTAGGTAGCATGGCAGCCTAGAGTCAAGAGTTGAGTCGTCCAGAATGTCTTTGAATTCTCCATCCTACTTCAGTTCCCTAGTGCTGGGATTAAAGGTGTATGCCACCACACCTGGCAAATACAGATTTTTTCAAGATGCTTTAGAATTATAGGTGTCTGTCATGTATGTTTGCATATATGATATAAATATGTACCTATAAGTTGTATGTGCACATTAGATAGGTGACTGCTAGACAGATTTCTTTGCACAGCTTGTGGCTTATGCTCAGGGCTTCCTGTGTGCCATGTGAGCCCTCATTTAAAATGAGTGACGTCCCTAAGCCCACTTGTATTTTCTTTCTTCTTCTCTACAGCAGCATGCTAAGTGTGATTTCCAACTAATGAGCAACAAATTCTGATTCCTAGGGGTTTTAAACTACCTGAAAGAGACTTTCACTCATACTCCAAGTTACGACATGAGCCCCGCCATGCTCAGCGTGCTGGTCAAAATGATGCTCGCCCAAGCCCAAGAGAGCGTGTTTGAGAGAGTCTGCCTCCCAGGGATCCAGAATGAGTTCTTCATGTTGGTAAAGGTGGCTCAGGAGGCTGCCAAGGTAAGGCTTCTTAGTTCCTGTGACTTCGGGGTGGCTGGGACCCACTGCTACAGGTTCTGGGAGCAGCGGGGGGGGGGGGGGGAGACAGTGCCACCGAGGCGGCTGGCCTGTGCTCACTTGGCAGGTGCTGGTGTTCAAGATACGGATCACCGAGTCCATCTGCAGCTTAGCTGGAAAGGCAGCCTAATGACAGTTGCTCGGTCCTCTGTTAGCATTGATGCTGACAGCAGGACTCATTTGGCTCTACGCCCACATTCTGGAGCGTTCTCCAGCAGGGGATTTGGCCTAGAAGAAAGGACTCTTTCTCTCTAGCCAGGCTTGGGAGGGCCCCGTGCCTGGCTCTCCTTGCCCGTCTCCCTTCTATTTCAGGTGGCAGAGGCCTACCGGCAGCTGCATGCAGCCATGAGCCAGGAACCAGTGAAAGAGAACATCCCGTATTCGTGGGCCAGCGTGGCCTATGTGAAGACCCACCACTATGGGGCCCTGGCTCACTACTTTGCTGCCACCCTCCTCATCGACCACCAGTGTAAGGCTCAGGCTTAGGACTGTGGGCGTGCTACCCTTGGGGGATGCTGAGCTGAGTGGGAACAGCCTTCCTGTCCTCTACCAAGGCACAGGTGGAAAGGACATGCTGACCCTATCACACAGGCCTGTGGAATTCAGGGTTGACTCTAACGGGACTGGGGGTGGGGGGAGCGACAAATAACATTTTAAAGAATTCTTCTTAGAATTTTTTTGTTTTGTTTTTATCAAAACTGGGTCTCACTATGTAGCCCTGGCTGTGCTGGAACTCACTGTTCCAACTCACAGATCTAACCCGCCTCTGCCCTCCGTTTGACGTAGTGTTTGTTTTAATTCATTTGATTGTTTGTCTTCTTAGAGATGAGGTCTCCCTGTATAGCCTAGTCTGACCTCGAACTTGAGACCCTCCTGCGTTCGCCTTCCAGATGGTAAGGTTGGAAGCGTCTGCTACCACTCCATCTCCAAAAGCAGTCTTGCTTTCCTGTGTTTTTTGAGACTGGATGTCACGTAGCCCAAGCTGCCCCGAGACGCCTGTTCTTTCTGTCTGGCTCTGAAATGCTAGGATTACAGGCATGTGCCGCTGTGCATGGTAGTGCATGCCTTAAGTCTCAGTGTTCTGGCGGCAGAGGCAGGTGGATCTCTGTGAGTTTGAGGTCAGTCTGGTCTACATAGTGAGTTCCAGGACATCGAGGTAAAGCAGGAGGTTTATAGGGAGCTATGGTGGCCTCTGGGCCCCTGGGCAGAATGCAGATGGCGCAGCCACCAGCTCGGAGCTATGTAATGTTCAACTTGGAGGGCGAGGTAGAAGAGGTTGGTGCAGGGTCAGGTCCTGAACCCCTAGTGGTACAGCTATCTCCTTGGGAGCAAAGGCCTTGTAACCTGGGTTATGCCCTGAAGCCAAAACTATTTTGGTGCCATTGTTGAAACAGAACTCAAGTCTGGGGCACTGTCCCCAGAGAGCGTAACCGTGGCTGTCTTCGCAGTGAAGCCGGGCGCAGACGAGGACCACCAGGAGAAGTGTATCTCCCAGCTCTACGACCACATGCCGGAAGGGATGACACCCCTGGCCATGCTGAAGAACGAGGGGCAGCGCATGCTGTTGGGTGCGTAGTCCTGTCCTGTGGCTGGGCTCTGCTTGCTCCTCAGCATCCCCCAGATGAGGCCAGCCCTAGCTGCAGAGGGCTTTCCAGAGCTATGTTCTCACAGCTTCCCACCTCCGCCAGGCCCTTCCTTAACTACCTGCTAGTCCTGTAGCTGTCCATGGTTGGCACCTGCCAACTGCTATGGAAACTGTTGCTGGTTCCCTTCCCCTCCTTCGCTCTCCTCCCCACCTCTTCCCTTTTCTTTCTTTAAGACAGGTTACACTATGTAGCCCTGGCTGGCCCAAGCTGGCCTTGAACTTGCAGAGATCTGTCTGCTGCCTCTAGTATTTCTCTTCCTCCTCCTCCTCCTTCTTTTTTTTTTTTTTTTTTTTTTTTTTTTGAGACAGGGTTTCTCTATGTAACAGAGCCCTAGCTGTCCTGGACTCAGTACTTTGTGGACCAGCCTGGCCTCGAACTCACAGAGATTCGCCTGCCTCTGCCTCCAGATGCTGGGATTAAGGGTGTGTACCACCACGCCTGACTGTTTTCCTTTTTTAATTCATTTATTAGGTCATCCATTCCCTTTTGAGACAGCGTCATTTCTCTGTGGAGCACAGCCCTCTCAGGCTTGCAGTGATCTCCTGCCTCAGCTTCCTGAGTCCTCCTTCCTTCCTTTCTCAGAATTGGGGATTAAACAGAGGGCCTCATGTCTGCTGGGAAAACATATTACCACTGAACCAAACCCCTGACTACCTCTGCCTCCCAGAGTGCTGGGATTACAGGCGCCTGGCTGATTTTTTTTTTTTTTTTAATCTTCATTTAGGGGGCAGGTTGTTAGTAAACTGCCTGGCTCTGTAATCCAGGCCAGCCTTGAACTTGCCATCTCCTTGCCTCAGCCTCCTACATGCTGGTATGCCCTGGCTCCCATTGTTTCTATGCTTCACCAATAGCGAGTGAATGCTGGGATGGGGGATCCTGGTTTGGTTCTCTGCCCCATGTCAGCGTGACCATCTCCCCCTCTTGGTGAGAGTGTTGGCGGCGTTTGGCGTCCCCACCTGCCGCTTTCACTCCATATTTGGCCAGCAAATCACATGGTTCAGCTCCCACCTCCTCTTACCCTGTGGGATACCCTAGCTGAAGTCACACCAACGGAGCTAATCCATGGTGACTAGATCAAACCCCACACAGCCCTGTGACATAGGTCTGCTAGGACCCCTGTTTTCAGAACTGCTCTCCTCACTTCTGTTCCCATGGAGCCTGGCCACCTAAGTCCTCTGCTCACACCCCGAGGGGCTCCCCCCTGGCCTTCCCCAGCCTTCCCAGCATGCGCATGGTCAGGAGTGATCTGGCTCTTGCTCTAACCTGTCGTCCTACCTGTCTGTGCATCCTGTCTCCAGTCATAACCCACCTTCCTTGAAGACCTACCTTCCTCCTGACCCAGGGCCTTTGCACTTGTTTTTCATTCAGAGATGTTCTGTCACATATCCTTGAGGCTGCTGCTTGAATTCAGAGCTCTGCAAGTTAACCTAGCTGTTCATTTGGCAGAGCCTCGCCTAGCGTTCCCGCAGCCCTGCGTGGGTCCCTAGCACCACATAAACCACGTGTGGCAGAGCATGCCTGTGACCCCAGTAGTAGGAAGATGGAGGCAGGGGGATCAAAAGTTCAAGGTCAGCTTTGGCCGCATAGTAAGTCTAGCCTGGGATATTTGAGAACTGACCCCCACCCCCACCAAAAAGAAAAGTTACACTCATATACACACACATACACAAATTTAAAGTTACTTGTTGTAGGATATTTGATCTCATTGTGAACTATAAAACCCTGTTTCTTGTTTGGTTTGGTTGAGCCCTATCACACACCTTTAATCCAAGAACTTTTATTGTTAACAGGTGATTATGATGTTCTCCTGGCTCTAATTCCAGGCATTTCTTTTTCTGGTGGTGTATGTCTTTCCTAGGGTAGAATGTTTTTTGGTGATAGACAATACATTATCTCTCAATTGAAATTTAAAGAAAGTTCTTTTGAAAATATGAAATTAAATATGCCTAAAGGTATTAGATTATAAAGGACATTCGTTCTAAATTTTAGGCTGCCTTTTGTCAACGGCTTTTAAAATTATATCATTGTAATCCCTTTATGCCTGCCTCTGTGTCCCAAGTGTTGGCATCAAAGGCATGTGCCTCCCACGTGCTGGGATAAAAGTATGAACCACCACACCTGGATCTAAGTTTTTCTCTACTTGGAACTTGATCTGTATCAAGGCTGGCCTTGAACTCAGAGATCTGCATGCTTCTGTCTCTTGGGATTAAAGGTTTGAACAACTACCACCCTGTTCCTTGTAACCCTAGACTTTAGAAAGCAGCTAACTTACAGGGATCTGCCTGTCTCCGCTAGGACTAAAGCTACGGGCCACCACTGCCCTGCTCCAAATTTTTATCTTAGCTCCAAATGTCACTCAATCAGAAAAGCCTTTCTTGGTCTGGGAGATGTTTCTGTCTGCAGGTAAAGGACATCTGCACCAGGCCATTGGCCACCACCAGGAGTCGCTGAGGGAGGCCAACCTGTGCAAGAAGCTGCGCGACATTCAGGTGCTCCGGGATGTGCTGTCTGCTGCCCACCAGCGCACGCAGCTCAAGTACACCCAACACAGAGAGGATGATGATCTTCTCAACCTGATCGACGCTCCCGATGTCCTTCGTGAGTAGTGGGGACTGGTCAGCCGCCTGTTGGGCACCTGCAGAGTGTGTATGTGGGGGTAGAGGGGCTGGTGGTGCCTTACCTCAGCTACACTGGCCTGTACTTATTTGGCCATCTGGCAGGGCTTGTGCAAGGCCTGGATGAAGTAGTATACCTGTAATTCTAGCATTGAGGTGAGGCAGGAAGATGCTGTAAGTTCAAGGTCAGCCTTGACGTGGGCTGTATAGTAAAACTCTTATTTCTAACAAAGTGGGGGTGGCAGGTCCTGCTCTTACCTTATTACCTTTTTCTTCCCACCTTCACTTGGGAGCCTCTCAGTTACCCTCAGTAGCCACCTCCTCTCAGTTTCCTCCTCCCCTTAGTCCCTCTGTCTCCGCCTTCTCTCAGTCCCCTCCTCCTCTCAGTCCCCGCCTCCCTTCAGTCCGGCCTCCTCTCAGGCCCCGCCTTCTCTGTCTCTTCCGTGCTTTTCCCAGCCTTGTACCTGCTCAGCTGATCTTGCATTGCTCTACCCAGTCAGCTTTGTTCTGCCCTCTGCTGACTTCTTGCCCAGCCCACCCTCCCACCTTTCCCTGGGCTCTGTTTCTCTGAGTTGGTTTGGGTATACTCCTCCTCATGGTGTCTCAAGCCTGCTCTGGGCTTTGTTCCTTGGTCTGAGGCCTGCAGCTTCCACCAAGGATTACGCTGTAGCTTCTGCCTCCTTAGCTTGGAAGCCAAATGTACACCTGCTTCTACCTCTGGACTTGCTGTTTTACTTTTGATTTTGTGGCCCCAACATTTCTAAACATCTCCCCAGATGTCCCTTATCACAGTGTTGAGGTGGCCTGGATGGTTATTGCTGTGCTGGGAAATGGCAGTCATGTCTCTGCAGGACCTCAGCAGATAGGTTGCTCTACAGTGCGGGTTTCTTTTTGTTTTGTTTTAGAAAGTAGAGGTGGGAAATGGAAGGTAATCCAGTTGGGTTGGGACCCTGCTGAGGATGTAGAGGAAAAGCCAGCTCAAGCAGGGCACGTGGGAGCCTCCACAGCATTTCCCTCCTCCAGGGTATGGGGCAGGTCCCTTTGGAATGGAGAGATCTCATGACCTGCTATCTGACAAGCACTGGTCAGAGGTCCTGTGGCCTGATCCTACACAGAAAGATTAGAGTTTTCATGATTGCCTGGAGGACAGGAATTTTCATTTCTGTGGCCCACTGCGGGCAGGGAGTTATGAACCAGGAGCTGTGGGTGACAGCCAAAAAAATATATGTATCACAGTATCTTACCCTTCCTCTTTCCGACACCTCTGATCTTGGTCTGTAGAGTTGCCCCTAGAACTAGGGAACTGTTCATGCTGGAATCCTGGGCTCTTCTCTATCAGTATTAGCATCTGAGGTCTGATAGCCTCAATAGTCCCATCCATATTAGTACTGAAGATAG
>CM053758.1:5761919-5773327 GCA_028658305.1 Pachyuromys duprasi
GTAGAGCCCCTGCCTAGAATCCCCCAGTGAGAGGCTGGGGTGTGGCTCAGTGGTAGAGCCCCTGCCTAGAATCCCCCAGTGAGGGGCTAGGGTGTGGCTCAGTGGTAGAGCCCCTGCCTAGAATCCCCCAGTGAGAGGCTGGGGTGTGGCTCAGTGTAATTGCTGGCATCTCCAGCAAGGACAAAATACAGGCAAGGAAGAAGTGCTTAGGGATTCAAGTCCTTGTCCCCAGTCATTCCACCTCTGGTGTAAGTACAAATGGATTTCCCTCGGATACTGTGTCCCCTCTGTGCTCAGGAGGTAGGGACTTAAACTCCATGGCAAGAGGGAGGGCTCACAGGATGGCATTACCACTCTAGTAGCACCCTGTTAATGACCTTAAGAACTGGCAGAGTCGTTGTGTGAATGGAGAGAGCCTGCCTTGGTGTCCAGCTGTCCGCTAGAACAGTTCTCAACCTGTGGGCAGTGACCCCTTTTGGGGTTGAACTATCCTTTCATAGGGTCACCTAAGAGCATCAGAAAACATAGATATTTGTATCACGATTCCCAACAGTAGCAGAATTATGAAGTAGCAATGAAATAATTTCATGGCTGGGGTCATCACAACACTCAAGGAACTGTACTAAAGGGTCGCAGCACTAGGAAGGCTGAGAGCCACTGCATATGAACAAGCTCAGAAGGCAGAGTTGTGTCTGATCTTCTGTGTCCCAGCTCCAAATGGTTTAAGACTCCTAGGAAGTACCCAGAGGAAAGCATCATCACCTAGGGCCAGGCTTGGGGAGGTTTTCCATGTGTTTAAACCAAGGTGTCTTTGGAGGGAGTCCTTGAGACCCGAGTTTTCGAGAACTACTTTCCGTGACACACACGCTTACCCTAATTCTTTTGTAGCAAGAACTGAGCGAGAGGCAGGAATAACAGTCCCCCAGTTCTCCAGAGTGGCAGTTACAGACTTCTTCCAGAAGCTGGTATGTTGACCGTGTCCGTCATTTATTTATTTCACTATTTTTTGGGTGGTGGTGGGGGGTTATTTGTTTGTTTGAGACAGGGTTTCTCTGTGTAGCCCTAGCTGTTCTGGAACTCACTGTGTTAATCTGCCTGCCTCTGTTTCCTACGCCTGGGATTACAGGTGTGTGCCCCTGGCCTGGCCCTATTGAGATAATTAGTAGGTTTAGTGGTATAACTTAGTTACAGCGAGCTTGCCTAGCATGAGCAAAGCCCTGGGTGTGAACCCCCGTAGAGAGAGAGAATCTGAATGAATTTCTATAAGTAATCTTTAATACACTGGCTATGTTAGAGGCAGTGTAAATACTATTCCTACACGATTGCACCAGCTCACACTGCCCCACGTGACATTAGGCGTAAGGGAGCTGGTTGAAGAACAGAGGCAGGAGCGTCCTTTGAATCCATGTGTTTGAGGCCAGCTTGGGTGGTGTGGCAAGTCAGCCTCCAAACTTTCACCTCATGACCCTCTCTTCCCAAGGGTCCCCTGTCTGTGTTTTCGGCCAACAAGAGATGGACGCCTCCTCGAGGCATTCACTTCACAGTGGAGGAAGGGGACTTGGGGTTCACTTTGCGAGGGAACACCCCCGTCCAGGTGCACTTCCTGGATCCTCAGTGCTCCGCTTCGGTAAGTGGGAGGACTCCCAGGGAGCGGGGAGGACTCAGAACCAGCAGCCTGGGCACAGTGGCTGGGTGGTAGAGGTTTAGGTTTGGCCACGTCAAAGGTCTGACTCTAAGCGAAAGGCCTTCTGGGTGCTTCACACCCATTGCCGCCCCTCAGATGAATTTTTACTTCTTGTAGTAAATTTTATGTAAATGTAGGGCTCAGTGCTGGAGCATTTAATTAGCATATGGATGCACCACACACACACATACATACATACACCAGTGGCTGCTTGGAGCAGGAATCTGGGTACACGTTCTATTGTTCAATGAGTAATCCAGAATTGTTTGACATTTATTCAAACAATTCTTTTTAGCTGGCAGGAGCCAAGGAAGGAGATTACATTGTTTCCATTCAAGGCGTGGATTGTAAATGGCTGACCGTGAGTGAGGTCATGAAGTTGCTGAAGAGCTTTGGCGGGGAGGAGGTTGAGATGAAGGTGGTGAGCCTCCTGGACTCCACATCATCCATGGTGAGTGCAGACACCTTGGTGGGGATTAAGGGCTGGGCGGTCAGCGGGGGCTGGGCTTTCTCCCACCTGTACGTGGCAGGAGCAATGAAAGCTATCCGGGTTCTCTTCCGCTCCTCGCCCTGGAGTGACTTTTCTGATTAAATTCTGTTGACTCACAGGAATAATGCAATGAAAGTGTTCAGATAAAGCTGAGCATAATGTGTGTCAGGAAGCCTGTCACCTGGTGGTGTGAGGTGGGAAGGTTTGAGTTCCAGGCCTGGGATACAGTGTGCAACCCTGTTCCAGGTTGACGGGTGGGTGCAGACAGACTGACAGACAGCAGGCAGGCAATAGAGTAAACAAATGGTTGGTTTATACGGAAGGGCTTAGATAACGTAATAGCCATTTCCCGTGAGATCTTGGAAGTGTTTGGTGTGTCTGTGGAGTCCCTGTGTGAAGTCAGAGCCTTTGACTGTTTACCCAGCGGAAGGAGGTATGCTAAAGTGTCAGTTCTCTGCACTTTGCCACACAGAACAAGGTACCTCAGACTGTTCACAGTGTAACAACTCTTTTTCTCAGTGCTCTGAGAGGCTTGTGTCTATGTTAGTCGGCTTTTCACTACCGCAACAAGGGACCTGAGGCTAACTGCTCATGAGACAAAGAGGTTTGTTCACTCACAACCTCAGAGGTGGAAAGCCAGATCCAGTGGCCCCTTATTCCAGCTACTTGGTAAGGTAGATGGCATCATGGTAGGAGAATGTGGAAAGGGCAGACGGTGCTGTAGAGCCGGAAGCCAAAGCTACCAGGGTCCCAGGGGCTCTCTCCAGTTGACCCAAGAAGCTCTGTGAGGCCTGTACAAAGCACAGGCATTGTTTTGAGAAAAGGACTAATGTGGTCCAGCGTCCAGCAGTGGGTGTAAGGGCTGAAGAGATGGCTGGGCTGGAGAGAGGGCTCAGCAGTTAAGAGCACTGCTTGCTCTTTCAGAGGTTCAGTTCCCGGCACCCACCTGGCAGGTGTTCACGCAGATAGAGCACTTATCATGATAAATCAATCCGGGAAAAGAAAAAAGAAAGAAACGAGGGCGTGCTAAGGATGGCGCCAGCGGGAGCACAGACTGTGCCATCGGGACAGAGGAAGGCCTTTCCGGAAGCTCGCCCAACTGCAGGAAGCGGGGCGGGGCTTGTCGACAGGGGCGGAGGTTGGGAGCCATTCTGTCTTCACAGACCCGAGCTGACAGAAGCTGATGTTTTAGATTTCTGCTGCCCGGAGGTGGGCTCTGAATATCTGGCCAAGTGGTGTAGTCTGCATGTGTGTGTGTGTGTGTGTGTGTGTGTGTGTGTGTGTGAGAGAGAGAGAGAGAGAGAGACAGAGAGAGACAGAGCTCATATGCAATATTTCTCAGCTGTATTAACTTCACGTTGCTGTGACCGACATAAAGACAGACGTAGGCAATTTAGAGGTTTACTAGAGGTTTACGGAGGCTCACGGCTTCAGGGGACACAGCTTACCATGGTGGGGAAGGCGTGGAGCTGGCCTGTTTGTCCCCACACCTTGGCAGATGTCACCTTCAGGGCTCATCTGAGAACATCCGCTTCACCAGCTAGGCCACAGTGACAGTTTGCATCGTTTCCCAGCGTGAGCAAAAGAGCCAGCGATAAATAAACACAAGCCGTAAGTAGAGACCGGAGGGTGAGGAAGTGGAGAACCACAATATGCTGAGAGGAAAGGCTGGAAAATGCTGTGTGGGGTGGACACACACACAAGACCCATGGTGTTTCTGGACAGGCAATAAAGTCCCCACCAGGAAGTCTGAAAATAAACAGACGCACGGAGGCTGGCGCTGCTCCCATGACCGATCAAAAGGTTTCCCTCTGCTGCTGCCCGGCCTTTGAACCAGGCCAACAGGGCATGGTTCTAAAAGCAGCCGCTGAGCTCACAGCCTGGCTGCATTTGAATTCTGGCTTTAACCAGTCAGGGGCCCTGGGTAAGTCCAAGAAGAGCTCTGAAGCTCAAGAGAGTGGGAGAGAGGATGTGTGTCCTGGGGTCCTAGTGTGCCTGAGTTAGTGTAGGTAACGCTGGTAGAGCAGGACAGGAGCCATTTGTTTATATAATAGGTGTGGCAATGATACCCACGGTTGTTATGGTCATTCTTGGTAGCCAAGGAGGACTTCAGATAATGGCACTTGACCACTGTGGTTATTAATTCTAATTACATGTAGGTAGGTTTGTGTCTGCGTGTGGGTATGGACTCACACGTGAGTAAGGGTGCTAAGTGCCCCAAGCTGCAGGTTCCTTGGAGCTGGAGTTACAGCCAGTTGTGTGCCTTCTTAACTGAGTGCTGGGAACTGAGCTCAGGTCCTCCCGGGAGAGCAGCAGATGCTCTTACCCCTGTGTCCGACTGTCCTTACCACCCCCCTTGCCCAGCCATCTCTCTAGCCCCTGAACACCATTTTTAACTGACTTTCCTTCAAAACAAAATGTGACTCAGTATCTAATGCTTGCTTAGCATGCCCTGGGGTCCTTCCCAGAGAGAAAAAAGATCGGTAAGTGGTGAGAACAAATGAAGGGCTGGGCCTGCCTGAATCACTTCCCTGCTCCTCCCTAGAGCCCTGGGAGCCATGCTTTGGGATGAAGAACTGGAATCAGGTCCTGACTTTCAAGCTGTGTGACTTCAGCCAGTTTAATACCCTCTCTGGACCTTGGTGCCCTTGGCAGTAGGTTTAAGGACTTAGACCATGCAGTGTTTTCAGAGGCTTGGGAAGTCAGTAGCGGGGAGCACACTGTGCAAGAACAGCAGAGAGAGAGAGCCTGGAAAGGAGGGGGAGAGCCGGGAAGGGAGCAAACCCAGGAGTAGGCTGGGAGGGGGAAGGGTCGGTGAAGCATCTCAAAGAACGTGGGGGGCTGTGCATGCAGAGGGCTCGTGGATAGCAGAGTGAGCCTGCCTGCTAGGATGGGGTGTGAGGCAGGAATGCAGGGTGTGGGCTGGTACCTGGCGGAGAGGGGGTGGGAGCCAGGAGCAGGAGGGCCTGTTCTGTGAGGCTGACGCAACTGCTTATAGAGCGAGGCTACGTATGTGTTGAGTGGTTGGAGGTGGGCAGACAGGGTTATAACAGGCAGCTCGGAGCAAAGGGCTGGTGGGACAGGAGTGCCAGGCCAGAGGTCACTCAGAGCCACGAGGGTCAAGGAAGCCAGTGAGATCCAGGGTATCTCTCAAGCCCTTTGCAGCTGTTTGAAGGACGGGGGTGGGGGGGGAGGGGGGAGGCACATGGTGGAATTTAACTGAGCTGACATCCCACCAGAGGGGTTAGGAAGAGAATTGGCGATGTGTGCGAGAAAGCCTAGTGACCATGCTAGAAGGCAGACTCAAAGCAGGGGAGCGTGGGGGAGCTCCCGGTGCCCCAGAGCGCGGTCTCACTGTTTTTAAGGACACTATACCCCACTGCATTCTAGGAAAGAGAGACTCCTGACCCAAAATTCCCAGATTCTAAGGTGCCCTAGTTAGGGTTAGTGTGGCTAAGACGAAATGCCATGACCAGAAAGCAACTTGGGGAGGAAAGGATTTGTTTTATTTCATTCACAGTTCCATATAGCAGTTCATCATCAAGAGCTGTGGGGACAGAGGGGCTGGAACTCAAGCAGGGCAGGATCCTGGAGGCAGGAGATGATGCAGAGGCCATGGAGGGGTGCCGCTTACTGGCTTGCTCCCCCTGGCCTGCTCAGTCAGCTTTCTTATAGACCCCAGAATCACCAGCCAGCCAGGGATGGCACCATCCGCAATGGGCTGGACCATTAATTACTCCCCCATTAATTACTAATTAAGAAAATGCCCTACAGGCTTGCCTGCAGCCTGATCTTATGGAGGCATTTGTATCCTTAATTCATCTGAGGTAATTA
This sequence comes from Pachyuromys duprasi, assembly GCA_028658305.1. NCBI lineage: Eukaryota > Metazoa > Chordata > Mammalia > Rodentia > Muridae > Pachyuromys > Pachyuromys duprasi. The sequence continues at coordinate 5,767,928 of CM053758.1, forward strand.
TCTTGGAGGCTTACTGCCTCTATCTGCCAACCTGGGCCTAGTCCTGGAAGCTTCTAGCCCCTCTACAATCTAATCTAGGCCTAGAATGTTTTCAGCCTCTGCGACGAATTGCTGAATGAACTCAATCTTTGTAGTCCTTTCTGAACTCTGGCTGGCTGGTTCAACTCAGCTGTTCTGGCTCAAACTCCTCTCCAAGCTGACTGATTCAATCTGGCTTCTCTCATTTCTCACTGTTTGGCCTCATACTAACTTTGGCAATATGTTCTAAACATCTGGCTCATTCTGTCTTCACCTAAATCTAGCTTGTTCTCTCTTCAATATCTCTGTAAAACTCGCAGTGAAACGGCCTCTGAGTTCCACAAACTGAACTGCCACAAATTCAGCTCTGCAGCACTGACACGAGCTCAGAGATTTGCATGCCCGTGTCTTCCGAGTGCTGGGATTAGTGATGTGTACCACTACGCCTAGACTTAAGCTTTTCTTTACCGGCAATTTGCTGTATGCCAGGATCCATTTTCTCTTTCCATCAAGTGGGTCCAGAGGATGGATTCAGGTCTTGTGCTTGGTGGCAAGCACTTTTACCCACTGGATTATCTCACTGGCCTCCATCACCCTTACTTCAGAAAGGACGCTGTACAGTGTACCGTGTGAGCCTCAGATTTTTGGGGTTGTTTGCTTGCTTTTGTTTGGTTTGGTTTTGGTTTTTTGAGACAGGGTTTCTGTGTAGCCTTGACTGCCCTGGAACTCACTCTGTAGACCAGGCTGGCCTGGAACTCACAGAGATCTACCTGCCTCTGCCTCCCTAGTGAAACTTTTGGTTTCTTAGCACAGTATCTGCTGTGACTTCAGCTCACTGTGTAGCCAAGACTGGTCTTTAATTTCTAATCCTCCTGCTTCTGCCTCCAATTGCCACCTCGCTTGGCCTGAGTCTCAGACTTGCCCGTCATTACTGTCTTGTAATGTCTAACACTTTTCTTCTTCCTTCCCCATGGACAGCATAGCAAGTGTGCCACTTACTCTGTGGGGATGCAGAAAACTTACTCCATGATCTGCCTGTCCATGGATGAGGACGATAAGACTGACAAAGCCAAGAAGATCTCAAAAAAGCTCTCCTTCTTGAGCTGGGGCACCAGTAAGAACAGGCAGAAGTCGGCCAGCACCCTATGCCTCCCAGAGGTTGGCCTGGCAAGGCCTCATACCAAGAAGAAGCTTCAGACTCCCTTCAGCCTGCTCAACACCGACAGCTCTCTATACTGAAGGAGGAACTGGAATAGGTCAGCCCGAGGCTAGACGGCCGTCTAAACACCCATGCCATGATAGGAACGTTCTCCAACCCCATCTTCGCAGAGTGTAAACTTGTGTCTGATATGCTTAAGAGAGTGAGAAGAAAGCTCTAGAATTTGGTGGAAAACCCAGCCGCATGGGGATTTTCACACTGCTGCAGTTATTTATTCTATAAAGCAGGGGATAGAAGAGCCTGGATGCACTGGCTGTTTGGTTGGTTTTGTTGTTGTTGTTTTTCTGAGATGAGTTTTCTCTTTGTAGCCCTGCTGTCCTAGAACTTGATCTGTAGACCAGGCTGGCCTGGAACTCATGGAGATCCACCTGCCTCTGCCTCCTGAGTGCTGGGACTAAAGGCTTGCACCACCACCGCCCAGCTGCTATGGCTGTTTCTGTTTTGTTTTTGTGTTTTTAAATATGAGTACTCTATTTGCATGTACACCTGCAAGCCAGAAGAGGGCATCAGATCCCTTGATAGATGGTTTTGAGCCACCATGTGGTTGCAGCCAGTGCTCTAAACCACTGAGCCATCTCTCCAGCCCCTGCTATGGCTGTTTTTAACAGCTGTGCCTATGATATTCAGGCACTGTGAGAGATGAATTAGGGCCTACCTGGGTACTATTTCTGAGTGTCTAGATTTGGGTGATAGTGATTTCTTAACCTTGAGTTCAAATGACCCTTGATGGAGGCAGATTAGAGGAGTTACTAAAACCAGGCTGCTCAGCAGACCTCTGTGAGTTTGAGGCCAGTCTGGTCTATATAGTGAGTTCCAGGACGGCTGGGGCTACATAGAGACCCTGTCTCAAACAAACAAATGAAAACAAAACAAAAAAACTCCAAACAGGCTGCTTTATCTACTTGGAAATTTATGAAATGAAAGTGGTAATATCTTACCTCATTCCTACATAATTTGAATGTTATTTCCCAGATAAGGTCCAGTGCCAACTTTGCCCAGACTCAGTCCAGGCTCAGCTTTCCCTCCAGCTATAGCACACTGACCAGTTGCTAACACAGCAGTGTTAGGAGATACTGTCTACAGGGTAGATAATATGCTGTTTGATACTCAAAACGTTGCTCTTTTGGTCTAAAGTAGGAGGTATATAACTATGTATTTTAAGAGTCTTGGTTTAAATAGTAGTTTTGCAGTTTACAAGGTAAAGACGTAAACTTACTCAAGTTGAAACCTCCTTGACTTTTTAAGATGTATCTAACTACCAACTTGACTTTGGGGCTATAGGTTGGATGACACTGTGACTGTTTTCAGAGTCATGGTTGACAGCATAAGTGATGTGCTTAAAGATATAGCCTGTAGATCTTAATTCGAGGATTTAAATATTTTTCTATTGTGCAATATCTTGAGAAAGCGAATGCCTTAAGGAAAGTGTGCCCACTATCCCTGGGGATGTGTTTGTATAATATTTAAATAAATAGTCATGTTCATTATTTGAGTTCATTTTTTTTGCTTTTATTTCATCTTAATTACTTAATATCATCTAAGGCACAAAATATTTTTATTGTGTTGGGAAGGGGGCGGGGGGTTGGAGGAAGAAAGGCGTGTTTACCTGGCAGCAGCTCTGGAGGGCGGGCTGTGCAGTGACCTGGGCTGGGGCCCTGACACCGAGAGACGGGGCCACTCCCTACACAGCGCCAGGCCCTCACAACCGCCACCTGGAACCTCACGCCACAGCTCGGTTACAGATGCAGGGCAAGGTGCCTTGTATAAATTTGTTCTAGCTGGCTGCCGCTGAGGCTGAGTCTCTGGCGCTCTTGGGATGATCCCCCACGGGATCTTTTCCATCTTCACAGAAAGCGGCAGTGCCCCTGAATCCCCCGAGGCCCCCAAGGTCACTGCCCCGATGGACAATGAGGTGGGGTGACTGCATCAGCCCTCTCCCTGACTTTAGCTCATTGCCACGGAGAGGGGAACTTTTCCTTCCTTTTAAAATATGAAAGCCAGACACTGACATTTGTGGTCTGGAGGAGGAAAAGTTAGCTGCCGGGCTGCTGTCTCCGGGTGAAGAAGGTGTGGATTTGCTGTGCTACCGCCGGTCCGACCACCTCCTCCAACTCTTGGATGGAGGCGTTACTCAGTTGCTGGATGCTTGGAAACTTCTGGAGCAGAAGCGGGGCCTTAACCTTTCCAACCCCTGGGATCTGTTGCACAGTCTGAAGGAGGGATAGCTCAGAGAGCACAGAGCGCTTTTTCCTCAGGAAAGGGTTCTTGCTGGGCTCTCTGGTTTGTTCTTGAACCTGAATGAGAAATTAAAGGGAAAGCACACCGGCGCCTTCTAATGGACAGGAAGTTTCTGTAAAATTTGCGCACGCTGGTGTGTGTGTGTGTGTGTGTGTGGTGTATGTATGTACACTTAAATACACAGCAGTGCACATGTACATATACATATATACACATGTACATGCCTGGGTGTGGGCCAGAGGTTGACATTGGATGTCTTCCCCTCTATTACTCTATATTTTGAGATGGGGTCTCTTATGAAACCCAGAGCTCACCACGCTGGCTCAAAAGGCCAGGGAGCTCTGAGGCTCTTCCTGCCTTCACCTCCCCAGCACCTCCACGGCTGGCTTTTTCCACAGTTCTGGATCCTCATGTCTGTGTGGTAGGCGCTTTACTTACTGTGTCATTTCCCCAGGCCCCTTAAAAGTTTTTCCACTTAGTTCAGCTAATGAGTTTTCATATGCCAGAAATGCAAGTGCTTAAATGTTGGTGAGATTATTTAAGTATAGACCATATGACCATGAAAAAAAAAAAAAAAGAATTCATAAAAACTGAGTTTTCAGAATATTTAGGGTAAAATTAGTCAAAACCATGAAGAATTTACATACTTATGATCGATTCAGAACTATTTCAGTCCAGTGGTGATCTAGATCTTCAATTCGAGTGCACTGAAGAGGCAGAGGCAGGCGGATCTCTTGAGTTTACAGACAGCCTGGTCTACAGAGTGAGATTCAGGATAGCCTGGGGTAGAGAGACCCTGTCTCAAGAAAACCAAACCAAACCAACCAAACAAACAAAGAACAAACAACCCCGTTTCAAAGGACTGGAACTATGGCTTAGTGATAGCATATGTGCCTAACATGCATGAGGCCTTAAGTTCAACTCCCAGCTCTGCAAATAGAGAAATAAGCAAGCAAGTAGGTAAAAATCTTGGGCTGGTGAGATAGCTCAGCGCATAAAGGTACTTGGTGTCAAGTCTGGCGAGCTAAGTTCAGTTCTTACAAAAAGGAGGAAGTAGAGATCAGACTCCCGAAAGTTGTCTTCTGACCTCCACACCCACACACACACACACATTCTTCACACACACAACACTAATAAAAACAGTAGATTAAAAAGAGTAAAAAAAGTATTTCAAAGACCTGTTTCAAAGAGGACCTATAGAAGCTTGCCTAGCGAAAGAACAGCCCCGGCACATGAGGTAGCGCATGCCTGCAACCTCAGCACTGCAGAGGCTAAGGCAGACAGAGCTCTGTGAATTCAGGGCCAACCTGGTCTACATTGTGAGCTCAGGGCTACACAGTGAGACCCTGTCTCAAAACACAAACTAGGAGATAGCAGAGCTGTGAAGGCAATCTGATGGTGACACCTGCCACTCCACCCTTCAAAGCACACTTGACTGAAGAGGACAAATGTCTCCACAGACATCATTCTTCAGTCAAGAGTGAGATACATGACCCAGGCTCCCAGCGGGGGAAGGGCTCTTCAGCTACTGGTGGTTACGCTTGGGCAGACAAGAGCATTCTCTCACGGGCAGAACACTGGAGGCGATGGAGAGGAGGCTGGAAGCCACCAGGCCTGCTGGCATTTCCAATTGGTTCTCAACCCTAGATGCTCATCCACTTAACAGAAACTGGTGCGGCTCAGCAGGAAAAGGCTCTTGCTGCAACAAACCTGCTGGCCTGAGTTTGCTCCCTGGAATCCAGGCAAAGGTGGAAGGAGAGTGGCGACCCCATAGAGCTGTCCTCTGACCTCTACAAGCATACCATACAATGTACATACAGTACACACACAATAATAAAAATAAAACCCCTAATAACACAATAACTCACATAACCAAAAACACTCAAGGCCCTATCCTGGTCAGAGGTGAGCCTCATGTTTGACTT
>CM053758.1:5780705-6014346 GCA_028658305.1 Pachyuromys duprasi
GCGCCGCTTGGAATCTGGCTGGTTGTACCCATCAGCTTTGCGCTTTCCTCCTACATTTCCACCGCGGCCACCCCTTGCACCACGTACCCCGCGGCCTCTTTGTTGTTGGGCACCTCCTCTCGCACCACGAACGCCTCTTGCTGATCCAGGGCCTCCTCTCTGTGAATAACCGGCTCTACCACGGGGAGGAGCAGCCCCTTGACCTCTGGATGGAGCAGCACCCCTTGCTCCTCTACCACCCCTTCCTCTAGCTCCAACTTGAAAATCTTCATAACCATAGTATGGATCTTCATATCCACCACGATAGTTATGGTAATCATAGCCATAATAATCGTAATAATCTTCATATCCATAATAATCTGGAGGATATCCATAGCCACCTCTACCTCCACGCCCTCGACCTCTTGTTGGGGGGGGCATATGAGGTGGACCATAATAGTAGTAATCATCATACATTTGATTCTTTGCTGCTTGCCTCTGAGCTTTTCTTTCTTTCCTCTTCTGATCTGGTGGCTTAGCAAAAACAATTTCAATATTTTCTCCCTCCAAGTCTTTACCATTCATTTCTTCCATAGCCTTAACAGCACCATCTCGTTCATCAAAATGAATGAAAGCATAATCTTTTAGCTTCTTCACTCGTTCCAGTTTCCCAAACTGACTAAATGACTTTTCTAAAATTTCTTCTGTTACAGTATTTGCAAGGTTGCGTACAAACAGCACTTTTACCTTTGCCATAACTTCAGGATCAGGATCTTCAATAGGATCAGCCCATTCAACAGTTCCAACATTTCCCCAGACTTTGACTTTACCACTCATTAACCTACGCCTTGCCTGGGCAGCTGTTTTGTGATCTTCATATTCAAGAAAGCAAAAGCCTCTGTTTTTTTTTCTTGTCATCTGGTTGGTGGTATAATATGACGTCTGTGAGACCCTCTGTCACTTTACTAAATTCTTCAAGAATCTGTTCCTTGGTTTTACTCTTAGGAATAGAGCCCACAAAAAGCCTATTGTTGGCAACTGAGATGCAGACACCAATGTGCTTTCCAGAACGAATTTCATGATTATTATACAGTTTAACAGCCTCTTGTGCTGCTTCTTTTGTACAAAAAGTGACAAACGCATAACCTCTGTTGAGACCAGTGAGCGGATCCATCATTAAACGAAGATCCCATATAGGTCCAGCTTTCTCAAATAATGGAACAAGCTCATCCTCAAACAGATCTCTGGGGATCTTCCCCACAAATATCTCAGTGCTAACAGAAGGCTGCTGACCTGAATAAACGGAATCTGGAGGTGGTCCTCCATACTTCCTCTGTCCGGTAGTCACATCAAGTGTGTAGCCTGTTCTTTCCAAGAGTGCCTTAATCTTTGCCTCATCTGGTCCTTTGCTAGAGTCCGCTACTTTGGTCCCCTGCTTCTCTCTCTGCCTATAAGTCTTCATGACTCCACATAAAAAGGCACTTTTGTTCTGAACATGAGAGAGATCACTGTCTTTAAACTGTTGAAGCACTGCCAATGCGCCGTCTTCATTGAACTCTTTTAAAGCTTCGATAGCTCTTTCATCTAAATCACTACTGGCTAGTCTGATTTTGTAATTATTGTTGTTCTTTAAATTTTTACTTATAGCTGGGTAGTGGTGGCACACATCTTTGATCTTAGCACTCGGGAGGCAGAGGCAGATCTCTGTGAGTTTGAGGACAGCCTGGTCTACAGAGCAAGTTCCAGGACAAGCCAGGGCTACACAGAGAAAAAAAAAGCAAACAAAAAATATTTATAAACTATGTGTATATGCCTGTGCATGCATGTGAGCATGAGTGTGTGTGTACTTGGATGTGGGCTGTTCCCTTGGAATCCAGAAGAGGACACTGGGTCCCTGGGAGCTGGTATTGCAGGTGGTTGTGAACCACTCAGTATAGGTGCTGGGAACCAAGTTCAGGTCCTCTGCAAGAGCAGTGTGCGTTCTTCAACCACTGAGCCATCTCTGCAGTCCAGTGCTAGTCCGTTTTCAATCCAGACTTGGTGATCAGCCACCAGGAGGAACTAACTCCACTTCAGAATCCACTTTCTCTTTGTTCTCCTCTGGTACTGATACATTGTGTGCATTTGATTGGAACATGAGCTCTGAAGGGCTGTGGATAAGGCTTGGTGAGGCAGCCCTGGCCCAGCATAACACGAGCTCCTGATAACACTGGAGGAAGAAGGAGCTCTGGGTGAGTTAGGGTTTGATTCTGCCGGCAGCACAGTGTCCGTAGCCCAGCCATCTTCAGTGGTCACTGTGTACCAAGTGGCTAGTGAGTGCCGAACAGGGTCTCTTGCTCCCTCTCACTAACACTGTGAGAGGGCCCTGCGGTCTTCTCTCTTTTGGGCCACCTGTGAGGTTCAGGTGTTGATCACCGGCCTCGAATGTCAGGACAATAGCCTCCTGTACAAAGGTGGTCTGTCCAGCTCGTCAGCGCTGGTGTTGTGTCACTGACACGTGTTCATGCAGCCTGGGCAGCTAGAGGGTGAGCTCTGTCAGCAAAACAAAGGAGACAGTTGCCTCCTGTAAGCATGTTGTGGGCTCGCTGGAAAGTCCTTTTCAACGAGGGCCTGCTGGAGAGATGGCTCATGTGCTGGCAAGAACATGTGCTGCTCTTGCAGAGTACCCGGGTTCAGTTCCCTGCAACTGCATGGGGCAGCTCACAATCGCTTGTAACTCCAGCTCCAACACTCTTGGGCACCTGCACTCACTACAGATTCCCGCACACAGGCAAACATACATACTCGTAATTAAAAGTAATTAAAAATGATTCTAAGGGCCTGGCTACATACCCTTGTAATTTCAGGACTCAGGAGGCTGATACAGGAGGATTGAGCATCCTGGGGCTAGCCTGGGCTATATAGTGAGACTCTGATTTTAAAAATATTATTTAAAAATCTTTTCTTAGGCTTGTTTTAGACGTATGAGGGCTTTGTTTGTGGAAACTAGGGCTCAGTGACAGCAGCGCTCAGTGGGCGGTGGAGTTTCTTGCTTTGGTTTGGATTTGCAGCATTTTAGTGTGTGCATGGGTGGTGTGTGGTTCATATGCCCGTGAGCATGCAGCGGGCCAGGTGGTGTCTTCCTCTGTTGTTCTTAGTCTTGGTCTTGGTGGCACACGCCTGTAATCCCAGCACCCTGGGAAGCAGAGACAGGCAGATTGCTGTGAGTCAGCCTGATCTACAAAGGAGTCCAGGACAGCCAGGGCTAGCTATACAGAGAAACCCTGTCTCGAAAAACAAAAAAACAAGCCGTAAGTGTGTATTTATTTATATTTACGTATATTTTAAAGACAGGGTCTCACTATATTCCAAGCTTGTCTAAAACTTACCATATAGGCAAGGCTGGCCTGCAACTCCCAAAGATCCGCCTGTCTCCGCCTTGAAGGGGACCTGCTAGGATCGAAGATCCGCCTGTCTCCGCCTTGAAGGGGACCTGCTAGGATCAAAGATGTGCGCTGTCACACCTGGCTCAGGTCTCCCTGTATCTCATTCTCTTATTTCATTCTGATCTTTCATTTTAATAGGAAAACTATTTGAATATAGGCTCTGCATCCTGTTGGCTAGCTCAGCAGTTTTCAGCCTATGGGTCATGACTTCTTTGGGACTCACATATGAGAAATCCTGTTACAATCCATAACAGTAGCAGAATTACAGTTATGAAGTAGCAATGAAATAATCTTATGGTTGGGGGTCACTACAGCGTGAGGAACTGTATTAAAGGGTCGAGGTGCTGGGAAGGCTGAGAACCACCAGGCTAGGTAAAGTCTTTACAGATTATTTAATTGGACCGCATAAGTCTGCTTCGCACAGTCAGTGTGAGAGCTGAATGGGGATTCTGGGGGGCATCATGGTCTGTGTGCGAGCCGACACGGTGTCAGGACCTGCATCGGACGAGGCTAACCTGTCAGATGAGCCTGCGGCTTCAGTGTTTATTGCTGAGTGCCTCTGTGGGGTGTTTCTGGTCATAGGTCTGCTCTGGCTGCAGCCATCCTGGCGACCACATTGACTGGTCAAACAGTTGCCATTCCCCAGCCTCGCCAGAGATCGCGGTCTGAGAGCGATGCCTCCTCCATGGAGAAGGACAGCGTCATCGAGCCCTACGCCACCACTTCAGAGCTGCAGCTACGGTAGGACGGCCACAGCTGTGTACCCTCTCGTGGCTCCTCGTGGCCGCTGCCTAGGGGGCCGTGCGGTGATCGTAGTCATTAGGCTTTTGTCACTTGTGTCCTATGTCTGTTGGGGCTAGGGTCTTTCTGTGCGGACCAGGATGGCCTCAGACCATGCTTGCCATGCTTCAGGCTCCCAGGTAGCCCGGGTTTCAGCAGTGTGCCGTGGGGGGTTTTACATTTCAAGCTGTCTCTAGTGGTTATGGTCTCAACTGGGGCAGGAGGGTTACTTGAACCTGGGAATTCAGGCCTAATAGCCTAGACAACATAGCTGGACAAGTATCAAAATGAAAGAGAGAAAAAAATCTTGACTCCATTTTGAATATAGCTAGTTTTTCTTCTAAGAATTCCATTTTGGCTGAATTGGACTAAAAATCAGGAAGGGAAGTGCTTATAAAGTTCACTGAAAAGATAAGGGAAATAAATCCAACACAGGGGGAATGCTAGTCCGGGTGAGGGCTGGATTAGCCCTGCTGTGTTTTCAAGCACAGTGCTAAAGCAGACAGCAGTGTGGGGCTGCTCAGCTCAGTGGCGAGAGGTGTTTGCAAACACACTAAGCCCCGAAATAGGCCAGGGCGAAGGAAGGACTTCGGTACATTGTTGGCTGACGGTATCTGAAAACAAATCGGCTTTGAGCCTTGCCCTGGTCCTCCACCACACTTAGGTCCTTTGGGATGAAGCTGTTGTTCCTGGTGTTCACGTATGTAAGGCCGTGAAGAATGCCTAATCGAATGGCATGTCCTTCTAAGCTAGAAGTTTAGAAGGTAGAATAAGTTGATTTGGGGGAGGGGGATAAGTTGGAGGGGGGATTGGGAATTGCGGCTTCTATAATCCTAGTGTTTGAGAGATGAAAGTTCAAGTCAGGAGTTCAAGGCTATCATTGGCTATACGGTAAATTTCAGGCCAGCTTGGGCTACATGAGATACTGTGGCAAAACAACAAAGGTGGTTATTTTGCAGTTCTAGAGGATCAGCCCTGGGTCCCCCTATGTGCTAGGCAAAAGCTGTGGCTAGGCCCACAGCCAAACATTTTGTTTTCAAATCATCTGTCTTAGTTAGGGTTTTATTGCTGTGAAGAGATACCATGAACCAAGGCAATTCTTATAACAGAAAAACATTTAATTGGGGCTGGCTTACAGTTTCAGAGATTTGGTCCATTATCATCATGGTGGGGAGTGTGGCATCATCCAGGCAACAGTGGTATTGGAGAAGGCGCTGGTAGTTCTCCCTCTTGATCTGCAGGCAGCAGGGAGGAAACTGGATGTTTCTCACTAGTTGGAGCTTACCATTTAAGACCTCAAAGCCTGCCTCCACAGTGACACACTTCCTCTAACAAAGCCACACCTTTTCCAACAAGGCCGCGGCTCCTAACAATGTCACCTTCTATGGCCAAGCATTAACTGTGGGGGCCATCCCTGTTCAGACCATCACAATATCCACGTCATCATCCACATGTTAAAAAGACATACTCTACATACTCTACCATTCAAAATGCTGACTGTAAGTCTTCCCAGTTGCTGGGTGTGAGGGTGTAAGGCTGGTGTTCCTCCCACACCCCAACTCCTGAAATAGTGATCTGAGACTATTACTTATGAATCAATGCCCAGGCCAGGAGTTTTGGCTCGTTTCCCAACTAACCTTTAATGTGAATCGTTTATTCTATTCTGTGTGTGCCACATAGACACACATGGGTAAACAAGTAAATGCATAAAGCTTCACTACCAGCAGATTCGGAGAGATGGCTCAGAGGTTAGGAGCATTGGCTACGAATCCAGAAGACCCAGGCTCAGTTCCCAGCACTCACGTCAGGCCACTCACAACCTCCTTTAACCCAGCTCCAGGGGAATCCAGCACCCTCTTCTGGCCTCTGCTGATACCTGCACTCATGTTGATGGACACACACAGGTGCACACACATAAATAAAAAGATCTTTTTAAATATACTAATCATGAGGTGTGTGTGTATAGGGTATGAATGTGAAGACAAGTATGAAGACGTTGGGGAGGGGGCGAGAGGCAGACAGCAGAGGCTGTCATCCAGCTTCGTGTACTTTACTATTCTAATACCTTGGCATGGAAACTTTATGTGTGTGACATCTTGGTGGGGTGGTGTATGCTGGTACTGGTGAGAGGCTGAGGCAGGAGGATTATGGGTTTGGGCCAGCCTGAGCCCAAAGTGAGATCTCATTTATTTGTTAATGACTGAACGCAGGCAAAGCTGGCAGATTGGGCCGAGAGCTTCCTTACCGTCCTTTGAGACCATAGGCTACGGGGAGGACGAGGATGCGGAAACACAGGTGTCAACCAGCTACAAGGAGTCGGAGTCCAGCGCCGGGAAGGATGTGGGCGAAGGCAGCGACGCCGTATATGCGGTGCCCCACAGGAAACAGGTGACCTCCCTGCTCCCAGACTGCTTCCCCACTTCCCCATTGGGAACTGCCCAGAGAGCATGAGCGCTGCGCTGCATTTCCTTGCTTCCGCCTGCCCCGCCCCTTGGTTCTCCCTAGTGTGTTCAGCCTTGTGTCTATCTGGAGGGTAAAGCTTAATCTTCTTGATTTGTCCTCTGAAGTCAATCCTTTAAAGGCGAAGATAAATGTCTTTCTGGGGGGCTGTGAAATGTGTGTGTGTGGTGTGCTTGTGTGTATGTGTGTCTGTGGTATGCTTACATGTGTATATGTGTGTGTGGTGTGTTTGCATGCTTGTATGTGCTATGCCTGCATGTGTGTGTGCTTTTGTTGTTTATTTGTTTTACTGGACTCTTTTGAGACTGGATATAGCCACAGCTCTCAGAGCTCTGCCCGCCTCTGCCCCTGAGGGCTGGGTTCAGGCCTGCTCCACATCAGCTTTTACATTTTCTCATCCCAGTTTGCCCCAAAACGGCGCTGCACCTCATGGCACATGCTGCATTCGGGGAGGCTTGTGTTCCCAGGGCTGACAGGAAAAGAGTGTCAGGAGACTTGCATGTAGCCCCGTGCTAGAAGCTGTGCTCTCTTGGGGTCACTCGGTGCTGGCTGCTACAGTCATGTCACTCGGTCACACGCTAACACAACGGCTTGCTTTGTTTCCTCGGGCCTTCTATGCTTGCTTTCGTTCCTAAATGGAGGACTCCAACACGACACATTCGCTTCTGAGTTCTCCAACTTAATGGACGTGGAGACAGAATGTGTTCGTGCAAATGACTGTTGTCAGGTGTATGACTTTGAAATCATAACTAAATGTGCATTTTCCCCTAATAACCTATTTCCTTCTTAGGCTTAAAATGAGTGTTTTGCCTGTGAATTTGTTTACCACATGCATGCCTGGTGCCCAAGTAGGTCAGAAGAGGGTGTCAAATCCTCTGGAAGTGCATTTACAGATGGGTATGAGCCACCTTGCGGGTGCAGGGAACTGAACTGGGGTCCTCTACCGAGCCATTGCTGCAGCCCTTCAGAATAGCCCTTTGACTGACATTCTTCATCTTCCTTGTTTTTGGATATCTTCATAGCCAATTTCTTTCCATTAAAATTTTGAAAGTGTGTTATTATGTGCATACATGTGTGTTTGTATGATGCTCGTGTGTGGAGGCCAGACACTTGAGTGGAATCCATTTTCCTTCCACCTTTACGAGGCTCTGGGGGTTGAATTTGAGTCACTGGGCTTGCACAGCAAACACCTTTCCCAGGCTTTTCCCCAACCCTGCCATATTTCCATCTTTCTTTCTCTCCTTTGTAGGACTTCATAATTTTCAGGAAACAGCCATTATATATTAGAGTTTCTGTTTTGAAATAAATTTACCTTTATCTTTGTGTATGGTGTTTTGCCTGCGTGTATGTACACCACAGACAGGCAGTTCCTACAAAGTAATAGCTCTTTGGATCCCCCAGAACTGGAGTTGCAGATGGCTGAGTCACCATGTGGGTGCTGAGGTTCAAACCTGGGGCCTCAGGAAGAGCAGGCAGTCCTCTCAAGACCTGCGCCGCCTCTTTCGGCCCCTCACCCCCTTTTCCATCTTTTGGTTTCAGCCATCCCGCTCTGCTCATACGTGTTTCTAGTCTTAGTGCAGTAGTGGGCGGCTCTCTGTCGCTGTCCTTTAACTTGCCCTCAGTAGCCACACCTCTCCTGTTCATTTCCCTGCTGGTGGCTTCCAGGTTTAGTCCTTAAGAATAGTGCTGAAGGAAGCATTCGATGGCCTCGTGTCCTCTGATGAGCACGTGCCATTGGCATTTTCTTATCATTTCCACACTCGCTGTAACAGTGAGTAATCTAATGTGTCTTTCACAGGTGACCAAGGTTGTTAGCTCTTGGGATATAAAAGCAAGAGGTCACTTTGTTTCTCCCCCTCTGAAACGAGTACATTAGGAGTTCTTGTTTACCCTGAGCCAGGTCACCCTGGAGCCGTGTACAGAGCCTGTAGCTGCAAAGGCCTCAGCTCTTGGCTCTGAAAGGCCCTTCCTATGCTCATCTTGTTACCTACTTTCTGCCAGCCACAAGATTCCCGAGGCCCCAAGCACACCACGGCTAGACTGTGCCGATCCAAAGCAAGCTTTTGCTGAGGAATCAGGCGAGCAAGATGGGCGCACTTGGAGGGCCTGGGTGCTAGTGTCCCCCGCAGGATGTGCTTCCCCACACCTCCTCTTGGCCAGCTGCCCTGTGGGTCTGCCCTCTAGAGCTCTGCTACCACGCATGGTACATAGCTCCTGGATTAGGGGCAGTCAGACAGTGGAGAGGCAGGCCTGGCTCGTCAGGAAATGACAGCAATGGTGACTCACGGAGGGATCATCTGGCCTTCAGCCCCAGCCCGGTGAGGTTTCTCCCGGCATGGCCAGCACCTCTTGTCATACAGAGACTTTCACGATGAAGAGCCAGTGCTGGGTGCAAGCAAGAGGCAGCCCCTTTTCCTGAGCTGGTCCCTGCAGGAGTGTGGAAGGAAGCTGTCCAGGCAGTATGGAATAGCCCAACCATATCTTCTGCGCTGTTGACCTTCTGCGCAGGCTTTTCACGGGCCTCCAGTTTCTTTCTGCCGCAGCCTGTGTAGCTCTTCTCAGTGTGGCCGCTGTGGGGGTTGTGTGAGGTAAGGCAGTTTGGAGAACGTATACAGCTAACCCGTACTGTACGCTTGCTCCTCTCTCATAACCAAAGGGCCTGTCCTCACAAAGGATGGTGACAGCAGATGACGCTTCTGAGCAAGAAGGGCTTTCAGACTCCTCCTCTTCTACGCCACAGCACATGCAACAGAAAGGTAAGGAGAGGATTCAGCGGGAGAGCACTTTTGGTTACTGATGCCAGAGCCATCACACCTCTGCATTGTGGCTCACATTCTGACGAGAAAAGCACTTGCAAGTCATTCTTACTGCAAGCGACTGGTTGCCTGGATGTGACTGTGGACGTGCGCCTTTCCTTCCGCTCCTTGTCACCATGCTAGAAGCCATCAATGAAGGGCTTGTGGGATGCACGAGTGTACAGATGTTTCCGGCATAATTCTGGAAACGCACCTCACCTTTCTTGCTCTATCTTATTTGGCACAGTGAGAAGTCAACCCATTGTGGCAAAGATAGGCAGGGGTTTTGAGCTTCCCTAAGGAGAAAGGGAGACAGTGCGCCTGCCAGGCAGCGGACAGCCAGTAACTGCCCTGGCAGGGCCCCTGGGCTGCTTGAGCCTTGGGACGCAGTTGGGGTATGTGTTCATATGGATGAATGTGTGTGTAAAGGTGTGTTGTGCAAAGAGGACAGAGGCCAACTTCAGGTGCCGTTCCCCAGTGGCTGTCCCCCTTGTTTTTCTGAGACAAGGTCTTGTGTTGGCTGGGAGCTCCGATTGGGCTTAGGCTGGCTGGATCCCTGGGGGTCCACATGTCTTTCCTCCCCAGCACTGGGATGACAAGCATGTGCCATCGCGCTGCGTTCCTATGTAGGTTCTAAGGGCGTTGACTCGGGCTCTGATGGGACCGTCTTCAGAGCTCCTTGGAACACCTCTCCTGTGATTCAGTCTACCCGATGCCTGATGGGAAATAGAACGCCAGCCTAGGAAGACTTGGGCCAGAAGTCTCCCCTTGGTTAGCCAGCCTTTCTCCCCTCCTCTCTTCTAGGCAGCCTTTTGATGTAGTCTAGGCTACCTTAAAACTTGATACATTCCTGCCTCAGCCTCCCAGTTGCTGGCATGATTGACACGCACCCCCACACCCAGGTTTCTGACATCTCCCTCTTTCTAAAATCTATGTTGTGTGACCTCATGGATCACACACATCAGTAGGATCCTACTGAGAGACAGAACCAGACAGTGGTTTCCACAGGGAAAGACTCAAGAGTGGTTAATCTAAGAGGATTGCCTAAGGGGTAAAGAGGACGCTCCAGATGGAGGAATCGTAAACAGGGCGTAGCCCACGGGGCCCTGAGGAAGGAACAAAAGTGCAAGTGCCTCCCCACTCAGAGCTGAGGCCCAGGCCTCACTGCTGGGGTGTGGTTCTGACCTGCTGGAGGCCACGTTTGCTAGTGTCCTGTTCTCTGGGGTAGGGTGCCAGGAAAAGCCACCCGTGGGTTGCTGCTTTATGTGCTGGCCACCTGTAAGGTAAAATAAAAGTAGAGCCAGGAAGCAAAGCTCCGTGGGTGCCTCTCCAGCACTAGAGGGTGTGTCTGGAGCGCACAGATGTGCTAGCCCTCACATTGAGCTCACTGGCTTGGAGCACAGGTGTGGGGTAGGCAGGAGTTCAGCGCCTGCAGTGCCTCCTGGTTCTGGTTGGTTATAAAGGCTCTCAGGCACTTGGAGAAAAGCTCCGTAACCCAAATTCTAATTAAGGGGCTCCAAGTGGGGCCCAGAGGCCTGTGTTTCTAGCAAACTCCTTGGGAAGCGGAGGTGCATGGTATGTAGAAAACAGAATAGGAAGCCAGGTGTGGTGACACATGCCTATAATCCCAGCACTCAGGGAGGCAGAGGCTGGTGGGTCACTGTGAGTTCAGGGCCAGCCTGGTCTACAAAGCAAGTTCCAGGACAGCCAAGACTACACGGAGAAACTCTGTCTTGAAAAACCAAACAAAAGGCTTGGCTAAGCTGTGCCCTCTGCCCAGTCTGCATCCCAGTGCGTCCTCATCCACCTCGTGATAGCTACTGTCTCAGCTAATGACAGAACATGGCACCTTTCTGCCATTGCCAGACCCCTGCCTGACTGTCTCTCAGGAGCATCGTCCCTTCTCTCAAAGTTTTGCAGACCCTCCTCCTCTCTCTGATGAGAACAACCTAGAGAGGGAGAGTTTGTTTGGGCTCATGGTTTGAAGGAACACTCCATCTTAGTGGGGAAGCCATGGCAGCAGGGATGTGCAGCCAAGTGAGAACGCAGAGGGAGATGGGAGCCTGTACTCAGTGAGCTTTCTCCTTTTCGCAGTCTAGGACCCCAGCGCTGCCACCCACGTTAGGCTGGCTCTTCCCACCTCAACCCCCTCACGAAACCCTCTCACATGCCAGGAGGCTTGTGTCCTGGGTGGTTCTGGGTCCTTTTGGGTTGACAGCATCAACCACCACACTGTGTTGAGGGACGGGCTCCGCTGTCCTGGTCATCAGGGAGTTTTGATTTACCTGCAATTTTGACGACAAGGATGTGTTCATGTGTGAATTTTCTCACTGTGAAGATTGGGGTAGAGCTAAGCATATACGGGGCTGGAGAGATGGCTCAGTGGTTAAGAGCACTGTCTGCTTTTCTAAAGGACCCAGGTTCAACTTCCAGCACCCACATGGCAGCTCACAACTGATTCCAAGGGATCTATCACCTTCACACTAATGCACATATAATACAATTAAATAAATTATTTAAAAAATAAATGCACTAATAAAAATAGAAAGGTGTTCAAACCTCCCACATGGCAGAGACGGTGTCCCATGGGCTCGTCCCCTCGTGCTCAGGTTGTGGGGAGCGTGGAGGGGCAGGACAGCTGGCCACAAAGATTAGGAGAGGGGTGGTTCCGCCTGCCCGGCGGCCAGGAGACAGATCTGCAGTCGGAGAAAGGGCCGGGTCTCACCATGCGTCAGGTGCATGCAGGTGGTCCAGGCATTTGGCCGAAAGCAACGAGTTCAGAGCTGTTGCTAGTGGAGCTGGGTGCAGCTCAGTGCGTGCCTACCTAGCATTTGTGAGGCCCTGGGTCAGGGCTGCGTGTGGTGGCACATACCTGGAACCCAGGAATTCAAGGTCATCTTTGGCTTAGAGTGTCCAGGGTGAGCCTGGGCAATGCGAGACTCCCATCTTAAAAACAGCAGAACTCAACTGTTAAAATTAAGCCCTTCAGTGATGAACACTGGGAATTTTACTGAGTTAGGGAGTAGATTGAGAATACTGTGTGCACTAAGCTTCCTAGTTGTTTTTCTGAACCTTGTAAGAGGTTTTTTATTTTTTGTTTTTCACAGTGTCTGCTGTTCAGTGAGTTATTTATACTCTTCAGGTCAGTGGTGGGAAGTTAGAAGCAGCCTAGGTTTCCAGCTTGCCACCAGAGAGAATTGTCAGCCAAGTCAAGTGAAGGATGCCTTCCTAGGGTACCTCAGTTACCACACGAGGACAAGGCCACTGTCAGATCTGTTTCCATCTGTATCACTGAGGCAGTTTGCTATTTATTTTTTTTAAGATTTATTTATTATGTGTACAGTGATCTGTCTGCATGTACACCTGTGTGCCAGAAGAGGGCACCAGATCGCATTATAGATTGTTGTGAGCCACCACGTGGTGGCTGGGAATTGAACTCAGGACCTCTGGAAGAACAGCCAGTGCTGTTAACTTCTGAGCCATCTCTCAGGTCTCTAGCTTGCTATTTTTATGATTTAATTTGCGTGCTCCCATAGGCATGAGGGGCAGAGTGGAGTCAGGCACTGGCTGTCTTTGGCTGGCAGGGGAACCGTTACTGGAGAGGTAGGGGAGGGTGCAGTGTGAGGCCCAGTGTCTTAGACCCCTGAAGGGTTTGGCAGTGGTTCTCGGATGACCGTGGGGGCCTCTGCAGGGACTCCAGATTGAAGGTGTCAGAGAGGAATGGCCCAGTCAAGGTCACTGCCTTGTCCTGGGACCTTACTCTATGTTTGGGGGCAAGCTAAGTCTCTACATTTATGAGTATACTCTTCTAGCATGTCAAGTTTCTTATGCTTTTAAAACTTTCCATTTTCTCTTTTTAAAACAGATGGAAAACATTCTGTTCTGAATCTAGAGGTAAGCTTTAAGAATTTCTGTTTCTAAGAAGTAGACTTTGCACTATATTTTTGTCTTTGATTTCTTTCTCTTTTATTTGTTTTATTTTTAAACAATTTGACTTCTGTCCTTTACTCTGAACTGTGATTGTATTTCCTGATTTGTACGTGTTCGATTTCCCTTGCTTCCTTGGATGGGTTAAACCAAGCCTAATCCTGATATGTGATCATTATAACACACTTATGTTAAAACATCTTCTTGTAAGAGTTCCTTCCTGCCACAAGCTTCAGTGAATAGCTTCTCCATGGCAAGGTGGTAGACGGGAGTGACTCAAGGGACACTGAGGTGGATTACTGGGGAGGAAGGGTTTATTAGAGTTGTTAATGCCATGGGCAGACAGACAGACAGGGATGGCAGAGCTTCAAGGAGAGTGCAGGCCTGAGCTCCAGAGTCAGACAGCATGCTGGAGTTTCCAGAGTGAGGAGACTGAGGAATCAGAGCCCACAAAGCAAAAACAAGCTTCCTTTCTATACCTAAGGATGGGGAAGGGTGTAAGCAGAAGCCGTTTGCCATGCGCTCTGGCTCCCAGGCAGGAGACGGGGAAGGGTGGGTAGCAGGAAATGTGGTCATGCCCACCTTGGTGTACACTCACCTCTGAGAGGCAAGCCTGATCTGTTTGCTCAGCAGTTAGAGCCCCGCTTTGCTGTGGTCACTGGACCCTCATCAGTGCCCTGCACTCACGGCCATGCACATACTTTATTTACAAAGGGAAGGGACCTTCCGTGAAGATGCGGGCACTGAGCACATAGGCAAGAGCAGAAGCCAGCTGGGGAGCCCTCCAGGAGGGGCTGCCCCGAGTGTATGCTGTTTAACTGTAAGAAAAGCGTGGGGGCTAAACTCAAAGGGATGGAGAAGGACCTTCAGGAGCTCTGCCTCTGCCTGCAGGCCCCATCCAGTGCCAGTCCCCTGATGCTCACACTCTCACACTCTGCCTTTTCCTCCCTAGGATGAGAAACCATTGCGTGAAAAGCCTCCTCCCTCCCCAGGTACTGGTGGTCTTTTGGGGTTCACTATGATGGGCATGCTTAGTGTTTGCAGGTTACTTAGAATAGTCTTGCCTGAAGGAGAATTTGCAACTCGCCATGAAGGCTCTGGCAGCTGCCCCTGTGATTAGGTTTCAGAAGGGAAGGTGTTAATCATTGAGTATTAATCAGGTGAAGGGTGGGCCTGTGGGGATTGCTCAGGTCTGGGTGAGGGTAGATCTGTGAGGAGAGCTCAGGGCCAGGCTCCTTGGGTGGGAGATGGCCTCACAGGATGTGCTTGAGGCCTGCCTGTTGGTATGTACAAACGGGCTCAGCTTTGTGAGGCTGACCTCCTATATAGTTGGGGAAGCAACAGTTGCGTTTAGAGTGGGTTTGTAGTTTGGATCTGTTTGTCTCCCATCACTCACCTGAAAGTATTATTCTGTCTTTACTTTGGATTAACTGTGTTACTCTGTCTTGGGAATCTTGGTTCTGTGTTCTGAGAGAGCTCTGGTGCCCTGACTTCTAGGTCTCAGGCTCTTCCTCTGTGGACAGCAGCGCCTTGTGCAGCCTGTCTGAATTTAGGCAGTCCACCACAGTGACTTGCAAGAGTACCAAAGGAGGATCCTCAGACCTCCGTGCACACTGTGGCACTGTGTATTTACACCTGACATACACACATCATGTATACACAAGAATAATAATAAAATGAAGAAAGGAGTCAAATCCATATGGAAAAGAAGAAAAGTATGTATTCAGGGTGGCCACTTTAGGAAGAGCGACAAAGAGTTCCAGTGACCACCCCCCAAACACACAAGCCCAGCTTCAGGGTCTTGACACAAAGCTAGGTTTGAAGTAGAGGCCCAGCTATGTGTGAAGTCTGTCTGGGAGAGAGGCTCCTTCTCTGGGTGAACTAGCTTTCAGCCTTGTCCTTCTCTCAGCGTAAGATTCCTGAGGGAATTTCCCATTCATTGAGGTCCATTTTCTGATAGCCAAAGTGAGGGACACACTGTCTCATTAGTCAGGCAGGTCCACTGCTGGGCAGTAGCCACTCTACGTAGCGTGCCTGCTCCCGACACACAATACCTAGGAGCTGTGGCTTCTGCTGGCAGACCATGCTCTTACCTCACAGGGAATAAGAGATTTTGAGCTGAACAAGAGTGGCCTTGGCTTGGAACATGGGCTCAGGCTGCCCCGAGTCACATTATCTAGTATGCAAGCAGCTTTAGGAGCTTTCATGGTCATCAAGTACAGCTGTAAATCAAGGCCTTCACCAGAGGCTCCGAGCAGGTCACAGACAAAGCCGGGCAGCCTCTGCTGTCACTCCGACACCGTTGAGATCACCCCTAGCCTTAGAGCTGCTGGGGGCTAGAAGGGTACCAGGTCACTCCGATAGTCCAAAGGATACTAAGCCTGCATCGTGACAGCTCCTCTCCACCTCCTAAAGTGCATGGCCTCCGCTGGCCCTTCCGCCTCTCTACCTGCTGCCCGTTGTCCCTTCCCCTGGGCACCTAGTCTTTTCAGACACCAGGGACACGGCCCTAGGCCCAATGTGAACTAGTTGTTCACATGGCTTTTGGAATAGTGTCAAGTGGTTTTTTATGCGAAGTGGTTGCTCTAATTATGTCGGCTTTCCTCTGTACCCTCTAGATGTAGCTGGTAGAGTACATCAGAGATACGCAGAGATAACCAAAGAAAAGTTTGAGGAGCTAAAAGAAGAAACCGTGAATCTCCACGCCACGAACCATGCCCTCAGCCTTGAACTGAGTGCGCTGAGACAGGAAATGAAGGAGTTACAGCTGACGCTCAAGAGGGTGGAAAAAGACAGCAGGAGGCTGAAGGAGGGAGAAAAGCCATCCTCTGAGGAAGGTGTGGCCCCTGTGCCATCATTACTAAGGGCCAGTCAGGCCTCGACCCACTCTTTATTCTGAGAGCCCGCTTCCTGTTGTACGTGGATATATGTGTGTTGTAATATTTAGGAAGAAACATGGTGCCCTTAGGCTTTTTGCATTTTTACTTTTTCTGCTCTATCATTTTTGTTAAATGTCATAACTTATTCACATAAGTTATTATACACATTCATTTACATACAGTTCACTACTGACGAGTAGTTTATATAAAATCTTGCTGACTTTGATATGATTGATTGTAATGTAATATTAAGTCCATGTTTTTCAGTCTTCACTCCTGAGTTACTTTGCCTAAGGAAGCAAGGCCAAGACCTGGCGGATGAGAACGAGGCGCTGAAAATGATTGTCCATCGTTTGAACGTAGAGCTCAGTCGCTACCAAACAAAATTCAGGCCTTTGTCTGAGGAAGAGGTAATGCTTCCAACTCCAAAAAGCCGGTTTGTCTTTAGTCTGGTACCGCTGAATTGATTCCTGGTTCTCGAGAGATTCTTGGTAGTCCATGCCTTTAATCCTTGCACTTGGCCTCAAACACAAAGATCTGCCTGCCTCTGGTTCCCAAGTGCCAGGACTAAAGATGTGCACTACCATGGCCAGCTAAAAACATTAAAAAAGAAAAAGAAAGAAAGAAAAGGCACAATTAATTATTCCATCCAAAGAATACTAATTTCTCCTATCGTGGCTCTAACAGGTTACCGATAGGAACAGCCTAAGGGAGCAGAGATTTATCTTGTCTCACGGTTCAGGGCTACAGCACAGCGTGACTTGTTACATCTCTGCAAACCAGGAAGCCAGAAAGGGTCTCAGTCTGCAGCCCAAGCAGGGACTCAGCTGGGAGCAACAACCTCTTTTCCTAGCTTCCTAAGTGCTGGGACTGTAGGCATGAGCCACACCAGCTCCCGATGTGAACTTTCATTTTTAAAGATTTATTAATTTTATGTGTATGAGTGCCCCTCTGCATGTACACCTACATGATAGAAGAGGGCACCAGATCACATTATAGATGGTTGTGAGCCACCGTGTGGGTGCTGGGAATTGAACTCAGAACCTCTGGAAGAACAAACAGTGCTCTTAACCACTGAGCCATCTCTCCAGCCCTCCAATGTTAACTTTTTTTGTTTTGTTTTGTTTTTTGCTTTTTTGAGACAAGGTTTCTCTGTGTATCAAGCCCTGGCTGTTCTGGACTCACTCTGTAGACCAGGCTGGCCTTGAACTCACAGAGATCTGCTTGCCTCTGCCTCCTAAGCGCTGGCATCAAAGGCGTGCGCCACCATGCCCAGCTAATGTTAACTTTTTAATAACAAAATTAAGCTGGGGAGTTCACATGATCCAAACCCATTTCCTAGACCACGTCCTTCTGTAGGGCTGTGGGCGGGGCAAAGCGCTGGGCCCCTTGACAACTTTATTGCCTGGGCTGTTGTTAACCCTTGCATCCGCACTCCATACATTTTTCCTTTGACCTTTGCAAATGCCACATTTTCTATGACATTTTCCTAGTCACTCTATCCAGATGTGAGCGTGATCTCATCTATTTTGGGGAGGGGGGGCATGTGCACACTCTTGTGTGTGTGTGTGTGTGTGTGTGTGTAGGTCCCCATGCATAGGTGCACACGAAGAGGCCAAAGGAGGACGTCAGTGTCTTCTCTATTTCTACCTTCCCTCTTCCTTCTTCTCTCCTTCCCTCCATCCCTTCCTTGCCTTTCTTTCTTCCTCTCTTTCTTTCTTTTCTTCCTTCCTTTCTTTTTTTTTCTCCTCATGTGGAAACACAAAATTTGGAGGTATCTGAATGTTTAAAAACGGTGTTATGCGTCGTTGTTCCTTCCTAATGTCTATATAGTACTATGTTAATTAAGTGAATGTTTTGGAAACATGTTACGGTATTTAGGGGACGAGAGTGTCACTGTCACACACTTCCAAGATTACTTCACGTGCTTAGACACACATGTACAGGCAGAGAAGGATGATGCCTGTTCTAGACTAAGATTGTCTACCATGTGGAGCTTCAGACCGCGGAGCTGACTATGTCTTCAATGTGTGCTTTGTTCTCAGAGTTTCCATATAGAAGGCCTCCCATCAAAGGGCCCCACACCCCCCTGGCTGGTAAGTGAATGTTAATTAATTTTCAAGACAGGATTTCTCTGTGTCCCGGAGCTTGTTCAATAGACCAGGCTGGCCTCGAACTCAGAGATCTGCCTGTCGCTGACTCCCAAGCGCTAAGATTAAAGGTGTGTACCCCACTGGGGGTCTCTCTTTCCTCCAGCCCATGAGGGCAGGAGGAACAAAGGCAGGGCCAGGCCTCGGAGGGCTGTGAGCACAATGGAAATGACAGACTTCTATTACCAGCTGCAGGGTGGCAGCCCAACTTTACTCCAAGGGTGAGGAGAATATATAGGAAAGGGAAGCAGCCAGGAGGTCCTTGACAGGTGCTCACAGCGCACTGCGCTTCATTTGCATTAAACAGCAAATGTGCAGGGCACACTACCTGATTATCATGGGAGGGAGGAGGGAGAACATTCTGCAGGAAGCTGTGTCAGAGGCTGCCTCTAAGATAAGCTCAGGGACAGCCTCCACATAAGGACAGGCAGAGTGTGGGAAGCCCTGCTGGGGGAAGGGAGTCCTCCATCTTGTGCTGAGCTCAGAGAGCTATCCAGTCACAGAGGCCACAGTCTTCAGAAGCAAGGCCTTCCAACACGCCATTACCGCCTGCCTAAGTAAGAGTTATCTAATCTCAGCCATATTCTTTGGCTCTGTCAAATACTAAGAACCATTCCAGAATAAGTGTGCCATTTTGCCCTTTAAAAAACACGAGCCAGGCTGTGGTGACGCACACCTTTAATCCCAGCACTCGGGAGGCAGAGGCAGGCAGATCTCTGAGTTCGAGACCAGCCTGGTTTACAGAGTGAGTTCTAGGATAGCCAGGGCTACACAACGAAACCCTGTCTCGAAAAGCCAAAAAGAAAAACAGAAAAAGGAAGAAAGGAAGGAAAGAACTATATTAATCTTTACTCCATTACTCCCCCTTAGGTGGATGTAAAGTACCTGTCACCACTATTGCTGGCTTATGAAGACAGAATGAAAGAGAAGGACACACTCAGCGCCACCCTGGAGGTATGTTGGCAGATGGCTCAGACACAGGCTGAATCAGATCAGACCATTCAGACTGCCGGAGCAGCCCAAAGGTAAATGTGCCTGATGTCTGTCGAAGGAGAAGGAGAAGGATGGATGGCTGGGAGGGGGAAAGAGGGAGAGGGAAGGTGGGAGGAAGGGATGTGTGTTTGGTAGAGCGTGAGGAAAGGTGTGCAGGGATGCAGTGGCCTTGGGAAGCCGTGGTTGAGGGAGAGGTAGCTCCCTATGCAGGGGCACCTGGGGGTGCAGAGGAAGAGCAGGGGGCGGAGCATCACTCCTGACTGCAGCTGTGGGCGTCACCGCCAGAGCAGATGTGTGGCCCACCGAGACCACACCCAGGCTTTCAGGGAAACTCACGCCCCTGGCTCCCAGGAAGCGCTGTCCCCAGGGGTGATTGAGTTATTAGCAGTATTAGAACAAGGATTTGTCCATTTCTGTTTGTTCACCTCTTTCCTGAGAATGGCAATGATTCCAACTGTGACTGGACCAGGCCTCATCAACATCCCAGGCCCTTCTGTGCCTCACACACACCCCTGAGGTCTTCATTATGCGGCCAAGTAGGTGTCTGCACTGAAAGGATCCAGGGAGAGAAGGGTTGGCCTGTAAGGGAGAGGTCCTAAGGGGGACAAATCCTTTAAGAGCCCAGCAACCTATTACCTGCTCTATCCCATGAGTCTTATGACATACTACCGGACATTGGATTTTTAAGAGCATAAATTATCTTGTGTTCACAGGTCAAAAAATCAATAATAAAGTTTCCATTTGGGTACTCTTGTTAAATCAGGGCCATCTTGATTTTCTCTAAAGACCCAGTTAATAAGTATTGCAGGCCTTGTGGGCCATGTAGTTTCTGTCCACAGAGGCATGATCTGTGGATCATTACAGCAGCCATAGATGGCATGTCATCGATAGCTGGGACTGTGTTCTAATGAAACCCAATAAAAGTGAACAGCTGTTCTGACGTCTTCAGTTTGCCAAGGCAGTTAAAAATAAATAAATAGCCATAGAGACTGCAGGCAGCTAGGGAGTGTGTTCTGGCCAGAGGTGAGAGGAAGGACAGAGAGAAAGCTGGACATACATGCAGCTCCTGCCTAGCATACACCAAGCCCTAAGTTCATTCCTGAAAATCAGTCAACGGGAGATCATTTCAAAGCATTCCAGAAAAATGTGGACACCCACAGTTCCTGCCGAAGGTGTGCGCAGGACAGTAAGTGCCAGCTGGGACATCAGAGGCAGGCCCAGGTCAGGAGCCTGTATCTGTCCACGCCACGTGCATCACGGTGTCTAGCTGACCGAGCTGATCCCCCGGGCTGGGGGCTCTGTGCTGTGCACTAACACCCTTACCTGCTCATACAACCTTCCATCTAGGACCAAAGGACTGAAAATTCTTTTTACATAAAACTCCATTTTACTTACAGAGCTGATTTCAGGACAGACAAGACTACACAGAGAAACCTTGAAAAAAAAAAACAGCCCAAAACAACAACAACAAAACCCTTTAATTTTCCCTCTAAACTCTAAACAAAGAAAACCTTCTGGTCTGCGGCCTTTCGGTTGATTGATCGATTGGTTCTTCTAATCCTTCCCTTTAAAATGTTCAAGCAGTCAGCACTTGTAGCACTTACAGCAAAGAGGGCATCGGGTGAGGCTTCAACTACCCAAAACCCCAACTGCTTTGTTGTCCTACTTTTAAAATCTGTTTTATTTGGGTTTCTTACTGCTTCTTCCTCTCTTCTCCATCACAACATACCAAGTAGGAGAGGAAGGTTACCGGGGAAAAGGGATTGGGGTGGAAAGGGAGGAAGAGGCATAAGAAACCCAAATAAAGTAGATTTAAAAAGTATGCTCCACTTTGGGCGCCACTTCTTCGTATTACTTTTTAACTATTTTATTTACGTTTCTTAATAGCTCTTCTGCACTCTTCTCCACTCCAATCCCTTCCAACACCCCAGGACCAGGTAGGAGAGGAAGATTAGTGGGGAAAAAGGGCATAGTTCTCTTAGGCTACTTCCTGCTGGCTAGGGTCGTTGGGTTCCTAGGGCAAGTCCAGTCCTTGTTTCAGGATATCCCCAACTTCTTCTCATCCAACTGCATCAGCAGCATCCAGGAGCAGCAGGGGGAAGCAGCCTTCTTTCTCGGAGCTCCCTCCACACTCTGTGGGCTCTGGCTTTTAGTCCCTCTCAGGGGCCTCAGAATTAAACTGTCTGCAGCCGGCAAAGGGCCCCTCTCAGAGCCTGCACCAGGCAAACATCTGAATCAGTCCCACACCCTACACCTGGGATCAAAACAAAAACATTTACATCCACAACAGTTCTTGTCCCTGGGCACAGTGACATTGGATGTCCTCTCAGGAATCTGTGCCCCTGAGAACACAGGGCTCTGGGACATGGAGGCTGAGCCTGGGGCTAGAGCAAGACCGCCCAATGGCCGTTATGTTTGCTTTCACCAAGAAGCAGCATCACAGCTGATGCTAAGGGTGTGGATGTGCGTGACGGTTTCCATGCATTTTATTTCAGGAAGAAATGAAAACCTTGAGGATGCGAGTCCATGAAGTGGTGAGAGAAAATGAAGAGTTGCACCAAGAGTTAAATAAGAGCAGCCCCATTACCAGCGAGGAATGGCAAGTGGTGTTTGCTAACTTTTTAAAAAAAGATTTATTTATTATGTATTCAGTATCCTGTCTGCATGCCAGAAGAGGACACTAGATCTCCCTATAGATGGTTATGAGCCACCATGTGGTTGCTGGGAATCGAACTCAGGACCTCTGGAAGAGCAGCCAGTGCTGTTAACCTCTGAGCCATTTCTCCAGCCCAGCGTTTGCTAACTTACAGAATAATAGGAATAGATGTCATGACATCACTAAATATATAATGCGTTTTGTTTTGTTTTTTAATTAAGTACTTTATTAAAAGTCTACACAATTCAGTGAACCTCTGTGCAGTTAGAACAGACATTTGGGACAGAAGCTTGGAGCACCACATTAAAATGTACACTTTCAGTATCCAATATATTACACAACTATCTACCAACCAAACCCAAAAGATCCATGACAGAACTAGATCAAGAAAAACTATTAGCTTTATATCTCTTTAATAATTCGTGTCCACATGGTGGTGCACGCCTTTAGTCCCAGCACTTGGGGAGGCAGAGGCAGGCAGATTGCTTTTAGTTTGAGACCAGCGTGGTTTACAGAGTGAGTCCAGGACAGCCAAGGATACACAGAGAAATCCTGTCTTGAAAATAATAAAAAAAAGGTGTCCTTTCCATAAATTTACAATCAGGTTAATTTTAGTCTGTGATGTTTTTATTTGTTTGCAAGATTTTCAGATAATAAAGTAATAAAGTTTGTAATTTTTTAAAGACAGGAATAAGGTACAATTCCAGTAAACTCTTCTAAATTGGACTTAATTTATTATTATTATTATTATTATTATTATTATTATTATTATTTCTAAAGTGCTAGGGATGGAACCCAGGGCCTCAGGCTGTGTTGGGCAAGCACTGTACCACTGAATCACGGCCCTCACCCCGGCTCTTGAAGACAGGCCACAATGTGTAGCTCTAAACTGGCTTTGAACTCTGCAGTCCTCCATCTTTTCAAGTGCTCGGCTCACGGCCATGAGCCCCTACACCTAGCTCTAAGTTGGTATTTACAGGCCTTGGGCCTGTCCTCAGTGGTAGAGCGCTTTGCTCCCAACAGAGGCCCTGGGTGCAGTCGGTAGCCCTGAAGGAAAAAATCAAAATAAATGAGTAAATAAATAAATAGGTTTTCAAGCAGAAGCTCATTTGCCTTGCCCAGCTGTGTTGTGTTCAGCGGCAGCACCTTTCCAGGGCGTTCCTCGCCATTGCACACCTTGATGGCCGCTCAGTGACGCCTCTGCTCTCCTGCCCTGCTTCCAGTGCCGCCCCCTGTCCCCACTGCGACACAGCCTGGGGCTCTCCCTGGCAGGCTCTGCTCCCTCACCTGTGCTGTGAATTAGGCCTCTGCTCTGTTACTGCACACCTCCCCCTCTGTCCCTGTGCTCTTCTCCATCTCCCCTTCCTGTCCCTGTCTCCGCTCTGTGTGACACCCACCCCCTCCCCACCCCCGCCTCCACACAACAGCAACAAAGCCATGAAAGCCTCAGAGACAGTTTCCAGGTGAGACTGAAAACAGAAATGATTAGCTTTTAGTGGATATGTTGTACTTAGTATCTTTTTTTTTTCCTTTCCCGAGACAAGGTCTCACTATGTAGCCCTACTATGTAGCCCTAGCTGGCTGGCCTAGAACTCTATATAGACCAGGTGCTAAGACCACTAGCACAGATTTTGAGCCAGACTTGAAGCAAGCCTTATTAAATACTGGCCAAGATAATGGACACTGGCTAGGTCCATACCTGGGATTCCCAGAGTATGATGCCAATTTACGTTAGTCAGAGGCTTATAAAGGAAAATCTACACTTTCATCCAGTTGGGGGCAAGCATGCATCCTGACATGCTTACCACTTCTACCTGCACATCCTGTGCAGTTGGGGTGATCAAGCTAGTTTACAGAAGCCAAGACACATGGCTTGTATCTTACATGAACAACAGCCACCAGCATTCTAGGAAGTGATATGTCCTTGGGCAAGTACAGTTTACAGATTAGAGGCATTTTTGCTTATAATTCTCTTGAGCACAGTAATTTAAACTTAAAACATAACATTAGCCATCACACTCCTTGAATGGCTCTGGTTGCCTCTGATGGGAATCAAAGGTACACACCACCAGGCGAGGAATGTTTAGTATGTTTTGTTTGTTCTTTTCTTTTTTGAGACAGGGTTTCTCTGTATAGCCCTAACTGTCCTGGAACTTGCTCTGTAGACCAGGCTAGCCTCAAACTCACAGAGGTCTACCTACCTCAGCCTCTGAGTGCTGGGATTAAAAGGTGTGCACCACCACTGCCCAGCAGTTTAGTATATTTTTAAAGTTCTGAATGTCACACACACACATACACACACAAAAGTTTCTGTATTCAGCATCCAAGCATATGGGAGTGCGTACATGGTGCCTGACTGTCAGACTGGCTCTTCTGAGATTGTGACTGACATGTTTGCTCCCTGCTGCCATGCCTGGGTCTTGCCTTTCCCTGATCCTGTTTCTTCACATGACCTTTGCCCTCTGGTGGCTGTTCAGGAAAGGAGCTTTACACTCCCTTGCCTCCTGGCTGCTCACTCTACTGCACGACACCCTTCATTCTTGAGTAGCATCTTTCTGCCCTCTTCCCAGGACCTTCTCATTGAAATCCTTGACCACGTCTACTCTCTTCATTCTGATTCCTAGTTTCTCCTGGCTGGGAAATTTCAGGCCTAGTGAGCTGTGATAAACATTATTAAACTGAATCTCAGGTTTTCAGCTTTTTTTTTTAATTAAAAATAAATTCCTCCCTCATATAATACACCCCAACCACAATTTACCCTCCCTTCACTCCTCCCAGCTCCTCCCACCTTCCCTCTCTCCTCTGTTTCCTCTTCAGAAAAGAGATAACCAAACAAGACAAAACAAGATAGAAGACAAGGCAAAAGCTCTCCTGTTGAGGCTGGACAAGGCAACCCAATAGGAAGAAAAGAATCTCAAGAGCAGAAAAAAGAGTCAGAGATATGCCTGCCCATTGTTAGGACTCTATAGAAACACCAAGCTATGGCCCTGGAGAGATGGCTCAGAGGTTAAGAACATTGGCTGCTCTTCCTAGAGGTCCTGAGTTCAATTCCCAGCAACCACATGATAGCTCACAACCATCTATAATGAGATCTGGTGCCCTCTTCTGAACATTGTATACATAATAAATAAATCTTTAAAAACAAAAATAAACAAACACCAAGCTATTAGCCAGAACCTACGTAAAGGACCTGGTGCAGACCCACGCAGCCATGTGCCTGCCATGTCAGTCTCTGAGCCCGTGTGAGCCCCGCTTTAGCTGATCCAGTGGGCTGGCCTCCACCCCTCTGGGAACTCCAGTCTTTTCTCTCCCTCTTCCACAGGGCTCCCAATCTCTGTGGTGACCTCCAATTTAGACTCTACATATATCTGGCTGCGGGTCTTTACACCCCTTCCACCTGCTGCCAGAGGAAGGCTCTGTGACAGTGACTGGACAAGGCTCCACCCCATCAGCATAGCAGAATAGCATTAGGGATCATTTCATTGATGTTTTTCTCCAGTCATGTTTGGTTCTACCTTAGGTCTCTGGTTTCTGGCCATCCAGACAGTAGAGGGCGCACGCAGGCTTCAAGCTAAACCAAACATAGGTTGGCTGCTCCCATAAGTTCTGTGCCATCATGCCCCAGCACATCTTGCAGGCCAGACAGATCGTAGGTAGAGGGTTTCTCTTTCTGTAGCCTGCTGAGACTAGATCACGGGGATGAAGGCTCCATGCCCAAACCAGCATGTACGGTGAGCTGTGTGGAGGCTGGCCTCAGCAATGGGGCCCAGTTGTCAGAGAGCAGCCTTCTGCCCTAGCGTCAGCCTGGGTTGTTTAGGGATCGCCTAAACAACTCCTGGTCAACAACTCAAAGGGACGTAACTGGGTCCTACCGCTTGCCTAGCCACAAAAGATGTCCCAGATGCCAGTCTCCGTACTACTGTGGGTGGTAAACATTTAATGGGGCAGCGTCTAAGGCTCTTGATCTCATTCCAGCTGGAATTTTGAAAGTTGAACTGATACACGATTTACAGTGCATTGCACAAATAAATAGGCGTCTTTTGCATAGGAAAATTGAGGCTGGGGTACGTTTGTATAGTTTTAAGATACTTTCAAAGCCATTAGTGTTTTTTTCATAGCTCACTTTTAATCTTTTTTTTTTAATTTATTTATTTTTCCCACCACCCTCCCATCTGGATCTACTCCCTTTCTGTCTCATTAAAAAAGAAAAGGCTTCTAAGTCATAACAAAACATTTTTTGTTTTTGTTTTTTAATAATAGCCTCACTGGCAGTCCATTCTGGCCTGGAGTAGGGCTCCTCCTGGCTCAGCTTCCCAAGTGCTGAGGGTCCAGGCTTGTAGCACCACGCCTGGGTTTTTTGCTATTGTTGTTTAAAGATTTATTTATGTAATAAGTACATAAATACATGCCATCTCTCCAGCCCTTTATTTTTTATGTCTTGAGAGATTAAAGTCTCACCATATTGTCTAGGCCAGCCCTCAGGTCCTGGACTTAAGCAGTCCCCCTGCAGAGGCCTCAGGAATCCTGGGACTTATAAGTGTGGCTACCGTGAGCAGGTGCTACTGATTATGACTGACTGGTTTCCAAGTAAAATGGGGCCTTCCAGCATCCAAAATGTCATGTGGATTTTCAAAACAGTTATTTGCGTGCAGGGATTGGATGCTTCAGTATAGGAAACCAAAGTGGCCACTTTGTGACTGTCTCACTTGAGTGTCATGCACAGGGCAGGTCTCAGTCCTCTGTGCGTACATCATCTTCGTCACCTCCTGCAGTTGCTGATGCATCGTCATTCATTGTCACCGCTGTCCCTTCCCCCATTCACTGCCCATTGTGGCACTGGCTGTGTCACTAATGTGGCGTCGACCCACACTGTGCTGTGTTTCTGTGATCTCTCAGAACCTGAGGGCAGTGCTTAATCTTTTGAATCAATCACAGGAGGCAGCTTCAGACACAAGCGGAGCTGGTTCTAGATGAAAACAGGCTGTTGATAGAGCAGTTGGCGATCCAGCAAGCCAAAGCCAGGGACACCCAGCAGGAGCACCTCCAGGAAGGTGAGTGATGCTGCTGTCCTAGGAAGTGGGGCAGGCGCCATATTTTCCAGAACTGTAAGATGGTGCATCCATCGGATTCTCAGTCGGTCTGCAGTCAGTCCATGTGTTCTCTGATCCTCGAAGTGGTCAGCTGAAGTGGCTCTAGGGTAGGATTGCAGAAGGAAGCCTTTGAAACATGACCCAAGACTGTTTTCCCAGATATTTATTGACTGGACAAAACAAGTAGAACTTTACTGTCCTCCCTTCCACACCCTCTGTCACCTCAGGCATGGAAAGAAGCACTCTTACATTGAGTTACATCCTGTCTTACTTAGTCTTCTGTTGCTGGGAAGAGACACCATGACCAGGGCAACTCTTACAAAAGAACACATTGAATTGGAGGCTGGCTCCTAGAACAAGGCCACACCTCCTAATCCTTCCAATTCTTAAAATAGTGCGATTCCCTAGTGACTAAGCATTCAAACATATGAGCCTATGGGAGCCATTCATATTCAAATCACCAGATATCCCTAACCCCAGGGTTGTGAGACAGGGTCCACTGTGCAGATTGGTTTGGCCTGGAATTTACCACAGAGCTCAGAGTGCCTTTAAAATCACAGTCCTCCCACCTGTACCCCTCCAGCACAAGGATTATAGCCCCACTCCTCCTGGGGCTAAGGACATCATAGGTTAAACTGCTGTGGCTCTCCAGGACTTCCCATGAATATCCCTTCTGCCAGCGTGTCCTTCTCTGGTCCTCCTTGTGGCTACCTTAGCAGATGACAGTGGTCTTCAGAGTAAGCCAAGATGAGAGTTTTTTCTCCTGCTTTGACTAAAATCATCTATAAACCCCCAAATAGTGTTACACTCACCCTTTACTCCTTGAAGACAGGAGTCACAGGACAGGACTGAAACAGGCTGTGTTGCCCTAGCCCTGTGAGCTGCCCTGTTCAGCCCTGCTCAGGGAGAGCTTGCAGCCTCTGCTTCAGCCTCTGTTTCAGCTCGTGCTGCTGGGCCTCCGTTCCGGGTGCCCGGTAACCAGGCTCTGTTTAATGAGTCCAACTGGAATCCCCTCTACAAGCTTGCTCCAGGGACCTCTGTGGCTCAGGCCCTTTTAACCCATGGAACTGAGTCCACTGAGTTATCTTCCGTTTCCCCAGGACTAGCTTTTCCCCAATGTGTCTCTGTGTACTCATTAGTGTGGGTCTGTCATCATGGTGAAATTCTTTCGGTTAGAGACAAATCCGGATACATGCTTGCACATCTATGTATGATTTGACACCGAAGTCTTTGGGAAGTCAGTTTCTTGAAGGCTAGATTCAATCTCATTTAATATGTCTCAATTAAATATTGCAGTGAGCCATGGTACCCAGGAGACAGCCAGAAGCACACGTACAATGGATACCAAAATACATGGCCTTAAAAGTCCCTACTATAGAGTGCTGTGGTATCCGCACATAGCCCACCCAGATCCTGCCACATGGTAAAGATCGGCTCTAGACTAACCGTAAGGCCTGATGTGATGTGAATTCTCTGTAAATAGCTCTTAGGACACACTGTCTAGGGTAGCATGATTAGGAAGAGTCCACATGAATTGTTTTAGATGCAGACTGTGTGTGTAATCCAAAGGACAACCTTGGGTGTCATCTCTCACCAGCTGCCTACCTTGTTTCTTGAGACAGAGTCTTTCACTGGCTTGGGGCTTGCCAAGCCGGTTAGGCTATCTGGCTTTGGAGCCCTCAGAGATGTACCTGTCTTCAGCATGGGGACGACCACTGTGCACCGGCATTCCTGGCTTCTTTCTTGGGTTCTGGGTATAGAAGTCCAGTCCTTAATACATGTGAGGCCAGCACTTCACCAGCTAAGCTGTGTCAACACCCCCAGATGCAAATATTTCTCCTCCCCCCAGTTGAGAGAGTCAGCTGTGGAATCTGCCCGAGTGGAGGGCTGGGGTCGTGTTTGTGAACGTGGCTGGGGTCGTGTTTGTGAACGTTAATGTCGTGTTAAAGCTAAGACAGGGAAAATAATTTCTGGGCATAAGGCCTTTGGTATTAACGTAAAAATCTCCAGCAGATTTTTTTAAAATATTTTTTCTTTTATTGTTTTTGTTTGTGTGTTTTGAAACAAGATCTCTGTGGCTCAGGCTGGCATGAGAGCCTGCTAAGAATAGGCCTCTGATCCTGCTGCCTCTGCCTTACTTTACCATGTCCACTTATGTCATTTGCTTGCTTTTGTGTGCAGTGCTCGGGATCACACCCAGGACTCATGCGTTGGAAACAAACATTCACCAGCTGAGCCACATCTCTAGCCTTAGAAGCTCATCTTTGGAAGCTGACTGTTTCCTTTGGTACTCAGTCTAGGGCCTTATGCAAGCTAGGCAAACACCATTTCGTTGCGCCTGCATCCCTACTGCCCTTCTTCTTGTGTTTGTTTTTCCAGACAGGGTTTCTCTGTGCAGCCTTGGCTGTCCTGGAACTCACTTTGTAGACCAGGCTGGCCTCAAACTCAGAGATCCACCTTCCTCTGCCTCCCAAGTGCTGGAATCAAAGGTATGGGCCATCATAGCCCTGCTTCTCCCTCCTGTTTTTAGGATAGGTTTTTGAGATAGGACATCAGTATGTGGCCTACCCTAGTCAGAGCTCACGATCCTCCTGCCTCAGACCCCTGCATGCACTGCCATGCCTGGCTAATACTCACATCTTAATCTGTCTTCTGTGCCAAGTCGTTATCTTGTTTCTTTCCAGTTTCTAAGCTGACCAAACAACTTATGCTCCTGGAGGCAAAGTCTCAGGACCAGGAAAAGCAGCTGATGGAAAACAGGGAGCAGCTGGGATGCTTACAGGCCAGATGCCAAGAACTCGACACACAGCTGGACAGCAAGATCACGGTAGACGTCCATACGGCAGTTGTCAATGAACTAAAAAGGTGAGGGGTCCCGCCTTCCCAAGGCTGCTTGATCCATCTGTGTGAGATGGACACAGTAGACAGACAGTGTTTCGTGGTTGCTCTGTGGTTTTTGGGTGTCCACCAGGGCCTGGAATCTGGCTGTCAGTCACCTGCCTCCTTTTAGTCCACTTGATTTTCCGTGAGCACACGGCACCTGTGCCCACAGCACACTGTCCACGGGTCCACTGTACCCGAAGTGCATTGTACCCGAGGTGTACACAGGGTACACTCTACCCATGGTGTACTGGGTACAGGGTGTGCTGTACATGGGGCGTGTGTACCCACAACACACTGTACACGGGTGCTGTATCCTTGATGCACTGTACATGGGGTGCACTGTACACGGGGTGCACAGTACACATAGGCACTGTGCACATGTCACTGCATGTATGTATATATGTTTAGACATGTACATATGTGTCTGCCATTTCTTGTCCGTTAGCCAGTTGCAGAAAGAAGAAGAGAAAGCCAGCGCTGAGCTGGAGGAGCTGATGGGGAAGCTGACAGCCCTGCAGGTGCAGAGGAAGAGCCTGCTCCTGGAGAAGAGCAGCTGGAGCGCCAGGAACAGGGCGCTCGAGGCCGAGCTGGAGCACACGCGCAAGGCAAACAGGTACTGCTGTGTGTGCCCACGCGCAGACGGCCGGCATTTCAAATATCTGCTGCTGTGTGTGCCCACGTGCTAACAGCGGGCCAGTTCCTTTTTACCTTCATTTTGTTTTCTTTCATCTTTCCTTTCTTTGGTAGGGGCAATAAAATGGAAAATAATAACAAAGGGACAGAATGTAAGTGCCTTTTTGTGGCCCTCTGGCTCCCAATTTGTGGGTCAGATAGTGACACCACAGGGCAGCCCTGGGCCCTGGCCTCTCCTAACCACCACCTCAAAGCCTGTTTCTGCATCCCTGTGGCCTACTTTCCTTTCTTTTTCCTTTTTTGTTTATTTTTAAATACATATACATTTATTTATTTTGACTATGTCATGCATGTATGTATACGCTGAATCTTGATCATCTCTACCCCAACTCCTCTCTTCCTTACACACACACACACACACCAGCACACACACACACACCAGCACACCCACCCCACCTTTATATCTGGATCCCATTTGCAAAAATATCTTCTAGAACATGAGTCAAAAAGGTAGGAAAATGGTATCTATTTAATTAGCTGATTAATTGCTAGGCATTTTGTGAGTCCTAGTTTGTTTGTTTGTGACAGGCCCACATTGTAGGTATGCTGGCCTGGAGCTCTAGTCACTGTACCAGAGTGTGCTGTGCGCAGGCGCCCTGTACGTGGCTGCGCTGTACCCACAGTCTTCCTTGTGTGGGGATTGTAACCTGCACAAGCACAGCTGGCTTTTGAGTCTGTTCATGGATTTGGATGCAGTAATCAAACCTGGTTTCTCCTTAGATTCATTGACTACTTCTTGAAACTTAGAAGATGTGTGTTGCTGAACAGAAACATTTAATTAATTATTTCTGTGGTGTCAGGGGCTGGGACCCAGGGCCTTGTGCATCTGAGCCAAGCACTCTATCACTAAGCCACACCCCAGGCCCGAGTATGGTATTTAAATATTAGCTGGTTGCCAAGCATAGGCCCTTAATCCCAGCAGGTAAGTCATCATGAATCTGAGGCCAGCCTGGGCTACACAGTGAGAATGTTTCAAAAGGGGGGGGGATGGGAAGTTGGTGAGAATAAGACTCCTGGAATTGGCTAGAAATCACCTACAGATGTCATACATGTATATATACACACATGTATGAGATATATTTGATACACATATATGTATCATAAGTTTGAGGCCAGCCTATGCCTCAATGATATGTATGTGTGTGTGTATAAAATGGTTTTGTATACATAATATTCACTCTGCCCAAGGTACATAGGTTCACAGATTTTCTTTTCCCACCATGTGGGCCTCTGCAGGCGATACCAAAAGAAAATTGATGTCCTCAGAAAGCAAGTAGAAAAAGCCATGGGGAAGGAGATGTCTGCGCACCAGTACCTGGCAAACCTGGTGGGCTTGGCAGAGAACGTCACCAAGGAGCGAGACAATCTCAAGTATTTGGTGAGTTTTCTCAAAGTTATGTAAGGTTAAGCTTCATATGCAAATGTGACTTTAATACTTTTTAAAGTAAATCTATGTTAAAAAAAAAAAAACAAACCTTCATATTTTAGCATTTCAACCATACTTCCAAAGTCTCCAAAATTTTATCTTTTGAACATGGGCAAGAATTTTTGATTTGTTTGTTTTGAGACAGTCTTTCTCTGTGTAGCCCTGGCTGTCCTGGAACTTACTCTGTAGGCCAGGCTCGTCTTGAATTCAGAGGTCTGCCTGCCTCTGCCTCCTGAGTGCTGGGATTAAATGCGTGCACCACCAATGAGTGCCTTTTTTTTTTTTTTTTTTTTTTTGAGACACGGTATTGCTGCATAGCTGAGGTTGGCCCCAAGCTTGTGTTCTTCCTATCATACCCTTCAAAGTCCTGGAATTATATCTCAACCAAAACACGGTTTAAGGAAAATCAGCCAGAAGTTCTAAATAACAGCAACTGTTATTTTAGAAGGCACACTGTGGGGCTGGGCTGGTGGTGCCCGTGTCCCTCACACAGTGGCAGGGGACAGCTGTACACCCCCTTCAGTCACTGCCTGAATGGCTTCCTCCGGCACACGAGTGTGAGTGTGTGCAGGGCCCCGTGTGTGCAGGGCCCTGGGTTTGGTTCCTAGCACCGAGGGAGGGCGAGAACTAGCTCTTGGAAATAGATAGCTCACCTGCAGATGCAGGAGCAGGAAGGGAATTGAGTCAATTATCGGTGTCCTAGATGCTGGAGCAGCGCACAGCCAGCAGGAACCTGGTTCTAGACATTTCCACAGCGATTCAGAAAGATGCCTGCAGCAGAGCGCGTGGTCGAAGAAGACAGCTGCTCTGTGTCGAGCCATGCGCACTGAGCAAGGTCTGATAGATACCCCCAAGCTCTGGCACTGAGTCGCCTCCAAGGGGCAGACTACCAGGTGACATTCTACAAGCCTTTTTTCTTACCTGAATTTCCTCCTGCATATAAGCATGTGTGGGTTTTCACCCTGTTGGATTAAAAGGCAGAGGCTAGAGAATGTCCTGAGAGAGACCAGAGGAGACATCATGAGTCAGAGACGGGGGTGGAGGGTTGTGGGAAGTCCTGGGAGGTTCCTCCCCAGGGCAGTGGGCCCTTGCTTATAGAAGATGCAGGAATAGTGGGGAGCTTGAGGGGCGTTGCTACTTATTTTTAATAAAAGAAATGTTAATTGGATGTGTCTTGATATCCTCTGTACTTAGTGTTACATGGCATTTTTCACAATGTGACATTAGCTGGCAGGCTCCAACAAGTCTCATTGTGTTTACTGGCAATTCAAAAAATTAACATTATTGTGCAGGGGTGAGCGAGTGTCCCATGTGTGTCTTACCAGTGGCACTCAGCAACAACTGTCTCTATTGCACTGGGCACCTACTGAGCCGCCTCCCAGGCCCGGTTTCTAGCGATCTCTAAGTCCTTCCTGACCTTGGCCCAGCGTGGCAGAACCTTGAAGCCACCGGGTCTTCCGACTCAGGCTTCTGAAAAGCTGCTGAGCATGCCCCACCAAGTGTCCCCGCCTTCCTCTTGTCCGCCGGGCTGTTGAGGAGGCAAGCAAAGGCTTGTTGGAAGGTGAAGAGCAAAACTGCTCACCTGGCGTGCCTTCCCAGCCCGTGTCCGCCACGCAGTGTCACAGTAAAGCCATGCTGTCCCAGGGCCGGGCACTCGGGGTCCCTGGGACAGGCCTCTCAGTCCTACTTAGAGTGTCACAGTCTCTTGTGGTGCAAGGCAAACTTTCTGACGTCAGATGGCTCCTTTAGCCCCCACCTCAGCTTTGTAGGGAAATACAGCGGGAGCCACATACTTTGTGTATAAATATTTAGAAGCTAGAAGTTGAGCCAGCCTGAGGTTTGTAATGCCTGAAAGGCAGGGCACTGTGTCAGCACAGGGTGGGGGCAGGGGTACTGTCATGCTCCTGACTCCCCTGGTCAGCAGGGCTCTGCTGGACCAAGACCCTGTGGCCCCCAGGGAGGAGGGAGTGTCGAAGCTGTGGGCACTCAGGGTCCCGTGCCACCCACACGAGGTGATACCAGCTTTCCTGCTGGTCACATCCCTGCTGTCTGCGGGGCGTCACGGTCCTCCTAGCCTTGCAGTCTTTAGGAAGGGCCTCCACTCTGCTCTGGGCAGTGAGTGCTGGTGGCCAGTGACCACCTATAACTTTACAGTCCCCCATTTGGTTTCACCCACTTCATTTACACCTTTCTGAGGGAGACACAGTGGTCTAAGGCATGGACACATCACCTGCCAGCTGGTGCTTCTTCCTGTGGCTCGGGGAAGGTTGTTTAACTTGCTGTGGGATCCTCCTTTCTAGAAAATCCAGCTGCCTCCGGTAGACCACCTGAGGAGGAAGGCACCCACACCTTTGTCTTTAGTTGTAGCAGCTGAAAACTTAATGGTGTGTGGGAGCTTGTTTCCAGCTGCTTGGTTTACGTGCCGTCCCTCTTGACTCTACCGCCCATCATGTTGGTCTGAGAACAACGTTATGTGTTTATATTATTCCCTCTTATTTTGTTGTGATCAAATTAGCCAGGTCACAAGCTTGCTTTATCACAGCATGTATTTCTTGAATGCCAGTGAAGGAACTGTGACCAAAGCTACTTATGGAAGGAAGTGTCCTTAATGGCAAGCATGGCAGCAGGCAGCCAGACAGGAAGCTGGGAAATCATCCCAGCCCACACACAGGAAGCAGAGTGAACCGGAAGTGGGCGGGGTCTAAAGTCTCAGAGCTCACACCTAGGGAAGCACTTCTGGCAGTGAGGCTCCGCCTCCTAAAGGTTCCATAACTTCCCCAAACAGCATCTCAGACTAGGGATCAGGTTCCTGATGCTCTTCGTGATCATTTCCTTCTCACACCACTACAGGAACGGTGGGTGGGTCGGCTAGGAGAGAGCAGTGTTTGAAGCACTTTACAGTGTGCCCTGAGGGGGGCCAGATCCTGCTTTCCTACCCAGGAGAGATGCTCTCTGTGCTTGTTGGTCCAAGCTCTTCCCAGGGCCCCTCAGGGAGTGATGGGTCCAAAAGTAGGGCAGGTGGAATTAGGCAGAGTGGAGCTTGTTTGTGAGTGGGCATGCTCTCTGCAAACATTTTGTGTGTGTGTGTTTTTGTGTGTGTGTGTGTCTATAGGAGTATGTGTACATTTGTATGCCCATGTGTATATGTGTGGTCCTGTGTGTGTGTGTGTTACCGGGGTTTGAACCTGGGACCCCACAAATGCTAGGCAGGCTCTGTGCCGGTGTGCTACAACCAGAGCAACTGTAGGACTTTCTGTGCAAGCTAAAGTAACGTTTCCATTTCTGTTCTCTCCTCAGGCCCAGTGTTTGGAAAGCGAGAAGCACGGCGTCCTCAACAAAATCCTGAAAGGCAACATCCGCCTTGGAAAGCTGGAGGAGAGGGTGAAGGTGAGGGCCGTCGGGGTGGGGCCTGTCGTCAGCGGGAAAGGGCTTCAGAAGGACAGTCTGGGCATGCCACGTCTGTATCTCACACAGGAAGAAAAGCTGTGTGGGCTCTGCGGGCAGACAGCACCTCGGCTCCCTTAAAGACCCATGGTTTGCCACGCAGTCAAACGCCACGCAGTTACTTGTCCAAAAACCACAGGGGAGTGTGCAGACTCTGTGCTTAGGTGATGTCACTGCAAGGAGTAGTGTTCTTCAAACCTGGAACTGTAAAAGCTGTACACAATTCTTTTCTAAAAAGAGGTCTTGGTTTTTTTAATCTTATGAGTGTTCGTTCACCTGAGTGGAGGTCTGTGTGCCGTGTGCATGCCTCGTACCATGGAGGTCAGAAGACAGTAGTTCCCTGGAACTCTGGAGTTTCACATGCTTGTGAGCCCCGTGGATCCTCAGGACAGCAGCCTGTGCACCCATGTGTACTCCTAAGTGTAGTTTCTACTATTTTCATCTTGTGTTGGTTTTTCGAGACAGTTTCTTTGTGTAGTCCTGGCTGTCCTGGAACTCAATGTGTAGATCAGGCTGGCCTTAAACTTAGAGATCCCCCTGAGTTCTGAGATTAAAGGCATACACCTTCACCCGGCCATTTTTAAAATTTTTATTTTTAGATTTATTATATATATATATACACACTGTTCTGCTTGCATGTATACCTGCTCTCCAGAAGAGGGCACCAGATCTCATCTTAGGCGGTTGTAAACCACCATGTGGTTGCTGGGAATTGAACTTAGGACCTTTGGAAGAACAGCCAGGACTCTTAACCTCTGAGCCATCTCTCCAGCCCCATTTTTTATATATTATTTTTATGTGTTTGATTATCTTGTCTGCATATATGTTTTTCCATCATGTGGGGGGTCAGATCCTCTGGAACTGGAGTTAAAGGTGGCATGTGCGTGCTAGCAATCGAACTGGGGTCCTCTGCAAGAGTAGCAAGTGCTCTTAGCTGCCGAGCCATGTCTCTGGCCCCAAGCTCTGTTTTTAAAACTTTATTGTACTTTGTGTCTGTGTGTGTGATGCATGTGTGCATTGGTTGCATGCAGTATGCATAGGTGTCATACATTGTATAGTTAGGTCTTGCCTTCCAGCTTTACTAGGGTTTCCTGAGATCAGACCCAGGCTTCAGGGGTTGTCACGTGGCAACCACCCATTGAGTCACCTCACAAGTCCCTCTGGTCACTTCTTCTTCTTTTTTTTTTTTTTAAATCATGAGCTTTATTTTAATTTTATTTTTTTTATTTTATTTATCCTCTGGTCTCTAAAACTGATGTCAGAGATTCGGATACATAACTCCCATAGAACTGATGTCCTGAAGTAATCCTAATGGTCAGTTTTCATATTCCCTCTGGGTTGGTTGGGTTGACTGGAGAGATGGCTCAGTGGTAAGCCTTCAGGATTACACGGAAGGCCTAGGGGATGAGGACCTGAGTCACATGGGATGGGAGGTGCCAAGCCAAGCTTTTATCTCTTCGTTATTGTTACTGCTATTGCTGGGGCTCAAACCCAGACCCTTTTGTGTGGTAGGCAAGCACTGTGCCCCTGAGCTACATGCCAGCCCTTCCTGAGTTCTCCTCCGAGACGGCTTTGGTAAGGTAAGCAGTGTTGGCAGCTGTGGATACTCTTGCTTGGGTTGCTAGCTGATGGAAAGATGGTCCCAGGCACAGCTGGTGTGCAGCTCACTGGGCAGAGCTGGCCTAGAGCGCATGAGGCCTGGGCTCCGCAAGTTGTGCCTCAAAAACCAAACAAACAAAAACTCACACAGGTAGACTAATTTGCAAAAGCATCCGGTTGGTTCTACGCTGCAGATATTTTACGTTTAATTTTTGTCTTCCACATAGTACCCCTGTAAGAAGCAGACAATATAGATTAGTAATTTGGTTTTCCTTTTCCAGTTTTATTTTGTTTTCATTATGTAAGTGTATCTGTATGTGGGAGTGTGCATGTGAGTGCAGGTGCCCTTAGGAGCCAGAAGAGATTGTCAGATCCCCTGGAGCTGGAGTTACATACAGGCTGCTGTGAGCCGCCCACATGGGTTCTGGGAACTGAACCTGGGTCCTCTGTAAGTATGTGCTCTTAACCACTGAGCCTTCTCTCAGGTTTTTGTTTTTTTTTTTTTTGAAGTTCTTTTGTATCACTTTATTATTATTACTTTCTTTTCTTGAGTCAGAGTCTCACTGTGTAGCCCAGATGGCATCAAACCCATTTTTGCTTCTGCCTCCTAAGTTCTGGGGTTACAGGTGCACATCACCACACCCAGTTGTATGCATTGCTGGAGATCAAACCCAGGGCTTTGTGTAGGTGCCTGGCGAGTGCTATACCCAAGCTCCAGCTCTATCTAGTCCTTCACTCCTCCTAAGACCCAGACTTGCCTTCCAGTTCAGCATCGTCCGAGGCACACTCAGCCAGTGGGCTCTGATTCCAAGAGGCTCACTGAGTTCCTCCCCTGCAGGGTTACAAGAAGCAGGCCGCACTGAAGCTGGGGGACATCCATCACCGCCTGGTGGAACAGCAGGAGGACTTTGCTGGCAAGGCAGCTCAGTTCCAGAAGGAGATGAGGCACCTGCACCAACTGCTGCAGGAAAAGCAGGAGGTCCTAGATGAGGCTCTGCAGCAGAAAAGGTAAGGAGCGGCAGCCAGAAGAGCCGCCCTCTCTGTCTCTCCATACATGTTCCTTTGAAGCAGGCTCTCTCCCTGATCCTGGGCTTTCATTTTCCCAGCTACACTGGAAGCTGGCTATGCCCACAGTCCCCTGTCTTTTACCATCCTAGGAGTTATGTGTGTGTTTACTGCCTAGCTTACTTGGGGCTGGGATTCAAACTCCAGTCTGTGCATACATGTGTCTCATTGTTTCCCAGTATTCCTGTGGAACTCAGATTAGGTAGAAGTCAGGTACTTGGTACTTGGTACCTTTCAAAGTTTTATATTTGTTTGCTTTCCTGGTCATTTTCAGTGGTTTGTTGGTTTATTTGTTTGTGTTCTATGAGAAAGGTTTCTCTTCGTAGCCAAAACTGTCCTGGAACTCACTCTGAAGACCAGGCTGGCCTTGAACTCACAGAGGTCTGCCTGGCTCTGCCTCCCGGGTACTGGAATTTTTTTGTTTTTGTTTTTGTTTTTTGGGTGGGGGGAGGCTCAGTATTTCTATTTAATTCTCTTTTCTTCCATGCTCAGTATTGGGCTTTCCCAGCCCTGAGGTTTTGATTCAGCAACCATGAGCTTCATTTGCAGTTGTTTTGTTTGGGTCTTTGGTAAATCTGTCTTGTCTTTTTTTTTTGAGGAAGTTCTTGGTATTTGCAATTTATTGAATGGGAAAAAAAAGAATTTAAAAAAAAAAGAGAAGACTGTTCTTAGGTTTGATGGAGGAGATTAAAGGGAGAACATAGCCAGAGGCAGAGACATCTGGGAGAGTCCAGAGTGGACGTGACCCTGAGCCATGTGAGGAGGGGCAGGAGAGGGAGAGGGGACTGAGATGCAGCAGCAACAG
Organism: Pachyuromys duprasi; assembly: GCA_028658305.1. NCBI lineage: Eukaryota > Metazoa > Chordata > Mammalia > Rodentia > Muridae > Pachyuromys > Pachyuromys duprasi. The sequence continues at coordinate 5,819,755 of CM053758.1, forward strand.
GGTGAAGGTTCAAAAAGGGTGGGCAACCCAATGGCTGGGTTAGACAGGGGAGAGCCGCTGGAGAAGTCCAGGGTAAAGAGCGGGGTATGCCAGCCCTACCCTGTAACACATAGAGACTGAGGGATGCCGGGAGAACCTGGAGGCCAGGTCTGCTGTGATGTGTTAAGTAGGCACCTGGGCCATTTGTCTCAGGGTTTGAGACTTAATGTTTATAGATACATGTTTTAATCTTTTTAATATTCAGGTCATAGTTTTATGTTCTGTGTATGATAACTAAGTTAAAAATATACCATAAGATCTTTTTTTACTTTATTTTCTTTTGGTCGCTGTGTTTAAGGGACATAATAAGTTGTTCTGTGTGGTCTAGGGAATGATCTCTGGCAGCCATACTTTGTTTTGAATGAATGGGCTTATTAAGCATATAGCCAGCCAAAGTAAAAGAGTCAATAGCGGTAGGTAGGTAGGTAGCCACCTAGGTGGGTAGATAGGCAGACAGACAGACATCAAGTTGGGTGCTCCAGATAGGCTGCAGAAATTGAGTAAGGCAGACAGCTGGAGTCCGGGCCAGGGCAGAGGCCCCTCCAGTGAGGCCTCCAAGAAAAAGACAAGCAGCAGCAATGGAGATGATGTCATCCGGTTGCATGTTCGCAGCATCAAGCAGAGACCAGCTGCAGAAGTCAAGGCAGCCAGTGGGAGGTCGTGACCTTTCTCTCCAAGGCTGTCCTTCCTGTGGCGAGGGCTGTAGCATGGGGTGGATATAGTCACCTCTGTCAGAAATGCCTCCCCTTCTAGCTGTTCTCATGGGCACTGTGTTTTCACCCGTGGTTGGGTTCTTCCCTCCTGATCATGTAGTCAGAGGCCAGCCCAGCCCAGACAAGGGGCACACTTTGGGGCTAATGTGCTTGGGACTGAAATGGCAGCCACTTCTCCCTGAGCTTACGCAGTCACTCGCCAGTGCAGTGGGCATCCCCTGACTGATCAGTGGGCGCAGCGAGCTGCCTGGCAGGACGACCAGTGAGAGCGGCTCAGCGGCAGCACACCTGTCGCCTCCCGCTGTGGGAGTCTCCCTGGAGCACTCTGCAGCAGTGAGATGTCACCAGCGGACCAGGACAGCGATTGACAGGCCTCAGTCCCGGGTGCAGGTTGTGTTCTCCTTTAGATGCTGAAGCACAAGGTGGAGCCGGCAAGCAAGGCTTTACCTGCCCTTGGCAGGTCGGCAAGGGCCGCGCCCCATCGGTTCAGCTGTTTCTGTCACTCTGCTCCAGGTAGCCGGTAAAGTCTTGCTTGGCAACAGGCAGGCCAGGCAGTAAATCTCCCCTGGCTCTTGGACCTTAGGCGTCTGTCCCTGGAGGTCTTACTGCTTCAGGGCTCATAGGGGCTATTGACATCTGTTTTCTTCCTTAAGAAAATGAAGAAGAAAGATGGCTGGAGAGATGGCTCAGAGGTTAGGAGCATTGGCTGCTCCTCCAGAGGTCCTGAGTTCAATTCCCAGCAACCACATGGCTCCCAACCATCTAGTGTGCAGGTGTACATGCAGGCAGAACACTGTACACATCATAAATAAACAAATCTTAAAAAAGAGAAGTATATGTATGTGTATGTCTTTATACACACATGTACTGGTACATGTGCACACAGGTGTGTGGAGACCGTGTGTCTTGAGACAGGGTCTCACTGGACTCAGAGCCTCCAGCCAGCTAGACTAGAGGACCAGTAAGCCCCACGGGTCTAAACTCAGGCCCTTGACTAACTGTTCAGCTGCTGTGTTTTCAACACCCACTCCCCTTCTCCTTTCCCCAGAGAAATGGAAGGTGAGCTTGAAATGGTTCTGGAGTCCACTGCCAAGGAAAACAAAAGGATGCGAGGCCTCCTCCAAGCCACCCTGGAAAGGAGGGCCCCAGAGCACAGCCGAGCTCGCGAGGACGCTTGCTTCCGGGGCATCTCGCAGGGAGACCTGCTGACCGGCTTCGACTTCAGCTCCGGTGATGTGCAACCTCCTGCTGCTGCCACCCGCCAGAGCCTCGGGGAGTCTGTGGCGTAGACTGGGGTGTCTGCTTCCCCCAGGCTGGTGGGTGGCTGTCCCCAGTCTGACAAGGAGGCCTGTGGAAGCCACTGAGCATCATAGGCAAGGAAAATAAACCAGCGAGACATCGGATGCTTTTCCACATTTCTGTTGCTTCTAGTTTTTTCTTTCTTTCTTTCTTGCTTTCTTTCTTTCCTTTCTTTCTTTCTTTCTTTCTTTCTTTCTTTCTTTCTTTCTTTCTTTCTTTCTTTCTTTCTTTCTTTCTTTCTTTCTTTCTTTCCTTTCTTTCTTTCTTTCTTTCTTTCCTTCCTTCCTTCCTTCCTTCCTTCCTTCCTTCCTTCCTTCCTTCCTTCCTTTCCTTCCTTTCTTTTTTAAGGGTTAGGTATTCAACCCAGGGGTCTGCACGTGCAAGGCAAGCAGGCTGCTGCTGAGCTACATCCCAGTTCTGAGGCAGGGCCTCACCTTATGGCCTGAGTGCTGGGATGACAGGTGCAACCCTCTGCATAACTCCCCACATTGTGTCTTTAATGATGCGCTGCATGTTTGGCGAGTTCACAGCCTCTGGTCACGTTGCCCGAGGCTGGATCTGGGATGCCCCATCGTCTCAAAGCTCCTGAATGGCTAAGGAAGGCCTGGAAGAGGTGGAGAGGCTGTGCAATGCCCGTCAGCCGAGCAGTGCAGTGAGCGACACACACAAACAGACCCAGCGGGGTTTAAACTATGTGACATCTCCTGGGAGGTGACCTAGCACATAACTTTGATGTTTTGTCCCAGGGCTTTACTTACATCCATTGGCCCAAACAAGTCAAGCAAGTCTCATGCTGTCGGGGTCATCAGCAGGAACACAGCTATCATCACAACCCAGAGAATGGCTTCCCCCACTCTGTAAGAACATTATTCATCATACATTCTGAACATTCAAGTGGGGTGTCCCCAGGATCACATCATGACCCGGGAAGAGGTACAGGAGGCGCAGTCCCTGTACGCTGTTCAGCGTCCTGCTGGGCCTTCCTGGAAACAGGCTGAGCTCACAGCACACAGGCGGCAGACAAAGCACAGAAAGCAAGGCTGCCGAGGGGCAGACAACCTGCAGGACAGGAGAGACCACGAGCAGGCACACCCTAAGGGGTTGGGGGCTGGAATGTCCTGGCTGTGCAGGGTACAGGAGCTGGTGTGAAGAGAGCAGAGGCGAGCCCTCTGGATCACAGGGTGTTTTGTGGAGGACTGCTGGGACACGAGACTCGAGCTGACAAGGCCCTTGTCCATGGCATCCCAGCGATGACCGGTCTGAACAGGAAACCATGCTGGTGTTTCTGTAAGACAGAGAAGGTGGCCTCAGTTTTCATGTTGACCCACACAGAAAAGTGTGGGGATCAGATGTGATATCTTAGCCTCTCACCTCAATTAAAGAAGAAGTGACGAGCCTGGGTCCTATTCCTGCCAGCTTCTCCACCGTCAGCTAATGCTGCATGGCTGAAAAATGGGGTTCTCTAGCTGTCAGGACTTGGCTCTTAAAATGTCAAGGTTCATGCAGGCAAAACACCCAGACACATAAATTATGTATCTTAGCAAAGGGGGCTGTTACAGTTATTTTTTTATTTTCTTTTTAAATTGTGTTTCTCTTAAGTTTCCCTCTTGACCCAACTATCATAGAAATGAGACTCCATTATATTTAATAATAATAAGCTTCACAACACAATAACTAAGCAGGAATTAATCCATTTTTAATCCTCTATGCCAATTTGGTTTTCTCCCAACGTATTTCCCGGAATAATTGCACTTTGTAGCTTTCTCTCCAGCTCCTCTCCCCTGATGTACCTATCCCATGGCTGGATCCCCCCTCTCTCCCCTCTAACTCCACCATCCCTGGCTGGCAGGAAGTCCAGCCCTAGTCTCTCCCCTGCTCAGTGATTGGCTGTAAGCCGCTTTATTGACATGTCAGGGGACCACTGGGGAGCAGAGTTTATACAACATTGAGCCAGATCCTCAGAACACACAGGGTATGTAAGAGATCGAAGATCTTTGCATTATAAAGAGTTTTGCTGTGGGATAAGAGAAGAGTAGGACAGTCTGCAGAACAGAGCCAGCGTGGTTGCACTTGCCTGCAATCCCAGACACAGGCAGGCAGAAGCCAGAGTCCTAGGCCCTCCAGGGCAGCATATGACAGAGTGGTGCAGAGGGCAGAGCAGAGAGACTGATTTAGCAGAAACTTAAGAAATGGTGGACTCTGAAGAAGCTCCCTGGCCCGGTGGTTCTCAACCTTCCTGATGCTGCGACCCTTTAATACAGTTCTCATGTGGTGACCCCCAACTATAAAATTATTTTCATTGCTACTTCATAATTAATTTTGCTAGTGTATGAATCATAATGTCAATATTTAATATTCAGGATATATTTTTGTTGTTACAAATTGAACATAATTAAAGCATAGTAATTAATTATAAAACAATATGTAATTAAATACTATGAAATATTTTTCTTTTCTTTTTTTTCCTTTGGTTTTTCGAAACAGGGTTTCTCTGTGTAGCCTTGGCTGTCCTGGACTCGCTTTGTAGACCAGGCTGGCCTTGAACTCACAGAGATCTGCCTGCCTCTGTCTCCTGAGTGCTGGGGTTAAAGGTGTGTGCCAGCACTCCCCCGCGGAAATAATTATTTCTCATTGCAAATAAATGAAATTTTGTCCTGAAGCATGGGTAGCAGCAGTAATCTAACAACAGTAAACTACATTGCTCAGTATTGCTCAGTAAACTATTTTACGACGGTATGCGTAAAAAAGCCGACATTGGTGGGAAGGTTGAGATTGTTTCTTTCCCACCAGATCAGAAGTTCTCAGGGCAACCTTTGCAGTTCCACAAGTCTCCTTCTTGTATTTGGACTTGATAACCAACAAGCTGGAAAAACCCTGCTTCTCAGAGCTATGTTGTTAGGAATGGAAGAAGGCACAACGCCCTCTCAGAACAGGGCATGGCTGCAAACACGTGCTCCAGAATTGTGCAGCTGGCCTTGTGGAGAGGTCAGCATTATGAGTCAGCCCAGCTGCGAACGGGCATGGGTTCAAGTGGATCTGGACAATACCAGGATTTTTTTTCTATGCTCTTCAGAAAAGAACCAACTGTGGCAAATACATCTCCTGCACTTGTTGAATTGAAGGTTCTTGCCCCTCTCTAGCTCCCAAATGATGAGTCAGAGACTTGATGCACTTATAACAAGCTTTAAAGCACTATAGCTGAGCAGATTCTCATCTATTTTGTCTGCAAGCATGAGCAAATGTTCTTTCACAGAAATGATCAACATGCTCTTATCTGGTTCAATTTCCTGTTCTTCCAAGAAAGAAGATAAAGTAGGCAACATATAAATTTTATTTATTCATTTTATTTTGCCAAAGGCTGAAGTTTCATTTGCCATGATGGTATCTTTTTTTTTATGTGTGTGTGTGTGTATGTATATATATATATATAATTATATATATATGTAATTATATATATATATATATAATTACAGTTTATTTACTTTGTATCCCAACTGTAGCTCCCTCCCTCATTCCCTCCCAATCCCCCCTCCCTCATCTCCTCCCTGCCCCTCTCTAAGTCCACTGATAGAGGAGGTCCTCCTCCCCTTCCATCTGACCCTAGTTTATCAGGTCTCACATAATGGTATCTTTTCAGACAAATCAAGGCACATTGCATTTGGTCCTTGCAGTGCTAAGTTTAACTCATTCAAGATGCAAATATGGCAATAAAGTAAACTATTTTCTGCAACTCACTTTTATTGCCGAAGAAATGCTTTGAACTTCGGTCTTGCTTTCTGATTAAAAAACATTTTGAAGCCTGGCATGGTGATGCATGACTGTAACCTCAGCACTTGGTGAGGCAGAGGCAGGTGGATCTCTTTGAGTTTGAGGCCAGCCTGGTCTACAAAGTGAGTCCAGGACAGCCAAGGCTACACAGAGAAATCCTGTCTCAAAAAGCAAAAAATAAAAAAATTAAATTAAAAAAAAGGTTTGAGTTCATCACAAAGCTCAAAACAAGTTTTCAAATTTTTCCTCTCATCATGTCTGACTCATGTGCACAGTTAGGAGAACAGCTGACTGTTTAAGGTTCGCACCTTTATAAAACTGACAGAATCGTGGTGGGCGGGGGTGGTGTACATTTTTACTCTCCGCTCTGAAGGTAGAGGCAGGCAGATCTGTGAGTTCCAGGCTAGTCCCATCTACAGACTGAATTCTAGGGCTACACATGCGTGTGCGCGCACACACACACACAAATCTGTCTTGAAAAACAAAGCAAGTGAACAAACAAAATTAACCGAATTTATGATGCTTTTCATCGTGTAACTGATGTGGCAGCATTTTCATTGCCAATACTTGTCACTGACTCATAAAGTGAGTTCTCAGGACCTTTGGTGACTCATTCAGCACATCGTAGCACAGCTAGAGCACATCTGTGCAAACACCTTGAACTTTTCCCAAGAGATCTATGCTCTTCAGAAAAGAACCAACTGTGGCAAATACATCTCCTGCACTTGTTGAATTGAAGGTTCTTGCCCCTCTCTAGCTCCCAAATGATGAGTCGGAGACTTGATGCACTTATAACAAGCTTTAAAGTGCTATAGCTGGGCAGATTCTCATCTATTCTAACCCTTCCATGCTAGCCTAGCTACCTCCCAGCCATGTGTCCCCTAACCTGCCTCCTAGTCTCACCTCTGCTCCATCCTTGTTTCCATGGTGACCTCCCCTACATGGCCAGGCAACCTTTTCTTTCTTTTCTCCACTCCCCTCCTCCCCTTGCCTCTCCCTTCCTCTGCTTTCCCTTGCTCTCCTCTCCCTCTCCCTCTCCCTGAGACACTCACACTGGGAACAGAAGTTCTGCCTACTGTCTCCTCTGCCCGGTCATTGGCTCTTCAGCTTCTTTATTAACCACTCAGATAATTGGGGAGCATTCTTTACACAACACTGATACAGGAAATTCTCGGGGTACAGAAATCATCCAAACACACAGTGTACAAGACCAATCCTGTGTGTGTGAGGTAAGAGAGGAGGTGACAGGGTTTTTTCCTTTCTTTCTTTCTTCCTTCCTTTCCTTTCTTTCTCCCCACCCCCACCCCCAGGACAGTCTTGTTGGAGGTTGACAGGAAAGAAAGTTCAGCTAATTTGGAAGAGAGCAGAAGCTTTTTTGCTGCCAGGCGTGAGGGTCTGAGTTCAATTCCCACCGCCAGGGAAGTGGAGAGCAGGTGGGTGCCTGGACTAAATACCAACTAGCCCGACCTCATCTACAAGCCCCAAGTCAGCAAGAGATCCCTGTCTCAAAACAAAACATTGTGGGGGCCCAGGCATCGAACTCAGGTTGCCAGGCTTGGTGGCAAGAGCTCTTCCCTGTTGAGCCAAAAGCTGACCTCTGACCTCCACATATAGGCATAGTACACACCGGAACAGAAAACCCCGAGGCTGACCTCTGCACCCTCACTGACAGCCATGTTGAGGCTTATAAACACAAGAATTGGGTGAGCTGGAGGGCTCAGAGGTAAAATAGGGTTCACTGCCCTGGGGGAGGATGAGAAGACAGTGGAGGGTTCATGGCAGTGGTCCTTGAAGACAGTGACAAGTTGAGTGTCTTGCAAGCAGACTGATTTCCTGGAGTCCAGAGGAGAACATAGGAAGAGAAGAAGGGTCAACTGTTACACTTTGAACTCTAAGGCCAGACTAGCTGGAGAGCACAGATAACTGCATCCAGAAAGGATTGTGGGGTATTTAAAACAAAACAAAACAAAGTCCTTCACAAAAGCAAATGAAAACAACAACAAATGAAGCAACAGACTTCTTAGTTCCCTGGCTCTGAGACAAGTACCATCCAGAAGGCCTTAAGAGAACTATGGAAAATCTGGGTCCCCTCCCCTCTCCTGCCCTGCCCATTGGTCCCATCCCACTCTTTGGGGATTTTGATACATCAGCTGTGGTTTAAGTTCCAGTTCCTCGTGCATGCGAGATGAGGGCCCAAGGGACCAGTAGCTGAGACCCCTGTTGAGCCCAGCCAGGGTGCCTCTGGCTCCCCCCACTCAGATTGGAGATACAGGATTGGACCCTAGAGCCTCCCGTTGCTGGCTGGCTCTCAGGGCCTCAGTTTCCCCATGGGAGAGTAAAGATGGAATGGATGCCATCTTTGTTTTCCTTTTCCTCTTCTATGGTCCAGTGCCCAAGCACGTGATAGGAACCTGAAGGCACTTGGCTGGAGTCCTGGTGAACACCTCGTGTGAGTCCTGTCCAGGTCCCCAGCCCCCACCTTTGATGTCAAGGCCTCACCCAACCTTCTGCCTTCTCCCTCTGGGGCACCAGAACTCCCGAAGGAAATTCCTGGTTGAGGAAGAAAAACATCAGGGAAGGGAAACCACAGACTCAGCATCCAGCCCAGCCAGTCCAGTGAGCTGGTTCCAAAGTTTACTGCTGTGATTTTGGAATGTATGTGCAATCTCCATTCCTAACCCTCTGAAGAGATTTCTCCTTACTGGAAGAGGGAGGAACCCATTTCTTTTTATTTTTATTTACATATTTATTTATTTTACGAAAGTGATCTAGGCACTGGTAAACAAAACCAAAAAATTTCTGGGGGGGAAGCTGGGCATTTTTGTGTAAGATGGTGCCTGTCTATGCTTTGTTGCTTAGAAGGGAAAAAAGGGGGAGATGGATGTTTAATCATTACCTCTGTTGACCTCTGTACCTTCTGGCTTCCTCCAGGCCTGGGCACAAGACATGGCCCTTCCTGGAGCTTGGCAGTGCAGTTGCAGGCTGGGCATTCGTCAGCTGGGTGAGCATTCGTCCAAGGTAAGGCCCGCTTCTGTCCTTCCTGGAGCCCAGATAGAGAAGGGGTTTAGACAGAAGGTGCCGCCATTGTCTTGATGTACCCTAAGCTGTTTTATTCCAGCAAACCATCCCTGCTTTAGTACATTTTCAGTAGGTTTCAATTTTGGTTTAATTTTTTTCTCTCTCTCTCTTCTTTTATAAAGACAGAGTCTTTCTATGTATCCTACATTGGCTTGACTTTCTCAGTAGCCCAGGCTGGCCCTGAACTTACTATTTTCCTTCCTCAACTTCCCCAGTGCTGGGAGTTCAGGTATGTGCTATTACTTATGTAATGGGTAACAATCTCTTTTTAGTTTTGAAAAACAGTGACATGGGGGTTACAGAAGAAGAAGATTGTATTTTAACTATACTAGGGACAAGAGGGAGCTCCGGGGCCTGAACAGCCCCCATGTCTAGCTTTCATCCTGGAAGAGCAGTGTATCCTTGGGGAGAGTGAGGGCTGTGCTTTGCTCAACAGGAGCAGCTCCTTGCTTTGGAGCAACCACCTAGATGCCCAAGCGTAAGACAGACCTCAAAATGAAGTCACCTTTGCATGTTGCTTGCACCTGCTAACTCAAGATTTAAGTCCAAGCTCTCCTTCCAGGCCCTGGAGCTAGCAGTGGGGAACAATGGAGGAGCCAAGCCTGAGGAGGCGAAGAGAGGATGAGAAGTCCATCCAAAGTAATGAAGCCAAGACCACAAGCCTCCAGAAGGAGGTGAGATGGGGCAGGGTTGGGGTTGGTGGCCAGCCCGTGTTGGGCGGAGTTGGCTCCTCTGGTTCCTAGAAGGACAGGACCTGCTTTTTTGTTTACGGAACTAAGGTCCCACTGTGTAGCTCTGGCTGGCCTAGAACTAGATGTCTTCCGGGATGACAGGCAGTACTGTGCCTGGCTATGTTTTTGTTGTTCTTGTTGTTTTCCGGCTTTTTGTTTGTTTTTGTTGTTTTTAGTCTGTGTCAAATCTCTCTGAAGCTATGGCTCCAGGCAGCTGTGAGCCACCATGTGGGTGGCGGGACTAGAACTTGGGTCCTCTACAAGAGCAGCACTCTCAACTGCTGAGCCGGCCCTCCAGCACCCTCCAGCTGATTTGTGCAAAGCACATTAGAAAAGGAACGATCATCTCACCAGTGAATTTAGTCAACTCTTTTGAAGTTCACAGATACGAACTTGAAGTCCATGCATGCATTTCTGGGTCTTAAAAGGACATCTGTCCTTGCAGGGAGTGCATAAACCAATGGTGTGTTCAAAAAGGGTCAGGGGAGCGTGTGATGGCTGGCTCCCCTAGGACTCCAGCCTCTTCTCAACAGCTGGACCTCTTCTGTCCCAGCTGTGGTGCTGGGCATGGGGGGAGCCTCCAGCGACTGGGCTGCGGTGGGTGAGGGAACCCAGCGGGATGCACACAGCTGAGGTGCTGTGCAGTGGAGTGGAGGTCGGTCAGAACTGGATGTCCCACAATGTGGGAGCCAGACAAGAAGAGCCGGGAGGGCTCTTAGGCTCATACATGAGGAACCAGGTCTTCAGAGCATCTCAAGATAGGCTCTGAGCTTCAGATGGCTTCAAGGGCAACACTGGAGGGGGGAGGGGGCTGAGGGTCTTGGGGAGAGACTACCTGGTCCCAGAGCCTGGTGGGTAGAGGAGCGGGATGGGGCATGAAGCTTTGTGGCCTTGTGGGGAGGTAATATGTCCCAACCATGCATGGGTCAGCATGGAGTCTTTGCCTCCGGCCATCAGGCTCTAGGCAGATACTGTCCTCCCTGCCAGGGTGAGTCTTGACTCCAGCAGTGTCCTTGGGACCCTGTGACCTGCTGCTACCCAGCCCAGCAAGCAAACCCACGTGTCTATCCTTAAGCTGCCAGACGCTGACTGGCATCCGATGCTGGTGTCCGCTTTGGAAATGACCAGTCCCTCTGCGGGAGGAAGATTCTGGAGGTCCCCGGAGTGGCACCGAGCCATGCCCACACCCTGGAAGGGTCGAGGATGGACAGGAAGCCCAGGCAGGCTTGCTCAGCCTAAAGCTGATCTTGTTGCCACGGTTTTCTCTAGTTGTGTTCGCAGGGCCTGGGGCAGCCTCCAAGGGCCAGTGGTATTAGGCAGAGAGACCTGCGGCAGCTTTTTTAATTTACTTTTCATTTTACTTAGTTTTTGACTCATTAATTGGTATTACATTTAGACAAATTAAAATGGCAGGTTTTTCCTCTTTTCCTTTCTTTCTGTCTCTCTCTCTCCCTCCCTCTCTCCCCCCTTCTCTTTCTTAAGAGAGTTTCACTATGTAGCCTAGGCTAGGCTAGCCTAGCCTTAAGGTCTGCTTCCCCAGTGCTGGGATTGCTGGTGTCCCTCATCAGGCCCATTGAAGAACTCTTTTCTGCTCTGACCAATGAGGAGGCATTTCCCACAGGCCCTTGTTTCTGGAAGCCTGTTGACCGAATCAGTGTTTAAATGGAAGGCAGGAACCACCTGGCTGTCTGCCTCAATTTCCCCCTCGTTAAAATGGGCATAGTAGGAGATAGCCAAAACACTGGGCGGTTCTGAGGTCTCCCTGTAAGGAAAGCGGCCCTGTGGTCCCCTGCAGCAGCACAGGGTGGACATGCCCGGGACCGGAGGCCCTCTGGGCTGTTCTGGCCACACTGGGCTGTGTGTGTAGGGGGGTGGGGGCAGTCACCTGTGGCCTGTGAGCTCCTGGCTGGCAGAATGAGCTCCATCCTTGCACACGCAGGTGGGCCTCGTCAGCGGCATCTGTATCATTGTGGGCACCATCATCGGCTCCGGGATCTTCATCTCCCCCAAGTCTGTGCTGGCCAACACAGAATCCGTGGGGCCCTGTCTGATCATATGGGCAGCCTGTGGGATCCTGGCTACACTCGGTAATAGAGACGAAGACCCCACCCCCCACCCCAACACACACACAAGCAGGGAGAGCCCAGGCTGCTCTCAAAGTCTCAGTCCTCCCAAGTGCTGGGGTAATAGGCTTGCAGCACCCTGCCTGGTTGGGGCCCTTCCAGGGGGTGTGTGGCGAATATGGTGTATCTGGCTGCAGTAAAAGGCCCAGCAGCCAGGGGAGGAAGGCTTCGTGGAGTGGGATGGCACCTCATGAGGGGTGGGCTCCTTCTTCTGCCTTCCAGGTGCCCTGTGCTTCGCAGAGCTTGGCACGATGATCACCAAATCAGGGGGCGAGTACCCCTACCTGATGGAGGCCTTTGGCCCCATCCCTGCCTACCTCTTCTCCTGGACCAGCCTGATCGTCATGAAGCCCTCGTCCTTTGCCATCATCTGCCTCAGCTTTTCCGAGTATGTGTGCGCGGCCTTTTACTCGGGCTGTAAGCCTCCTCACGTGGTCGTGAAGCTCCTGGCTGCCGCCGCCATCTGTGAGTGCCGGGCTGGGGAAGGTGGGGTGCTTCTGCTTGACTAGTGTTTGGCTATTTGTTCAGGGAGAGGCACAGCAGGCCTGTGAGGGCTGGTGACTATCCCAGCAGGCATCGGGCAACCCCATGGGGCCTGTGGAGGCTGCAGGGAGGGGCCTCTCCTGGGCTTTCCAGGACCAGGCTGCTTCTCCTTCATGGTGTGAGACTGGGCTTGATTTTAGGGGCCAACGCTGGTGCGTTCTAAAGGTGCTGACGCTGGCTTATTTAGTTCTGCTCCCTTCGCTGAGGGTGTTGGGGGTCAGAGAGGAGGCATAGAAAAGAGGGAATCCCCAGGACCTTGGGGAAAGCTCTACATACAGAATGTTACCCACTTGGGCCTTGCCAGTGCTCATCACTACAGTGAATGCGCTGAGTGTGCGGCTTGGGAGCTACGTCCAGAACGTCTTCACCGCAGCCAAGCTGGTGATCGTGGCCATCATCATCATCAGCGGACTGGTCTTCCTGGCCCAAGGTGAGCTGCGGCAGAACAGGACAGCGGGCCCCACCTAACATGTGGCTTTTTGTCTTCTGGAGCAATCTTACCCACGAGCATATGGGTTTTATGTATTTGTGTGTGTGTGTTGGTTTCTACACAGGGTTTCTCTGTGTAGCTCTGGCTGTCCTGGACTCTCTTTGTAGGCCAGGCTGGCCTCAAACTCACAGAGATCCACCTGCCTCTGCCTCCCAGAGTGTTGGGATTAAGGACGTGCTCCACCATGTCTGCTTGTTGATGTTTTTTTTTTTTTTATTAATGATACAGGAACTCACCATATAGGCCAGGCTTGTCTCTAACTTGAGATGCTCCTGCCTCAGTATCCTGAGTACTGGAATGACAGACATGTGCTTCCACATGTAGTTTTGGTTCCTTTAATGAACAGGGGTCATAAGTCATACCATTCTCTCTGGTAGAGAGGGGAATGAAGTCAGCATTTGGTCAGCTGACATTCATGTTGTTTTAAAGAATGGAAAAGTCCCAAATCATTTGATTTTACCAGTTAAAGACTCAGGAAACAGATGAAAATCTGCTCTCTCAGAGGGGCAGAGAAAGCACCCAGCTGACCTTCCTTCTCAGCTCACATATGGAAGGAAAAAGCCAAAAACCAAAAGCTAAAAACCAAAAACTCAAAGCTCAAAGCCCAAAAAGCCAAAAGCATGCTAGCTCACCTGACAGCCCAGGAGGAAAAAGCCAAAAGCCCAAGAAACCAAAAGGCTAAAACCCCCTTTGTACTTTCAAAGTCCCTCCTTTCTACTTAATCCCTATCAGCTGGTTTCTTGCTCTGCCTCTTGACCTAGGGTGTATGCTAGGGCTGAGCCACACCAAACAAGAAACATGTTTTTACAGCTCACAAGTCCAGGGTTCACAATGGGGTCAAATATCCTGCAACACATTCATTCTTCACTGGCTTAATTTCAGGAAACACAAAGAACTTTCAGAATTCTTTCGAGGGTGCGCAGACCTCTGTGGGCGCCATCAGCCTGGCATTTTACAATGGACTGTGGGCCTACGATGGGTGGTAAGGTCTCCTAAAACATCCCAAGTCTCTTACCATGTTTTTAAGGATGCTTTGATTTCAGCTGTCCTTTCTGGGGTTCAGTGACACCCTTACCTGTGCCTTCACAGTTCCCATATCCCTCTCACCCCATGGATAGAGCATGGGGTCAAGTCCCTTGCTCCTTTCCTAGCCTGGAACTGGATCCAGCTCCTGACAGTGCCCCATGAGGGGTGGCTGGCGAAGCCCTGTTTAGAATCTTTACCAGGACAATCCTGTCTGAGCCAAATAGAGGCAGCATAGGCTGCCCAAATACGTGATAAGGCCAAGGTGTTCAACAGCACTACCACAGCAGTCCTAAAGACATGAGATGGACTGTGTGTGTCCCTCAAAGCAGAAGCATGGCCACGGTGATGCTGCCCCCCACCCGCACTCCCACTGGTATAGGCTTCATCCTTCTTTCAACCTCTTTCCAGTTTTTCAAAGTACCCTGAATAGTTATGAAAATTCATGTGACTTCCACAGAGAACAAAGACTTCACCCAGTGACAGACACCCAGCTCTTGGAATTTGTGAGGCCTGTCACCACTGGGTTCTATGGGGCAGAAGTTACCCTGCATTGTTGTGGGAAAGCTCTTTATGGCTTTCTTCTTCTTCTCCTCCTCCTCCTCCTCCTTCTTCTTCAGCAATCACCATTCCTTATATTATTTTATTTTGTTCTATTTTTAATGTTAGGGGATGGAATCCAGGGCTTTGCATATTCTAGGAAAGCATTCTATTGCTGAGCCACACCCCCAGCCCCTCACTGGGGGATTCTAGGCAGGGGCTCTACCACTGAGCAACATCCCCAGCCCATCACTGGGGGATTCTAGGCAGACACTCTGATGCTAATCCATGCCTTTAGCTCCTACAGTAGAAATCTTAAAATGTGCCATCATTTATCATTGCTCCACAAACTTAGCCAAGAAAGTCCTGTAGCAAGTGACATCCTTGTTACTTTTCTTTGTCTAGGAACCAACTCAACTATATCACTGAAGAGCTCAGAAACCCTTATAGGTAAGAGCATTGCACAGGGCTGGAGGCATTTCTTCTCTGTGAGGCAGAAAGTGCAGCTCTTGCCTCCTTCCACTATTCTGTTATTTCATGACCCTCTTCTGCTCACTAGACTCCCACTCTCTACCCCTGTGGGCATGGAACCCGGGGCCTTGAGCATGCCAACAAGTGCGCTATCCATGGGCCATGCTTCTGGTGCTGGGTGAACAGCAGTACCCCACGTGCTCAGTAATGTTCCCATTAGTGTGTTTGTCTTTGTTGCCTGGTAGCATGGCTAGGAGTAGGAAGGAAGAACAGTGACTTTATCTCTGCTTTACTTCACATTAAGCCACTGTGTCCTCCTGCCCTGAAATAGCCTTTGAAAATGTCTCTGTTGGGGCTACTTCATCACAGATCCCTGCCTGGTGGCCCCAAGGAGGATACCTGGGACCTCAGGGTACTCCAGAGTGGAAGCAGGGCTGACAGGAGGGAGGAACGGACTAGATGAGAAGTCAGTCCTACCAGTTTCCCGGGATGCTCCAGTGTGACCCTGGGTTCCTGTGTCTTTGTCCCTCTCAGAAACCTGCCCATGGCCATTGTCATCGGGATCCCCCTGGTGACAGTGTGCTACATCCTCATGAATATTGCCTACTTCACAGTGATGACCCCAACAGAGCTCCTGCAGTCTCAGGCTGTGGCTGTGGTAAGTGGCTGTGGCAGTGACTTTGGGAAGGAAGGAGAGAAGACAGACAGGGTACACATCTAGGCTGGGGGTCAAAGGTAGTGGGTTATACTGCCAACATGTAGCTGGCCATGGTTCCTGAGCCCTCAGCCTCCCTCCCAGCACATGTAGCAATGGCTGAAGCACCCTGGGCTGGAGTCCTCAGGGGTAGGAAGGAGAGTACAAATGAGTGAAGGGAGGGGGGAGGGAGAGAAGAAGAGGAGGAGGCGAAGGGGAGGAGGAGGGGAATAGGAAGGAGAGGAGGAGAGGAGGGGAGGAGAGAAGGAGGGGAGGAGGAGGAGAAGAAGGAAGAGGAAGAGGGGGAGGACTTTAGCAATGAGTTGTGGGACCACTGCTGAGTAAGGGTGCCAGGGTAGTTAGGATGGTAGAAAAGTCCATGAACCCTGAGAAGGGTGGTTAAAGCAAGGCCATGCCTAGTAAGGAGATCAAGGAAGAAAGAAATTAAAAGGTAGGGCCAGCAATTGATGTAATTAAGGTGAGGTGGGGCCAAGAAATAAGATAAGTGAGATTCCTCCAGGAGCTGAGGTGAGTGAAGTAGGACCAGGGAGTGAGGGGTAGGACAGTAAGATGACCAAGAGTGCCAGAGCAAGGGCCCTGTCATCAACAGGAGACTAGGCTGCCCCGAAGGCTTCTCCCTTTTCTCCAGTAGAGGGCTCCGAAGGCTGTGCACAGTGAAGTGACATGGGGCTGTGGGTGCCCAGTGAAACCCCTTAGGGTTTCTCTCTGCTTTCCTCCAGACCTTCGGAGACCGCGTTCTTTACCCAGCATCTTGGGTGGTCCCACTTTTTGTGGCATTTTCAACCATCGGTGCTGCTAATGGGACCTGCTTCACAGCAGGCAGGTAGGGGACCCCACCTCTTCATACTTGAGGGGTGGGCAGGGGGCAGCAAAGTGGACCCCCTTCCATCCTCAGGGCTCAGGCAGGTTAAATCCCACGTGGGGCCTGAACTTCCAATGTGGGTTGAACCTCAAAGTAAAGCATCCAGTATGGGGTGGGCAGCCATGCTGGATGGAGTTGGGCGTGGCTTGTGCAGTTCAGTGGCCCTGGGCTCTTACTAAAGTAGGGACTGTTGTAGGAGAACAAGGCTTGGCTTCCATGTGGCACTTTCTGGGTTTCATTTTTTTCCCTGATGATCCTTCCTGAACATTCTGCCATGCTAATACATACCCAAACTTGGCCAGGACACTTTCCTGAAAATGGGCTAATGCCAATGCTGTGGGCTTGCAGCCCGTGACAGTCCCTGTCACAGCTTTGCTCTGTGGGGCCCTGCACCGTGCTGGGCTGGGCACCTGAGCAGGTGCAGACAGTTAACAGCTGTGTTGTTTTCTCTTTGTGAGGCGCCCGTGTCTTAACAAAGCCCCTGGTGATGGGCCATGTGTGGTTGTTTCTATGCACACTGCCGTGGGGGAACATTCTGGAACATCTCTGCTCAGGGTCATGCTCTGAATGAACAGACTTTCCAGTGGTGCTGCCAAACGTCACATATTGAAAATGAATACACACCACAAAGTAATTCTGCTAAGGCTTCAGGGAAGTGAGTGTAGAGTCTGTCCTCCAACCTTTTCACAGAGCGTTTTGAATTCAGGGCAGGGATTAGAGGGTAGACTGCTTGCACAGTGTGCTCCAGGTCCTGTGGTCCATCCCTAGTGAGGCAAGGAAAGAAGGGAGAGAGACAGAAGTAAAAGAAAACCACTTTTGGCTACGCTAGGGGTCTTTATGTGTAAATTATCTTTTCTGGGATGCTGTTTTGATACCTGTATGTACTACAGAAATGAGCAAATTAATCTATCCATTACCTCCCATGCTCATTGTTTTTTTCTGGTGAGAACATTTCACATCAACTCTTAGCAGTTTTGCGACACCCACCAGTAAAGCAGCAGTAGACGTCTATGTGAACTTATCTCTGCAGCATGATCCTTAGATGCTTCGGGGAGGGACCCAGGAGTGTTCGTGTTGAGCTGTATGGAAGATCTTGTTTTAGTTGTCTGAGGAAGCTCACACCAATTTCCAGTGACTGTACCTGTTTACAGTCCTACAACAGTGAATAAGGGTTCCTTCCCCCACCCCACCTTTGCCAGCATTTGTTGATTTTTTTTTTCCTGATAGTGGTCATCTTGATTGGAGTAAATGGAATCTCAGAGTAGTTTTCAGCTGCATTCCCCCATGACTAAGGATGCTGAACACTTTTTGTTTTCTATTAGAACTTGAAATTGTTTTTATTACATTTTTCTGTGTATGTTCGTAACTGTGTGGACACGCAAGTGCTATGGAACGCACGGAGAGGCCGGCACAACTTTCAGGAGTCAGTTCTCTCCTTTTGTGAGCCCTAGGAATTAAATTCCATCGCTAGGCGTGGCAGCAAGTGTTTTTACAGGGTGAACCTGTCATTCTAGCCAACCACACGTGTTAAAGACACTTTTGTTTCGAGACAGGGTCTCACTATGTAGCCCTGGCTGTCCTGGAACTTGCTCTGTTGACCAGGCTGGCCTTCAGCTCACAGAGATCTGCCTGCCTCTGCCTCCCTGAGGGCTGGGATTTAAGGTGTGCCCCACCATGCCCAGCTCCCACTGTCCCTTTTATTTTTTTTAAAGAGTTATTTGTTATTTATACAGCATTCTGCCTGCACACCTGAAGAGGATACCAGATCTCACTATAGATGGTTATGAGTCACCATGTGGTTGCTGGGAATTGAACTCAGGACGTTTAGAAGAGCAGCCAGTGCTCCTAACCTCTGAGCCATCTCTCCAGCCCCCCATTATCCCATTAAAAAATGTTTCCAACTTCATTTTTAAGTGATTTTTTTTATTCTAGATATTATCCACTGTCGGGTGTGTGGCTGGCCAAGATTTTTTTTTGTTACTGTTGTTTGTTTTTCAAGACAAGGTTTCTCTGTGTAGCCATGGTTGTCCTGGACTTGTCCTGGACTCACTTTGTAGACCAGGCTGTCCTCAAACTCACAGAGATCTTCCTGTCTCTACCTCCCTGAGTGCTGGGATTACAGCATGCACCTCTGCAACTGGCTTCAAGATTTATCCCATTTCGTGGGCTGCCCCTTTGTCCAATTAACTATTTTCCTTTGCTGTACAGAAGGCTTTGGATTTCATTATTTTCCGTTTGTCAATTTTAGTTTTATTTCTTGAGTGACTAGAGTCCTTTTGAGCAAGTCCTTACTGGTGTCTGTTTCTTGTTTTCCTTACTTCTTCCTCTTATGTTTTCAGGTTCATGTCTTACAGTAAGGTCTTTGAGCCACTAATGGTTGAGACAGCTCTCCCTCTGGCATGTGCCTACATGCCTGGCTTTTCTCCCCTCAAATTTTTGAAAAAAACAAAACAACAAAAACCCTTTTTTTGTTCTCTATGAATTATGCACCCCACCTTCCACCCTTGCAACCCTCCCCCGACACGCAACAGAGGAAAAGATTGTGGAAGCTGCAGTGTCGCACAGTGTACTCTTTTGTCCACACTTCTTTGCTTGCAAATGTTCATTTCACTGACTTGGTCTGGTAGGAGGCCTTTGGCTTCTGCTGCACTATCTATACTGGAATCTCATTGATATCTGCCGTGAGCCTGTGTCATGGAGATCCTGTAGTTTTGGATCTGTAGGACTGGTCCCTTCCTACACTCCAGCAGTTCATCAGTGGGGTGCATGTTGGGGTGGGCCAATTCAAAGCTCTGGATCTGGGCATGAGAGGTATCTGAGCTTGTCAGCCTACTGGCTCTCCCATTTCACGCCCTTGGTGCTGGCTCACTTTCAACCCCCACAACCAGGGTCAGCCTTACCTTGCTGCCCAGGCAAGGTCCAGGGCCTGCTCTCCGAGTGCTGCAGCTGGTGAGGGACATGGCCAGTTCTCCTTGTCTCATGACCCCAGGGCCAGCTCCCCTGAGGCTGTGTTTGGAACCAGCCATTGGAGCCTGGTGGAATAAGAACGTAGCTAGATATGATGTCTTCCTCTCCCACAGAATCGATCAGTAGCCAATTGCTGAGGAAGAGGAGGTCCTAAGGCCCCTTCCCAACCTGAGCTAAACTATTGACAGGGTGTCTTACGTAGGCCCACCACAGGAAGCTGCAACTGCACTGAGACCATGTTTGAACTGTTGTATCATGCCTGGAAGATACACAGCCCTTCTCCCTGTCTTCAGATTTTCTATTCTTTCCACTCCCTCCTCCCAGAGTCTCCTGACCCTTGGGGAGGCGGGGAGGGTTTAGAGCTGAGCCTGTATTATTCTCAGCGCCTTAAGCAGCCACGCATCTCTTTATTCACCTCCACTCATTGCAAAGAGAAGTGTCTCTGTTTAAGGCTGAGCGCGGCACAGTGTGTCAGGAATATATTCCTATCTGTGGAATTTGTCTCTCGTCCAAGTAGAGTGGTCAGTTACCCCTATAGCAGCTGCTTCTTCTGTTTTAATGTGACTGCCGGGGACCAAACTCAGGTTCTCATACCTGACAGCAGTCATTTTACCCTCTGCATCATCTCCCTAGCTATGGAGTTGATTTTTGTGTAGACTGAGCTAAATCTAATTTTATTCTTCTATATATGGATCTCCAGTTTTCTGAAACTAGCATTTTCTCTAGTGAATATTTTTAGCATTTATCAACAGAACTGTCTATCTTCCCCTCCCCCCTCATGGATGTGTATGTGTGCATGCCTGAATGTATGTATATCACATACATGCAGGATCCCTTGGAGGTCAGAGGATGTGTAGGATCACTGGGAAAGGAGATGTGGGTGGTTGTGAGCCACCATGTGGGGTGCTGAGAACTGCACCCAGATCCTCTGTAGAGCAGTAAGCACTCTTAATCCCTAAGCCATTTTACCAGCTTTTTTTGTTTGTTTTGTTTTCTGATACAAGGTTTCTCTGGGTAGACCTGGTTTTGTCTTAGAATTCTATAGACCAGGCTGGCATGGAACTCACAGGCTCCCCTGCCTCTGCCTTCCAAGTGTTAAGATTAAAGGCTCGTACTACCCACCTGCCTTCCTCTGATTTCTTAATATAGGCATTTAGAGCCATCTACTTCCCTTACAGAGCATCTTCATTGTATTTCATGTTAAGATTTTTTTACATTTTATTATTTCTTCAATGAGCCCACTCATCATTCAGTAGTGTGCTGTTTAATCTCCACGTATGTGTGTGTTCTATAGATTTCTCTTGCTGTTGTGATCAGACAGCATACAAGGAATGACTTCAACTTTTCTATATTTGTTAGGACTTGTTTTATGTCCTAATGTGAAGCCTATTTTAGATAAGTTCCGTGGGTCATTGAGAAGACTGTGTTCTGCTAGATTTAATGGAGTGTTCTATAGATAGTCCATTTGTTCTATATGTCATCTGAGATATTTTTTCTGTGTGTTTGCTGGGATAACTTGTAAAGTAGTGAAAGTAGGGTATTGAGGTTAGAGATTTTTACATTTCCATTTTTCTATACTCTCGTTCACAGCATTGCTTAACTTACATGGGTTTGTGTGTGTGCTATGGTTTCTCCTTGCTGTCGCTTTATGGGCTTCCTTAATCAGTACTGTGATTTTCTCTTCTATTTTACTTTGAAGTCAATTTACACATTTGAACAGTAATACCTGCTTATTTCCCATACCTTTTGCTTGAAAATACCTTTCCCAGCCTTCCACCCTAAAGTATCATGTGTGTTTTATGGTGAGATACATTTCTCAGAGGCAGCAGTTAGATGAGTCCTGCTTTTCGGTTTTTTGTTGTTGTTAAGATTTATTTATTATGCATACAGTGTGTTCGCATGTACACCTGCACGCCAGCAGAGGGCACCAGATTTCATTTTAGATGGTTGTGAGCCACCATGTGGTCTCTGGGAATTGAACTCATGATCTCTGGAAGAGCAGCCAGTGCTCTTTACCTCTGAGCCATCCCTCCAGCCCCTCTGCTTTTCTTTAAAATCTAATTTAATCCTATCTGTCTGTCTACCTATCAAAAGAGTTTTCCTACATTGCCCTGGCTGTCCTGGAACTCACTCTATATACCAGACTGGGCTTAGTTCTCAGTATACAGTTCTCAAACATCTTGTCATGTTTATTACAAAGCATTGCTATTAAAGAGCATTTTATGCTATTATGACATTTAGTTTTTAAATGTCATTTCCAATCATTTCTTAGCAGTGTATATAGGTAAAAATATTCTGAGTCTTCTTTGCAGGCCTAGCTAGCCTGCAACTCACTATGTAGACCAGGTTAGCCTCAAACTTATAAGAGATCTGCCCGCCTCTGCCTCCCAAGTGCTGAGATTAAAGGTGTGCACCACCAGGCCTAGTTTACAGATAAAATTCTGACATCTGCATTGTTACAAGTTCCCTAAGCCTTTGCTCTTGTACTTTTATTACTTGTGGGAAATAGAGTTATGCAAACATTCTCTATAACCCAGTTCTAAAATATATCCTAGACCCCTAAGAGTTTCCTTCACCTGATTTTTGTTACTCCTTCCATCTCTAACTTTGGGCAGATGTGCTTCCTGCCTCCATAACTGTGCTTGTTCCAGCTCTTTCATCTAAATGACCTTTGTAACTGACTCAAGATAGCGTGTTCTTGAGTTCATCCAAACTGCAGTGTCTCAGTGCTTTTCTTTCCCTTGCTGAACAGTACTCCATTGTATGGTAAGGAATGTCACAGTTAAACATTTTTGTGTTATTTCTATTTTTGTCTGTTAAGCATGTTAGGAACACTCATCTATGTATTTTTCATGTGTGTATTTTTATGTGGAATATATTTTCATCTTGTCTAAATTCCTAATAGAATTGCTCATAGTTTTATTTTTTTGTTAACAGAAACTCTACAAGTTTTAGGTTGTAGAACCCCAGTTGTGTATTTGGAAAAGAAAAGTAAAACCCATGTTTATGAATTTAAAGCAGCAGTATTGGGTAAGGTAAGGCTCAGTGGCTGAGCCTGTGCTCAGCATATGCAAAGTCCTGATTTTATTCCTACACCAATAAAAAAGGACCAGCATGTTAGATAATATTTGGCTGATTTTCTTAGTTGCTTAAATTCTGAAAATTATGCTGTAGAAATTTCCCTTATCGAAAAATTTATTGAAGCATATGCCTTTATGAAGTCAGTACCTCTTCTTAATGACTGTAGTGAGAATTTTGTTTTCTTTAAAAACATAAAATATGGGAATGTTTTTATTTTAATCCCAGGTCTGGGGTATGGGGTAGCTTGCAGCAGCTGACTATGATTTGCCTCATGTTCTAGCAGAGCGTGGTTTTGCCAGCTGCAGATAGTTTCTGTGATTTTGTGACACTTAGAATTCTAGGAACTTTTCAGAGGGTATATAAATGCTAGCACCCAGTTGGATGGGTTTTTGGGTTGCTGTTGGTTGCAGTTTGTTGTTATGCTCAAAGAAGAAATAAGAAATTAGATATCTTGGCAGCAAAGACTGAACTTGCTCCAAGGGACTCAATGTCCCTAATCAGCAGGAAGTAGTTTAACAATGTTACCTCCCTCCACCCCCACTCCTGATTCCAACCCCTGACTTTACTCAGGGATCTTTTCCCTTTCCTCTCTTATCTAGTGTGAGGGGGTTGAAAGGGAAGAAAAGGGGTGGAGAAGGGTGGAAGACAGACAAGCCCACAGAGTAGCTACTTCAAGGAAGCTGCCAAAGTGCTTTGGATGGGTATCTCTGGCCTGTTATTTTACTACACTGTAACTACAAACTGTGCTCTTTACTGACATCAAAGAATATTTGATAAGGAATGTTTAGTTTATGTTCTGTTCTACGTATGTGTATCTGTGTGTCAGCATGTGAATACACCTGGAAGCTGGAGTCAGGCAGCTGTGATCCACCCAGCACGTGTACTGGCAATTCAAGTTGGGTCCTCTGCAGGAGCAGTATGCACCCTTTAACTATTGAGCCATCTCTACAGCTCCGTTTATTTCTTCTGTGTGTGGGAGGTGCCAAAGGTGTCGGGTCCCCTTGAACTAGCGTCACAGGCAATGAGCAGCCAGCCATGGGTACCGGAAACTGAGCTCCTGTCCTCTGGGAGATCAGCCAGCATGGCAACTTTCTTATACTTTAGATCTTTTTTCTGCTTCACATTTTAAACAGTCTGATTGCCAGATGAGCAAGAACTGGGGAAGGGAAGGGGTCTGTCACTTGAGTCTTTCACTTGCCCTAATGTGCCTTTAGAACATGGGGACTACAAGAGGTAGGGTCCCTTTGCTTCCTGGCTCTGGGCTCCACACCCTGGTCTAGTGTTTACTTTATTCTGGTATAATTCTAGGGAGTTGAGCAGGTATCTGCTCATAAACTGTCCACCCTGCCCCTGCCCTAATGACTTCCACAGTACCAAGATATGTTTTTAGGTGCAGCTAACCTTCACGTATGATCCTCCAGCCCCTTCCAGAGGACACTCTACCAGAAGTGTCCTTGCCAGTGACCTCAACGGTGCACCTCAGATACATCCTCAGTGCCTTCCCCACATTGTCCTTTCAGACTCATCTATGTGGCTGGCCGGGAAGGCCACATGCTTAAAGTGCTCTCGTACATCAGTGTTAGGCGCCTCACACCTGCTCCTGCCCTTGTATTTTATGTAAGTATGAGTTTCACCTGGTGACACTGAGAAAGCAGAGGGTCTTTCTTAGTGGATGAAGCAGAGCTGTGCTGTTGAGCCCAGGGCTTTCTGCATGAGCCAGGCTCCCTCATTATCTGACACAACCCAGAATCTTCCCAGCCTATGTGCTGTTTCTTACATGTATATACTGATCTATTCAGAAGCAAATGATCTGAAGACCTGTAGCCCAGGGAGGGGGATATGTAGGCCTGGCTCAGGGCCAGAACACTACATTCATGTCCATTTCTCCACTTACTCTGAAGATGAGTGAATAGAGCCAGAAACTGGGACCCCAAAGCCCAGGACAAGCCTCCATATGTAGTCACGAGAGCTGAATCTCATCAGCTCTCATCAGGTACCTACCCAGTGAAAACTGTCCCAACGTTAAAGTCATCCTTATAAAGCTGTTGTGTGCATACACACACACACATACATATAAGTCTATACACACATATATTGTCCACTGTCCTTTCTTGTTCAGAATCATGACTTTTGGTCAGACACGGTGGTCCATGCCTGTGATCCTAGCACTCAGGAGGCCAAGGCAGTTGGATCACAAGTTTCAGGCCAGCCTGGGCTATAGAGCAAGACTGTGCACATTGCATGTATGTGTGAGCACACAAATGCACGGGTGCAACTTCGTAGGCTCAAAGATTGACCAAGTTCTTCCTGTGGAGCCTTGAGCACATATGTCACAGTCGGCCAGGCTGAGCCTACCTGGTGGGAAACAGAGGGTGTCTGGGGCAGGACAGGCTCCTCTTTCAGCCTTCTAAGAGGACAAGGACAATGTTTGTGTGCACTGACAACCTAAAATGTCACTCTTCTTCCTCTTAGGGTATCATAGCCACCATTTACATCATCCCGGGGGACATCAACTCCTTAGTCAACTACTTCAGTTTTGCTGCGTGGCTGTTTTATGGGATGACAATCCTAGGACTCATTGTGATGAGATTCACAAGGAAAGACCTGGAAAGGCCCATCAAGGTAAGCTGTGTCTGGATGTCACATCAGCTTTGGTGTCTGGAAAGAACTGGAAGGCAGCCATTTCCCACGGTCTTCTTGTTCTGACTGCTCTGCTGCTGTGCACCTGTGTCATTTCCAAGGGTAGCTCATGACCCATGAAGCCCCTGCATCCCACCTGTCCCCACTTCTCACAGGCTCTGGCCTTTTCGACATGCCCACACACTGGTGGGGACGTTGGAACAGCTCTGGTCCCAGCCTGTATGCATGCGCAGTGTGCTCTGGTCCTCCACGCCCCATGGCTGATGTCTGCATGCGCACGAAGGAGGCTGAACAACCATGTTAATGTATGCATATGTAGGCAAAAGGAGGGCTGCTGCGGCCAGGAGCAGGGTAAGGAGGGGTCAATTAGCTGTAGGCTCTGCTGCGTAGAGCTGTCTGATGATCGTGGTGCATCTCAGCTGTTAAGCACATCCATCCACACCCCCAGCAACAAGATCAGGGGGGCAGCGATCGTCACAAACCCCTCATTAAGACAGTGATAGAACAGCTACGGGGGAAGCTCACAGCCAGTGTTACCAGCACATGGGCAAATGAGCAATCGCCACAACCTGACTGGGGAAGGGAACTCCAGGTACCCGGCTCCACATGCTCGAGGAGGGCACACTGCGTGGGACCCCAGTAGGAAGAACCCCGCCCCAGTCCACCAGTGGAAGTGGGAGTAATGTAGCACCTTCACCCCTCAGGGTCTGAGAAGACCCCACAAAGCCTCCTTTCCAGGACAGAGACATTTCCGGAATCAAGTAAGACAACAACTGATGGAAACAGAAAACACAGAAGAGCATCAGGACCCAGCTGGGGAGGAAGTCCCCAGAGAGGCCATATTACACCCGAGTATCAAAACACATCAGGAAAAAACAGGAAGGGTACAAGAGCATGGAAGGAACCAGCAATGGGGAAGGAGAGGGAAAAGTACCAGACAAAAATAAGCACTGTTTGAAAGAAAATGAGTAATCCAACAGAAAAAAAAGGTTCTAGTTCAGTTGTAAGAGTCCCTGAAGAGCAGAGCAAAGTGGGCAACTCTAAAAGCTGTACATCCCTGGGTGGGAAGGACGGTTGGAGGTAGGACTCCACTATCCAGCCAACAGGGAAAGCCACAGCTACTGTAAGCAACACAAATATTTTTTGGTGCAATTATGGAGCTTTGAAAACATTTTGGCTCTACTTCTTTCTTGTCCCTGCCTCCATCGCCAATTCACTTCTAGGGGAGGGGGTGAGAGACAACAGAAGCAGCAGGGCCTTTCATCACTCAGCCAGAAGACAATGCAAACCAGAGTCTCCAATCCAGCCAGTGACCTTGAAGAACTTACCCCATGAAAGGGTGCAGGCTGTGTAATTATGGGAGCAGAGGGGGAAGACTCTGTGAGCTCAATCTAAGAGCTACACCTATCTATAGGAGACCTTGTCTTAGGGTACAGGGAGTTACAGAGAGTCGGGGAGAGGGAGAAATATCAGGCAAGTGTGTTGTAATCTTATCAGACAAACACCTAAAGCACTCAAAGCATTGCTTAAGGCAAAGATTAAAAAAAAAAAAAGGCAATACATTGCTAAAAGCCAGAATGCACAACTCTGAGATAACAGCTAGGAGACCTACTCTGTATAGCAACTGTGTTCACAAAGCTGCATAAGAAACAGAATCAAACACACTAACAGGCAACTTACAGGCACCTCCCAGTCTGCATCAGGTCCACATCCATGACTGGAAACTAAAAGGCCTGAAGACTAAAGCAAGGGGGCATTCACAGCAGCCTGGACTCAGAGCTTAGCCACTCACTTCAGAGTCTGAACAGCCCCAGCAACCCACCTCCTCAAGGGGCTTGAACATCAGATGTGATTATCCTATGGCGTTCTAACCAAAGTGCTCCTTTACCTCCACCCACCTGTTTGCAGGAAATTAGACTAACGTGTGAGAGTCGGACACTGCGTCCATCAACCACCTCGTCTCTCTAATCTGTGACAGGACAAGGGAGGCGATGGGAGGGAGGGAATACAGAAATCGAAAGCAGGAAGCCTTAATTTGGTAGAGATGTACTTCCCTTTTATAGTTCAAATAAGCATCCACTTTGGTTTTAAGACAGGGTTTCTCTGTGTAGCTTTGGCCGTCCTGGACTCATTTTTTTAGACCAGGCTTGGCCTTGAACTCAGAGACACCTGCCTCTGCCTCCCAGAGTGCTCGGATTATAGGCACATGCCATAGGGCCCAGCTGCATCCTTTGTTATACTCTAGCAAAGACAATCAAAGAGGGAAGAGGTGAAATGATGGGCAGAGCTGCACTGGACTTTTCCACACTCACATTGTGTCAAGGGCAACGCGAGCAGTGCCCAACTGATGTGCTGTTCCACTTGCAGGTGCCCATCTTCATCCCCATCATTGTGATTCTCGTATCTGTCTTTTTGGTCCTGGCCCCGATCATCAGTACGCCAGCCTGGGAATATCTCTACTGTGTGTTATTCATACTGAGCGGACTTATATTCTACTTCCTTTTTGTCCACTACAAGTTCCAATGGGCCCAGAGAATCTCTAGTAAGTATCAGCAGAAGGGCTATAAGGAAACTGCATTGACTCTAGACTGCACAGGGCCTTTCACTTCCTGCACATCCATTTCCTCTTCAGAACTGGACCCTCCCCAGTGACACCCTCTGGACCCACCCTTGGGGTCCTCTGTTCCCATTTTATTTTGTACTGAGAAGTACACACTGAAAGTATCTTACCATTAAGACCACCCTTAAGGGTGTAGTTTAAAAGCATATAGATAGTCTCATCAGCTGAGGTCTTCCCAGGACAGAGCCTTTTACTGTTGTTTTGAGGCAGGATCTCACTGTGTAGCCCTGGCCACTGTTTTGACAGACCTGGGGCAGACATCTAAGAAGCTCAGTAACAGCCCAAAGATACCCCAAAGTGATAGCTAGAACCACGTGGGAAAGGGGCCTGAGCCCCCTACACCAAGGCCACAGATCTCTGTGTTCTGCTGTCCTGATCCTCAGCTGTTTGGACGAGAGTTTTAAAAGCTTCTTGCATTAGCTCTGTCTCTAAATAGAAAGTAAGGTGCCAAACAACAGTGACAGAGCCTGGTTTTGTGTTTCACTGGGTAACCTAGGCTGACATCCCATCTCATGATCTGTCTTAGCCTCGCTGGTGCTGGTGTTATAGAGGCCCGTCACTGCACTTGGCTATGCCTTACTTTTAAAGTCTAAAACATATCTGGTTGCAGGAAACTCCACTTAGAAAAGTGTAAAGGCTCCTGAGCACCAGCAGGTGGTGACAGGACGTCTCCTTCCTGTGCAGTGTCCTTATGGACAGCGATGGGGCTGTGCACTTTACTTCAGGGTCAGGCACAGGGTGTTGTGTGCTATAGCCACATAATGTGAACTGATTAAAAAAATGTCTCTTTGGAAGCTGGGTGTGGTAGTGCCTGTTATCCCAGCACGCTGGGAGTCAGAGGCAGGTGGATCTCTGTGAGTTCAAGGCCAGCCTGGTCTAAAAAGTTAGTCCAGGACTAACAGATAGAAACCCTGTCTCGAAAACCAAACCAACAAACCAAACAAAAATGCCCCTTCAAGTGGGCATAGTGTGAGCCTGCCATCCCAGTACTAAGGCTGAGGTAGCAAGGTTACACAGAGACACAAATAGAAATATTGCCTTTTAAGTAGACTACTCTGGCCTTTCCATGGAGACCTGCATGGACACACGGGCAACTTAGACAGGGACTTAAAGTGGGGCTGCAGAGGGGAAGGCTGCCCTCAGCTTGAGCGGAGCCAGACCCTCGCTGCCCACACCTACTCAACAAGCAGTAGGAGCTGGTATGTCCCTTACCTCACAGTGGTGCAGGAACCAGGAGGAAGAATTTAGTTCCTGTGGAGTAAAATATGATCTTTCCCCTTCCTGATCACTGGCTCCTAACCTCTTCAGCCTGCAGAAAGGTAGCGTGAACTTACAGTTGCTCATCCAGCTAGGACAACTGGCAGCCTAGAGAACCATGCTGCTCACTCTAGAAGGCCTGATGACAGACACCTATAAGGACAGCTCTCAGGAGGCTGAAGCAGCAGGACCATGAGTTTGCCTAAGGCCAGCCTGGGCTACACAGCAACACCCTGTCTCAAACAAACCAGCCACAAAACAACAACAAAAAACATTGAATTGGCTCACAGTGATAAAAGAAAAATGAACAACTTTGTATTTTAAAATTAGTCCTAGTTTCTTCAGATGCTGAGCAGCAAATACACGTAACTGAGTCATGTTTCCCAGGGGTGCAAACTGTTGGAGAGAATAAAGAACACAGAGTTCTTAGGTCTTTGATGGGAAGTAACTTACCTCTGAAGAACCGATGCAGCGACCAGGGCAGTTCTGATCGATGTGAACGTGAGCTGTCGCTTACTGCAGGGTCTAGATGACCCGTCGCCACTGTCACAGCAGTGAACCCTGTGGCCACACTCTTCTAACTGCACCTACGCCCTGGCTTCGTTCCAGGACCCGTCACCAAGCACCTGCAGATGCTGATGGAAGTTGTCCCACCAGACACGGACCCGGAGTAAAAAGCCCATCATTCACAGCCCAAAGCTGCACTCAATTTATTTTTGTAAGCAATTATTTGTGGTTATTTCTCCTGGTATTTTTCTTAATGAAAGCATGTATTCAGATACTTCTTTAATATTATTTTTAGCTATCCCTAATTCTGTGAGTTAGGGATCTTCAATAGAGGCGAGAAGATGTTTTCAGACTCATCAGGTATACTTAGGACACAGAGGCAGGCATTCCAGGCCACCCGGGGCTACACTGAAACCCTGTGTTAAAAATAAAAAAGCACAGAAACTCAAAAGTTAACAAGAGCTGTTACCTGACAGAGGACAGGTGAGGGAAGGCTGCATACCAGCATCACCCACTACAGATGTGCTATTGAGTAAGGCACAGTCTTAACCCAACCAAGGGCGAAGCTGGAGTGGTAGCTCAGGTTGTAGCTCTTGGACACAGGCAAAGCTCTGTGTTTGTTTCTGCAGATAACAGGAGCAACCAGCAATCAAGTCCACACTCACACAAAGCACTGCTCAGCTCCACAGATCATCACTGGCAGGGATTTTAAACTTGGTTTTCTCCCACTCTTCCATACAGCACAATGCTGCCACTCCCAATTTTTATCCTGTTCTGGGCACAGTGGTCTATGGCCCCTGCAAATGTCCACAGGAACTCTACTGGGGCCAGCACCACCCACGCCCCAACTTCCTGCCTTCTCTGGCATTTTGTTTTCTAGAAAGTGTGAACATCACTTTGCATTTGACACAGAGCAAAACACTGTGAACAGCACCATTTCTATAAGAACACTGTAGCTGGGCTGGAGAGACGGCTCAACCACTAAGAGCACTGGCTGTTCTTTCAGAGAACTCAGGTTCAATTCTCAGCATCCACATGGCAGCTCACAACTGTTTGTAACTCCACTTCCAGGGGATCTGACACCCTCACACAGACATACATGCAGGCGAAACACCAATGTACACTTAAAAAAAAAAAAGGAACACTGGAGCTTTACCAGTGATCCACCACAAAGATGCAATTCTGTGGGAGCAATTCTAGAGCACAGACTCAAGCATTTCCATTTTCACCTCACATTTAGAAATTTACCCCAATTAGTACAGTTTAATATAATACAGAAAATCAACAGCCGACTGTTTGCATTGCCAGCCTATGTGCTACAAAATGTTGCTCAGAGGTTTAAATATTGGAAAATTTGACCATCTGAAAAAAAATGATTTAAACAGAGCTGTGCCGCCACGGTTTCCATGTATCTTCTAGACAGCCTGCCTCGTGTACTGTGCCCAGCGCCACAGCAGCCCTCCACCAGCTGGTGGACCTGCATCTGTATAAACGGACACCGACAAAGCCCGACCCACAGCTGAACTGTTCCAGCCAGAAGGCGTGCTTTCCGCTGCCTCAAGAGTCACTTTGCTTTATGGCCACTCTAGTACCTGCCAATCAACCTGAGAGTCATAGCAGCACAAAGGATGTGTGTTCCTGGAAGTTGCCCAGTCTGGCAGCCTCCAAATGTTGGGCACAAAGCTGACCCTCTTCACAGTTGCTGTGAAAGCCAGGTGCCCACCCTATAATCCCGTGGCCTCTTTTGGGCTGCGTGTGCTCAGGTCTTATTTTACATATGAGAAAACCAAGAACCAGTGTGGGCCCAGCCCTGCTGTTGGCACAGAAAGCCCAGAGAGTTTGTGTAAGGTGTGCAGTGGCTCACTCCTGGGGCTACTGAAGTCTGGACATCTGTGTTTCTTTCTTTTTATTTTTTTTCTTGGTTTTTTTTTTTTTTTTTTTTTTTGACATTAGGTCTTATGTGGCCCAGGCTGGCCTGAAACTTCCTAGTCTCCCCTTCTCAAATGCTGGAATTATAGGTTTGGGTCACCATGCCCATCTGTGAACATCTGTACTTTCTGATGTAAAAAGAAATAAACTCTTGGGGATACTCAACAGAATTTCCCTATCTATGCCAGGCTGGCTTCAAACTTGAAGTCTTCCCTGCCTCAATCTCCTGAGTGCTGGGATCAAAAGTGTCCCCAACTTTCTGTGTCTCTGACTACAGAGCCTTCCTAAACTCTCCGCTGACACTCTTATCATACTCTTATGATAATCTATCAGCTGGTATGCCCACCCACTTTCATTTACGTCAATTAAGAGTTTCTCATCATTATCCATTCCAGTGCCATACAGTGACAGTGATAATTCACTCTAAGGGTGAAAGATTCAGATATGACTTGTTTGCTTCTCTTCTAGTCACACAGCTTCATCGGTTTGTTTCATCTTCCCACTCTTCCGGATAATTCACACTCTCATTCGCTCTCGCTTCCATCAGTAGTGTCTGAAGAGGTGCTGCTGTTCTCGGCCAACGCTGCCACTTTGCAGGACAGGTTTTTCGAGCTTACAACTACAAGAGTTGGTATTATTAAAAACGGTTTAGTACATCTTAACTACCCACCCCCATTATTTTGGTCAGTGCAGCAAATGTCTCGTGGCTCTAGCTCTTTCAAATTATTTAAGCAAGCAATGAGCAGGTAAAATGTGACTGCTCTTAAATAGTTCTAAGAAGGAACATCATGAAAGAGTTTATAAGGAGTGTTTAGAAACTCAATGGTAGAGTGCTTTCTAACTATACACGAAGCTATGGGTTCCATCCCCTTTACTCAAAATATTCAAAGAAACATGCTCATTACTAAGAGTCACTACATGCCCATACCAGAACACTTAGCACCAAGTGCAACACCAATTTTTAGGGAATTTCATTAATAGCTTATTTCTAAAAGGTAGAATCCCTAACAACAGCTGGTGTGTCCAGCCAATTTCCCTGTCCCTGCCCCCACTTGAAGAGCAGGGTCTGCCAATCTCACCCTTGGAGAAGGGGCTGTCCTCTTCACATTCCTCCCAGTGGTCAAAGTCGAAAGCCACATTAGGATTCTGTGTGACACAAGAGTGGACACAGGTGAGTAAGTACAAGGCATTCAAGGTCAGGACCAGCCAGTCACAGGCACACCAACTCACCCTCTGCTTGAGGAGGCCACACCAACATGCCCTCTTCTCTTTCGCAAGTGTGATGAGAGGTTCGTCATCTTTGATTATGCACTTGCAGTCATCTTTCCTTATGTCACCTTGCAGCTCCATATCAGCCAAGTAAAACTTGTCTCCTACCCAGGCACTGGGTTTTCAATAAGAAATAAAATTGGCCATCTAAAATGTTGTATGTGATTTCAATTTTACTGTATCACACACACACTCCTACCTGAAAATGACTCTATCTGTAAAGAATTTACACTTATAATCCTTGACATTCCTTATCTTTATCTTTAAGATGAGCACATCATCTTTTTGGAACCACTTGACTTGTGGGTGAAAGCTAAAAGGAAAGGAGAAGGGTTTTGCTCTCATCAGCACACAGCCTAGCAGAGAGGCAGCCAGCAGCCGGGGCACATACACACACACACACACACACACACACACACATACACACCTTTTCACGTGTGGCGGCGTAGCTCTGCTGATGGACTCACGGCCAGTGTCTTCAGATAAAGCCTCTGTACAAAGTCAGTGTTAAGATC
Source organism: Pachyuromys duprasi (assembly GCA_028658305.1). Lineage (NCBI taxonomy): Eukaryota > Metazoa > Chordata > Mammalia > Rodentia > Muridae > Pachyuromys > Pachyuromys duprasi. The sequence continues at coordinate 5,852,935 of CM053758.1, forward strand.
CCACAGGTTACATAAAACACACATACACACAATTTTGTACCCAACGCAAGGCAACTTTTACAGGCAGAATTCTGTTAAGAGTATAAATTCCAGCTGGATGTGGTGGTGCACACCTTTAATCTCAGAGACAGAGGAAGGCCAATTTTTGTGAGTCAGAGGCCAGTCGGATCTATATAGTGAGTTCTAGGTCAGCCAGAGATATGTAGACTGTGTCTCCAAACAAACACACAAACAAACTATAAATGTCATAAAAACTTAGGTATCCAGTAGCAAATAATAATTCGAACTAAAAAGCACATCCTTTAGGAAACTGGCCCAATAATGTGAACTATAATCAACTTTCAAATAGTAGACTCTCTCAGGACAGCAGCCACTCTACTGAGGATGGCTGCTGTCCACGTGATTGCCGTGGAGCACAGATATCCAGGCTGCTGAACATGCGTTTTCTGAGACAATGGAATTTAGGCTTCTCTACCTAAAACATTTAAAGTTACCATTCCAAAAAAAAAAAGGTGTTGAGTAACTTTAATCACAATTGCCCCTACTGAGAAACAATCTTGATGTTTCCCAGTAAACCCCCAGTACAAAAAACCCTGGTATATTCCTATTATAGATATAACCTAACAATTAAAAACAACGCTGGTTACAGTGCTATAGATTGGAGGAAGCACAGTGTATGCTACATGCTTCCAACTCAGCAAAACTAAAAGTTTGGGTCACTGGGTAAGGTTCTGGAGACTGTCAGCCAGGATGAGTTAAGTGTGGACAGAGGTACACGCACAGGACAAAACCCATAGCCGAGTTCACATCACTGCTTAAACACCACTAATAAGCCAGATGTGGTGGTGCATGCCTATAATCCCAACAGAGGCAGAGGCAGATCTCTGTGAGTTTGAGGCCAGTGGGGTCTACAAAGTGAGTCCAGGTCAGACAAGGCTATACAGTGAAATCCTGTCTCAGAAAACAAAACCAAAAAACTAACCAACCAACCAACCGACCGACCTACTACCTACAGAGAAAGCACTACTGAAAAGAATCTCGGGCAGCCAGCACAGGTCAGTGCTATTGGTGTGTGCTGCTCTATGTTCCATTTCTCACAGTAAACGGGAAGCCTAAATATGTGAAGCCTAACTTGAGTTAAGCATCTTTTAAATGCAGGCACTAACCAGGCTTTTGGCTGTCTGAGTCCACCTGGGAATCGGCCTCTCTTTCTGTGCCTCCATCTCCTTGCTGAGTGCCCTGCAAACCCATGGCGTCTTCCATTGTGGTAGGAATCCTAACCAGAAGAGGCAGAGGTTAAGTGGACTTGAGGAGACTCTGGCAAAAGAGGCCACAACATTAAACAACTGAGGTGCTTGTTATCCTGCAGCCTGTGTGACCCACACACAACGGTAGCGTAGGGCTGGTCAGTTTTGCTCAGGGTTCTCTTGCTCCAACCACACACGTCTGATGAGGGACAGGTGATCAGAGAAAGGCATGCTCTCATTTGCTCAGCTAGCCTGTCCTTCAAGCTCACCGAACTGGGAAAAGGAGCATATGCAGTTTCCTCACCCACACGAGGCAGGAGAGGCCAAGCGCACAGCTGGTTCCTCTTCCTCCCACTAGTCTCCTAGTGTGTCTGCCCGGAGTCTGCTGTTAGCAGTGTAGACTAACTTCTAGAATAAACCTCACTGGGGTAGGGAGCGTGGAGGTGGCTCTACAGCTCCAAGCTTAGATGAGGCAGTAAGATTCAGAGGTAAGACCAAGATGAGGCTTCAAAAAAAAAAAAAATAGGGCTGGAGAGTTGGCTCAGTGGTTGAGAGCACTGAATGCTTTTCCAAAGGACCTGGGTTCAATTCCCAGCCCCTACATGGTAGCTCCCAACTGTCTGGAACTCCAGTTACAGGGGATCTGACACAGACAAACATGAGTATACATAAAATAAGAAAAATTTTAAAATTCCACTTACATCTTTTTATGTACACAGAAACCCACTAAATCCCACTAAACATTTGATTTTGCCTGCTAGTCAATTAGAGACTACTACACTGAGGTGACCATCTCTTTAAGAAAATTTACACACACACACACCACACACATATATACCCCAAAGCCACGATTGGTGGTGTATGCCTTTAATTCCAACTCTTGGAAGACAGAGGCAAGCAGATCTTTGAGTTCAAGGACAGCCTGGTCTACATAGTGAATTCTAGGACAGCTAGGGCTATGTAGAGACCTTGTCTAAAAAAAATTAAAACTACATATCACCATTCTTTTGGCTCTTTAAGCAGACAATCAGATGTCTTAATGTAGGGTTTCTACTGCTGTGATAGAACACCATGACATGTAGAGGAATTTTAATCAGCAACATGGCTGTCTGGCTGAAATATAGTCATGCCCTTAGTGCATACCTTTAATCCCAAACAATGAAGGTAAAATTTGTTTGTAGAAGGAAAGACTCATGTTTGAAAGTGATGTCTAATTGAGTGGCAGGCAAAGTGATGAATCAGAGAAAGATCTGGCAGAACAGGATATGCCCAACTCTTAATGGAGAGCAACACAGAGGGAGAGAGGGAAGAGAGAGTTTTACTGGGACAGAGGCAGGTTGCAGAGAGAAAACAAGGTAGACACAGGTAAAGACAGATATGTCTGAGTATGAGAAGTGGCCAGAAGATTAGACTAGAGTAAGTTTGAGACCACACAGAGCAAAAAGTCAGAAACTGAGAGAAGCCAGAGTGAATCAGTCAGCTTGGAGAAGAATGAGCCAAAACAGCTGAGTTGAAGAAGCCAGCCAGCCAGAGTTCAGAAAGAACTACAAAGGGTGAACTTATTAAACAATAAGTCTCAGAGTCTAAAAACATTCTAGGCCTAGGTGAGGTTGTATAGAGGCTAGAAGCTTCTAGGACTAGGCCTAGATTAGCAGGCAGAGGCAGTAAGCCTCTGAGACAATTAATTCAGGTGAATAAAAGATACTTTAACATGGGTTATTTTCAGCGTACAGTTCCATATCACAGTCCATTAGTGAAGGAGGGCAGGGCAGGCACCTGGAAGCAGGGCCTGATGCAGAGGCCATGCAGAAGTGCTGCTTACTGGTTTTCTCCTCATAGATTGTTCGGCTTGTTTTTCTTATACAACTCAGGACCACCAGCCCAGGAGTGGCATCACCCACAGAGAGCTAGAACCTCCCCATACAGGCTTGCCTATTTTATGGAAGCATTTTCTTAGTGAGGTTCTGTCTTTCCAGCTATGTCTAAGTTTGTGTTGAATGAACAAGAACAACCAGCACAGCAGTCATGTAGGTAAAATGAATGAATGAATGAATGAATGAATGAATATATATATATATATATATATATATATATATATATATATATATATATATATATATATATATATATCTCCAATACAAGGCAGCACTTCCTTGAAACCCTGCTTCCAGTTCCCTTCCTTATGGATGACACTGTAATTCACTGTCTGCAGGCTTTTAGAGAGAATTTAAGTTGACACCTGCATGACACAGATACAGACATCTCTAAAGAGGGAGAGGGCTTAGTTTTGTCTCCAGATGCTTCTGATCCATCTATATGAACCTAGGCCACCACCCTGGAACTGGCTGAGGGCCTCCATCACTGTTACCACCAGAACACTGACCTCCCATGCTGGATACAAGCATGGCCCCCTTCCCACCCCCAGTGTCAGCAGGCCAAGCTGCTTGCTTTCAATAACCTTAAAACTTAACACATCTAAGAGCCAGCTCTGGGCTTTGTCTCTAACGAGTTATCCCTACCCAACCATCTCCTCTCGTGACCCCTGTGTCTGTCAGCCCCTCAGTCCTGTGACACTCTGTCGGGCCCAGAACTTCCTCCTCCTGTCATTCCACCTGCCAACCCATCTCCCCAAGCATCTTCCTATCTCATTCCCTCAGGCTTCTTTCAGTTGTTAGAGTTCTGCATACCTTTGTCATGCCCACAGTCCAACTACACAGGCAGAGATGCCAAACCTGCCCGCTCATACTCTACCATCTACTATGACTCTAATGCCCCAAAGTTGCTTGGCTCCAGAACTCTTACCAAAGGCCACCATTCCCCTTGTCAGAATCACCCCAAACTTGAGAATCTAAGTGCTATGTGTTGGGGTTCAGCCCTGGGACAAGTGGCTGAGGTGCTTATTTAACATAATAAAGTAGACCTGACCTCTAGGTTCTCCCAGCATCCCTCAGTCCCTCTACCTGTTACAGGGTATGGTAACAGGAATACCTGGTATACCTCACCATCTATCCTGAACTTTCCGGCGCAGGGGCAGGGCTTCCCTATAAAATCCAGATATTTTGGTTCCCTCACTCTCTCTGTACCTTCTCTCTGCAACAGCACACTTTCTCTCCCCCTCCCCATGGCAACCTCCCTCAGGATCAGTGCACCTGCCCAAGACCTGCATCTAATAAACCTGGCTTTATGCTTTAATCTGACTTGAACTGGCTCATTTCATCAGCAGGAAAAAAACTGTTGCTATATAATAGGCCTCTTTTTCCAGACTGCTTCATCCTATAACCAAAGTCTCTGCATCTGACTCCACCCTCACCACAACCAAGATTTTCTCTGCTCAATTCCAAGGCCATGGTGTGAAGAGGACTTGCACAGCCTCTGCTTACAGTTAGGAATAAATTCCAACAGTAACCACATCTTTATTGTTAAAGAATACCTTATAGTAACAGAAACTTTTCTTGTTTCCTTGACATGTGAGGATGACAACTATTATCCTAACCCCACCAGTATCTAATTTCCTTCGACAAAGAGCAGAAACCACTCCCATCTCGGACTATTTTTATCCCGCCAGACGCTTTGACCACCTACTCCCCTTCTGGCTGTAATTTAACAACCTGCTGAGGTCACAGAGGGTCTCAGCAGTAAACCCAGGGGTCACGTGGGTCCTCGTGTCATGACCAGGGTTCCGGAAGCACAGATTATTCCAAGAATTGACAAATGAGATTATATAAAAGTTTAATTCTGTACAGCAACAACTAGAGTCAAGAGAAAGCCTATAGAAATTTGAGAAAAAAATCTTTGTCAACTATACATCAGACAGGAGACTAATATCCAGGATGTATAAGTGTTGTAAAAATTAAATTCAAAGCAACAAAATTATCTAGTTAATAAATGGGCTGATGAACTATACAGACAACCCTCAAAAGAAAAAAACAAAAAACAAAACAAAACAATGGCCAATAAATACTTGGAAAAAGTGCTTATCCTTAGAGGTCAGGGAAATGCAAATTAGAACTTGAGATTGTACTCACCCTGTTAGAATGGCTATTAAAAAAAATACAAAAGACCACAAATTCTGGTGAGGATGTGGTTCCCATAGGTATGCATATAAAGTGTGCAGTCACTATGGAAACCACTTTAGAGTTACACAGAACTGAACTAGATCCTCTACAAGAGCAGCAGATGCTCTTAACTCCTGAGCCCTCTCTGGAGCCAGTTCCTTCCCCACAGCTCTTACTTGCTCATTCCTGCTGTCAAGTAAGTCGAGCCCATGCTCCTACCATCTAGTAACTACACTCTGTCAGGAAGAGATGCAAGTCTTTGGTTCTCATTTCTAATAAGTGAGATGAGAACATTTTTCTCTCTGATAAGAGCTTTTGGTACACCGTCACACCCTCTCCTTCCTTTGAGATAGGACTTCACTCTGTAGCCCAGACAGGCTTCAAATGTACAGCAATCCTCCTGCCTCAGTTCCCTCAATCCTGGGATTAAAGGCATGAGCCAGCAAGCCCAGCTTGGTACAAATGCTTAGGCGCTCCCACAGCTGTGTCTGTCTTCCCCGATTAGTTATCACTCTCGTTTATGTGACAGAACACCTGATGAAGTCAACAGGAAGAAGGGCTGCCATTTGACTCATTGCTGAGGGTTCAGCCCATTGCGGGAGGAAGACATGCTGCAGGAGCTCGAGGCAGCCAGGCGCATTACTGACCAGGTCAGGAGGCACAGAGAGATGGTGCTGGTGCTCAGTATCCTCTCCTTTCTCTTCAGTCTGTGCCCAGCCTATGCTCTCCCATTTAGGCGCATCTCCCCACCTCAACTAACCCATCTCAAAATCCTGCAGTTTGTCTCTTTCCTGGGTGATTCTAGATCCTGTCAAGTTGACAGTCAATATTAATCATCAACATGAACCTTCTGTGAGAGGCAAAGCTATGTTTTACGTTTTAATTACTATGCCTAAGAGATCCACAAAACAAAATGTGTCTAACCTATAAAGGCCCAAGGATAGATACTTCCAGAGATGTTGGAGGCTAATGTTTATGGAAGACAACAGCCACATGTTTTTGCTTCCTTAAGCAAGTCTGCTTGACCCAACCACACCAGATGTGCTTGATCACGGGTAGGCAGAAGGTAGCAGGCAGGAGGCACATTAGGATATACTGACTGGACCTGACAGGGAAATATGGAAGCCTTTATAAGCCTTTGTAAAACGTGATTTGATTCCTTACCATTTTCTGGGAATCCCAGAATGGACCTGGCCAGAGCCCATCACCCTGGCCATTACTTAACTAAAGCTTGCTTCACATTTGTGGTAGTGGTTTTATTCTCAAATGGTGGGATTAATACTTCTCAGAGTGACTTCACTACGCATCGTTATTTTAAAAAATTGCTCTACCTATTGGGAAATATTTACATTTATTATACCTTACATGTTGTGGAAGGTATTGCACCCCATACCACACATGCAGAAGGCAGAGGATTACTTTCAGGAACTGATTTTCTCCTTCTACCAAGTGAGTTCTGTGGATCAAATTGGTGGCAAGTGCCCTCACCCCTTGAGCCATCTTGCAAGTCCGTGTGGGGGTGTTTAAGCTGGCAACAGACAGTATGGAGAACTGCTCAGTGGTCACATCTGTGAACCCTCAACACTACCTGCAGTAGCCAAGCCAGGGAATCAAGAGCTGCCCATCAGTAGGGGAATAAAAGAAAACATGGAGAACATACACAGGAGTGTTTTACTCATATGTAAAACTTGAAATCATGGCATTTGCAGGAAAATAGATAAAACTGAAAATCACTGTATTAAGTGAAATAAGCCAGACTCAGACAAATATTGTCTCTCTTCTTTCAAGTGAAGAATCTAGATTTTTAGAGAAGTCAAAGTAGAAAAGAGACTATCTGGAGGAGGAGGAGAATGAAAGGCAAGGGGGAGAGGAGATAGAAGCGCAACGGAGATATGATTAAAGAACATTATGTGCATATGTGAAAATGTCATGATGAAACCCATTATTTCCTGCAATACATAAAAAAAGAAAAACTGGGGAAGGACGGTGGGACTAAGAGGAGAGGAAGGGCCTATGACCAAGATATAAAATGAATAAACAAATTAATAAAAAAAGAAAAACAAACCTGGTGGGCAGTTGCAGTAACCACACTCAGTTCCTCCCAGCAAAAGCCATCATGAAGCACAGCAAATTTGCAAGCCCAGTCAACTGCACACCAGGTGAGCGTGAGGACATACTCACGGGGACACAGAGTGCACACTGAGATCTACAGTTCTACACACAGTATGTATGGTCAGTGTGAGATAATGTGGCCAGACATGGGACAGACAAAGCACGTATGTTGTCCACTCAAATGAACTACAAATCTAGGGAGCCCCATCTCTGCTTTCCCAGGGTGTCCATAGTGTACTTTGAGTATACCCAACTGTACTAACAAACTGCGCATGGAGCTATCTGCAATAAAATGTCAATTAAAGTCCTTTCTGTAAAAGAAACAGTTAAAATGCCCGAGCTTTGTTTATACTGCTCTAGCAACACTAGGGGAGTAAGTTGGTGTATAGAACAAGCTGCCTTGAACCCTGAACGTGCTGAAAGCCGTGTGCTAGAACGTGGAGCTTTCTCTATCTTAACACTGCTATGTTTCCATAAAACCAAACAGCTTTCCCACAGGGAGACACTTACGAGGTCTGGCCAGGAAGGTCCTCGAAAGCTGGCAGTTTAGCTTCTTTGTATAGTTTTTTCAGTTGTTCTACATGTTCTGAATTATCAATACCCATTCCCATGGACAAAATTTCAGCTCGAACATTATAATCAATGATAGAAGTTTTTAGATTTGAAAGTTTTGTAACATGCACCTTCAACCAAAGGGGGGAAAAATACATAACATTTTTAAGAGTCACATTCTGAATCTTGCCTGCATCATGAGCTCTCACAGCCTCTCAAGGCTTCCTGAAAGTCACATGACTCGGATACAGATCTCAGTATGCAAGGACAGCCAGTTATTTTATCACCGAGGTGATGGCAGAATCCGCTGAAGTCTCATCCCACACTGTGAGATATCCTGAGTTATGAGGAGAGCTCTGGTGTGACACCCTGGTGCCCAGCAATCTGGGGTGCTTTAACAGATACACACTCTTTGTGCTTTCTTCTTTCTTAGTCTCCTTTGGCCTCTTTGCCAAAGCTCAGAGTCCGCATGTGCCTCTAAAGGACTCCTCATGTTAAGGCTTCAGTCCTGTGTTCTATACCATTTTATCTGTTTGTCTTTTCTCCCACCAAAGCATTTCAATTTATACAATTTAAGCATTCAAAGTCCGACAGTGGAATTCCTGTGTGGAGAAGTGTGGGTACAGGTCAGGTGCCCCATTTTGTGGAAGGACAGGGATGAGGAGAGGCTGGCCCTGCTGAGTGCACACTCCAACTGAGGGATGCATAGAAGAGTCAGTCTTCACTCACAGCGGAGGGGAGTTGCTCTGGGAGGACAAGCTGGGTGCTGCTCCCTTCAGTATGTCCATAGACACTGCCAAACACTCTGCAGCTGGAACTACATGTTTTCAAGTGGGTTTTCTTTATTGATTCTTATTCTGATGGTATTTTTAAAAACCTTGCTTAATCTTCCTTTTTTTTCTTCCTCTAATAAAGGACAACTATAATCCTCACTATGACAACTTATGACTCCTAAATATCTCTGCTTACTTGTTCTGTAATTGAAATTTTTCTTTCCAAAAAATGACTTTTTCTCTTATTCATAAATCTTATACCTAAACTTCCACTTTAATGTATTAAAGCTTTTCCAACTTTAAGAAATTTACTTTTAACAAGATGGGAACTGAATTCCATTAAATATTATAAGTGATCATAACAAATAAGGTTTGTGTAATGCAGTTCAACTGTGAAGAATCCTAGAGGCCTCCTGAGCCACATGTCACACTTTCTTCTCCACACTGGCACCACAGGGTCTTTCCCCACACATGGAACTTAAGGATGCAGCATGGCTTTAGCACACAGTGGGAGCTCAGCCGATGCTGAAGGAACAGCCATAAACTATAAACAGGAGGACAGCTCTGAAGCCAGGACAGAGCTTCTCAGGAGTGATTGGCTAGCGCGGCCCAGGACTTCAGAAACTAGAAAGTCTGCACCCTGGCTGCAGACTCTGACCTATGCTCTGGGTTGGGCAGTAGGCTCAGAAACCCATGTAATGATCTGTGATTCATAATTCAAAGGATAAAATGAAACACCATTGTAAATACTGGACAATGTCATGTACAGTGAGTAAAGGTTCATATTATGTATGTTTGATACTTATCATACATGTGGTTCAAGTTATGTATGGTATAGATGTGCATTATACACAATGACCACATGCACTGTCACCATGAAAAATATCTCACAGACAAAACCCACATCAAACTCATAACCCAAATAACATGAGAACTCCCCCTACACACACACACACACACACACACACACACACACACCATAGAACCTCAAATAAACCTCCATTTCTGCCAACAAACTGGAATCCTTTACATCATTTCTGGGGGCCATCCAAGAAGACATCTTTTGAAGAAAACCGCACACTTACCATTGGATCAATCCACAGAGTATTTCCCAAAGCTAGTACCACTTTGGCATCATGTATTTTCCCAACAATTTTATGATGAATGTATCTAGTAACCTGAAACGAAGCACTTTTGTTATTCAACTGAGCCTTTGGGCAAGCAACTCATCCCTGTTTGTTTTGCATTTTTGTTTTCTGAAACAGGGTTTTGCTATGTAATCCTGGCTGTCCTGGACTCGCTTTGTAGACCAGGCCTCGAACTCAGTGATCCACCTGCCTCTGCCTCCTGAGGGTTTACAGGCATGCACCACCGTGCCTACTAGCATCTCATCCTTTACATGTTGTTCAGTACATAAGACGTCCTACACTTTGCATCTGCCTCTCCTATCAGCTCTATGACCACAGGCATGCATCTGCCTCCTTTCTTACTACAGGTGCAGAAGTTTAGCAACAGCAGGTGTGCAGGAACTGGCCCAAGACCTCACGTGAGTTCTGAGAAGAGGAGAGGTCTATGCCTTTGGACCTGTGATGCTGTTTCTCACTACAGCTGGTGGACCCAGCTCCTCTATCAACCCTCAGAACACCCTCAGCATCTGGAAGTTTTTCCTGACAGCTGAGTGAGTGACGCAGAACTTCTGCTTGCTTCTGTGGGATTATGGCCACAGAGCTCTCTGCAGCCAGGGACACACAACTGCGGGCCTTGCTCTTTCACAGGAACATGACCACTCTCCTCTCAGGAAGGCCACTGCAGACAAGACCTGTCTCAGTTATCTCTCATGCTCACTGTGATCCCTATGGAGCAGAACAGGAGGGAGTTGGTCCTTGCTATAAGACTGTTCCAGTGCTCTTGGGACAGTGAGTGAATTGGCAACAACTCGTAGGAGAGCTTGTCTCATGTGCTGGCTGGTTTTATATCAACCTGACACAAGCTGAGCTTTCTGAAAGCAGTTGAGAAAGTGTCTCCATAAGATCTGGCAATAAGGAATTTTCTTAATTAGGATTAACAGGGAAGGGCCCACCCATTGTGGGTGGCACCATCCCTGGGCTGGTGGTCCTGGATTCTATAAGAAAGCCTGAGCAAGCCACGAGGAACAAGGCAATAAGCAGCACCCATGGCCCATAAATCTTCTTGTGCCTCCAGGTACCTGCTCTGCTTCCCTCAGTGATAGACTATAATGTAGAAGTGTAAGCCAAATAAACCCTTTCCTCCAGAAGCTGGTTTTGGTCATGGTTTCATCTTACAAAAGAAAGCCTAATTAGAACCTCCCATTTCTACAGTAGACTGTCCTTCAAGTCATCTTTACAGACCAAAGGACAGCACTATGACCTTCCTCCTGATGAGTGCAGAACTCAGTATGGCCCCTGACACAATGTACAGTCTAAGGCCATTGCTTATTGCTACTGACTTATTGCCTAGGTACTATTTAATCTTGTTTAAAACCCAGCCAGTTTCCAGTCTGCTCACCATAATGGCTTATCTTATCTCCTATTAACCAGCTTCCATAACTTGACCTTCTAGACTCAGATGTGTTATCACGAATAGAACTCATTGCTCTGGTGAAGAATTGGATAATCTATCAGGCCCCTCCACCCACCTCAGGTTGCCATGTGAGTCTGAGTGGAATGGCCTTCTATGTTACACTGCATGTAACAGGCATTTTTCTTTGCTGTTGGTACCCCATCATATTCTAGTGTCCCCACGGAGTCCAGAAAAAAGTCTCTGTGACCTGTCCTGGCACCTATCTCTCTCATTTTAAGTCCACACTACCAATCCTGACAGGATCACTTAACCTCTCCAGGAAATATCCATAACCTGTATCCCTATTTTCACAGGTACTCAGTTTTCTTTTTCAAGTTGAAGTTTATTTGTTTTTACCATGACTCCCATTCTAAGGCAGAACAGTAATGACTATGGCTACAATTTCAGGGACAACATAGTAGGTTCCCCATCCTAAGAACAAACAAGCCCTTCCCTCAACACATATACACACTGAAACTATATACCAATTCTTTGTATATTCTGGGTTAAATGTATTGTCTAAATCAATAAAACTTAAGACACTAATGTAACTCACCTTTGGGTTCCATTCAATTTCACTGTCAGCTGGTTTAACTCTACAAACAATGAACTCCACTGCCTGAGGGGGCAGAGTGCGGAACTTCTCTGGGAGCAGCAGCAGCTGGTCTCTTGCAATGAGCTTGGTCCTGCCTTCATCTATGAATTTCACCAGGACACTCCCCAAGCCCCAGGTGTCTTCCTTCTGACTCACCTCCAACACCTGAACCCTAAGAACGGCAGGGACGTCAGGAAGCCTCTTTACTCTGCTACACTGCAGGTTTACTCTACACCACAGCAGTCCTTAGCGTGCACACTTCTCAACAGAACAGACCCTGACTCTGATAAATGGACAAAAGTTAATACGACAAGTTTCTGAGACGAGGCTAATACCAACAGTGTGGGCCACATGCATTCAGAAAGGTGGGTGCAAATTAGCACATGGATTGGGTGGCCAGGCTGAACACTAATTGTGCCACCCACTGAGATGGGGTTAGACAAATTACTCAACAAAGCCAGGGCTCCATTTGCTTTCCTGCAGCAGGGCTCCTGCTTTCCGAAAACAATGCCTCTTTTATAGAAATCAGAGAGAAATTCAATCAGCTGCAGCGGCGTGTATGTACTACTCGCAGTGCTGGATCAGTAAATAGTTGGAATAATACGGCTACTGTACTCCATGCTTAGGAACTAGTAGAGTGCCCTATGCACATCTGTACCAGATGCTTTGAGGAGTGTGCAAGCTCCACCTTCCTGGGAGGTGGCAAGGCTCAGGGTACAGACACTCACACAACAGACCATGGTGAGAATAAGCATTCAACATTGCTGAAATTACATCTCACAACTGTAGAGAAGGGATAAAAGATAATTTACCTCTGGAAAAGTGTTTTTTCTTCTAATCCATACAACCCCAAATTTTCCACCTTCTCAGCAGCTGCCTTATTACTGGGATCCTTAAAATATTCATTCATTTCCGCATTGAGAGTTGCATAAAGATCCATTTGTTTATCAATTATACGACCAAAGTAATTGGTTGCATTTGAAATGTAAAAGGGTATTATCTGAAATAAATACAATGAACAACTGTAGAAGCCAACTGAAATACAATCTGCACAAGTGTCGGCTGCAGAAATCAGCAAATGTACTAACAACCTAAGGTATACACAAAAGGACAGAAGAGTAAAGGAGGAAGCAGCCCAAACACTGAACCAAAACAAGAAACATACCACAATCTCACTTTAACAGGATTTTTAGAGAAAATTACATCATTCAAAACTTAATTTTAGGGCCAGGAGGATGGCTCAGCTGGTAGAGGTACTTACACCCAGCCCTGAAGACCTGAGCTGGATCTTCGAATCCCATATCCCACAAAGTGGCAGGAGAAAATCACCTTTGATCTCTGACCTGTACATGTACACACACATGCATACATACAATAAGTAAATTAAAACCTTTATTTTGGTTATGTGTTCCTTTGTTCCTTTGTTTTTTTAAATTTATTTTTTAATTAATTACAATTTATTCACTTTTTATCCCAGCTGTGGCCCCCTCTCTCATCCCCTCCCAATCCCATCCTTCTTCCCTCTTCTCCTCCCATGCCCCTTCGTCCTCCTCCCCTTCCATCTGATCCTAGCCTATTAGGTCTCATCAGAACTGGCTGCATTGTCTTCCTTTGTGGCCTGGTAAGGCTGCTCCCCACTCAGGGGTTGGTGATCAAAGAGCAGGCCACTGAGTTCATGTCAGAGACAGCCCTGTTCCCCTTACTAGGATGCCCACTTGGACACTGAGCTGCTATGCGCTACATCTGTGCAGGGGTTCTAGGTTATCTCCATGCATGCTCCTTGGTTGGAGTATCAGTCTCAGAAAAGACCCCTGGGCCCAGATTTTTTGGTTCTGTTGCTCTCCTTGTGGAGCTCCTGTCCCCTCCAGGTCTTTCATCTCCTCCCTTCTTTCATAAGATTCCCTACACTCTGCCCAAAGTTTGGCTATGAGTCTCAGCATCTGCTTCCATACCCTGCTGGGTAGAGTCTTTCAGAGGCCCTCTGTGGTAGGCTCCTGGCCTGTTTCCTGTTTTCTCCCTCTTCCAATGTCTATCCCACTTGTCTTTCTGAATGAGGATTGATCATCTTACCCAGAGTCCTCCTTCTTGCTTAGCTTCTTTAGGTGTACAGATTTTAGTATGATTAACCTATATTATATGTCTAATATCCACTTATAAGTGAGTATATACCATGTGTGTCTTTCTGCTTCTGGGATGCCTCACTCAGGATGATCTTTTCTAGTTCCCATCATTTGCCTACAAATTTCATGATTTCCTTTTTTTAATTGCTGTGTAAATGTACAATTTCTGTATCCATTACTCGACTGACAGACATCTGGGTTGTTTTCAGACTGGCTATTACGAACAAACCTGCTATGAACATGGTTGAGCAAATGTCCTTGTTTTGTACTTGAACATATTTTGGATATATGCCTAGAAGTGGTATAGCTTTATCTTGAGGTAGTACTATTCCTAGTTATCTGAAAAAGCATCAGATTGATTTCCAAAGTGGTTGTACAAGTTTACGTTCCCACCAGCAGTGGAAGAGGGTTCCCCTTTCTCCACATCCTCTCCAGCATGTGTTGTCACTTGAGTTTTTGATCTTAGGCATTCTGATGGGTGTAAGGTGGTATCTCAGGGTTGTTTTCATTTGCATCTCCCTGATGGCTTAAGGACACTGAGCCTTTAAGTGTTTCTCTGCCATTCGATATTCCTCTATTGAGAAATCTGTTTAGCTCTGTACCCCATTTTTTAATTGGATTACTTGATTTGTTGCTTTTTAACTTCTTGAGTTCTTTATATATTCTGGATGTTAGGCCTCTGTCAGATATAGGATTGGTGAAGATCCTTTCCCAGTCTGTAGGCTGCCGTTTTGTTCTGATGACAGTGTCCTTTGCTTTACAGAAGTTTTTCAGTTTCATGAAGTCCCATTTATTGATTGTTGCTCTTAGCCTGTGCTGTTGGTGTTCTGTTCAGGGAGTTGTCTCCTGTACCAATGAGTTCGAGGTTCTTCCCCACTGTTTTTTCTAAAAGGTTTAGTGTGTCTGGTTTTATGTTGAGATCTTTGATCCACTTGGACTTTAGTTTTGTGCAGGGTGGTTTGAGACAGGGTTTCTATGTGTAGCTTTGGCTGTCCCGGACTTGCTTTGTAGACCAGGCTATCCTCAAACTCACAGACATCTGCCTATCTCTGCCACCAAAGTACTGGGATTACAGGCATGTACCACCACTGCCTGGCTCCTTTGTTTACTTTTTAAATGAAATCATTATACATTTATTTAAAAAGCTGTATGTGTATTTTAAAGTTTTTGTGCAGGTATATGTAATATGTTGAACATATTAACTCACACACATTCCAATCCCCACCCACCCCTTTCTTGCCCCTCCTCTCTCCTGTTTATCCCCTTTGTTCCCCTAGACAATTCCACTTCTATTTTTCATTTAACATAAACATCCATGTTTTATATGACTCTATAAAATCAATGGGGAAAATACATATAATTGTATTTCTGAGATTGGCTTAATTCACTTATGATTATCTCCCAGCACATCCACTTTTCTACAAAACAAAATTTCTTTCTTCTTTATGGTTAAAAAACATTCCATAATTAAGACTATTGATGACAATTTCCCATGGTAGCCTGCTTGAAACCTCCTGCCACTATGAAAGCTGGCCAGCAAGGGAGTTCCAGGCTAGCCAGAGTTCATAGCGAGACATCATCTAATGAGACCATAATTGAAAAGGTTGTTATTTTACACGAATATACTACAGTGTAGTGGGGTTATTCAGCACTACATAGTAGCAATGTTTAAGGGGCTCTGGAGTCACACCTCAGCACTGTCCTCTAAAAAAAATAACAACATGAATCTCAATTAAGAAAGCTTTAAAATGAGTTGAAAAAAAAACTAGAAATTTGAGAAAAAAACATGACAATAATGAAACTGTACTGGATTGGAATGACGACCTCTCAAAACGGTCTGTACAATACCCTAAACTGTAAGGCTGGGACACCAAGACTTTCAGTGGGTAACAGCATCTGCCCTACAAGCCCAAAGGCCCAAGTTTGAGCCCAAAATCTATGTTAAAAAGACATAAATGGTGTGCACATACAGCAAGATGGGAGATGGGAATAGAAAAACTTACTTGGAAGCTCATGGGACACCTAGCCTGAAGTCAACAAGGCAGAAACAAGAGTGCCTGCTTCAGCAATGTGAAAAGTTGTCCTCTGACTTCTACATGCATTTTTATTTTTATTCTGTCATGTGCATATACACATGTATGTACAAACACACACACACACCAGTATTAAAATTTTTAAAGGGCATTCTAACACCCAAGGTCACAATAAGCATGACCTTCTTTGAAAAAAGGGTCTCTGCAAATATAATTATCACCACGAGGATACATGCAATTTTACTCTACATAAGGAGTCCTTAAATGGTAGGCACACAACTATTTAATAGGTAGTACTTCTGAATACAACAAAAATTCTCTGAGGGGACAGTTTTAGACTAACGGGTAGGCCTTCTCCCCAGTGACAAGTACTTTTTTTTTAATAGAAGAAAGGAAAGAAGAGATGCCTACTTGAAGACAGAAGCAGCAACTTGAAGCAGACTACAAGACATGCAACTCCAAATCTAGACATGTCAAGCTGCAAGGTTTCTGGGGCAGAAGAGGCTGGGAGGAGGTGGCAGGGGCTTGGGGGAGGCAGCAAAGACAAGGATTAGACTGTCCTGCACACATTGGCAGGAAGTGCTGCCCATACCTGGACATAAATTTGTGAGAATGCAGCTGCTGTTATGAGTCGCCAACTACGGCTGTTACAGCAACCCTAAGAGGCTAACACACACAGTGCTTCATTTTTTCTGCTGCTTTAAAAATAGCATTTGTTTTCTCTTAGGAGTGCAGCCATTGGCAGATCCACCATGCTCCAGCAGAGGGCCATACATTGTAGGCAGCACAACTGGACTTTACAATTTTATTGGGTAAATAAGGAATTGATCTGGGAGGAACTGGAGGAGGGGCATAAATATGATCGAAACACATTGTTTAACATTCTCAAAAAACACTAATAAAAAAGTTAAAACAAAAAAGTCTTTATGAAAATTACTGTTAACCAGTAGACAAAATATGCAGGCAGAACGTACCCTAATGTGCCCAAACACTGGCAGAATTTTATTGGATAATTTCCTTGGGGTGTCCATTTCTGGATTAATGTGGTGCCGGTCAGGGCAGATCCTTTTGTCTCTGGAGGGAAAAAAAGGACTAGATTTTAAAACAAGAAGA
Organism: Pachyuromys duprasi; assembly: GCA_028658305.1. Classification (NCBI taxonomy): domain Eukaryota; kingdom Metazoa; phylum Chordata; class Mammalia; order Rodentia; family Muridae; genus Pachyuromys; species Pachyuromys duprasi. The sequence goes on from CM053758.1 coordinate 5,870,115, forward strand.
AAATAAGTTAACATGAAGTGTTAAGACATCTCCAGGAAATTGACCTGCAGGTACACTCAAGTTTTACTTCAAACATTTGAATGCTAAGTTGCTTAAGACTGAAGAGGACACCAACAGTGCACATGTGAGAATAACTCCACTATTTAATCAACACTGGATGAACTAAAGGACAGAGTTCTTTATTATTCCTTCACACATTCTTATTTTTTTTAACTTTGTATTTTCATTTCATGTGTATGAATGTTTCCCTTGCATCTATGTCTGTGCACCACATGCATGCCTGGTGCCCACAAAGGCCAGAAGAGGGCATCAGATCTCCCGAAACTAGAGTAACAGATGGTTGTGAACAGTCGTTGGGTTAATGAGAATCCAACGTAGGTCCTCTGGAAGAGCAGCCAGTGCTCCTAACTGCTGGACCATCTCTCCAGCCCCTCAGGACACAGCACCATAATCTGCAAGAAAGGCCAATTGACCTCTAAGACAAGAGCCCCTCCTTAACCATATCACACGGAGTGTGCACATAGTTCCTAGAAAGACATGCATGAGAACATTGAGAACTGCACCGTACGTAACAGCCCCAACTGCAAACTGCCAAAGGCCCATAAACTAAAAGTAGATACACACATGGCAATATAGTCACAGAACAAAATACAAAGCTACAAAATACAGATAAACTGAAATAAACCTTGTCTTAGTAAGGGTTTTATTGCTGTGAAGAGACACCATGACCACGGCAACTCTCATAAAGAAAACAATTTCTTTGAGGCTGGCTTACAGTTCCAGAGGTTCAGTCCATTATCACCATGCCTGGAAGCATGACAGCATAGAGGCAGACAGGGTGCTGGAGGAGCCGAGAGCTCCACATCTTGATCCGAAGGCAGCAGCAAAAGATTGTGCCACTGGGCGTGGCTTCAGCATATATGAGAACTCAAAGCCCACCTTCACAATGACACCTAGTCCCCACAAGGCCATACCTTGTTGGTACAATGTTCTTTTGAAATGTATACACCTTACACTAAATCATTCAAATGCTGATTTCTTCCGCTCCCCCCCCCCCCCCAATTCTCTGGTTTCAATTTGGACATTGCATTGTGATACTTATTCTAAGCATCCTATCTCAACTTGGTGTAAACTTCCAAATAAAGCAACTAGCCATAATGTTGAGCAGGGAAAAGAAGTAGGTGGGAGAGGTGAGGAACGAGAGGACAGGAAAAGGTGGGAGGAGAAAAGGTGAGAGCTGGAGAGAGCTGAAGGAAAGATCTTGGACCGTGGCGAGATGGACCGGACCTAATATATCAGTAAAAGCAAGTGTAATGTGGGAAATCTAAATGTTAGGAAACTATGAGGGCTTGGAGGTTTAGGAAGGAGTAACTATTGCCCAACATTGTGTTCTAGGTTAACTAAATAAACCCAGTCTCTGTGTGGTGATTTGGTCACACAGCTGTTTAGGACTAACAGCAGTATTACCAGAAGATATATCAATAGTAAGAATTAATTGTCACAACAGCGTGGCTTCAGCATATATGAGAACTCAAATCCCACCTCCACAATGACACCTAGTCCCACAAGGCATACCGCCTAATAGTACCACTCCCTATGAGCCTACGGGATCGAATTACATTCAAAAGACCACAAACCCTCTCTTCTCTAAGTTGTTTTCAATCAGAATGTTTTATAATACAACAGAAAAGCAAACTAACACAATACTCATTAATAAACTAACATCATAGAAATATTCAGTAATGAAAAATAAAGTCCTGTCATTTGTAGTAAAAGGAGGAAATAGTGAAAACAATTCAGCTACAGAAAAACAAGCACTTTATTCTCTGATAGGTGAAAACTTAAAAATCAAGTGGATCAGAATGCAAAACTGTGAATTGCTAGCAACTGTGAAGGGTTTGTAGGACGTTAGTAGAATAAGGCAGGTTAGAGTTGGTTGGTGTACCCTATGTACATGTATGGAAATATCACACTGAATTCCATTAATATGTGTCACCTAAAAAAGAGCAGAGCTTGCCAGTACAAACAGCTATGGGAAGACAGTCATTTCTGGAGGACCATGCTGGAACCTCTGAGTGCTCCTTTTGTACTGAGTTGACACAGGGACATAGGGGTGATATTTTCATGAAGGATCAAGTTTGTTACCTATGAACTTTAATGCACATATACTACTCAATTTTAAAAAGCACTGACTTACTTGCAAAAGCCAAATGCCTTCAGATATGGACAAAGAGGTCTTCTGGCCTTCTTGTCTTCTTTGGCCTCCAGGACCCCTGCAGTAAACTCATAGAGCTCTGATGGGATTTTGGCATCTGCTCGCTCCAAGTATCGCAGGACACCAACCGCATGGCTTGCATTTCTCTCAGTCAGCAGCAAGACAGATTTAGTTTTCTTATCTCCCTGCTCTGCAGGAGAACCCTTAAAATTGGGAGTGAATAAAGGATGCAGATCATCCATACCAATCTGATCTTACTCCAAGAAGCTTTGTAGGCTCTGAATTTGCCAGTAACACACGCACAAGAAATATAGTAAAAATTGATCAAACCTGTTCAGTTAAATTCTGAAAATGATCAGACATGCAATACAGTCGTCCACCAAACACTTTTGGTGAGGAGGGAAAGCTGAAATGAACCACACATGTGGCGTCGGTGATGGCCAGGAGTGGTATGCAGTCGTCTGTTAAGGCTGAGGAAAATGTCCACAAAGTCTCATAAATGGTGTTTCGCATGAACTCAGACCAGCAGGCCCAGCACCCACACAGTACCACGTTTCTGTACTACATTTTACTTCCTTTATTTGAAGTATAGACGGTTGACCCCCAGGCCTTGCGCATGCTGGACAAAAGCTCAACCACTAAGCCACACACACAGCCCTGCACCACACTTTTAATATGCACACTACCATCTTTCTCTTTTTTTCCCCCAAAGTGCTACAGCCTACTGACAAAATTCCAGAGAACAGTGTTCTCTTTTTTAGTTCAAAAAATTTTCCTTCTTCTATCATAAATCAGCCTACCCACTTGCTTTATACATTTTGACCTTTATATTTCTGCTATTAACCTTAGTATTATTATAGGTCTGTGCATGAATGGATGGACTGATAGACAGACAGATGCAGACTAACATACTCTTTCTACATAGGTAAACCCAAACTGGGACTCCAGGAGGAACCCTGCCTGCTAAGCTGAGAGCCCTAGATCTATCTTGTAGGGAAGTAGCTAATTTGCATCTGAAATGAAGATTACTGAAGAATTCTGAAATTTTAATAGTGTGAAGTCTCAAGATGAGATATATAAATGAAGAAATGATCCCTATTAGCTCAGCTGTGTCTAAATACAAATATAAATTAAAATACTTACTTAAAACAATGTGAGAGCCAGAACTTAGCTTCTTTTTCCACTGTTCTAAGATACTTTTTAAGTTAAAAGCCATTTCTTTATGCATTTTCAAGCAAAATATTGAATTGCTTTCTACTACCTGAAAATGAAATCAGAGACATGAACACCAGGCCCACAGAAGTTCAGTCAGTGTTTCTACTGCAAACTACCAGTGTTAACTCTAAATTACCAGCAAGAGTATAAATGAGAATGAGGCTATCAACTTAAGACAAATACACCCCCATGATTCTGTAGTTCTGGTCTAATGATCTGCTTTCAGTGAAACACTATTTGCAAAGCTACTTCCCTTTCTTTTAAATGGTATGTTCATGTGTGTGCATGCACACGTGTATGTTTACACCAATTATGTGTGCTACTGTAAGGCCTTTCAAGCCGTTATGTTGTAGCTCATTACAATGGAAAGGAAGACATGGTGCTAGTTCTTAATCTTGTATTTGGCTTTTTTTTTTTTAAGCATGAATGCTTATAGAATTAGATTAGTAGAATAAATCCGAAGGCAATTTCTCTGGCTCTTCTGTCTCCAGTGCACTCCACATGCCATTACCTTATCCCATCTTCTTGGTTCTCCTGAGAGCACAGATGCTCTTTATACTTTATACTTCACATGACACAGCCACACAGCACTGCTCCTCCTCCATCCCAGGTCCCTGTTTTCAGCACTCCCCAGCCCAGCCCTCCACCAGAGCCTGGTCTCACACTGTGAGACCCCACTGCCCTACCCTCTCAGTCCATTTCTGATCAGCAGATGCAGCTCCGGCTCCCACCCATGGAGAGAATGTCCTGGTATGAGGGCAGGCTTACCTTGCACACAATTTCTGTCTCGGCTACAGAGCAGGTGAAGATCAAGGTCTTCTGGGCCTGACTTGGAACAAAGTCAAGAATCTGGAGTAAAGTGGAGGTTTTCTCACACTCCAGACACAGATGCACTACCTGCCGATGGAGACAGAGCAGCTGGTTTCTGAGGCGTCAGAGCATTCCAACTATACTTCTCCCAGAGAGATTGTAACAGAAAGAACGCACAGGAACCTACTGTACATCTAACTCACACTTACACATTTGTGATGAAACCACAGTTATCAATCTAACAGGCAGCATGAATACAAGTCACTTGCTTGTGCTTACCAGCCCCTCCCGCCCCCATCACCTGCTGGACATTGCCATAGAGGGCGGCCTCCTCAAGGGCGGTGATGACGATGTAGGGGTCCTTCATGAACTCTCTGACGAGGTGGTCTATGTGTCTGTTCCAGTGAACACCCACTGCTACAATCTGGTGTGGTGCAGACTCCCGCTCTTCCACTTCAACGTTTTTTTTAAAGTTATCTAATATGGCAAACATCTGAAAAATTAGTATATTTAATCTTTGTTTCAAAATAGAGGAAAGGATTAGCTAGAACATAAAATTTGAGGGCTGTCCATCTGAAGTCTTTAGTGTGGTGAAAGCCTTTCCAAAGATAAGGAAGAAACAAAGGGTTTCAAAAGAAAATGATTGGTAAATAAAGAGTATAAAATTCACAGGGACTGAATTAAACCACAAATAGCATCTTGTTATATGTTTTTAACAAGGGATTAACATGCTTATATTAAAGACTTCAAAACTCAATTACAGAATGATGACCCCATCAACTAAAAACAACCAACACATAGAAGAACAGATACAGTGATCAATTTGCATTAATTTTCAACCAAATTAGCCAAGGAAATAGGAACCTACTATTTGCAAGTTGGCAAAGAAAACATAAGCCAGGCCCAGGCCCCACACGGCAGGCAAGCAGCATGCGTGGTGTGATGGCATGCTGACAACATCAACACAGACTGCCACCGCTTCAGAAAATGGTGCAAAGCTGTTCATATAAGAAATCAGCTTGGTCATATGCACTCAGACTTCAAAGAAGCCCACACAGCATTAAGAAACAAAGCCTGAGCTTTACCTGGGGGCCACCATCACTCTCAAACATCATTCTTGGTCAGCTTGCCACACTACTTCTAACAAATGTGTCAAAGGACTCAGGGGCTGTGGCTCAGCAAGAAACCATTTCTCTAGCATGCACGAGCGAGCACAGGTTTCAAGTAAGTTATTATACTGGGGTCCAATAACAATCTTCTTGGCACAGTGCTAACTATAAAATTTAAGTTTTAAATTAGTACTAATTAGCTTTTGCTATTAACTGTGTGTTTCAATAAAAAGTCATTTATAAAGAAGGAAATACCCCCAAATTGACTATCTCTGAGAATAAGACTAGTGATAGTGGATCTTTTTTTCATGTGCTCCTCTATTTCTTAATTTTCTTCTAAAAAATGTTCCTCCTATAATTGGATAGTCATGAAATATTTAACAAATCTTAATTTCTGTTCTTCAAGGAGAAGTTCACCATTGGAAAGGAAATTTCAGCTAAACATTTTCTCTTCTAAATTACAGATATTATCCAATTGATTTGCCAACTGGATATTCTGTGATTACTTGAACAGGGAAACAATGACGTAATTTGGAAACACACATGCTCTTATAATGGGTAGCATCAAATACCCAGTGCGTCCATACTCACCTGCTCATTAGCTTCAAAGAACAGTACTTGCACTTCATCCAGAACTAGGTGGCAGAGTCTCAGAAATAACAAGCTTCGATATGTGAGAAGCCTCACAAGGCTGTGTGGAGTTGTGACAATCACATCACCTACATTAAAAAACAAAAACAAACAAACAGTGAACATCTTTTAGGTTTTCTAACACATTTCTCCAGTACTTCCTTTACCATGATTCTACTTCCTGCTCAGCAGCCATTTCTCTACTGAGTGAGCAAAGCAAGCCCATGTCCACCCTGTCTGAGCTGTAGTCTCTGACCACACCCAGCTGCCAGAGGCTCTGCTTGCCTGAACGGCAGATTTCCTCAGCATCTGACAGTGAATAGTCAGTAGCATATGACAACTGAATGAAATCATGCACTTTTCTCAGAGATATGCGTCAAGACCGAGCCTTCACCACTGACACCCGCTAGTAACTAGGAAGTCAAGTTACAGCCTGTGACCAGCAACTGAGGTCCCAGGCTGCCTAGGCAAGCTCACTTGTCTTCTGCAAAGAAAACCAAACAGCTTGGAAAGGATGCTTACACCCCCTTGGAAGCTTCATATTTTTGGCTTCATCTTTGTGAAGTCCAATTGTTAATAACACAGGATGAAGAGGCCTGGAGGACATGCTATAGTCTCCCAATAACTCAAAAATAAACTGGGCCTTTTTCCACCCAGGACACACGATGACTGCAAGAGGCTGCAAAGACAAACAGATTCAAATAATTTTGGACAGTCATTAGGAATTAAACATAACATATGTGAAACATCCAGACCATTTCCTGGCATAGAGTAAGTCTTTAGCTATCATCATCATACAGATGAGAAAAGTGAGCCTTTTCATTAGAGTGGGTTTGACAACACTGAACTATTTCTTCTTAAGCTGAACTAAAGCACTCCCTCAGTCATTTAAACCTTCACACACTCTTACAGGACATTTCACAAGGTGACAGTCTGAGGCTCGGAGGTGAAGTCGGTCCTCAGGGCTGCATCGCTAATACATCAGCAAGAAACTAAGAACCCAGAAGTCTGGCTCCATTTCCTGCTCCTAAGCACTAGGATGAATGAATGCGTTGAAAGAGCCATTGCCCCTTCCTTAGGAGACTGCCTTTTAAACTCAGCTCTTTGTCAGCACACAGACTCTCCAGGTGACCTGCCTGTTAACATTTCATGGGCATTTGCTTCCTATTGAGAAGAGCCTGGTGTCCTTCCTCTAGAAAGGTCCAGACAAGTGCCAACTTCTTCATAGGCCTGAAAGCAGGCTGCCCATGGAGGCAAGGAGAAAGCAGTGAAACACAAGAGTAAAGGCTGGATGTCACTTTCTTCCCGTCTCAGCACAAAGTGGCACTTCCGTCATTAGTGGGGCTCAGCTGCTTAGCTTAATTTGGGGTGCCAATACATAACCAGTGCAATTTCCAAAGATAAGTCATCTCAGTGCATGGTAGGATAGGAAAACAACCCAACAAATCTAAACCCAATATCCTTCTAGACTCTGAGCACACTTCCTTGCCACACTTGCTTTATGGTGCCTGGTGGGACCTTCTGTACAACTGTTCTCTAGATAGCCAAAACCCAGCAAGGCACTACCCATCACCACCAGTTTGTCTTTATGTCCCATTTCCTCCATCTTTTTTATCCATGGCAAAAGCTTATTAACAGCGTGGGGTGCACTGAAGCAAAAATGTGGAAGAGACAACAGAAACTAAACTAATCACACTCACCACTGGTTAAGCCGAAAGCTTCCCACGAACTCAAATGTTCTCATGTGAGACAGTAAAAAGACACGGCCTGGCCATCTTATCCAAGCGGTGTGGCAATTACAAGGATTACGGTAAGATCATTTTACAAACACAACTCTAAAAGCCAAGGTTCTCCTGCCCAGCCTGAGGCCACAGGTGAGCACCACAGTAAGGATCACCAGGGACTCAGCGACACTAAGACAGCAAAGGCTACTTTCAAGAAGCCCTTCATGCATATCCAAGGCTGACATCAAATTCACCACGTAGCCTAGGCTGGCCCCAAACATGTGATCCTACTGCCTCAGTGTCCCAAGTACTGTGCCACCAAACCAGGCTGACAGCCCAGCTTCTAGTCCAGCAGTTTGAGGAAACTGAGTAAAACAGCCTCAGCTTTAGGATAAAAAGTGTGTCACTTGAAAATAAACATTTAGTCCATTTCAAAATGATCTCCAACTTACTCCATTTCTACTCGGTAAGGACTTGTAGCAGCCCCCCATTTGCAAAACCGTAAGCAGTGGTGGCAGGTACAACAAAGGGTCATTTCCACAGTGAGAAATGACTACCACATCACAGCCACGTGCAATAGGAGGCCAAGAGTAAGACGCAGTGTGGCTGGGTCCCGGGAACTTATTTTTTTGAAGAGCCTATGGAGAAAATGGTGGGGGAAGAGAGAGATAAGTGACAAAGAACACGCCCCTTCTCTCAGCTCCATTCACCTCTCTCACCACCAGGGCACCCGCACGCATGGCTGCTCGTGGTCTCCCAAGACATCCTTTACGTTCTGCATCTTGCCCAAGCATCAAATCCCTATTTGACGGCTACTGGTTCTCTGCAGACCTACTGAGTAGCCAGCCCTGACTCGATGGCTACACTGCAAGCAATGGGTCTGCCTGTTCCCTTAATAACCTGCCAGCCCATTTACCTCATTTGCAAAACTATTCATCTGATCTTTGAGACAGGGCCTTGCCATATCGGTCAGGCTGGCCCGACTTTTTTTTCTTCACATGTATGGGTATTTTGATTGCATGTATTGCTTGTGTACCACATTCATGCAGTGCTCGTGGAGAGCAGAAGAGGGCACAGGGTCCGCTGGAGTTGGAAAGACAATTCTGAGCCACCTTGCTGGTACTGAGAACCAAACTGTGTCTTCTGCAAGAGCAACAAGTGCTCTTAACTGTGGAGCCATGTCTCCAGCCCCAAACTCTTGATCCTCTTGCCACAGCATCCCAGGAGCTGGAATTACAGACACATGCCACCTCCCTACCCTAACATCATTAAAAAGCATACTTTATTGGCATATTATTCTTTTCAACTATTAATAAAACCTGAATATTTCAGTAGACGTCTGCAACCAAATATACTCTTCCAAAGGGCACGGAATTATTTGTGCTACCCCTTCTCCAAAGCTCAGAGCTTCCAGCTGAGCTGAAGGGGAATGCGACAGCTTGCTCCTTTGCCTGCAGCTCACGAGATCTTCATTCTTGACACTCTTGTGAGGAAGGCAGAGACTTCAGCGGTTTCTGCACATGGGGAAGAGGAAGTGTATCTTCTTTAGAGTTTACAAACCTGGAAATATCTTTCTACACACATAGCTCACTGAGAACACAAGTATAAACCTGTTTGTGGAGCTAGATCGACTGAATGTTCAAGTCCAAGGTCATTCTGAAACCTGCCCTGTGGTGGGATCACTTCTCCCATAGAAGCTTTCACGACCTCGGTACCTGAGTTCAAATGGGTCACAGTGCTTAACAGAAGTCTGTTCACTTGTACCAGTCAGGACTGTCAACATGTGGATTCATGTCACTCAAGTCCACAAATGTTCACTATCCCTCCTCAGAGAACTTCTTGTCCCTTTTTTCCTAGCAATCCGATTTTTTGGACCTCAAGTTAAACCTTAAACTTTATTCTACTTCCATCTTTGCTTTCAGTTCACTTGCATTTCATACTTCAAACAGTTTAGAAAAATGCTTTTATTTCTATTTTCTGAATGTTTCTTTCAACTTTGAAAGTTGAATGTTCCTTCAACTTTGTGTTTTGAGAGGGTTTCATGTAACTCAAGCTGTGAATCTGATCTTCCTGCCTCTATCTCCCAAGTACTGAGATTATACTGTGAGCTGCCTCAGTGTCCTCTAAAGTCCAGGTCCTTTTCTCCTTGTACAGCCAGCCGTGAATCCACAGGAACAGATCCAGCAGCTCGACTCTTCTGTTAGCTCCCACAAACTACTTCTCTGGGTGGAGCCTCGGCTGAACCTAGATACAGTTCTCTTTGGCTTCTCCCCCATCCCCATTTTCCTATACCTCTTTCAGGAACCAATAAGCTCTCCAGAATGCTTAATATGTTCAAGACACATTGATTCTCTTGATGTGAACTGCGCTTGTTTACAACAATGCCAACAGCATGCTGAATGGCTTGCTTCTGGTTTGCTGTGGTAGCATTTAGGAGTGTTCCTCTTGAACAATAGCCCTTTCCCTTGACCCTTCTGGCAGATTTGCACAGACACAGTCAAAGGAACAGCTGCATGTTTCCTAGAGGGCCTGAAGACCATGTAATGAGTGAGCATCAGCTTCATGTTCCCTAGAAGCCTTGGGGCACGTCCAGCAAGCATGTGTTCCTGCTCTCCTTTTCTCTTCATCACTATGGTCAATTATGGCGAGATCCTTCGTCCAGCTGAAAGTATGCCCACACCCCCAAAAAGCAGAAACACAACAAAAACTGTTGTTGCTGTTAAATCGATACAGTATCTTCTTGTGTCTCTGGGGTAGTTTTCTTTTTTAGAGATAGAGTGTCACTATGTAGCCCACACTGACACTCAAAGAATACTTTTGTCTCAGCTTCCCATGTCCCTGGGACTGCAGGCCCACAGCACTGTACACAGTGATGCGCACTTTCTACCAGTCTCTTCTCCCTGTACCAAATTTGATTTGGTCTCTCCTGTTTTGGGGGAAAGATGATCTTCAAAGTGTCTAAGATCAGCAGTTTGTCCATACTGAAGCACCACTTGGGTGGTGGTGCTTGGTTGGGTTGTTGAAACCCAACAACCAGCTCAGAGGGTGAGGCAAATCTTGTCATCATGAACTGTAACACTGAAGAAAGACAGGGCAGCAAACTGGCATTTTGACTGGGACAGTTTTAAATATCATAAAATGCTCTCCAGAATGTGGCTCTAGTGGGGCCCCAACCCCACTTAGAACAATCTAGAAACAGACTTAGAAAACACAAAACAAAAACAAACAAGCTTTTAACCCCAGCACTCAGGAGGAAGAGGCAGAAGAAGAGGCAGGTGGATCTCTGTGAGGTCAAGGCCAGTCTGGTCTACAGAGTGAGTTCCAGGACACCCAGGACTACACAGAGAAACTGTCTCAAAAAAACAAAAAACAAAACAGAAACAAAAACGATAAAGAAGAAAACTTACTTTAAAAAAGGACTGACAGTTGCACAATGGGCTTTTCTATAAAAGAATAAATCTTCTGGGAAGTTAATCTGGACTTACAAACACATGAGAAATAAATCACAAAGATTCCAAGAGAATTTCAGAAGCAAGAAGTATGCAGTGCAGCCTTAGAACTGTTTATTTAAAATCCTCCTATGGGAGTGGGGTATGGTTCAGTGATAAATGCATGCCTAGCATGCATGAAGCCCTGGGTTCCATCCCCATTGCTCTTAGAGCAGAACAGACAAAGCAAAACAAAGTGACCCTTCTGTTAGAAAAAGCTGGCTTCTCCTCAGGAGTCTGGCTTTAAGAACACGTTCACCTTCTTCAGGTCTGCCGACAGAGGTGATTTATCCACGGTCAGGCAGGGCTCGATCCTGTTCCGGAGCACCACACCAGGCTGTAGTGCGCCCAGTTTCACCTTCTGCAACTAACCAACACAGACATTAGACAACCACAGCCAGGTCTCCCTTGAGTGGACAGCAGAGTATTAAAGGGCTTTACCAAGAAGAAAACACAAGATTGTCATGTAAAAACCTAGGGATACATGCTTCCTGGAAACACATAAACCACCCAAATTAAAGATCAATTGTTCCCCAAATAATATACAGCCACCAAAGCAGTGGCCTTCTGGATTCTACTAAATCATGTCTTGGCTGACGCCCCATCTAAGGGAGAAAGAAAGCTTAATAACACTACCAGTTTCTCTTGTCTGACCTTCTGTTTTTATGGTTTGTAATACCTGGTGCAGGTCAGAGATCTCATCAGCTCTCAAAGGATCAGGATTTAGAAACTGCAGTAATCTGTAAAGCAGTTAAAAGGCCAATTTGAAGATGGAAGTGGTTACATTTCCCCACTGAAATCCTTTTCAACTCTTCTCTGTGGTGGGAGATAACAGTGGCCATCTATCCAGGGTGCATCTGGGAAAATACTGTGCTCTGTCTTGCTGGCCTCACTAGGATTCAAGGACCATGGAGGTCACACCTGTTTCCTGCTTCCCACTCAAAATCTGGGCTGGCATCACACCATTTTCTGAAGTGGGAAGTCAGGGTGGTCACACAGTGAACCACATTATTTCCTTTCCTGTCCACAGATGTGTGAAAAAATAATTTTGTTGCTGTTGGGAGAGGATTTCTGTCTGTCTGTCTGTCTGTCCTGGAACTGTCTGCCCTGACACTCTCTCTGTAGACCAGGTTGGCCTCCAACTCCCAGAGCTCCACCTGCCTCTGTCCTCAGAGTGTTGTGATTAAAGATGGACACCTCCACAGCCTGGCTCAAATTTTTTTTTAAATACAAAAGCTACAAGTATCTCTCAGCTGATGAGTGTAAACAAAATATACTGCATTTGCAGTGGAATGCTGTTCATATTCATTCATACTGAATTTGAAAAAGTTCTAAAACATTCCGGCATGTGAAGGAAACCAGTTACAAAGAATGACAGTATGACTTTCTCTAAACAATACCCCAAACAGGAAAAACCCAGACAACCAATTTCTGCCAGCCAGAGGATAAGGAGATGGAGAGTGACTGTGATTGGGGGGGGGAGTGGAAACACAAAAACTGTAAGAAACTAAATCACTGGTGATAGTTGCATGAGTATCAATATTACCCTGAACCACTGAACTCTGTACTTTAAGATAGTAAATTTTATGGTGTATAAATGTTATCTTTGAAAAGCGCGACAGGGAACCAATATCCACAAAACTAAGTGGGATTTCATCTCACATAAATTCAAGGTTGGCTGATGATGTTGGCAAGAGGCTGTAACAACATCAGGTGCCTGGCATTCCCAGAGGCCCTCAGAGGAACAGACTGGGGGCCTAACACAACACCTACACCCTAAGGAATCTCTCTGTTGTGTTGCCGTTCCTAACAGACTGGAATCCTCACCTTGGAGGTAAGTTAGTTAAGACATAAAAGAGGAAGTTGAAACAATAGGATGAAATCTCCAGGACACATTTTTACAAGCAGATGAAACCAAAAGTGTTCTCTGGGAAGGTAAAACATTCCATCTTTCATGGGCACTCAGGAACTTCAGAAAGTAAACAACTCAAAGGCTCCAGGAATCCCCTCCGCAAGCATATCTAAGTTGTAAGGACTATGGAGAGACACCCTCAGACCAGCAAAGCTGCCTGGAAGAAGCAGAGAGCAGTTGAGCCACTGGAAAGGACACTGGACCTGCTGAGCTGCCGCAGGTCTTACAGCGCACTCCAGGCTTCCAGGTTTTGTGAACTGTTGGCAATGCTGGGGTGGGCTTTTTGTGACTCGCCTTCTTGAGTCATTACTGCTCCTGTAACAAACTCACTGGTTTGTACAGCTGGATTCTGGTGGCATCTGCACTTCTGTCTGTTGTTGGTTTCCTAGCTGAGCTAAGTAATCTTTTGTTCATGTCTCCCAGGAATAGTGAGTGGCACACAACACTGCTGTATGGTTGTTTATGGCTTCTACACAGGACTTCAGGTCCTGTGTGGCCTCTTCTGGAAGCATTTGTTGATGTAAGCCAGCGACTCTCACTCTGTCAGGATTTTCACTGCCTGCTGGCACTTCCCGGACATACATGGTTCAAAGCTCTGCTGAACAAGTCATAAGGAGTAAGCCAGCAAGCAGCACCCCTGCATGGTCTGTGCATCAGCTCCTGCTTCCAGGATCCTGCCCTGTTTTATGTTCCTGTCCTGTATTCCTTCGGTGTTGAACAGCAATGGGAAGAGTAAACAGAATAAACCTTTTCCTCCCCAACATGCTTTTTGGTCATGGTGTTTTGTCAAAGCAATAAACGCCCTAACTAAGATGCTTATAATAGCAAATATATCAAGCATTAGGCAGGAGAGCTTCTTTGGGAGAAGCTATTGATCATTAGCCCCGCAGTGAGCCCTACACCAGCCTTCAATGCACTTGACTCCTCAACACTGAGGGACTTCTGCTAGTAGAGGCCATGCAGGGCATGGGGTTGCTCTGGCTCAGCAGACTGACAGTAATAAAGAACAGCAAGACAGCACGGACACAGACTGTTGTAAGTTGTCAGCCTGCTAACTACAGAGCAGCCAGTCAACTCGGATGGAGCTCTTTAAGCTGTAGAGTCTAGTATAAAAACCTGGAAGCATGGGTACGGAACAGTTTTGTGAATTAAACAAACATCAAAAGAAGTTCCTCTGATGTTAAGAGAGCATGAGGTAGAACCATTTAACATCAGAAAACTGGGAAGAAAAGCAAGCAGCACCCACGAAAACCAATGGTCATAAGATGCATAAAATTTACCTAACACCATTAAAAGCTGTCTGCCTCACTGAATGAATCAGGATGAAAACAGCCCCTTACACCAGACCCAAGATTTAACCTGACCCCATCCTGACATAGCGTAAAAACCTACAGGGGACTTTCTGGGTCTTTGCTGTTCTGTGGGAATGGACATTTGATGTCAACAACAATAGAGGGAATCTCTTCCTGCTTGGCACACTATGCGATTATCTCAACAGACAAGTGGAGTCGGGGAGAAACAAGCCGAGTCAAAGCAGCAAGCAAACCTTACTTTACACAGCCGTTCTTCTCGTCACAGTCTTTTTTTTCAGTCAACCGCAATGGCTTCTCATTCGGCTTCTGGCTAAACCCACTAGAAACCAAAACACATGAAAAGATTATTCACACATTATTACAGGCAACAGCCACTGCCCACTAGAACCTAGATGATAGTAAGACTCTGCTGTTGAGGAAGCCACGTGCCTCCACCACAAGACACAGAGACATTGTTAGGGGTCGGGGCCGGCCCTTGTCCATGTGCCTTGTCCACCCATCCCATGAGGCTTTCTGATAGCTGGCGGCCTCAAGAACAGGAGTAGCTGCTAAAGAAATAAGAAACAAACCAAGGAAACCCAAGCAGTGTGATATCCCTGGTAGAACAACGAAGCATCCTGAGAGCAGCAGGTGGCCTACAAAGACTGTTGTTGTAACCAGGAGTGAACAGCAATTTCCTTACTAGTTTCCCTCCTCCTGCAAAGGCAGAGAGGAGGCCTGGGTACCTGATTGTGAGCTTAGCCCTAGCCCTAGCCCTCCCTCCACCAAGCCTAGCATCTCTTTCCTGGTGCTCCTATTTTTCATCTTCCCACATCCAGCCAATCAGGACCCAGATGGCTGTTCTATAAATTCAGTGTGCTGGGGCTTCGAAGCAGAGCTGCTGTGGGAGCTTCCAGAGGAAGAGGAGACACCAGGGTATATCTCCAGGAGCTCCTGTTCCCTTAGGAGTAAGAAGCCGGAAGACTTAGAGCCAATAACCAGCTGGCTTCATCATCAGTCTGTCTTCAAGACTTGCCAGGGCTCATCTGAGTAACGCTTCAACCCTGAGCTCACTCAGCCAGCTCCCAGCCATAGGGACGCATTACTGCCTCAGCCTCCAGTACTCATCTGCTGGGCTGTGGACAGAAATTCTTCCCTGAAGCTGCTTCCAGCTTCCAAGACCCACTGCTTCAGATTTCAGTCCTTGGAGGACTAGTGGACAGAGCAGGTCTCAGTGCTTCAAAACAAGGCTGAGACTGGGCTGGAAACAAAGCTAACTATTTTCTGGGAAAATGCTTAAGAAGTACCAGTAAGGAAGCACTTACTCTATCTAGACACATTTCTATGAGAACAAGGGCTAAGCACTAACTATGGGATCTTGTCTGGTGCTGGCCCCATGGCCTCTCTGCTGTTGAATCTGGTTTTAGTTCTACAATTAAAAACTGATGGGGGAAGCAAAGCAACCAAGGTATGATAAGTAACAATCTAGAAACAAACAAAATTCCAGAGATTTCTTCATCTTTTCCCTTCCTCTATCCCATCACCAGAATTCAGTTTACCGTATTGCCAGCTAACCAGTTTATATAAGATTCCCACCCCCTCCCTTTAAGTAGTGTATTTTGAGCCAAAATTTCTCAGACCAACTTTTTTTTTTTGGGGGGGGGGTATGGTATACCAGTCTGTCATCAACCTTTTACATAATTACTGTAAGGTAGCCTTCTGTATTTGTGGCCTCTGTATCTGTGCATTTAACCAACCACAGACTGGAAATATTTGGCAAAAACAAACTGCCTGTATTAAACATTTACATTTCATTCCTTGACATTATTCCCTAAACAATACAGTATAATAACTACTTATGTAGTATTTACATTGTATTAGGTATTAGAAGTCATTTAGAGGTGACTTAAAAATATACATGAGAATGTGTACAGATCATATGTAAATATCACACATTTTTATTTGGATCTGAGTACACGCAGCTGGATAGCCTCAGTGGTCTCAAACTAACAGAGCCCCCAACTCCCATCCTAGTATGAAGGATATTTATGTACGACTGTGTTACACTGTCCTAAGGCTCTACTGTGCTAAACTGAATCTTCATATCATACCTTGCTACTGGAATATCGGGATCAGCATATATAGTTATGCCTCTTTTTGTTGGCCAGTAAACTGAAGATTCAACACACTGTAAGAATGGAAGAATGGAGGGGAAGAAGGAAAGGGAAAAAAGGAGAATGAGAAAGAAAGGAGGGGGTTATATACACTTTTTAAGATTTGGTTTTTTTTTTTTGGAACCAAAATATAGTGATAATTATTTTCATCAACAATTAGTCCAGAAAGTTTTCATGCACATGGATGGGGGGAGAGTCAAAGTTGGATAGTTATACCATCACTATGATCGTTAGACTAAAACATCAAACAACAGGCAACTGGCATTTCACATGAGTGTTTAAAATGTCTACAATTACTTTTACATGTCTTTGTCAAAAGAACTATAAGACACATTAGAATTGAAGTTAATTATTTGAATGCTCCCCAAATCCAGACAGTAACACATCTATGCTTAGTGAGCATAAGAATACCTTTTATAGATAGGATACTACTCACCGGAAACAAAAGCTCAACAAGATGGAGCCAGTAATCTTGCTCCATTAAAACAAACACACAAACCACATTGTTCATGGATAAGACTACTTTGAAGCACACGTTTTGTTGGTAACAGGATATCAATGTCATGTGAGCTTTACATTCATCATTCATACAACCTTATCCATGTGCTTTAAAGGGAGGCTCTGCTGTTTCTTCTCAAACATCATTTTAGGCAAGTCTCCCAAGGAATCCTTATAGTTTACAGCTTTATCTGCAAAATAAAGATAGTAATAAAAAGCTATTGAAAACTATGTAAAATAGGACAAAAATAATAAAAACAAGCACTGTTATAAAGTTTCAACACATGAATTATTGTCCAACAGATTTTATTTTAAACATGTAGGGATTAAATTTAAAAGTCTTGCTTTTGGACTAACAAAATGCCTCATTGGGTAAAGGCACTAGCTGCCAAGCCGGATGACCTGAGATTGATCCCCAGTTCTACATGCAGGAAGGAGAAAACTGACTGTTGTAAGTTGTTCTCTGACTTCCACAGGCATTCTACGGTATATATGTGCCCAATCATATGCCGATGTACATGCTAGATAAATGCAATTTTTAAAAATCTTGTTTCAATCACTTTTTTAAAGGCTTGTAGAAATTCATATACCAACTTAAAAAGAAATGAAACAATTTTCCCAACTTGCCAGACTATACTTTCCAAAGGAGGCTACTTATGTTTCCAACACACATGCTTCTCCTACAATGTACACAGCCCCCCTCCCCCCAACAAAAGAAACGAAAAGAAAAGGAAAAAGCCAAGGCTCTAATCCGAGCTTAGATTTCCAAGCCAGCTATTTAGGAATCACTAAAAAGTGCTGCCCCTGATCTGGCAAACCTGGAGATTGCTTAAGCAAAGCAGCCAGATTGTTGCAGATAGATAATAGACCCCACAGTTTCAAACACAGCTGCCTGAGGAACACAGCTAACTTCCCATTCTTCCCCTAACAATACCCCTTCCCTTTTCCCTACCCGCAGCTACAGAGGTCCCAGCTTGAAGCCTATAATCCACTGAGCAGACATCACCTCTCAGGTTATTGAAGCTGCTCTAAACTCTTGCCCTTTAATTCTAATGCAATGTTACTAACTCTCACCAAGAGACAGGATCTAACCTGGTGTGGTAGCACATACCTTTAGTCTCAGCAGAGGCAGGGACATCTCAGTGAATTAGAGGCCTGCCTGATACAGAGTGAGTTCCAAGACAGCCAGAGCTGTTACACAGAGAAACCTTGTTGGGGGTGGGGCACAGGAGCTATATTCCTACCCCCACAAACTACGATAGGAAATTCCAAAGTGGAAAAGCAAACAGAACAAAAAAAACGTTTAAATGGAAATATCCAAAAATTCATATGAAACAACTTCAAACAACATCAGTCTGAGTGAGTTGCTTAAACAACAGAAATTAATTTTCTTATAGTTCTGGAGGCTACAAATCCACGATCAAAGCGTTGGCCAATGTGGTTCCAGGAGTGCTATCTTCCTGGTGTACAGATAGCCATCTTCTTACTCAGTCCATGGTACTGGGGAGAAAGTCAGCTCTGGTTCTCTATAGGGCTTTCCTTATGGCATCCCTGAGCTAATCTCTCATAAAGACCCTGTATGCAGACACAGCCACACTGAGGGGCGGGACTGCAGCATACAGTCCTGAGAACACAGAATACAGCCTATGAGAGACCAAAAGATTAAAAATCAGTGGTTATTAAAGTTTAAGGCCTGATCTAAGGCTAGACAAATCCAGAAATGCCCTGAGGGAAAGGACTCACCTTAACACATTCTTTCCCCACTCACCAGAGATACAGTTGCTAGGAAACTGGCCCATCTCCCTAGGGAGGGATACCAGTTCATTGATAAATTTGGGGATCTTCCTGTAGCCAATCCAAAATGCAGCATTTGCATGCCAGGCAGGAATCGCCCCTGCCTTGGGCATGCTGGGAAGGACCAGAATCTTTAAATTAGCCAAATAACCTGAGCAGGGCGCTCTTGGCTCTCACCGCTTTGGCAGTGGGGCGTGTGGGCCCAAAAGCCTCAGTATTTACAGTGGAGTCTATTTATTCCTGGTCTTTTGGGGCTTGTTGAACTGGGCACAACACCTCCAGTATGGTGTTTGAAAAGAGCAACAAAGGGGTTAGAGAGATGATTCAGTGATTAAGAGCACTGGCTGGTCTTCGAGAAGACCGAGCTCCAGCACCCACATGCAGCTCACACTGTCTGTAATGCCAGTTTCAGGGCTCTGACACCTCACACAGACATCGATGCAGGCAAAACACCACTGCATATGAAATACAATTAAACAAGTTAAAAAAAAAAAAAGAAAAGAGTAACAAAATTGCTGACTTATGGGGCAGAGGAAGGGAGATTAAGAGAAGCAGGGAAAGAGAGACGCGACTCCTGATCCATGGACGCCGAGAGACTAATAAAGGCTACTCTATGTGTGTTTATTAGCATATCAAAAATTTAGAGATAGTGGACCGAACTCCATGTTCACAACTAGATCACCCAGAACAATGGTTCTCAATCTTCCCTATGCTGCAACCCTTTAAACAGTTCTTCATGTTGTAGTGATTAAGAACACCCCCAACCATACAATTATTTTGTCATTACTTCTTAACTGTAATTTTTGCTACTGTTATGAATCGTAATGTCTATATCTGATATACAGTATATTTGATATGTGACCCCTGTGAAAGGGTTATTCAACTCCCAAAGGGGATCCACTGATCTAGAAGAAACAAATTCCTTTGGAGATACACGTTTCCAAATAAAACTAGACAACAAAGATACATACATTTTGAAGACATGGAATTAATAACGTTCCCAAAAAGTCCTAAATTGAGATGGGTTCACTGATGAAGTCTATTGAACATGTAGGGAAGAAATGGTACCAATCCCACAAGCCCTTTCAGAAGACAGAAGCAAAGAAAACACTTCCTAGTTCATCCTACAAGATCCTCACTATCCTGATGCCCAAACCAGAAAACAGCATTGTAAGAAAATGAAGGGCCACTATGTCTTATTTACATAGATGCAAAATTTTCTTTAAAAGCAATGACAAATCAAACACTAAAGAACAAAAAAACAAGCCATATACTAGAAGAAAATGACTGCAAGAAGATACATCTGAGAAAGGACTATTAGCCAGAGTAGACAAAGAACACTTAACCCCATAATAAAGACAACAAAGAACTACTTTTGAAAATGACAAAAATGGGCTGAGGTTTAAAGAAGCTCAGTGACCGAGCACATGTGAGGCCCAAGGCTCACCCTCCAGTGCTTGCACAGTGTGATTTTGTGCTGACTATAAAAGAAATCAAACTGGCAGGACTCACCTAGTACTGCAGCAGGCGGTCCTAGGTCGCTGACAACATCCTTACACCATGTATGCCGGAGAGACTGTGCCAGAAAATCTACACCCTGGGAGTCTGAAAGAACATGCTACATTTCAAAACTAAACCATGAAATAACTCAAGTCCATATTATTTACTTCTTATGCTCTTGCTTATGCTGTAAAGTTATAGGAGACCCAGCAAGGGATAGAAGTGTGGGATACTGAAATTTAAAAGCAGAGAGGAACATTTAAAATCATACCAATGGTCCATACTATCATTTGTAATAAAAATCTCTCTACATGTCTGAACATGCTACCTGAACTTCTCAAAATGTGGTCCAATATTAATAGAAAGTCCAGAATCTCCTGGTCTCAGGCCCCTGTGAAGCAAACTTTAGTTATTAAGCATAGAGTTCAAGTCTGTCTGCAAGTAGGAAGGAGCTTAGACAGAATTTAGTTTGCCAGGATGAAGCAACATGTGATACTCACTTTCCACTCCGTGACAGTCTTTCCCTTGCAAAAGCATTGGCCACAGAGTGAGTGATGGGCTGAGCTTACTTGAGCAGGGCACTGAACTGAGACTGAGCTTCGGTTTCTCCAAAGTGTTGAGGTTTTTATTCCCCATGGGTGACACATAATAAGCAAAGTTCTTTGCAACCAGATCATCATTAACACAAACCTATAAAATGTTAAACATTTTAAGTTACCATTCAAATGGGTGTAGTCAATGTACACAAAGTCAATATTCCAAACTCAGCCCCAATTACTGAAAAAAACTTTTATGAAACATAATTTGACAAACACCTCTTGGTTCCTGATATGTAAGCAACAAATTAAATTATTTTCATGAACCCCTTCATGAGAAAATAGCAATAAGCTTCAAGAAATACAAGATGTACCTTGGAGAAAGAGGGAGCTAACACCATCTGGTCAGGGTCAGATTTGATGGTAGTCCACTAACAATAAAAGGGGAAAACGAAAAACTAGACCTTTAATCTCAGCATTTGGGAGACAGAGGCAGAAGGATCTCTGAGTTCAAGGCCAGCCTAGTCTACAGAGTGAGTCCTGGGACAGCCAGGACTACACAGAAAAACCATCCAGAAAAACAAAAACAAAAACAAAAACCAAGCCAACAACTGTTTCAAATCAGGCATGATATCAGTGCCTGGAATCCCAGCACCTGGGGGGCAAAGATGGGATAATCCCCAGAGCTTGCTGATCATATAGTCTAACCTAGTTAGTGAGTTTCAGGCCACTGAGAAAGAAATTCTGTCTCAAACCAGGTAAAAAGCATTCCTGAAGAGCCCAAGGTTGTCCTCTGGCTTCCACGTTCATCAATGTACACAGCATATACACACACAGACATTCATAAAAATTATAAAGAAAGAACTCTCAAAAATTAGGCAAAGTATGAATACTCTATCAAAGCATGGATTACGAAAAAGCATGAGAAAGCATCTCCAGTGATTTGACAGATGGGTATTTCACCCACTATGAGATGCCTCTAAACACTGGCTGGGAAGAACAAGACAAGTATGGATGAGCACATGGAAGAACTGGGAATTTCACATATTGTTGATACAGATGTAAAATGGTCTGTTATTTTGGCAAACAATATGGCATCTTCCAAATGTCAACAATACTATCTAGACCCCTAAGTGTTTGCCTAAGAAGAACCTGTACACCCAGAGAAAAACTGGACACAACTCACAGGTCCAAATTAAGCTACTGGATAGTTCACTTTCTCACAGTCACATACAGGAAGAGTTAGTTCTTCATAAAGGTCAGAGCAATGGCACACATGTACCTGCACACAGGTGTGCTTGCATATTCAAACATACACACCACGTACACACAAAAGTCAACCTACAAAAACTAGTAACATCGTTATATGTTCAAAACAAACTCATCAAGAAATAGAGGGGAGAAATCTCATTCACATTAAAAACAACAAAATCAGAAAAACCAAACCTAGGAAAAACCCTACCAATGGAGGTGAAAGACCTCTATAATGAAAAGTCTATGACGATGAAGAAGCAAATCCAGCTGAGTGTGGTAGTGCCTTTAACCCCTGCACTCTGGGAAAAACACTCCGAGAAAGGCTGAATGCCCTGTGAGCGCAAGACCAGCCAGGCCTACACAATAAGCTCAGGACAGCCAGAGTATGTAGTAAAGTCCTGTCTCAAACAACCAGAATAGGCTGCAGAACAATAGGGGAAAGCCATCAACACTGACTCTGGCCATACACGCACATACCTGTCAACAAGCACACCATTCGTACTCATGCTAATTAAGTTAACAAAGTAAAAATGCTGTTTCAATAAAATGATTAGGTCAGGTCAATGGTTTTGTTCTTTGTTTTGGGTTTTTTCAAGACAAGGTTTCTCTATACAGTCCTGGCTATTCTGGAACTCACTCTGTAGACCAGGCTTACCTTGAACTCAGAGATCAACCTCCCAACGCTGGGATTAATAGCATGTGCTACCACTGCTGGCTAGTCAGTGTTTCTAATAATCAACAGAAGAGAGCCTCTGCACCTGAAGTGTAGGGAGAGTACTAGCATATATATGGCCCCATGTGTCTGTCTCTCACTTGTGCATGTGCAAACAACCCAAATGATATGAATAACTGAAGCAATAGTCCTACTACCTTCTCCAAGCTAGACCTTCAAAGATTAAAATAACCCCCACTCTATGAATTAGTTTTACTAAAGTAAAATTTAAAATAAGATAAACATTTCCAAAATTCAAATCTTGCCATGTATGGTGGCCCCATGCCTTTAATCACAGCATTTGAGAGTAGAGGCAAAATTAAGAATATAAGGTCATCTACTGCTTGGGTGACCAAGAACCTAAGAGTAGGTAGTCCAGGGACCAAGGACAAAACCAATAGGTGGAGGTGGAAGATGAGAGGAGGAAGGAAGGAGGAGAAGGAAGAGGAAGAAGGAAGCAGCAGCAGCAGCAAAATGACTCTCAGTGACATTCTGCCACAATTATGGATCAGTGCCTTGCTCAGTCATCATCAGAGAAGCTTCTCCTGTAGCAGATGCAATCAGATACGGAGACCCACAACCAGACATGCAAAGAATGAGAGACGTTTGAACACTCAGCCCTCAATAGGATGTCTCTATCAAATCATTCCTCTCAGGGCTGAGGAAACCCTGAGAAACAAGAAGCAGAAACAGCATAAGAGCCAGAAAGGATGGAGGGTACTAAGACAAGAAGGCCCTCTTCATCAATGTTATCAACACTCATGTGAACTCACAGAGACTGAGGCAGCATGCACAAGGCCTGCATAGGTCTACTCCAGGTCCTTTGCATATACATATTATGGCTTCCAGTTTAAGGTTTTTATGGGATTCCTGAATGTGGAAACAAATGCATCTGTTTTATGTGCCCTCCCCCACCCCCTTATTTTCTCCAGACAGGGTTTCTCTGTGTAGCCCTGGCTGTCCTGTCCTGGCTTTGTAGACCAGGCTAGCCTCAAACTCAGAAATCCACCTGCCTCTGCTGGGATTAAAGGTGTGGGCCAACACACTTGGCTTGTGCCATTTCTTGGGCTCTTTCCCTTCTATTTGTTTTGTCCATTCCTATGTTTCTGTTACATATTTTTATATTTTATTAACAACAATTTAAGGTCATCCTCAGCAAAACTGAAAGCTCAAGGCTAACCTAGGCTATACAAGACTATCTCAAAAACCTAAAACCAGAAAACAATTCCCCCCAATCTTTCACTTACTTTTTCATTTTT
Organism: Pachyuromys duprasi; assembly: GCA_028658305.1. Taxonomy (NCBI): domain Eukaryota; kingdom Metazoa; phylum Chordata; class Mammalia; order Rodentia; family Muridae; genus Pachyuromys; species Pachyuromys duprasi. Next base: position 5,894,237 of record CM053758.1, read on the forward strand.
TATTGTTGCATAAAGGTAAACCTCAAAAGTATCTTCTTCCACAGCACATAGTTTTGCTTCTACTTGGGTAGTTGCTAAATGGCAATAAATGGACAAACAAGTGAGCTGATATTAAGGTTTATTTAAAGCAAGCATGGCCTCATTAGGCAACCAGCAAGATGTGCATCTTTCATGTCCACTCACCCTTCACAGCAGTCCCAACAGGTAGGCACAGCCATGGGAATACAGACTGACAAGAGTTAGAACAGATATACTACAAAGCACACATTCTTTACAGCTGCCAATACAAACAGTTAAAGACATTTACATACTTTAAGTTTGGTGATTATTATATAACAAATGCCCACGTGCTATCCCTTGCTTGGTTAAAGAAGCGTTTTGTTTTTGTTTTTTTTTGTTTTGTTTTGTTTTAATCAACTGCTGAAAATATACACATATTCACTTGTGTACCCTCAGCATTTAAAAGCAATCTGAGAGGCAGGGACTATTTACTGTGAGAGGGTCCTCTGCCCAAGTCAGTTCTCTATTTCAGCTGACAATTACTAACACCCAAATCCATCTGCAAAATTACAGGGGCACAATCAGTGTTGATACCAGGTATGAAGGGTCTCCAAGTAGCTTAAAGAGGCCCATGAAAAGGGCCAAACATTTAAACATGCAGATCTCAGGGACCTGGCAACAGAAGTGTAACCACCATAGGTTATCAATGAAAACAATGTGCAAACATACCCTGGTCTTACCTCTTAGAATATTCTGAAAGTACTGGATAGCCGCACTGTCCCATTTTGTGGCGGGTCTGGAACAGCAAACAGATGGAACTTGAGTAAAAACCAAAGGCTGATATAGCACTGCCATTTTGTTAGCTAGATAATGGATGTTTCTGATACTAAACACCAAGCATCCAATTCAGACAACGAGCCTGTGCCAACTCTACTTCAGGGAATGGGCTCCAGATGTACCAGACATTGGCCTCTTCACAATACAGATATGGACAGAGGCCTGCTGAGATGACACTCCCCTCATGCCAATGTATGGCAACTTCTGTCACCACCACTGTCCCCAGTTACCTACAACAAATCCATTTCCCCCAAATACACTACAAGTTCTTTGGAGAGAGCCCAAGTGTGCACCATCCATTACTGGCTGCTACAGAGAATGGAACCACCAATTAACCAACTCCAGAGTCAGCCATGAGAAAGGCACTACACTCTCTGCATAGCCTTCACTGCAAGACTTTGGCCCCAGCTCCTTTTCATCTCCAGCAGCTTGTTCTGTCTACACTTCACAAAGGCTGTCAGAGGAAGACTTGTAGACACTGCAAAAGCAGGACAAAGCGGTGCTTAGAAACAACAAAAATAAAATAAAGCTTGTTACTGTTAGGTACACAGGAAACTCGAACTTCCCAAACTTCAAAAGGCAGTCTAAAAACCCAGAAATGGACTCAACCCAGGACTAGAGGAGGATTTCTGGTAGTTAAATAAAAGCCAGCATTCCTTAGGAACTGTGAAACTGGTTCTCCTCTACCAAAAGGAATCACTTCCCTCACTTTTGGCAGAAGAGACTTACTGGCTTCTTGCTGTGCCTAGTAACTGTCCAACCGCAGGCCGGCCTCCAGCCTCCCTCGGCATTTCAAGTACCTGTTACATATCCGAAAGTTCACCATCCTAGTCCTCCCCTCCGCCCCTCCAGCTCACAGCCCACACAATCTGCTTCCAGCTCATCCTCCTTAGCCTTGGTGTCTCGGCTATGCCCCACCATCACCGTCCTTCTTTATGCTTTGCTTCTCACTATGTCTGCTCTACTTTCTGTCCCTGATGTTCTCTCCTCTCCTGCAGATAGCCCTGGCCAAGTCCAGTCTGCCGGCCATGTCCAGTCTACTACTTTCTATGCTCTGGACTCTTCCAGATGCCTCTGGGTGTTCTCTTGCTCCTAGCTACAATAAAAATCTTCCCCCTAACCATACCAAGGAGCAGACATGTCATGTTTCTATAGTTACTAGAAAAAAAATCTCATGTTTCCAATGGTTTTAATCATTCAAGATGCTACCACTGCCCTCCAACAACTGCTTTAAAGGTCAAATGAACTGACACACATGGCCAGTGCCTGGACATGATTGGTATTCAAAAATATGTATTTGTTTTTCACTGCGAGATTAAGCATATTACTCTCAGAGAAATGTAAAGGAGTTCTGAAAAGAACAAAATAAAGACAGTGATTGCAAAAGTCATACTATACATGAAAAAATTCCTAGTAATTTTTTTAGAAACAATATATTAAGTTCTTATCAGGGAATAACATCAAGAGAAAATTCAATAGGAATGGGTGCCTGTCTGTCAGTCTGTCTGTCTAGATGTGTGTATGACAGAATAAACACAAGAGAACACAACAAGAGAGATCAACACCACCACTAACATCCAACATTGTGTAAAAAAAAAAAAAAAGAATATTTTTAAAAGAATATTCTAGTTTTTTTTGTATTTTGTGTGATGTAGGTGTGTGTGCAGTGTGCACACACATGCTTATGGTTCGTGAGGAAAGCCAGGTAAATGTTGAAAGGATCAGGCTAGCTTTACAGGTTGCTTTATAAATTCTGTACCCCATGTTAAAGTAAATCCTCCTAGCACTTTGCAGAAAGCAGAAAGAAGAGAGAACAAGATCCCACCCCCTTGCAAAGGAATGCGAAAGGTCCCCTCCCCAACATGGAGGAGTATCCAGATCTGTAGTAGAGAAAACGTTGCCTAGCAACTGGTCCAGAAGTCACAGCTCCCCCACCCACATTGGGACAGGATCAGGTGGACTTGGCGTCTAACATGAACCAATCATTTTAAAAGTCAACTACCCAATCCAGTGTTGCCAAGCCTGCAACTCCTGAGATTCCCGCCCTTTTCCCTTTAAAAACTTCAGTCTTCTGTCTCTCCTTGCTGTCCCTCGCTGCTTTTGTGAGGGGCAGTCCCATCGAGATGGATCAAATAAAATGTCCTCTTGCTATTGCATCGAAGCTTGGTCTCCTGAGTTCTCTTCGCCCCCTAAGGAAGTTAGGGTCCCCCCATTTGGGCCTAACAGTGTCAAACGTCTTTCCTAAACCGGAAGCTCATCAGTTTTCCTAGGCTGCCTGGCCACCACGTTTGGGGGACCTTGTCACCACTCCTCCTCCAGGCTGAGGTTACTGGCACACACCGCCATATCTAACCTTTTATATGTGTTCTGGGGATTCAAAATCAGATTTGTTTGCAAGGCAGGCACTTTACTAAATGAACCATATTTTTAGCCTCAAAGAAACACTTAAAAAATTATTGTCTGTGCAGATGTTTTGCCTGAACTATGTGCATCACATTTATATATGCTATGTGGATATGCTAGTGGTTTGGAAATAATGTACCTAGCTGTCAAGAAGCAAAGGTTAAATATAGACATGACAACTATATTGAGAGACCAAAGGATTAAAAATCAGTGGCTATCATTTTAAAGTTTAAAGCACAAGCCTGAGCTAAGGCCAGCCAAGTGGAGATATGTCCAGCCACCTTCAGGGAAGAACTAGCCCTAATGCCCTGAAGGGAAGAGCTAGCTTTACTGCATTCTTTCCTACCCACTAGAGATATGGTTGCTAGGAAACTGGCCTATCCCCCTGGGAAGGGAAGCCAGACCATTAATGGTTTGGGGGCCTTCCTATAGCCAATCAATTCAAAATGCAACATCCCCTTTAGTGTTTCGACCAATAGATGCTTGCCAGGCAGGAAATCCCTTTGGGCACGTTGGGAGGGACAGAATCTTTTAAATCACCCAAGTAACCTGAACTTGAGGCTCTCAGCTCTTACCGCTTTGGTGGTGAAGGTGTGAGCCCAAGCTTGTAATAAAAAGTTCCTCATGTATTTTGCAACGAACTCCACTCCTGGTGCTAAGTCTTTCGGGGTCTCACTAGTCAAGCATAACATATGTCCACTTATGAAAAGGACTAAAACTAACAGGAGAGGCACATATATTGACCTGTCATACAGATGTATATGAACACTATCAAAAGTATCTCCTGGACCAGATAATGTTATTTTATTATAAGCTTGTCAAAAGTCTTATATATAAATAAAAATTTATATGTATAGTATCAGAATTAAATAATTAAAGATTTGAAAAAAAAAAAGTATCTCCTGAGAGCTTAAAAGAACCACAAGGCCTTCTAAGAGGGAGAACACAGGGCTGAAGAGTAATTGTAATTAACATTTTCCTGGGGGAGGATGTCTCATTATGTTGCTTAAACTGGTCTCAAACTCTTATACCTATGCTTCAAAACTCCAAAAGTAGCTGGAATTACAGGCCTATAAATAACACTACCCTCAGATAATACACTTTTTAAAATGGTTCATGATCCTACATTTTTCGTTACAGTTAATTACTTTTTACAACTCAAAGCAGGGCAACAAGCACAGAACCAGGTCTTCCAAAAGAAAGTCACTCACTGCAGCCTTCAGGATGAGGCTGCCCTGGATATTCTGCTATATGCAGAGAGCACAGGCCTATGAAACTGCTTAGCGTTGCTAAAGTGGAAGAGAGTTCAAATAAGCCCCATACGCTTGGTTTAAGGCTTTTCTCAAGGTTCACTTAGCTACTAACAAGCTGTACTTCCTGAGAATCACACACCACTCCAGCCAGGGAAGCAGGCAGCTCAGTGCAGATCTTCACCTCTCCCCCTGTTCCTACAAATCCAATCCCCCAGTCTCATCCATCACCAGCTCTGCAGCAGAACACATGCTGCAGCATCTTTTACCTTGTTCTAGCAGGTCACACAGATCTTCCCTCTAACGCACCCTCTCCCAGTTCACTGCTTTATCCCAGCAGACACTCTCGAGACCCACAGCCCACTCTGACCAGAGACTTTAGGTAGATCACTACAGAGCTTCACCTCTCCCTCCATTCCTCAGAGTCCAATCTCCCATTCTCATCCTCAGCTCTAGAGCAGACCTTCTTCTTTGCCTCTCCTCACTCTCTGGCCCATTCCCCAACCTGGGGACTATGCAGATCCTGGTGGAACAACCTGATTTCCTCCTTCCTGTAGACCTCTTCAGCCTGATACCAAGCCTGTTCCCATCCCTAAATGTCAGCCCCCAACACTCAAAACCGCATTTTACTTGGAATTCCCAGTGGCCACCTCTGTCAGGATCCCAGAAGAATTTCCTACCAGGCCACACACAGCCACCTCACTCTCAAAAGAACAAGAGAGGGCAACAGAAACCAAGGAACAAAATACCAACTAACAAAGACAAGACCAGATATCAATACCTAGAATTACAATCTTCCCATTCCCTGATGCCTAGATGCCATAAAATCAGTAACAGCCAAGACAACAAGTCTCCACTAGAGTCAACAAAACCTACCCAATCAGGCCCTGAGTACTCCAACATAGCTGAAGCACAAGAAAAAGGCCTTTGCAGGAGTCGAATGGTTCTTGAGTCAACAGTGAGGATTGAAATTAATAAACTAACACACAACACTTGGGACCTTTCCAAATGGCTCTAGTGGAAGCTAAATGCCTTGCTTTATTCCAGACTCCTTTTAAGCCAGAGCAAAAGCACCTAAGCACAATGAATGAATTCACAAGGAAGTCAAGCAAAAGGTGTGACTTTGACATCCCACCTGCTTTCTCAAACAAAAGGAGATAAACTTGGAAACTTATCACTGACTCCAGTGAAGGCCAGAGTGAAAGCAAGCTGGCAGACCAGCAGCTCCCAACAGACCTTAAAAGAGCTTTATGAAAATGATAGAGGTTCTTCCTAAACAGGAAATGAATAAATCACTTAAAGAAATCTGTGAAGACACAAAGAGTGGAAGGAAATAAATAATATAGTTCAAGACCTGAAAGTGGAAATAGAATCAGTAAAGAACACCCAAAATGAGGGGAATCTGGAAATGAAATATTTTTTTAAATCAAACAGGAACCATAGAGGCAAGCCTTATCAACAGAATAAAAGAGATGGAAGAAAGAATCTTAGGCACTGAAGACATGATAGAAGAAATGAAAAAAAAACTAAAAATGCTGAATTTTAAAAAACAAAAATAATAAAAACTTCTGGCACAGAATATCCAGAAAATCTGAGACACTATGGAAAGACCTAATCTAAGAATAATAGGAATAGAGGAAGGAGAATAAACCAAGATTAGAGACCCAGAAAATATTCTCAACAAAATTTGAGACTTTTCCTACACTAAAGAAGATGCCTTTGAAGATACAAGAAGCATACAGAACAACAAATATACTAGACCAGAAAAGTAAGTCCCTCACCACATAATAATCAAAACACTAAACATTCAGAATGAAAAATAAATATTAAAAGATACAAGAATATGAAAAGATCAAGTAACAGATAAAGGTAGACTTACTAGAATTACAACATAATTTCCAGTCCAGACTCTAAATGCCAGAAGGGTCTAGACAGATATGTTGCAGATTCTAACAGATTGCAGATGCCAGCCTAGACAACTATACCCTTCAATCACCATAGATGGAGAAAATCAGACATTCCATGTTAAATCCAAATTTTAGCAATATCTATCTGCAAATCCATCACTATAAAAAGCACTAGAAGGAAAGCTCCAACCTAAAAAAGTTAACTATGGGGCTGGAGAGCTGGCTCAGAGGTTAAGAACACTTGCTGTTCTTCCAAAGGTCCTGAGTTCAATTCCCAGCAAATACAAGGTGGCTCATAACCATCTATAGTAAGATCTCGTGTACAGGCAGAATGTTGTATAAATAATAAATAAATCTTAAAAAAAAGAAGTTAACTATACCTAAGAAAACAGAGGAAACAAATAATCCCAGACTAGCAAATCAAGAGTGCACATGCACAAACACACATACACACCACCAACACGACCACCAAACATACATAAGAGGAATCCATAAACACTGCTCAGTGTGTCAACATCAATGGTCTCAAGTCCCCAATAAAAAGACACAGACTAACAAAATGGATGCAAAACAGGATCCATGCATCCATCCCTTCTGCTGTATCCAAGAAACAAACCTTGTTAACATCCAGGATAGACATCATCGCTGGATAAAAGGATGGTAAAAGATATTCCAAGTATATGGACCTAAGAAGCAAACTGGTATAGTCATTTTAATATCTAACAAAATATACTTTAAGCCAAAACTAATTGGAAGAGATAAGGATGCATACTACATACTCAAAGGAAAACTCCACCAAGAGCACACTGCAATTCTTAACACCTGTGCACCAGACACCCAAATTCATACAAGAAACTCCACTACAGCTGAAATTACATATTGATCACAGGGATTGTGGGTGGCTTCAGTAACTTACTCTCACCAACGGACAAGTCATCCAGACAAAAAACGAAACAAAGAAATGCTGGAGGAACTGAAGTTATAAACCAAAGGGGCGTAACAGATATTTACAGAACATTTCCTCCAAACACCAAATACAACTTCTTTTCAGCACCTCATGGAACTTTCTCCAAAGTGGATCACATAATTGGACACAAAGCAAGTACCAACAGATACGGGAAATTTAAATAACACCCTGCCATACTATCTGACCATTATGATTTAAATCTGAATATCAACAACAGAAAACTCATGGAAACTGAAAAATTCACTAGTTGATGAATAACGGGCCAAGACAGAAATTAAGAATGAAATTAAAGAGCTGGCATGGTGGCATACGCCTGTGACCCCAGCACTTGAGAGGCAGAGACTGGTGGATTGCTGTGAGTTTGAGGCCAGCCTGGTCTACAAAGCAAGTCCAGGACACCCAAGGCTACACAGAGAAATCTTGTCTCAAACAAAACAAACAAAGAAATGAAATAAAAAGATTTCCTAGAATTTAATAAAAATGAATATACAGCATACCTAAACTTACAGAACACCAGGAAGACAGTTCTAAGAGGCAACTTCATAGCACTAAGCATCTATATTAAAAAAAATGTAGGTCTCATACTAGTAACTTAACATCATACCTGTGAACTCTAGAACAAAAAGAAGGAATCACACACAAAGGGAGTATATAGCAAAAACTATACAAGAAGTCAATGCAGCAAAGAGTTGTTTGAGAAAATCAGTAAGATTGATAAGACCTTATTCAAATTAACTAAAAGGTAGAAAGATAACCAAATTAACAAAATTAGAAATGAAGAGGGGATATAACAAAAAACACTGAAAAAATCCAGAGAATCATAAGGACTGAATGAATTGTTGCATTATGATATGGCTACAAGCCTATAATGGCCAGGGAGTGAAATATGGTGGTTGGGATAGAAATAGCCCCATTGGCTCAGATATGTAAATGCTTGGTCATTAGGGAATGGAGAGATGAGGAGGTATGCCTTGTGGCCTTGCTGAAGGAAGTGTAGCACTAGGGGAGATTGGGAAGGTTCAGAAGGCCAAGCCAGGTCCAGTGACTTCTTTTTCTAGTTGCCTTCAGATCTGGATATAGAACTCTCGGCTACTTTTGTCTCTGTGCTGCCATGCTCGCTGTTAGGACAATGATGGACTAAATCTCTGAAACTGTAAGCCAGCCCCAATTAATTCTTTCTCATATAAGAGTTGCAACAGCCATGGTGTCTCTTCACTGCAACAGAACACTTATGAAGACACTACCAAAATCAATCTACAGATTCAATACAATCCCTATCAAAATTTCACCACAGACAGCTAAAGCAATCCTGCATTTTAAAAAAGTGGGGGAGGGAACTCATGAAACTGAAAAGCTTCTGTAAGGCAAAGGGCACTATCATTCAGACAAAGCAGCATCCTACTAAATGAGAAAAGATTTTCACCACAGATTTTCTACACATCAGATAGAGAACTAATATAAAAAATATACAAAGAACAAGAAACTAATCATTATTCTATTGCTATGAAGAGACACCATGACCATGACATGACCATGTCAACTTGTATAAAAAGAAAACATTTAATTGGGGCTTGCCACAGTTTCAGAGACTTAGTCCATTATAATCATGGCAGGGAGCATGGTGCTGGAGAAATAGCTGAGAATTCTATGTCTGCATCCACTGGCAGAAGGAACAGAGAACCCTCAAAGCCCATCCTCACTAATAACTTCCTCCAAAAGGTCATACCTTCTAATCCTTCCAAAGAGTGCCACTCTCCAGTGACCAAGTCTACAAGTCTATGAGCCAATAGGGGCCACTCTCTTTCAGACCACCACAACTAGATACCCAGAAAAAGAATAACCCAATTAAAACACAGGATACAGATCGAGAATTTTCAAAAGAGGAAACTCAAATGGCTGAGAAACACTTGAAGAAACAGTCAATATCCTTAGCCATCAGGGAAATGCAAATCAAAACTGCTTTAAGAATTCATCTTATACTAGTCAGAACAGCTAAGATCAATAAAACAAATGACAGCTCAGCTGACGAGGATGTGGCATAAGACAAACACTCCTCCTTTACTGGTGGGAGTGCAAACTTGTATAACCACCAAGAAAATCAGTGTGGTGGGTGGTTGCTCAGGATCTACCTCAGAATTGATCTACCCAAATACCCAGCTGTACCACTCTTACCCAAAAGATGCTTCACCTACCACATACACCAGACCCCTGCTGAAAGACAACACCTTCACAACTCACTGCACATGGAGAGGGTAAGCTGTGCCTACACAGAGCCTTCACCCCTACATTCTAACATCTTTGGTATACAAAGGTGCGCTATACACTAGCAAAAGAGAAACAAACACCAACATAGCCTGTAGAAGGAAAATTAATAAACCCATTATATCTGGCATGAACACTGGAGAAGTAGTACAGCTAAGCCCTGAGGAAATCTTTTGAATCTGGTCAGTTATCGTTTCCTGAGATTTGTGGGGCTGTATTTCTGAAGGAGTTTTATGGCCTTCACATAACTTCAGTCATAAGACATTGCTGGCAAACCTGAAATTCTTGTATTATTGACCACTACCAACAGTGCACAGTAAGGACTGAGAAGTGCATGGGTCATGTGTTCCCTCCTCAGGCAGCACACAGATCATATCAGAGGCACTGGCATAAAAAACTGAGTTACTATAACATTAACATTTGTGTAACAGTCAATAAATACACTTCTGCAAGGCTATTCGGGTTCAGTCCACCAAGGCTGTCCCCTCCTCGTTGCTGGCAAAGCCTTATTTCATCCTCAAGTGTCTCTTGTCGTGCATAGGTAAGAACACCATCAGCAGTCACAAACCTTCTGATCCACAATGGTGTCCTGTCTGCAAGATATGCTAGGACAATGGTGGCACAAAGCTTGAAGGAGCAACCAACCAATACCTGATTTGACTAAAGCCCATTCCACGAGATAGATCCCATACCTGACACTGCTTGGGTGACGGAGAACCAAAGACTATTAGATAGCCCAGGGACCCCAAATAATGTTCTTTTTTGTTTTTGCTTTGTTTTTCTAAGACAGGGTTTCTTTGTGTAACCCTGGCTGTTCTGAAACTCACTCTGTAGACCAGGCTGGCCTCAAACTCAGGTATCTTCCTGCCTTTGCCTCCCAAGTGTTTTTTGTTTTTACAGTAGTTAAAAAATGGCATTCTGCTATATTCATAGATCAGTGCTTTGCTCAGCCATCAGAGAAGCGTCCTCCTGCAGTGTATGGAGACAAATACAGAGATCCACGGCCAGACACATGCAGAAAATGAGAGAGCTTGAAACACTTAGCCTTAACTCAGGAAACGCTAAGAAACAGGAGGCAGAAAAAGAGCCAAAGAGGATGAAGGATACCAAGAAAACAAGGCCCTCTAAACCAACAAGAGCAAAGCTCATATGAACTCAAAGAGACTGAAGCAGCATGCACAGGGCCTGCATGGGTCTACACCAGGCCCTCTGTGTATATATTATGGCTTCTAGTTTAAGGTTTTTATGGAATTCCTGAGTATGTGAACAAGAGGGTCTCTGCTTCTTGTGCCTTCTTTTGGGGCTCTTTTCTTTCTGTTGGTTTGTCTTGTCCAACTCTGATGTGTTTGTTTTAACACTCATATTTTTATCTCTTAAAAGTCTGTTTTCTAACGAGAGAAAAAGAGTGGACCTGGATGGAAGGAAATGAGAAAGCATAATCAGGATGTGTATTACGTGAAAAAAAAATCTATTTTTCACTTATGAGTGAGTGACCCTGTGTGTCTTTCTGCTTCTGGGATACCTCACTCAGGATGATCTTTTCCAGTTTCTACCATTTAGCTGCAAATCTCATGTTTTCCTTGTTTTTTATTGCTGAGTAATATTCCACTGTGTAGACGTACCATAATTTCTGTATCTGTTCCTCAGCTGAGGGGACATCTGGGTTGTTTCCAGGTTCTGGCTATTACAAATAAAGCTGCTATAAACACGGTTGAGCAAATGTCCTTATTGTGTACTGAGTATCTTTTGGATATATGCGTAGGAGTGGTATAGCTGGATCTTGAGGAAGCACTATTCCTAATTGTCCGAGAAAGCATCAGATTGATTTCCAGAGTGGTTGTACAAGTTTACATTCCCACCAGCAGTGGAGGAGGGTTCCCCTTTCTCCACAACCTCTCCAGCATGTGTTGTCACTTGAGCAAAATTTTGATCTTAGCCATTCTGATGGGTGTAAAGTGAAATCTCAGGGTCGTTTTCATAAGTGGGTATTAGACATATAATACAGAATAAACCTACTAAAATCTGTACACCTAAAGAAACTAATCAAGAAGGAGGACGGCAGCTAAAATGCTCAATCCCCATTCAGAAAGGCAAAGAGGATGGACAACAGAAGGAGAAAACAGGGAATAGGACAAGAGCCTGCCATAGAGGGCCTCTGAAAGGCTCTACCCTGCAGGGTATCAAAGCAGATGCTGAGACTTATGGACAACCTTTGGGCAGAGTACAGGAATCTTATGAAAGAAGTGGGAAGTTGTAAGTCCTGGAGAAGACAGGAGCTCCACAAGAAGAGCAACAGAACCAAAAAATCTGGGCACAGGTGTCTTTTCTGAAACTGATACTCCAAGGACCATTCAAGGAGATAACCTAGAACCCCTGCACAGATGTAGCCCCTGACAATTCAGTGTCCAAGTGGGTTCCATAGTAATGGGAACAGGGACAGTCTATGACATGAACTGATTGGCCTGCTCTTTGATTTCTTCCCGAGGGGGGAGCAGCCTTACCAGGCCACAGAGGAAGACAATGCAGCCACTCCTGATGAGGTCTGATAGACTAGGCTCAGAAAGAAGGAGAGGGGAACTCCCCTATTAATGGACTTAGGGAGGGGCATGTGTGGAGAAGGGGGTGGGAGGGTGGGACAGGGAGGTGAGGAGGGAGAGGTTTATGGGCAGATACAAAGCGAATAAAGCATAATTAATAATAATAAATAAATAAATATTAAAAAATCTATTCTCAGTAAAAGGAGGAAAAATAGCACCCAGAGAGGCTCAGATATTTTCAAAGCAGTTTGGTTTATGTAGGGAAAACAGCTGATAAAAGATTTGGTAATGTCTCTTGATAAATTTCTCACAAAAAAATGATGAAAATGAGAAACATTTACTGTCACTACTACAGTTATCAGAACTTACAGTGAATTCTCTTATGTTTTGTATTGTTTCTGCTTGCTTTTGAGACTAGACCTCACAGGACTACTAAGGCAACAAGAAATCCTTTTGCTTCGGGTCTTGAGCACATGGATTATAGGCATACACCGTCACACCTGGCTTATTATGCTACTTAATTATCACAGTCACAATTTTTGTTTGTTTGGGGTTTTGGTTTTTTTCCAGACAGGGTTTCTCTGTGTAGCCTTGGCTGTCCTGGACTCTTTGTAGACCAGGCTGGCCTCGAACTCACAGAGACCCACCTGCCTCTGCCTCCCTGACTGCTGGGATTACAGACATGTGCTACTGCACCTGACGATTTCCCCGTTTTTTAATTTTAGGAAAAAAAAATCATAGAGGTAAGGCAACTTACCACAGTTTACCTTTCTGGCAAATGAGCCTAAGTGGTATCCAAAACCACTCAAAAGAAATAGAAATGAATGGAACTGGAGAACCCCCATGTACAAAATCTGCACATCTGAACAGCTTTTTCACTCATCTCAGAAAAAAATCAGAGGGCTGCCCTATGATGCTGTGTAAAATTCTGTCAATTTTTTTGACAAACAAACAAAAGAAATCCATGTTATCCTTATATGCAAGCATCCTGAAATCAACACAAGTTCTTTCTTTCATAACATTTCATTGCCTTCTCCCCTTATTTTCCATGTTGCCAACTGGGAAGGAGAATTTAAACCCTGCAAGTATTCTATGTCAACAGGTATTGTCTTTTACGTCTAAGATAACAAAGACATCAAACCATATCCCCTTATTCAATGAACTTGTCTTATGTCAGATCATTTAATTTGGAGGTGAACAGTTGATGGGAGCAAAGCACGGAGGTCCTTGTGCCCACAGATCTCCAGAGAAACCAGGAATATTAAGCACATAGGATTGTCTTTCCAATGGGAAAGATGAAAAATCTGTTCTTCTATTCAGAAAGCTGAGAACTGGAAGCAATTAGTAGCCTGGCCATCTGTGTTATCTGTTGGGATAGGCCATATCAAGCTCATACAAACAGGTCTGGAGGTGGCTAGTAAACTAAATAACCCTTACAGCCAGAGGGTCCCCAACTCCCACAACTAGGGCCAGAAGTGCCTGATAGCCCAAATGGCCTCTACACTATCTGTAGGACGGGGACCTAGGCCAGAGCACGAGGCCCTTAAGCTAGTACAGGCAGCACATCTCTAGAACCCATCTTCCTGGGAAAGATGAAATGTACCCTGAGTTGACTTTCAACATAATTACGCTCCTTGTGCACCAGGGATTTTACTACACCAAGATTTTTTTCCCCCAAATTACACTGGGCTTAAATACACTGTTATTAGACTCCCCAAGGTCTGATCCGGGCTGACAAAGTCAATGTGCACCAGGCTTTCATTCTTATCTCTTCACAGTTTGTTTCTCTGCCTGGATACCTGCAGTGACCACCTCAAACAGTGGCTTCACTATTGCCACATCATAGCATTACAGGCTCAAACCTGCATGCAAGTAGAACCAATTTTTAATTGGCTAGATTTTGCTTTCTGATTGTGCTCTTTATAACAAAATGAGGATGGAAACACATACAGATATAGGAGTATCACTATTTTAAGCTTTCAAAAAAAGCTGTACTTACACAATTTCAGCATTGTCTTCACAGAAGTCAATGTGTAATGTCACAGGTTTTGTACAATAAAGTCTGAATTTTTTTGCTCTATAAGGAAGCTTCATGAAAGACTCTACTGCAACACGGATGCTTAAAAGTAAAATATAAATAATTCTATTGTAAGTAAAAACTGTACAGAATAAATTCATTTAAAGCACACTTACAGAATATACTTTATATAGAAAACAATTTTTCCTTTTTCTGATCTAGCTACAGTAGTGTCTTGAAACATCTGACCAAGGGACTATAACTGTCTCTAAGGAGCAAACAAACAAACAAACCAAAAAACAAAAAACTTCAGTTTCATGTATAAAGATCTACATATCATACATAATCTATGGTATTAAAATTCCATGGCATACGAGTTTAGGCAAAAATTTTCTAGTGAAGCTACAAAAAGTGAGCAATACTGAATAACAACTGAACCTGTGAAGAAGTCTATTTAAAATTTTAGTTTTATTCTTTTAGACAAGGTCTCACATGGTTCAGACCAGCCTGCTTCTATATACCAACTGCTAAGAACACTGGTATATACCACCATCACTATGCCTGGCTATTTAAAAAATTTAAATACCAAATTCAGGCAGGTGAAGTACCTCAGAGGGATAAGGCACCTGTCACCAAGCCTGAGACCCACATGGTGGAAGGAGAGAACTCACTCCTGCACACATGCACTGTGGCTTAAGTATGAACCCCATCACACACAACAAATAAATTTAATTAAATATATAAAATGCCAGTTTTATCATATGATCAGAACCACACAAAAGGTTTTGTAAATAGATGGATATTGTCCCAAAAGCTGGAGTACTGAGATTTGATCAATGACAGGTTCAATATTTTTGTTCCACCCTTCTTCAGGCAAACTACAGGCCACTTTAACCTATCACAATTCAAATATCAATTTGTTCTCTCTCTGGGTTCCCACTATACCCTCCATGGGCAACCACACAGGCTTGTCATCTAGGACAGGTTAGAAAACTGTAGCTGAGTCAGGTACAGTGGTGCACATGTATAACCCTGGCACTCAGGAAGGCAGAGGCAGGCGGATCTCTGGGAGTTTGAGGACAGCCTGGTCTACAAAGTGAGTCCAGGACAGCCAAAGCTACACAAAGAAACCCTGCCTCAAAAAAACAAAAAGAAAAAATAATAAAGGAAATTGGTGGCTGTACTGAACGTCTTATTAGACTTACGTAATTCTAAACAAGGAGAAAAGTCCCCAACAGGTAAACACAATATTCTTTTAAAACAAACAAAAACAAGCGCAGCTTTTAAGGCATGGACACGAGCTACTGTGCTCTTTGTAAACCATAACATCTCATTTGCTACATGCCACTCACACAACTGTAGCCTGCTTGGTATAGTGCCTTATTCAGTGGGAAGAAGGGTCCTCGTTTACCTAACTGAGTACCTTTTACTCTGGAAAGGAAACTGGAAAGGTTGTCACAAAATGCAAAGACTGACCCATTAGTTCTAGTAAACTGTAACATGTGGTCCCAGAATCAGAGCGGTGTGCCCAATGGACATTTGGCTCCTGTGTCCTACCTTAACCTCCCTTTGCTCTGCAAGATAACCAAGAGCACATGCTTGCATACTTTGCCTGTGTACCCTAACACCAGTCTGCATCCTCCTCTCCTGAGACAAAATGTCTACCTCTTGGCAGCCTCTTTCTCTTTCCTCCATGACCTACTCTGACCATAAGCCAGCTAAAGGGACAGACCAAACGGTAGTTGGTAGTTGGCAAAGGCACCAAGAGATGCTGAGAGAACTGGCCCTGCCCTCTCAGGAAAGAAGCCACCTGTAAGCCTTATTTTGAGTACCCACATCTCCTTACTTTAAAAATTAACATTGATTTGGTTGGACAGATAGCTTAACAGGTAGGAACATATGCTGCTATGGCAGAGGTCCTGAATTTGGTTCTCAGTACCACGTCAAGTGGCTCACACTGCCTATAACTCCAGCTCCAAGGATCCAATGTGTGCGTGCATACACACAAAACACATGTACACGTAATTGAAAATACATCTTTAAAATTTTTCAACAAGATTTAAATGCATTTTATTTATTGACATTTTCTTTTAAAACTGCTTTTTGTCTCCTTGCATATAAGGCAAAATTAACACATATGTACTTTTTAGATTTTACTGGAATATACTTGGCAAAATCCACAAGGAAACACTCTGCCAGGTAATGGTCTGCAGAAGAGATGATTGACTTAATCACAGCCCTGCACCAGCACTTCAGCTCCTGACAGTACACCACACACACCTGCAAAGTGAAAACAAGCTCAGGGTTAAGTCTCCAGTCACATCCGAGAGTTGCAAAGTCCCTCAGATCGCCATAGGTCAGAGCAGCAGGAGCCGGACCTGCCCCCACTAAGCACTGTATGCGAGGAAAGGAGTTCAGGACAATTTTTCTTACTACAGTAGTTCCCATTAATCAGTTTCTGTAGCTCAAAGTTAACTATAGCCTGAAGAGATTAATGAGAGTTCCAGAGGTCAACAACTTATAATTTAAACTGTCCTCTGCTCCACGCAGATAAAAACTCTTACTCCACTTGCTCCATGGAGCCTAGAAGGTGAACTGCTCACTTGTCCAGCACATACTGTATCAACAGTACTGGTCTGTTAATCACTTAGTAGTCATCCTGTCTCAGACATCAGGCCAGCTGACACAGGACTGAAGCAATTGGTTCAAATAACCTTTATTTTACAGCAGACTTTATTGTAGTATACTGTCATAATTATGCTATTTTATTATTGTTGCCAGTGTCTTCCTATGCCTAACTTGTATATTAAGCTCTGCAGTAACTCAGATCTCTACTAAGGTTTTAGCAGAGCAGTTCCTTAACTCAAGGCTGTCTGGACAACAAGCAAGTTAAAACATTGTCCCCTCATCCCCAGTCAGAAGACAAAGCCTACAAATAGCTGTCAGAAATTTCAACCTAAGTTCCTTTTCTCCATGGCTTTCCACACTTTAATGTCCATTTCTTATTTTGGTCTGGCATAAACAATCCTTAGCTCTATGACAGTACAAATTCTGTCTTCTGGGGTTTGTTTGGTCATTGTACACCTGCCATATAGAGTACCTCTTCAGAAACTCCTTGCTGAATGCCTGCAGTTGCTTATGGGATATTCTAAAACTGTGTTATTTTACAGCAATCTATCACGCATAACTCTGATTACAAATAATGAACAGGCTAGAGAGAAGGCTCAGAGGTTAAGAGCACTGAATGTTCTTCCAAAGGTCCTGAGTCCAATTCCCAGCAACCACATGGTAGCTCATAACCATTTATAGTGAGATCTGGTGCTTTCTTTGGGCACACATGCAGGCAATAAAATCAATCTTAAAAAAGGAAAGAACACAAATAACAGGCTGTAGTTCAATAATATACATATCTACATGCAAGAACCCAGCTTCAGTCCCCACTATGCAAAACACACAGCTTGCCAATATGGTGACAACAAGAACATGCCTTCTCCTTCATGCTTCCTCCAAGGTGACGAGGAAACACAAGAAGCAGCACCTGGAGCAGGGCTCCAATTCCTACTTCGTGGGTGTGAAATGCCCAGGATGCTATAAAATTACCACAGTCTTGGGCCGTGCATAAACTAGTCTTGTATGCTGGCTGCTGCTCCCTCTTCTGTCAGACATGTGCAGAAAAGCAAAGCCTACAGAAGGACACTCCTTCCAGAGGAGGCAGCACTAAAGCCCTGGATCAAGGAGCCACCTAAAGACACATCTGGATTTCAAAAAGGAAAAGGAAAGACCAACAAGCCACTCTAAAGCACAAAGGGACTAGGGGCTCAGAAGCATGCATTAAGCTCTGGGTTCCATCTCTAGTATAGAAATAAAAATTAAGTAAATAAGTGAACAGAGGAGAAAGAGACTGAACACCAATCAGATGAAAACTGTAAGAATAAGAATCATTAGGATAAAGAAAATGGGACAAATTTAGACAATGTAGTATTACTCAGCTATTAAAAACAATGACATCATGAAATTTGCTGGCAAGTGGATGAAACTAAAAAATATCATCCTGAGTGAGGTAACCCAGAAAGGCAAACATGGCATATACTCACCTAAGTGGTTATTAGCTATAATGGACAACCATGCTACAATCCACAGACCCAAAGGAGCTAAATGACAAGGAGAGCCGGGGGATTCGGTGGGTGGGGAGGAAGTGCACATAGTGAGAATTCTGGAATTTGCATTTCTTTAAAAAACACCAAGTATTGTAACAGAATGTGTTTTAATGCTAGGTATAGGGGTGTGGGACTGCTTCAGACTGCAGCAGCTGACCATGATTTACCTAGTGTCCTGGCAAAGGCACAGTTTTGCTAGCTGCAGACAGTTTCTCCAACTGGGTGATGTTTGGAAACCTGGGGACTTTTCAGAGGTTATAAAAAAACTGGAGCCCTGATTAGGGGGTCAGGGAGGGGTTTGCTAATTGTTGGTCATTTAGGGAGGTTGTTGCAGTTTGCTAGTAGCCATGGTCAAAGAAGAAACAAAAGAAATTAGATTCATGTATTTTCATATTTCCTCTCTCCCCTCTATCCTTGTTCCTTTCCTATCTAGTGTTAGGGGGTGAAATAGAGGTAGGGAATAAAGGGTGGGAAAAAGAACCCACAAATTATCAGAGGTCAGCTACGGGGGACACATGAATCTCACTGAGAAGGGCAAACAGAATACACATTGAGGGTGGATGGGGAGAGGGGACTGGGTTGAGTGGGGATAGGGATGGGAATGGAAACAGGAAGGATCAGGTATGGGAAAGATGAAGGGAGAGAGTAGTGGAAGAGACAACTGGAAATGGGGGGAGGGGTGTCTCTGGTTAGAATTAGAAGCCTAGGGCAATAGAACCTCCCAGGAGTCAATGAGGGTAATCCCAGCTAAGAATCCTAGCAATGGGGGATACGCAGCCTGAACTGGCCATCTCATGTAACCATGCAAGTCTTCCAGTAGAGTGATTGGGACACCAAGCCAGCCATAAAACCTTTGACCTAAATTTGTTCTGCCTACAAGATCTGTTGGGGTAAAGGTGGCACAGAAATTGTGGGAGTAGCCAACCAATGACTGGTCCAGCTTGAGACCTACGCCATGAGAGGAAGCCCACCCCCGACACTGCTTGGAGGTCCAGGACTCAGAGGCTGGATAGCCCAGAGACCCACAGTAGAACCAAACACAAATGGGGGGAGAGGAGAGAGAAAAAGAGACAGAGAAAAGGAAGGAAGGAAGGAAAGAAGGAAGAAAGGAAGGAAGGAAGGAGAAAAAGAAAAGTTCATGAAATGATTCCTAATGATATTCTGCTATGTTCATAGATTGACATGTAGCCCAACTGTCATCAGAGAGGCTTCACCCAGCAAAGCTGGAAAACAGATGCAGAGACCCACAGACAAACATTAGGTGGAGCTTGGAGAATACTTCAGAAGAGGGGAAAGAAGAATTGTAGGAGCCACAGGAGTCGAGGACACCACAAGAAAAACCACAGAATCAACCAACCTGAGCCCATAGGGGCCCAGAGACTGAACCACTAAGCAGGGAGCCTGCATGACACTGACGTACGCTCTCTGCACATATGTAGAGTGTGCAGTGTGTAGCTTGATCTTCTGGTGGGACTCCTAACAGTAGGAGCAGGATCTGTCTCTGACTCTGTCGCCTGCTTTTGGGACCCTTCCCCTAACTGAGCTCCGTTGTTTTGCCTTAATAGAAAAGGAGGTGCCTAGTCTTACTGCAACTTGATATGACATAGCTGGCTAATATCCATTGAGGCCTGCCCTTTTCTGAAGAGAAAGGGAGGAGGAGTGGATGGGGGAGGAAGAGGAGGGACTGGTAGAAGAGGAGGGAGAGAAACTGTGGCCCAAATGTAAAATAAAATTTCAAAAAAGACTCATTCTTAAATGTTTACATATTTTTTTCTTTCCATTTTTGTTTTGTTTTTGTTTTTTGAGACAGGGACTCTTTACATAGCCCTTACTGTCCTGGAGCTCGATATGTAGAGCAGACCAGACTGGCTTCGAACTCATATAGAGATCTGCCTGCCTCTACCTCCTCCTACATGCTGGGATTAAAGGCATGAGCCACCATACCTGGTTAACTATTTCATACTTTATTAGTTAATAAACGAAGGAGAGTTTGACACAAATGAATCCTAACTCAGGATGCAGAAGGAATGAGAAAAATCTCATGTTAAAAACACAAATGAAAGAGCTGATCTAGGCAGTGGTGGCCGCTACTAAAACACTCATGACAAAGTCCAGGCTGAGACCAGGCTATCGTACCCTTAATCCACTGGCTTCTTAGCACCTCCCAACATAGTCTTACCTTCCAATTTAATACACAGGAAGTTCACAGCATAAATATTGAGGGAAAGAGAGCCCAAATCTACCCAAAATATTTAGCTTTGCTTCTCAGTCTGTGCAAAATATAAAGGATAAAAGTTAAAAACCCGAAATATAAAAATGCATGTGTACACACACACTTTTAAAAGACTGTCCTAGTTTTATTTATTTTCCTCCTAGTTTTATTTTTGAAGCTAACAGTCAGTGTTTCATGAAAAAATAATACATTATGTTACTAATGATAATTTTTTTTGGGGGGGGGGAACTCAAACGTTTTCTAGTTTTTTCCTCAAAACACACTTATAAGTCTTTTCTTACCACACTATTATAAAAATTCACTTTCCTGAAAAAGGCCTAAAAAAGAGGACTATGGACAACGGTCATTTATGTTGCAACACAGAGGGGCACGACAAGGAACAAGTAGAATAAAGAAACATACACTGCCCAAAGCTAGAGAGAGAGACAGAAAGAGAAAAAGTGGCAGGCAGGCAGACACACACACACCAGCCCCAACTTCAATCATTTCCTGTTTGCTGATAGCTCTGCATGTATGTTCCGGGCCCAGAAGACAGCCTGCATCTTGTTGTAGACCATGTGTCGTCTCCTTTGCCCATGTTATAAAAAGTCATTCTGGTGGGATGGTTCTGCCAGTAAAAGTCCCTGCTGCCAAGGTCAATGGGCCAAGTTTGATCCCCAGAACCCACATGGTAGGAAAGCCTTGCCTAATCATCCTCTTCCAAGACTAGGTTCTAGCTTGTACAAAATCAACCAGCACCAAGCAATCACAGGAAGTAGTTCTAGTATTCCAAAGACTTTTACTATCTATGTGCAGAATATTTTGCATGTTGAGCACTGTTTTAAGACCCTGAGAACAAAGCACATTTAGGTACATACCTGCCCTTCTTCTAGCATTAATGGTTTTATTTCTATGTCTTGACACATGCTGTTATAGAAGGCATTCATGGCACTGTTTAGTTTTTGGTAGTCAACCTCTTGTTCCAAAAAATGACTACATCCTTTTATAATTACCCAGAAGCAACCTGGATCTTCAATCTGTAATATTTTAAGAAGACAAAGCAATATATTACTTAAAAGTAGAGTCATGGAATATAAAGCCTTAAATTACAGTAACTATTTCTAATATAAGTGATCTAACAAATCCTTAACAAGCACCTTTGTCTTAAATGGTCAGATTGAAGGCAGCAGGGTGGCGCATTCACATGAGTTTGATGCCAGCCTCATCTACATAGTGAGTTCTAGAACAGTCAGAGCTTTTTAAGTGAGACCCTGTCTCAAAAATAAAACCAAACAAACAAAAAAGGTCTGACTGAAGAGAATATCTGAAAATGCACTAACAAGAATAGGCAAGCAATTCTCAATTACATGTAAAATTCAAAAGGCAAAGAGAGTACCGGGCACAGTGACACACATGTGTAACGGTAGTACTCAGGAGGCTGAGGCAGGGGATCACAAGTTCAAAACCAAACTTTGCCCCCACAAAATGCAAAAAGATGCCCTTGATCTTCAATATTTAACAATATACATAATACACACAAGCAAGTTATAGACAGTGTTTATAACCTGTTTTCATGAAAGAAAACAAAACAAACAAAAAGAAAACACCAAGAACATGAGTGTGGGGAGCTAAGGAAGCCCTGAGTGAGTTTCTAAGGAGCAGATAAGCTCCTATGTGAATGTGTATTATTGGCACAGAGATGTCAAGGACACCAAGGCTCAGACCCATGGGAATTAGCAAAGCCTTCCTCTGTTGACGGTGACAGTGTGTGAAAACCTATCAACTACGATTTCCTCCACCTGGGTGACTGCAATCCCAGACAGCATCCCTACAAAGATTCCTGTTAAGACTAGGGGTTCCTCATTCACCTTCTGTACATAATGAACTCACTGAGGTTCTGCTTGCTGCCTAGCTAGTACCACTCCATTAGAGTGCCCACAGCCACCATGTCCCAGCCTTTGGCAGGAAGCATGGTGGCACAGAGACAGACATGGTGCTGGAGAAGTAGCTGAGAGTTCTACATCCAGATCCCCAAGTAGCAGAGAGAGAGAGCTACTGGGCTTGGCTTGGGCTTTTGAAAACCTCAAAGACTTCTAGTGACACACTTTCTCCAACAATGCCATACCATCTCCAATCTTATCAAATAGTACTGGTCCCTGGTGACCAACTATTCAAATCTATGAACCTGTGAAAGCCATCCTTAGTCACACCACCATGCATATAAAAATTAAAAACTCCACAGAAGTACCATTTTTAGAAATAAGCTAAAAAATACAAAGTTAAATTTGAATTAAAGACATCAGTTAAAACTACCACTGATTTTTCAAATGTGCACCCTACCTGTGCCTCCTGAGAGGACCAAGAAGCAATCACCACAACTTTGTACCCTACACATCAGAGGGAAGGAATACAAGTGTTTGCTTTAGTATTTTTCTACTCTTTTGAATATTTGATTTTGTTGTTGTTTTGAGACAGGGTTTCTCTGTGTATTTCTGGCTGTCCTGGATCTTTCTCTGTAGATCAAGCTGGCCTCAAACTCAGAGAGCCACCTGTGTCTGCCTCCCAAGTGCTGGGATTATATATATATATATATATTTTTTTTTTTTCTAAAGACCAGATTTCACTATGTGTCTTGGCTGCCCTGGAACTGGCCACGTAACACAAAGATCTACCTGCCTCCACTTCTTGAGTGCTGGGATTAAAGGTGTGCATCACCATGCTTGGCTGTTTGAAGGTTTTTATAATAATTGGGGGGAGAAGACAGCAGTCATTCTGATTTTGGTAACTGCAGATTAGTTTGCAGTCACATAATAGCAGAAATATCACCTTCGTGCTGAATATCATGACGGGATAAACCATGACACATGGCCAAGATAACACAGTCACTAGACAGTGACCCCAGGACTGGGGATATAGCTCAGTGGTGCACACCCATCTAACTTCTCAAGGTCCAGAGCTCTCTCCTACAAAAGGAGGAAGGGAGGGAACCCAGGCTACTTAGATGCTCAACTGGCAAGGGCTTGAGAGTAGCTCTTACAGTATGCTTAAAAAGTTGAAGGCCAGATGGTTATAATAAGTGTCTACAGAATCTCAGTTAGGAAATAGGACTCTGTCATGTTCTGGTTTTTGAGGCAGGATCTTCCATAGCTCAAGCTAACCTCAAACTTGCTATAGCAAAGCTTTCCTCTCCTGAGTGCTTACAAGAGGTTTACAAGAGTGTGCCACGACACCCAGCTGTATTTACAAATGAGATCTATATTAAAGGACAGGATGTAAAACACAGGAAATAAAACTCTAATGGTGGTGTACATGCTGCTTCATTTAACACTGGCTGGAGTGTACTAGACAACACTTTAAGACAAGACTGTCAGGAAAGCTGAACAAAAATATAAACTTGCCAGTTTTTGTAAGCATGACTTTCTATGCAGAAAATCCTAAGGAGTCTATAAAAATATTACAACCACAGTGAAAATTATAAAATTATGATAAAAGAAACTGAGTCAAGTACAGGAGAGCCAGAGCTCACGCCTCCAGAGCATAGCACTCTCAGCAGGGAGACAGCTCTCTCTAAGTTCAAGGTCAGCCTGGTCCACACAACAAGTCCCTGGCAAGCCAGATACATAGTGAGATCCATTTCTTATCATTATCAAGTCCTAATGGTTAGTTGTTTTTTGTTTTTGTTTTACAAAATTTTAAGGGACCCTACATAGCCAATAAACCTCTAAAAACAACAAAGCTAAAGTGCTAGGGATATAGCTCAATTAGTAGAATGCTTGCCTAGCTATGTAAATCCAAGGTTCAAACCCCAGAACTACCTAAAACTGACCACGGTAGTGCATGCCTGTCATCCCATAGCCCATGAGGCTATGGAAGACGGTAGAAGCCAGTCTCACTTGCAGGCAGTATATCAAGACAAAAGTAGCTAGAGGGACTCACGCTGAATTTCCAAACCTTACTACAAAACTACAATAACTGAAACAGTGTGGTGCTATTATAATTCAGACACACAGACCAGAACAGTAAAAATCACAGGACCACCTACTTGACAATGTGAGCCAATAATAGTTGGCAAAGCCACCAAAATCATTCCATGGGTGTTGTATTTATTTATTAATATTTACTATTGATATATCTTCTGGTAAAGCTTGCTGTTAATCCTAAATAGCTGTATAACCAAATTACCACACAGAGACTGGGTTTATTTAATTAACCTAGAACACAATGCTGGGCAATAATTACTCCCTCTTAAACCTCCAAGCCCTCACAGTTTCCTAACATTTAGATTTTACCCATTATACTTGCTTTTTGTGAAATCTGAGGTCTGGTTCATTCTCCAGGTCGTTCCAAGCTCTGTCCTCCAGCTCTGCTCTCCTAGCTCTGCCCTCTCCCTTTTGCCTCCCACTCTTTTCCTGTCCTATGGCTCCTCCCCTCTTCCTGCTTCCTTCCCTTGCTCAACATTGTGGCCAGTTGCTTTATTTTGGCATGCTTACACAAAGTTGAAACAGGTGATGCCTAGAATAAATATCACAATGCAATGTCTGGATTAAAACCAGAGAATGGGGTGGGGGCGGGGGGGGGAGAAGTCAGTATTTGAATGAACAAGGGTAAGTGTATACATTTCAAAAGAACATTATACCAACACATGGGGAAATGATAGTCTTTACAAAAACGTTACTGGGAAAATGAATATTTCATACCAAAGAATGAACTTACTAGTTAGCATCATATAGAAAAATTAATTCAAGGGGCTGGCAGGATGGCTCAGTGGGTATAGGCACTTGCTGGGGAAGCCTGGCAACCTGAGTTCACTCTCTGAAATATGTAAGAAGAGAGTTAACTCTACAACTTTCACATGTATGCCATGGCACGTGCCTCCTCATAGTGAACATGAATGCACCCACACAGTAAAAAAAAAAAAATGTAAAAAAAGAAAACTAAATCAAAATGTATCAAAGGCCTAATTGTGGGATGTCTGACACAAAACCCTTAGAAACAAATAATACAAAAGTCTTATGTTGTATTTGGCATTGGCTGCTTGGATATGACACAACAACAAAAGGAAAGATGAACTACTGAGCTTATCAAAATTGTATTTTATGCCTCCAGAGAGACTACAAATTTAACAGTCAACCATGTGTCTTAGATTCCTTTCTGTTGCTGTGATAAAAGACCATGTAAGGGAGGAAAGGGCTTAGCTGGCTTACAATTCCAAGCAGTGGCCCATACTACAGGGGAGGAAGAGCCACCACATCCAGTCAAGAGCAGAGTGAGAACAAAACACCCAGATCCTTGCTGGCTTGCACTCAGCTAACTTTAATTATACAACCCAGGATGCCAGGCCCGAGGCATTCAAAGACCCTCAAGTGGCCTGGGCCTTCCCACAGCAATTAACAAAACAACCACACACTCATGTCTGCAGCCAACCTGCTCTAGGCCATTCCTAATTGAGACGCTCTTCCCAGATGATTCTAGATTGGGTCAATTCCAAGTAACTAGCACACCATGGAAAAGTGTGTTGCAAATCACTTTTCAGGTAAGGGACTGATAGAACCTAAGGAGAACTTCTAAGACTCAACAACCACACCACTTCAAAAACGAACTGAAGGGCTGAAAAGGCATTTTTCCAATTAAGCTAATTCAGGGGCCAATAACCACATGAAAAGATGATTGATGGGCATAGAGACAGCTCTGTGCTTAAGAGTGACTGGTTGCTCTTACAGAGAACCCAAATTCAGTTCTCATCGGTTCCCAGCACCTACATTGGTTGACTCACAACTTCCTGGAACCCCAGCCCCGAAGGTACCTGCACTGATGCACTTATATCCAGACACAGACACATAATAAAAAACACAATAATTTTTTTTTAAAACACTTGACAAGCTGAGTGTGGCAGTACGCAGCTTTGATTCTATCTGGAGAGGCAGAGGCAGGTAGATCTCTGTAAATTCAAGGCCCTCTTGGTCTACATATGGAGTACCAAGCAAACCAGGGCTACAGAGCTAGCCTAAAATAAACATATTAGTTAGAATAAGCTGGGCTTATTTAGTAAGACGATTCAGATTTAGTCAGGTGCTTGCCAAAAGACCTGACTACCTGAGTTCAACCCTCAGGTCAGCCGTCCTCTGACCTCTACACGTGCACCAAGGCACATGCACTCCCAACACAGATAACACACACAGATGAATGTGTGACTATCCCAAGGTTGCAAAGTTTACATAATAAAGTGAATTGCTGTTACAATTAAGCTGATCTGTTGATCAGTTCACCAGTAAATACTCAATTTTGGGAGGTGGTGTTTATAAGGTAAGTCCTCACTGTGTAGTCCAGGCTGGCCCAGAACTCACTGCGACTTTCTTGCATGCTCCACTGAGCCCATTTCATATATTGGCCAGCTGAAGTATATTAAATGCATTTGCCACCGCCATCTGCAACCAGGGCGTGCAACTGCATCACTCGCTTGTCTGAAGGGGAGCCTAGGGCATCCGGGCTTCGGAGCCCCAAGATGGCAGCCGCACATGGGGAAGCTTCCTCGAGGAGGGCCTCGGGCGCCCCTCACCTTCAGCACCAGGACCTCCAGCATCCCGCAGGCAAGTCCTCGTTCTTCTCTCACAGAGTAGCTCACACCACACAGGCTGGGAGGCAGCAGAGCACCGAATGGGAGTGGGAGTGAGCGTCCCTCACCACAGACAAGGAAGGCCTGAGGCCTCCACGCTAGCAGCCTTCACAAGGCCCTCGCGTGCACGCAGGCACCCTTAACGGCCCCGCGCTCACGCCGCGCCTGCGCACAGGGCTCGAGAGGGCTAGAAAGCACCTGCGTGCCAACGGCCCGTATAACGGCCTGGCTGCGCACAGCGCCGCCCTGAGGCGGGGCGGGGAACTACAGGATTCACCAGTACAGGGCCTTACTGGTCCCCCGAGGATGAAGCGGCTGTGGCAGGCCAAGTCTTCAGCAGTGTTGTCCACCAGGAAACCCTGCTCTCCACTCGTCTCGGGCCAGCTTCTGTCCTCCATCCCAGCACTTTCGTTGGGTCTCTTCTATATCAATACCTGACTTTGGCTTGCAGCTATGCCAGGGTCTCCTAATTAGCCATCCGGGTCCTGTGGCTTCCCAGCATCAATTCCACCTGACCACATTCTGGGAGACGCCCCACTTCCTGAGCCAGGTTCTGCCCATACCTGTATTTTACTGTTGTGGCATCATAGGGGTTCTTTAAAGTCCCAATTTTTCTCATCTCGTATTAGGACGGGCTGAGATAGTGGTTCTAAGTTACATGTGATCACACTTTGAAGGAAAGGACACACAGAAGCAAAGGGAAGGGTAGCTCTCAGTGCTGTCTCCGGCATCGTCGACAAACGAAGTGGAGTAACAGTCCGTTACACCCAAAGAAACCGTGACTCTACGGACCCAAATAGTTTTACAAAAGAATTATTTGATGGTTGAATTTTGAAAAAAAAATTTTTTTTTTTTTGGCTTGAGTTTGCATTCAGTTGTACTCATCTTCTGTTAAGGGAATCAAGATGGCAAAGAGAAAGTGTGGAAATTGAAGGAAAGTGGGTCATGTGTTTGGGAAACAATGAGCACATGGCATCCAGGTTTAAAAGCAGGCTTGGAGAGAGTTCAATGGGGAAAGCGCTTGTTGCCACATACATGTAGGACCCCAAGTCAATTCTTGGGTTCCATTTTTAAAAAACCAAGTGTGGCGGTACAAAAACAAAACAAAACAAAAAAACAGGCAGGTCCCTGGGGCTTGATAACCAGCAAGCCCCATCTACTTAGTAAGCATCAGAAGGGTAAAAGATGAAAAAAGAAACAGAGGAAAAAAAACAAAAAAAGGCAGGGCCAGGTAGATGGCTAAGTGAGTGAGAGCACTTGTCGTGCAAACGTGATGACCGGTGTTCAAATCCCCAGCACCTGTGCCAAAAGCTAGG
Organism: Pachyuromys duprasi; assembly: GCA_028658305.1. Lineage (NCBI taxonomy): Eukaryota > Metazoa > Chordata > Mammalia > Rodentia > Muridae > Pachyuromys > Pachyuromys duprasi. The sequence continues at coordinate 5,922,715 of CM053758.1, forward strand.
CCTGGCGACGTATGCGTATAACCCCAGAACTGAGGTAAAGAGACCGATGGTTCCTAGGATCTCACTGGCCAGCCAACCCACCCAAAATGGTAACCTTCGGATTCAGTGAGAGAGCCTCAAGGGACCGCAGTGGAGCATGGGCTCTCCTCGGTCACCCTTGTGTTCAAGTGCGCATGTGCACACTACACAGGCATACAAGCATACATAACCAAGGTGGATGGCTCCTGAGGGATGATTCACAAGGTTTTAGGCCCACAGGGACAAATGCACCCATGAAAGTAAGCCAGGGATAGTGGTTTACAGCTATAATCTCAGCAGCAGAATGAGGCAGGATTGCGAGTTTGAAGTCAGCCTGGACTACAAGAAAAACCTGTCTCAGAAACACACACACATACACGGTTTGTTCCACAAAGATTAGGAAGATGGGAGAAAACAGACTTCTCTTGGTTTGCAATGCAGGACCATCACTTTCTCTTTTGACTAGGTCCCACGCTGCAGGATTGAGTTTTAAAAAACTTTTTCAGCGGTGGTGCAGGCCTGCACTCCCACTCAGGGAGGCAGAGGCAGGCGGATGATCTCTTTGAGTTCAATGCCAGCCTGGTCTACAATGTTAGTCTAGGACAGAGAAACCCTGTCTCTAAATAAATAAATAAATGAATGCTTACTGCTCTTCAGAGGACTGACATTAAGATCCCAGCACCCATATCAGGTTGCTTACAAATGCTGGTAACTATAGCGCCAAGGGATCAAGTGTGCCGTTCTGGCCTCTGTGTGTACCAGCACACACAGGTGCACATATACACACACATAAAATATGGATGTTTTATTTTTTTAAAACTTTAACCTTTCAGTTATCTATGGAATTCGTATTTGTGACTTTTTTTCAGAGACGGAGGATTTTCAGAGTGTACATATAAATGATTACTTCTGCAGCTTTTACAGGAGCTGGATACAGAATTATTACTAAGTATACCCCCACCCCTGTGCGCGCACCTGCATTTTACATCATTGTCCAGATATCCCATCACTGATTGCAAATGTTTGTAACACTTCTTGTTCCTTAAAATCTAGTTATTTTGTTTATGCGTTCTTTATTTGGTATTAGGGCAGGGTCTCAGTCTCTATCCCAGCCAGACTTTGAAATTTCTCTGTAGACCAAGCTAGCCTTAGCCTAGCCTCAAACTCAGCATCCTTCCTGAATGAGCCTCTCAAGTTCTGAAATTATAGGTATAATTGTTTAATAACCATATAATCACCTTGCACATTCTCTCTTTGTGTACGCGCAAGTGTGTAGATGTTCCTGTGTGTGTAATTGCATGTATGTGTGGTGTGTGTGTGTGTGTGTGTGTGTGTGTGTGTGTGCGCGTGCGCGTGCATGTGTGGCAGCCAGAGGATGATATATGGGACGTCTTCCTCCTACTGCTTTCCACCTTTTTCACACCTTTTTATTTCTTTGACCGTTTCATATAGGTAAGTTCTCGCTTTCTTTCTGTTACTTTGATAAAAACATGGCCCAGAGTAACTTGGGGGAAGAGATGGTTTGTTTGGCTCACAGGTTACACATGTTCATCACTGAGGGAAATAGAGGCAGGAACTCAACTCGGGAATGAAAGCAGAGACCTTGGAGGAACACGCCTTAGTGGCTTGCTTTCCCTGGCTGCTCGATTACTTATTAGCTAGCTCAGGACCAGGCGCTCCAGGCAGCATCAGCAGCAGTGGGGTGGGCCTTCATCCACGAACTGGCAACTCCCTTCTCCTGTCAAGCCGACAAGCAAAATTAGCCACCTCAACATATGCAGTGAGTTTTAGTCATTTTAATCCTTATTCCTTTCCCATCCTCCTCTCTCTCCCATTGAAACCCCTCTTCCCAACAAACCTTCTCTTCCTTTCTTGTGTTTTTGGGTGAGACCCACTGAGTTTACTTAGTGTGTGGATGGGCACCGCTGAAGAAAATGACACATAACCTGTGACTGCCAATAGTCCCCCAAGGAGGGGCCCCTCCCCATCAGTGATGAGGTGCTGACAGACCTATATTCCTAGCAGAGGCAGACAGATTGCTCTGAGTTCTACAAAGTCTTGTGCAGAGAACCCCAGTTGCAGCGAGTTCATGAATGTGATGGTAATGTCAAGTCCGAAAGACATGGCTTTGCTGTGCATCCTTTGGCTCTTGCGTTCTCTCTGCCCCTCTTCCACAATGTCTGAGCCCTGGAGAGGGTGTTGCAAGTGTCCCATTTAGGGCCAACCTCAACATCAGCTCTTGTCCTCTGCAATTTGGCCAGATGTGGGTTTCTGCAATAAGAGGTTTCTCTGATGAAGGCTGGACACAGAGCTAAACTCGGCAGTCCTGGGGCTAATCCACCTTGCTTTATGAGACGGGGTCTCTCTGTGAACCTAGTGCTCACTGGTTCGGTTACACTGGCTGGTATTAAACAGACTCCCAGGATCTACCTGTCTTCACTTCCCTGCCCTGGGGTTTACAGGAGACCGACATGTCTCACTTGTACAGGGGTGCGAGGGTTTCAAGTCCCTGTGGCCTTACCACTCAGCCACCTTCCCGATCCCTATCTATGAGTTTATCTGCTACATAGATGTGTGGTAGGGAACTGGGCCTGATGAGCAAGCACTATAATCTCAGCTATTCAGGAGGCTGGGCAGGAAGGTCACAAATTCAAGGTCAGCCTGGGCTACAAAGTGAGTTCATATTCCCCTGAGTAGCTGGATGTGGTGGCAAGTGCCTCTCACGCCAGGACTGGGGAGAAGGAGACGGGCAGATCTCTGGAGCTCACTGGTCAGCCTAGTCTAGGTGAGCTGTACAACAGGGCCAGTGGGAGAGTCTGTCTCCAAAAGTAAAGTGGAAGCTGGGTGCGGTGGCACATGCCTGTAATCCCAGCACTCAGGGAAGGCAGAGGCAGGTGGATCTCTGTGACTTCAAGGCCAGCCTGGTCTACAAAATATGTCCAGGACAGCCAAGGCAACACAGAGAAACCCTGTCTCGAAAAACAACTAAAAATAAAATAAAGTGGATTGTGATTGAGGAAGATACCTAACAGCACCCTCTGATCTCTACACATGTGTGCATGCATTTTTCTGTAGTTGATGGGCCTGATGGTATATTCCTTTAGTCTCAACATTCGAGAGGCAGAGACAGGCATATGTCTGTGAGAGTAAAGAGAGAGAGAGAGAGAAAAGGAGGACTATGATAAGAGTAACTAATATGATCTGGACTCTAAAACTACAATTTTTCAGGTTCTAAAAACAGCTGCTATTTGGGGTTGTTGGAGAAGGCTGCCTCTGCAGGCAGGAAGTCATGTAAGTTTCCCAGAATGACTCCTTGGGGGAGACAAGTTTCACCCAGATTAAAAACATCAGCAATGCATTCAGCAGGCAATGGCCCAGACCTAGAATCCCAGCACTCAGGAAGGTGGGGTAACAGGATAGGAAGTCAAGGCCTCCTTGGGTACATAGCAACTTCAAGGCCTGCCTGGGGCTACACAAGACTGTGTCAAAACAAGAGGCCTCAAAGCATGAAGCATGCTCTTGTAATGCCAGATCTCAGGTGGCAGAGGGAGGGGGCGGACGTTTTGGAGTCTGTGAGTTCAAGGCCAGCCTGGGAGTCACACAGGGAGTCCCTCTTATACTGTATTCTTATACATGGTCTTTGCAAGGTGGAATTAGGTGAATTCTGAGGACTTTGAGGGGCATAAATATGACAGCCCAGAGGAAGAAGGCGAGGCTGCTTGGGGGAGGACTGCTTGCTGCTGGTTCATCCTGCTGCTGCGTTTGCTGCTTGCTGATTTGCCACTTACCTGGACTTCTGGACGACTGATACTGGTATTGCTCCCAAAAGAATCCTACAACCCTACCCAGAGGGAAGTAGCAGAGAGAACTCTGCCCCTGTCCCCACTAACCTTCTTTCCCTCCTTCCTGGTGTAGGGGGTTAAAACGGAGGTAGAAGCATTTAATAATCCTAAGTAAAGTAGCTCTTTTAAAAAAAAAATCAAGGTCAACAGGGGACAGTGTCTTCGAAACAAATAGGTCACGGCTACTGCCCAAGTTCTCTTCTTAGCGAGCATCTTAGCTTGCATCTGTTTCTCAACTTCCTCACTGACAGAACAATGGCATTCACCAAGGTCCCTTCCAGCAACAACACTCTGAGCCTGAGCTATGCTCAAGGCCAACCATCCTAATAATTTTTGTAGCCTGAGAAGCCACACAGAATATTGTTACCTATGGATCTCAGATTTACACATTGGGACCATTTACTTTAAAAAAAAATAAACTTGAGGCAGGAGAGGTGGCTCAGCAGCTAAGAGTCCTTTTGAGGGGCTTCCACACTGGTGGCTCACAACTTCCAAGACTCTAGCAGGGGGTCTGTGGGAAACTGCACTTAAATGTACATATACCAACATGGATCTCTCTCACACACATTCACACACACACAAATCCTTAGGAAAAAAAAAACACGCATAAGCTTTATTTATTATTGCCCTTATTATGTTGGCGGGGAAATCAAAAGACATTTTGTGAAAAGCGAAATCCACTACAACATATAACACAAAAATTTGCGAACACAATTTAGTGTCCTTCCAGGTGTGCTAGCACACACCTCTAATCCCAACACTAGGCGGCCAAAACTGGGACTATCTCTTGTCAGTTTGAAACCTACATAGTGAGTTCCAGGATTGCCAGGGCTAAACAGAGACCCTGTTTCAAACACAGCAAAACAAACAAACAGTGCCTTAACTATCATTCCGCACCTTTAGTCAATAAAGATCATTTGTTACCCACATCAAACATACATTCACTCTAACCTCTTTGCGTTAACTACGTCTTAAGTAAATAAAGGTTGGTGAGTTTTACGGCAGTGTGTCTGTATGTGCATGAGGGCACATATGCTGATGGAAGAAGGGATGACTTTGTAAAGATGGTCCTCTCTTTACACCTTTGCATGGGTACTGGGGGTCAAACTCAGGTCACTAGGCATGTGCTGTAAATGCCTTTACCTGCTGCGCCATCCCACCAGCCTGTGTTTTGCATGGCTTCCTTCATCCTTGTACTAAGAATTCTTTTTTTTTTTTTTTTTTAAACACAGAAACCTTATGGTAATATGTTTGTTTTAATCCCAGGTGTGGACTATGGGGCTGCTTCAGATTGTCCACAGCAGCTGACTAGGATTTGTCTTGTGCTTTGGCAGGGGCATGATTTTGCCAGTTGACAATGGGTTACGTTTGGAATTATGGGGACTCTTGAGAGGCCCTGAGCGGGCCTAAGGCAGTTGCTGCTCCCCACCCTGCTGTTATTGCTGGTTGCTGGATTGCTAGTTGGAGATATCCTGATAACAAAGATCAAATTTGTCCCAAGGTACTTGATGCTGGTAATTAGCAGGGAGTAGTCTAACTGTATCAAGCCAGTTTCACGTCTAACCTTTTCTTTCTTTCCTACCTGGTGTTGGGGGCTTGGGAGGGATAGGAGCAGTGTAGGGAGGTAGATAAAAGAACCCAATAAAGTAGCCAAAAAAAATCAGGCTACAAGTGGTGCCCAGGCATGTGGCTAGGCAGAATGGGACACCTGATTACAAATGCTGTAGAGGAAACAGCAGGAGACAAAGGGATGACTCTTATACTTCAGCCAAGTTTCCTGTGGCTGCTACCACTAGGTCCGTCCTGTGTGCCTCCTCTCCCCCTCTACTTTGTTCCCAGTTGGAAATGAAAGACCCTGAGAAACAAACCGGGTGAAATGGGAAAATCAAAAGGGTCACGCTAGTCTCTCATTTTTGAAAGGGTTTCAGAGTTGGCTGTGCAACTGGAAAAATTGTGGGTAGAGCTGAAAGCACTTCGAGCTGGAAAAGAGAACAAAAAGGCTCAGACCCCATGACTGAGGAGGATGACAGGAGCTTCTCACAGGGCAGAATTGGGAAGCAAACTGTTCCCACCTGGTGCCTTGGAACTTTCGGTTTCAAGAGTTCAGGGTGACAGGGTTAAAGAAAGGGTTGATCTTGAGCTAACCGCGATGCCAGAAGAGGGGTGGCCTGGGGTTGCAAAATCACCATCAGTTTTCCCAATAATCAATCCTATAGCACATGCCTGCAGATCACCGTTATGATGAGCTATCGTGGTATCCTGCAGAAATGATTGATCTGAGGCATTTTCTAAAAAGGCTGTGGTTTCCTATGGAATGCATTCACCTTCTGTGAAACAATTAAGTAACTGAGCTACTCAAAACAGAATTATTCCCCAAGACTGGAAGGGGCTGGTAAAAGGCTGTGCTAAAGGCCAGTCAGAGGCTAGTCAGCAGTCACAGCGGTTAACATGGTGGAGGGAGGAAGCTGCCAATATTGAACAGTGAAATAGAGCAAGGGGAATGAATTATTGTCAAAGACCAGTTGCTTTGGGTAAGGGCAGAACTCTGATATACAAGAGCAGACAATGTCGCTCAGCAGCTTTAAGAGCGTGGGACAAGCGGAAGAGCCTAGGAAAATGGTCCACCTCATTTACTAAGGTTGCACAAGGCTCTGGGGAAGACTTCACTGATTTACTAAGGTTGTACAAGGCTCTGGGGAAGCCTTTACTGATTTACTAAGGTTGCACAAGGCTCTGGGGAAGCCTTCACTGATTTACTAAGGTTGCACAAGGCTCTGGGGAAGCCTTCACTGATTTCTTGCAAAGATTGGTTTTAGCTGTAAACAAAGCTGTATCAGACCCTAATATGAGACAGGCCTTGATAGAGACCCCAGTCTCTTATCAAATACCTAATGTAAAAAAGTTATTAGACTACTAAAGGGGTGAACAGAGCCAATGGACAAGGGGATAAGAGATGTGGCTGATACCAGTTCTCATGAGTCTCATGCTAATATCATAAGACAAGCTATTGATAAAAGTCTCCAATATCAAAACGTCCAGTGCTTCAATGGTGGAAAATTTGGTCATTTAGTGACTAAACCACTAAAAGCCTAAGATCTCAAAATGCCCGTGTGGTGCATTAACTGTGAGAAATACAGTCCTTTCCAACAGTGAACAAGCTGTTTTGGGTGGCAATGGGTTTTTGAAAAGAACACCAAGGCTTCCCACTATTTGCAGACATTGTGGCAAGGGATACCATTGGACCAATGACTGCAGGTCCAAGAGGGATATCCAAGGCAACTTCTTGCCATCAAGAAATGAAGGCGGGGGGCAGCGGCTTGAGTTACCACAGCAAAAAACATGAGTTGTTTCACACAAGAGCATCTGAGAGTTACCAGGTTATAGAAAACAAACACATGAACAAACAAAATGATCTGAAAAGCACTTATTTCCTTGAAAATGTCTGTTTATAATTTCTCACTAAACACAGTATGATTAATGGCTTAAAACAGTAAAGGGGAAATAAGTGAGAATTCTTGTTTGTTTTTTTAAAACATAGAAATGTTATGGAAATATGTTTTTGTTATAATTTCAGGTGTGGATTAAAATTCATCTTTGCCAAGCAAAGCTGGCAACCTGAGCTTAATCTATAGGACCCCCCCCACACACACACACAGCAGAAAACAAAACAAAACAAAAACAGTCCTATAAGGTATTCTCTGTCCTCCACACATGCTCCATGGTATGCACTTGTGTGTGTGTGTGTGTGTGCACATGCACGCCTGTGCACACACATAAGTAAGAGTAATAAAAAATAAAATTTGGATATTAAAATGAACACCATTTGGTCTTAAACCAAATACTATATGTAAATTGTCAAGCTGAATATATGGCCCTTTATGTCACCCTTGAAGGATGTCTCAATTACTGTTTATTTCTGTTAACACTTTCCTTACTACCATCAAAGGCCTGAAAGAAACATGTGACAGTCATGAAGGCAGAAATCTGAGGCGGCCAGCTCTCCTTTCCCCAGATCAGGAACCAGAGACTCAAACTCTGCTGAAACAGAGGCGGGACTCAATCCCTCAAGACCCACCACCTCAGCTAAAACTCGCCCCGTGGTTTTTCACAACCTGCCAAAACAGTGCTACCAGCTAGGGTAGCTAGAGATATGGGAACACCTCCCATCTGAACCCTAACACTGCCTAATTAGCTGAACTAGCTCCTACAGAAAGTCTAAGAGATCCAGGGCTCAGTCTCCACAGCATACCAGGAAACTTGCCAATACACAGGACAGTTAGAAGATAGCAGGAGACCCCTTTCTAAATGTTAAGCTAATAAAACAACCATTGTGAAAATGTTTAGCTTGGAAATGAGATCTTTAATACTTCATATATTTTATACTGTGGCTTGCTGTGCAGTCTGAAGAATGGCAGACACTCCCACAATGCACATGACACAAGAAACAGCTCATTGTGCATTTAGCATTCCTTATATTTGAGACAAGTTCAGCTGCTTCTCCTCATGATAGCAGTCCATAAGCAGAACAGCTTACAAGTGTGCAGTATGGCTCTTATCCATGATGTAGGTCTTGGGGTATATGTGCTTATTCTTGGTTGGAAGAGTCACATAGATTTCATAGCAGTGGGAACCCTGGAACACAATTCGGTTAAAGACCTTGCCTTCCTTCAAAATTTCTTCAGTCTTTTTGTCGGTAGACATATTCTTTTCTAAGAAGTCTGAGTCTTTCACATACAGCTCATCTCCTGAAAAATAGTAAAAATTTACTTCCACACGACACAACATATTAATGACATAAAGCAGTATTTTTTGTATGTACTTGATGTTGAAGAGTGGTGTTTTTCTTGTTGCTAGTTTTATTTTTAAATTGATTTTCTTGCCAGGCATGGTGGCACATGCTGGTGATCCCAGCACTGGGGAGGCAGAGGCAGGCGGAGCTCTGAGTTTGAGGCCAGCCTGGTCTACAAAGTGAGTCCAGGACAGTCGAGGCAACCCTGCCTTGAAAAAAAATTATTTTGTAATCTATGTGTGTGTGTACCTGTGCATGTACACTGCCTAAGGAGGGTGGGTACTAGGAACTGAACTCAGATCCTGTGGGAGAGAAACAGCACAGCCTCTAGACACTGCAACTCTCTCTAGCCCTGTTTCATGTTTTTAAAGAGAGAGACTGGGGTCTCTTCCTCTACCAAGTGTGTGCACAACTACAGGCAAGCATGAGGACTCAGTGGAGGCCAGAGGACAATCCCATGTGTTCCTCCAGAAATTCCACCTGTCTCAGATGGGTTTCCCATTGCCTGGCACTCCACCAACTGGGGCAGGAGAGCTGGCCCATGAACTTCCAGGGATCTGCCTGTCACTGTTCCCATCCTGACATTACAATGCTGGATTACAGGCGCCTGCCACCAGGCCTGGCTTTCTGCGCCAGTTCAAGGGATCCAAACCCAGGCCCTCACACATGTAAAGGCAACATTTTATGCACTCCACCAGCTCTCTAGCCCTCTTTGTTGGATTTGAATATCCCTGCTTATGCCTACCTCCAAGACGAGCATTTTCTTTGGGCATATCAAAACTGATGACTGGGCTGGAGAGATGGTACATCAGATAAGAGCGTTGTCTGCTCTTCCAGAGGTCCTGAGTTCAAATCCCAGCTCTGGTTGTGAAGGGAGTTGCTTGGCTGGAATCAGTGCTGTGTGTAATGCCTGAAAGCCTGCCTTCGAGTTCCTGCCCTCGCTCCCCGCAGTGATGAACCATAACCCATAATCTGAAATAAACCCTTTCTCCACAAAGTTGCTTTCGGTCATGGTACTTGTCATAGGAACAGAGTGAAATTAGAAATATGTCTATTTTATGACTCTGGCCGGTACTTCCCTGACTCACCTGGGAGAAGGCTCATGGAGCTATCAGCTGTGTGAAGGATGATCGGCAGCCACTTCTCAACTCCTTCTAGCGGGTGATCTGAACAAAATCTGCACAGATCGGAGAGAGAAACAAAGTTTTCAAGTCTTCTCACTTCATAGAACTGTGGGGGTGCCAGCCAGATTTCCTTTGTTCGGAAATGTTCAGTTGCCTCCATGGGGGATAACCACTGTAGGAGACAAAGGAAGAAGCTTCGTGAGATCAATCAGTCAGCAGACAGGTGGAGATACACCATCTAGGTGACTGGAAAGAATGAACTTAGAGGCCTGGCCAGATCTCGCCCAGACAGCGTGAGAGCGCTCAGAGACCCTGACACTGCCCTATACCTCCTATACTGGCAGAACAGCGAAACTGCCTGAGTCCAGCAGCTGACGTCCTGCCTGGGGAACAGACTGAGCTCCTGTCTCGGAGAGAACTAGACGCTGGAGTGTTCAGTGGGCAAAAGCGGTTGCTGCTCTTCCAGAGGACCAGAGTTGGGTTCCCAGCACCCACACTGGACAACTCACAACCACCCATAACTCAAGTTCCAGGGAATCCAACACTCTCTTCTGGATGACTCCATGGTCATCTGCATGCTTGCTAAAGAACAAAAATAATACCAACCAAATAGTAAGTATTAAGTAATAATACTTATTAGTAATGGTAACAATTAAATAATATGTATCAATAATTATCAAATGCCAATTAAAATAGTAACGATAATTAACAAAATAATAACAATTATTTCAAAAACCCTTTTGGTCACGAGCTTAAACTCACACGCCACATAACAACCTAATAGAATAAAGGTGTGTGCCACCACACCCACACCTAGCATTCTTACTGATGGAGCAGACACAGACCAAAATTTGGGAGGCTCACACAGGGTAGTATTTGGTGAACAGTATACTTGAGAAAATCTACACAGAACTGAACCCCAAAACTCTACTAACTCCTTACCTGTGCACTGTTGGGGGTTGGTCTGGTGATATTTATTCTAATATTGGTTGCTTCCCTGTGCTCCCCCCCCCCCCGTCCCCATCTGCCTGCTGTTTTTACAAGCAGACACTCAAGTACTCCAATGATGCTGTAAACCATGCCTTCCGGTTTGACCAATAAAATGCTGACATGCCTGGGCAAGGTGACTGGGGCAGAGCGAAGGTTCTACAGGAGAGAGAGGATCATGAGGAGGAGGAAGGTGGAGGAGAAAGGAAAAAGCAGAGTTGCCAGGGGATAGAAAAATAACCAAGTGGCCAGCATGGAAAGGAACGGCCCAGATGGAGAAAATAAGCAAGTATTTTGGGATTATGGACGGAAAGTAGTCCAGATAGGAATGGTTAAAGCAGATGGCATGGGCTGGGGGGCTGGATGGCGATGAGATGGCATAGGTGAAATTTTATCTGCCCAGCCCAAGGTGAGGTAAGGCAAATCTAAAAGCTAACAGGGTTCCGTGTCTTTATTGATTATGACAGCGAGTTAGATGATACCGCCGTAATAATTATGGGGCAAATAATAAACACCATTGGCCCTATCACGTTTCTTTTCTGCAACAGTGCACAGTGACTGAGGAAGGAGCGGCCAGCTGGGACTTTCTGACTAAAGTTTTCATGCTTACTTGGAGGCAAGATTTTTTCCCCAGTTTTCCCCAGCAGTGTGTTCCTGCCAGTGGGAAAGGTCACCTAACGCAATCACAGCTCCACGAGCTCCCAATAAAAGCTTCTGTAGACCACCCAAGAACCATTTAAAATAAACCTCAAAAGGATAAAGTTCACCTCTAAAAACTTAACTGCAAGCCAGGAGAGCGCAACATTAAAGGAGCAGAACAAAACCCAGCATTCAACAACTCAAAAACAAATGCTAAGCCTGGAGTGGTGCCACATGCCTGTAGTCCCAGCACTCAGGGAGGGAGAGGCAGGCGGATCACTGTGAGTTCCAGGGCAGCTGGGTCTACAAAGCGAGTCCAGGGCTACACAGAGAAACCCTGTCTCAAAACAACAACAAAAAACCAAAATAAACAAACAAAAAAGTTCAAAACAAATGCTAACGTGCAATCAAAAACTTCAGGACAGGTCAAGCACAGGGAAATGTGGTCTGTAACTCACACATCTTTCTTTAAAAAGATAAATTTAAAAAAGACTCAAAGAGAAGCTCAGGCTGGAGAGATGGCTCAGTGGTTAAGAGCACTCAGAGGTCCTGAGTTCAATTACCAGCACCCACATGGTGGCTCACAATTATCTCTGGTGGGATCTGACACCCTCTTCTGGCGTGCAGGCACACATACAGATAGAGCCCTCATAAACATAAAATAAATAAATCTTTAAAAGAGACAGAGAAGCTCAAGGACAACTTCCTAGTTTAAGGAGGAGCAAAGGCCATCAATCTCGGCAGGTGCTAGCAGAAGAAGGACGGGGTAGATAAAGGGAGACAGCTATGCCTTAGGTGGCGACCTGCTAGAAGCAGGGATAGGGGAGTGGCTTCAGTGGAAATGAGTGAGAAAGCCCAGAGTCTGGGCAAGCACACCCAGGCTTTGGACAGTATTTCAAAGGAAACCATAGACGACAAAGGCCTCTGTGAGTGACTCAAGAGAAGCAGGCAAGCTCTGCATACCATGGGGCTCCTGGAAGGAATGCTAGGTTGCGGCAAGTTGACAATCACACTATCTTTTCTGTCTCCTCCTCTTCTCAGCAGTCCCGTTGGTTCAAAGATGTAAAGAAAATAACAACATAACAGAAAAAAATATGATAAAAGACAAATTGTTTAAATTAAACTTATATTTAACTCTTTGTATGTGTGTGCTTTGCCTGCATGTGCATCTGTGGACCACATATGTGTATGCCCTTGGAGGCCAGAAGAGGGCATCAGATCCTCTAGAACTTGAGCTACCGGCAGCTGTAATGCTTCCAGAAATACGATTTACAGTTGACATTTCATAAGTGTAAACTTAAAAAACAATAATTAAGCTGGGTATGGTGGCCCATGCCCTTGATCATAGCATTTGGGAGGCAAAGGCAGCTGGAACTCTTGAGTTCAAGGTCAGCGTGGTGTACAGAGTCAGTTCCAGGACACCCAGGGATACACAGACAGACCCTGTTTCAAAAAACAAAAACCAGCAATTCAGTTTATTCAAATGAAATACAGAAAGAAAAAGGCTGAAATAAGTGAATGAGGCATCCATGTCCCATGGTAGACTCAGCAGTCCAACATATGTGTAATTGCAGTTACAGAAAACAAGGGGAGGGGAGTCAGAGAGATGGCTCCAGGAGACGTGGAGAGGAACCATCCTGCAGAAGACCTGAGTTCAGTTCCCAACACCCACTCAAGACGGCTTACAACCTTCCTTAACTCCAACTCCAGGTGATTAGTCACTTCTGGCATCAGTGGGCACCTGGACTCACACGCATATACTCTCACACAGAAACAAAATTCAAAATAAATCGTTTTGTCTGTTTTACAAAAAGAAAATAATGGAAGGTTTAAAACATTTGAGTAGATGAAGATGAAGTTGAAGTGGTGGCACACTCAAGACCCTGGGTCTAAGCCTAGCTGTGCCTGATGTTAGTAAGACAAAGGAGAGAGGGAAGAAGGGGGGAAGAGAGAGAGAGAGAGAGAGAGAAGGCGGAGAAAGGGGTTAGAAAAGGAGGGAAAGAAGGTAGAAAGGGGAAACTCTTTCCTTTTGCAGGCATCGCTGGATTGCAGGCAACAAAATGAAGTTCAATCGCTTCATGACTTCTGATCAAAGCAAGAACCGCGAACAGCATTTCAATGAACCGTCTCACATTCGGAGATAGATCATGTCTCTTTACAAAGAGCTGAGACAGAGTATAATGTTCGCTCCATTCCAAAGTTCGGGGTGTCCGAGGACACCACAAAGGCCAGCAGACTGGCAAAATGGTACAGGTGTACGGGAAGAAGTAGGCCATCTACATTGAGCGAGTTCAGCGAGAAAACGGTCCACGCAGGCACCCACCCCAGCAAGGCGGTTATCACCAGGCTAAAGCAGGACAAAGACTCAGAAGATCCTGGAAAGGAAAGCCAAGTCTCGGTAAGTAGGAAAGGAGAAGGGCAAATACAGGGAAGGAACGATCAAAAGACGCAGTAGCAGTAGAGAAAAGGAGTGGGAACAAGGAGACAGTGAGAAGAGATACACACGGCTGGAGGCACTGCCGTGTCCATGCTTAGGGAATTCCGTGGGGTGAGAATTGAAACGCCTTTGGTCTGGGGTAAGGCTCGGAGCATCCCGGGGGTCCCGCGGTCCCCTACCTTGTAGCCCACCATCTCGGCCAGGTCGATAACCACGCGCGGGGTCTCTCGCAGGCAGCACAGGAGGAAAGTGGTGTCGAAGCGGCGGCTGTTGCGCCCGTAGGGCGTGAGCCAGCCGCCCCAGTCGTGCAATGCCCAGATGTCCGGCGTGCAGTCCAGCTGCGCGCACAGCTGCACGAAGCAGCGCGGGTCACTGCGCACGCGCGAGCGCCAGTCGGCGAGACCCGGAGGAGGGGACAGCGCGAGGCCGGGGTCCCGAGAAGCCGGTGCCGAGCCCCGCGGCCGCAGCAGCAGCACCCCAGCCTCCTCGAAGGTTTCACGGATGGCACAGATGCGCAGCGCCACGTCATCAGGCAGCGCCGCGCCGTCCGCGTCGCCGTGGAACAGCCCCGGGAAGGGGTGCTGCCGAGGCGGCGCCGGGCCTAGGCCGAACCGCGGCGGCGTGTGCCGAGGCGCGAAGAGGCGCAGCCAGTCGGGCGAGCTGTCGGCCGCGTCCAGCACGCCGCCCGGGAAGACGTGCGCGCCTGGCAGGAAGCGCTGGTTTGGCGCGCGCTGGAGGAACAGCAGCCGGAAACCGTCGGCGGGCGCAGGGGCGGCGGGGCTCGGGCGGGTCCAGCCCGCGGCCAGCACCACGGTGGCCGCCCGGCGCCAGCTGCTCGGGCCGGGTCGCAACGGGCCGCCCATGGCCGGCGGCCTTCAGATGCCCCTTACGGTGTGGCCGGATCGTAGAGTGGGGTCTCGAAGGGCGATGAATTTGAGGGCCTGAGAAAGAATCGCCTCGAAGTTCCGGGACGTCTGCGTGTGGGAGGAGCGTGGTCCCCGCGCCAGAACACCTCCTCGAGGGCCCTGCGGCGCAGTCAGGGTCATTCTCGCCCAACCGGAGCTGCTGCCAACACCAGCCAGCGACGAGGACAGAGTGATCCTCCTGAGGGCGCTGGGACGGAAAGTGAAGTGCTGAAGGGTGTGGAATGGAAACCACAATCTAGTTATGTACTTACTTTCCCACTCAGGTGACTAAGACTCTGTCCTCTACCTTGGTCTGTCTACTTTACGGGTATTGTAAAATACAAAGTTCAAAGAACAGGTGTCTGAGCTTCGCAAGCTCACTCGAACCATGCTAATAAGGAAGGAATGGGTGGACCAGAAACCAAGTTAGGAATTTCTTGCTGTGTAGTCTTGAATGTTTTTGGTGAGTCTCTGTCCTTCGGGGCAGTTTGTCTTAAGTTTTTTTTTGCCGGGACACCTGAAGACCCTGGACAATTATCTTAGATAATGTCATTAGTTCCCTTTTTCGTGGGAGATGTTTAATCCTAGCCTAGGAGCTTTCCCATAAATTTTTAGGTGACTGAAAACTTGCACTTCTAAGAACAGCATGCTTGCTTTGCGGGGAACAGCTTGTTTCTGTCTCCCTCTTAGCTTTTTCTCAGTCACCAACCCTTGCAAATGCCATTCTCATCGATCGCCTATTTGTTAGGTTTTTGGATGAGTTGTGTTATACTCTTGGGGCTAGAGAGAGCGCTTAGCAATTAAGAGAACTTGCTGCTTCTTGCAGATGACCTGAGTTCAATTCCCAGCACCCATGTCTGGGGGTTCACAATTTCTTATAACTCCAGTTCCAAAGATTCTTACACCCTTTTCTGGCCTCTGTGGGCACTGCAGGAACAGACAGACAGGCACCCACACATAAATAAAAAGTAACTCTTTACAAAGATTCTTCTGCTGAGCCCCTTAGAAACATTAATTTTTTTAGGGACTGGCCTGGAATGGGTAGGCAGCCTAGCTAGCCTGGTCTCAAACTCTCCCAAGTGCTAGGATTACAGATGGGAGGGCCCACACCTGTCTGAAATGGAATTTTTGTGGTTGGTTGGGTTTTTTGGTTGGTTGGTTTTGAGAAAGTGTCATTATGTAGCCTTGGCTTTTGGGGAACTTGCTAAGAAGACCAGACTGGCCTAGAACTCATAGAGAGCAGCCTGCTTCTGTCTCCTGAGTGCTGGGATGAAAGGTGTGCACAGCCATCATTTTTTAAGTTGACTTTTGTTGTTGTTCACATTATGTCTAAGAGGCATGTGACTGCAAGTTGAGAAACAGAAAGTGGGGCACAGGTGGAGAAACGCCTAGAGCCAGAAGGGCAACACCTGCCCTACTGTAACTGCCACCTGCCATCATCTTGTGAGTCAACAGAGCCCCGGTGTCTAAATTCATGCTTTTGGCACTAAGACAGGAATTTTGATCTGAAATTCATTTCTAAAGCTATTGTAGAACCCAGGTGTCATTATGGGAACTTATTTTTTTCACATTTATTATTTATATTTGCAAGTGCCGCTGAGTGAATGTGGAGCCCAGAGGACAACTTGAAGGAGTCCGTTCTCTTCCTACACAATGTAGTTCCTTAGCATCGAATGTGGGTCATCAGCCTTGGCTGCAAGTGCCATTACCTTCCCCCAACTCCAGCTTTCTCACCCGCCCTCTGCATTAAAAAAAAAAAAAAAGCTCTCCCCTGTAGGTGTTAACAGGATGGCCCCTGAGTCTTACAGGCCATACTCACAACTTTGTAGTAACTCAGTTGGGTGGGCCCGGCCCAGAGGCTATAGAATGTACCAGACAAGAAGGCAAGAACCTGGGTGAGAGCCTCCAGTGAAAAGAATGTTAGTAGAGTAGGAAAAAGGAAATTGTTTAAGGTTCACTTAGGAAATAGAGGACACAATATGGTGATTGTCTGTGTAGAGCAAAGGAGAGGAAGAGGTTAAATTCTGACTTAAGGGACTGAAGTGTGATATTCTTTCAAATCTAGGAGTGATAATTTCTGGTAGGAGGCACTCTGAGCTTTGTCAGTTTACTTGTGAAATACTTGCCACAGCCAATAAGGTAGAAAGTTATTACTACCGGTGACTAAGCTTTTATGCAAGAGATTAAGTGTTTTAAGAAAGGGCATATTCACTAATATTGATCTATGGTTTTGTGGCTCTCAATGTTTGTTTTCCTACCAACTGGTTTCCCTAGATTCGGGTCACTCCAGAGCAAGCTGACCAAGCCCTAGAGTACAGGGCAAAGCAGCTGAAGTGGTATTTCTGTATCTGTGTAGTGCTAGGGATTAAAACCAGCACCTTGACTATGCTGGGCGGGTGTCCCACCTCTGCACTGCACTACCAGCCTGTGGTTTTCTGAGACTGTGTTTTACTGTGTAGGCCAAGATGGCCTCAAGCACATGATCATCCCACATCAGCCTCTGGAGTCCTAGAATTGCAAGTGTGTAGCAGCGGCAGTCATAAACAGGAGCTGTTAATTATTTTTTTTAGAGTGTGTGTGCCATGGACCGGAAAATAGAGGTAGTTGTGAACTGTTGGAACTGAGTTCTGGGAACTGAACTCAGATCTTCTGTTAGAGCAACAAGCTCTTTTGGCCATGAGCCATGTCTCTGACCCAGAAACTGGACCTTAACCAGTACAGAACCAAAACCACCTCCTCTGGCTGTTCTACCCAGGAGGTTTTGTAGTGATGCCCAGCAGGTTTTTTTTTAAGATTTATTTATTTTATGTATATGAGTGTTCTATCTGCATCTGCCAGAAGAAGGAATCAGTTCATATTATAGATGGTTGTGAGCCACCATGTGGTTGCTGGGAATTGAACTCATGACCTTTAGGAAGAGCAGACAGTGCTTTTAACCGCTGAGCCATCTCCAGCCCCAGCAGTTTTATATAAGAGACCAGAGATGGAATCAGTATCCTGGACTGTAGCCAAGAATCAGAACAAAAGCAAAGAGTGGTCCCTGAACATCAAGACAGATATAAAAATGATCCAATTCTCTGATCTCAGAGGGTAAATTATGTATTAACTATTCTATGGGCTTAAGACAATAAGGATTTGCCATACCTCTGTGGATAAGGAATTTAGGAACATTTGGTTGAGTGGCTCTGACTCATTTGGCTGATTGAAAATTGGATATTTGAAGTTGGAGATAGTCTTTTATATTTGAGGCCAGCCTGGTCTACAAATCGAGTCCAAGACAGTCAAGGCTACACAGAGAACCCTTGTCTCAAAAAAAAAAAAAAAAAAAAAAAAAGAAAGAAAGGAAGGAAGAAAGAAAGGAGAACATGGGAGATTTGTTGGCGCTGGTGCTTTTAACTTAGCGTTGGAAGTCACGCTCCGTCATTCTTGCCGCAGCCTGTTACTTGGGTCACAGACTGGATCAGTTCCAGTTAATAGCAGGAAAGATGGAGATATCTGGGATCATCCAGGATGCTGGCTACCAGAGCACATTAAAAACAGGCTGTCCAACAATTTTACCCTCAACAGGGGATTAAGCCCAGAGCTTCCCAAATGCTAAGTAAGAATTCTGTCACTGAGCTACAACCCCAGACATAGCCATCTAAAAATGCTAAGAAAGCATTAACAGCGTCTAGCACATTTGGCTCAACATTTAAGCTGAGCAATAGTGTAGATGTTCCATCAGCTTGGGTTTCTGTATATGTAACTGCTCTGAACAAAAGCCAAAAACAACCCCAGCAATAAAGTCAACACAATTAAGTAGAAAATCTGAAAGTCACAAAGTATTCAAATTCAGAAAAAGAGGGAAAAAAAACTTGTGACTTCAAGGGAAAACTCCAGAAAAGATAAGACAGCTCATAATGGTTTACTTAGGGCCATAAGCCTAAGCAAGTGTTTAAATCTGGCTCTGTACCCACCTGCATGTTCTCAAAGAGTGTGCTACCCTGTTCTGTGGTGTGGTGGCTCAGTGCCAGCAGCTGCAGGCCCAGCACCAAGGACACACAGGAATTCTTTATGGTCATTACTCTGGTGTGCCTCTAGGTCACCAGGGAATGGGTGGCTTTCTTTACAACAAGAGTTACTTACTTCACAAGTAAAAATACTTGATCATTCTGTTCGAAAGATCCTTCCCAGCTGTCTTCACAATAAGAAATGTTTTTTAAATTTTATTTATTTTATTAATTACAGCTTATTCACTTTATATCCCAACTGTAGCCCCCTCCTTCATCCCCTTCCAATCCCACCCTTCCTCTTCTCAACCTATGCCCTTTCCCCAGTCCACTGATAGGGGAGATCCTCCTCCCCTTCCATCTGATCCTAGTCTATCAGTTCTCATCAGGAGTGGCTGCATCGTTTTCCTCTATGGCTGGTAAGGATGCTCCCTCCTCAGGGGGAGGTGATCAAAGAGCAGGCCACTGAGTTCATGTCAGAGACAGTCCCTGTTCCCCTTACTAGGGAACCCATTTGGACACTGAGCTGCCGAGGGGCTACATCTGAGCAGGGATTCTAGGTTATCTCCATGAATGGTCCTTGGTTGGAGTATCAGTTTCAGAAAAGATCCCTGTGCCCAGATTTTTTTTCTTGTGGAGCTCCTATCCCCTCCAGGTCTATCTTCCCCTTCTATAAGATTCCCTTCATTCAGCCCAAAGTTTGGCTATGAGTTGCTTATATGACTTACCAGAACATACCTAAAACTGAAAGAAAGGGGAGGAAATTCAGTCAGGTCACATTGCTATTTTTCTGAGTCTATTTCAGCCTCGAGTTGAACAGGCCCCCACCTGTTTCTGTTCATCACTGTGGGGACCCCTGAAAATGCCATGGCCAACAGAGTAGCACCAGAATGAGGTAAGAAGGAAATGCGACTCTGGCTGGTGTGGTTCAGACTTCATGATACCAGGCAGTTCACTTTAGTCATAATAAAGTAGAATACCATTCGGGGGGGAAAAGTTCCCTGGTGTAATGCAATCCTGTGTGCACAGTGAGGCATAACTCCATCGAAACTCTTCTGAAAGCTCTGTCACTTCTTCCATGAAGATGGCTTCTGGAGATAAGCAATATGCATTATCTTACGGACCTCAGGGAGGACCTGGTGTGATCTCGGTAGCACTGAGGTCACTTAGGTTATTAACTATTTTTGGTTCTGGTTGTGTGAGCCTGTGGGGAGCGAGGTATGGCCTGGCCCTAGTGTAGGGGCTGCCTAGGCTATTAGCCGCTTCCATTCCCAGCCTTCTGGGTAGAAAATAGGTCATCTTTTCAGTTGAAAATACAACCCTGTGTGCCTAACATTTCCTGATTTCCCTGGTGCTGTAAGTCCAAAGCCCTCTTGTGTTCCCAAGAATTCATTATCAGGTTTTTCAGCTAAGAGGATGGAGGAGCTTGTGCAGAGGCATAGAGGGGTGCTGCTTACTGGCTTGTTCATCATGTCTTGCTCAGCCTGCTTTCTCAGAGAACCCAGGACCACCAGCCCAGGGATGAACCCACCCACAATGGGCTGGGCTCTCCCTCATCAATCAGTAATTAAGAAAATGTCTTACAGTTGGATCTTATGGGGGCATTTCCTCAACTGGGGCTTCTTTCTCTCTGATAACTCTAACTTGTGTCAAGTTGACACACAAAACCAGAGGACAATGGACTAAGCAGCCCCAATTAACTGTTTTCCTTTATTATAAAAATTGCCATGGTTGCCAGTGCCTTTAATTCCAGCACTCGGGAGACAGAGGCAGGCAGATCTCTGTGAGTTCGAGGCCAACCTGGTCAACAGAGTAAGTTCCAGGACAACCAGGGGTTAGACAGAACCTCTGTATCAAAAAACAACAACAAAAATTTTAAAACAAACAAACAGTTTTTATGGTTATGGTGTCTCTTCACAGCAATAGAAATCCTAAGACAGTCACAGTGTTTTAGTACAACAATAGAACCCCTAACTGAGACACCCTAGAACCACACAAACCAAGTGTGGTGACGAATTACCTGTCATTTCAGCACTTGGGAGGAAGAGGCAGAAGAATCAGAAGTCCAGGGTGGAAATGGGTTGTTGTAATGAGAATTTTGGAATTGTAAAAAACAAAAACAAACTAACAAAAACCAGAGCTTACAAAAACATAGTTTTGTTTAAATCCCAGGGGTGGGGAAATGAAGCTGCTTTGAAGCAGCTGAATATGATTTGCCTTGTGCTTTAGCAGAAGCATGCTTTCGCCAACTGCAGATAGTTCCTGTGACTATGTGACGTTTGGAATTCTGGAAAGTTTTCAGAGGGATTATAAAAGCTAGGACCCCAAGAGGCATAGTAGGTTGTTGGTTGCTGCTGGTTACAGTGTGTTAAGTGGTCATGCACAAAGAAGAAGGAAGAAAAGGAGGAGGAGGAAATTAAATATCATTATGGCAAAGATCGAACTGGCCCCAAGGACCTTGATGCCCCTAATCAGAAGGAAGTAGTCACCCCCTTTCCTCTCTATCCTTTTCCTCTCCTATCTAGTATTAGGTGGTTGAAAGGGTAGAAGAAAGAAGAACCCACAAAATAGCAAATGCTGGTTACAGGTTATGTTTATTTTCTAATTTCATCTCCTGAGGGGAGCTGTTACAGTGAACTTGGAGGCCATTGAGGACAGGTATCAGGGGTCTGTTGAGGACCATTAACAAAAAGCTACTTCCTTCTGGTCAAAAAAATAGAATCCACCTCTGGTCCGGAGTAGCTTTCTGACATTCTGATCTGCTCCTAAAATAGAACATTACCTACTATCTCTGCTTCTCCTTCCTTAAGGTTTAATACAGTTGGGCTTGTCAGTCCTAGCCAGGAGATCACCCCTCAGGAAGGCTGGCTCACCAGAGGACATGCTAAGGAGAGGGGAGGAAAGATTATCCCTTTCATGAGATAGTGTGCTTATCCTCCCCAGAAAGCATACGCTGGGAGGTTGCTTGCAGAGCCTTCAATAGTCCTGCATTCAGGATTTCTTTTCTTTTCTTCACTTTTAATATTTTTCTTTTCTTATTTTAGATACTGTCCAAAGCCTAGACATGTCTTCCCCTGTGTTCTGGACTTCCTTACTCTTTCTGATGCAACACACCCTCTTTTTTTTTTTTTTCCTTACAAATAGCATGGCTTCCCCTCTTCTTCCTCCTACTGACAGCTGTCAAGATTACAGTTGCTTGTCCTGTTGTTTTGTTTTTTTTCTCATAAACCTTAATAAAATTGTCCTCAAACTACCAGATGGTAGAAGGAAAGAACTGACTCTGTGATTGGATTCTGACCTGTACACAAGTGTCAAGGCACTCAGACATACACACACACACACATGCATATACACACATACTCACACACGCATATATGTACACATTTACACACATACTCACATGCATATACATACATACATACACATATAGATAGATAGAAAGAGATTTGCCTTAGTTCGCTCTTCTGATAAAAGAGAGCGGGGGTCCTTTCTCGCTCCAGGTGGGCAGTAGCTCAGTGGCTGGGGTCCTGGAAAACCAAGATCCATCACAGCTCCACCAGCCCAAGGCTTCCAGAAACCTGAGGACTGAATTTCGTGAACAATGGGAGGGGGGAGGGTTTCTAACTGACAACTATAATGTGTAGGTTCACAGTTGGGAGCTTAAGAGGAGGGAGCAAGAGGAGCTCCCGGACAGTAAATGCAGGCCCCCGGGGGAAGGGTTGCCGCCAGGGCCTCTTTCTGGGGTTTAATCCTGGTCAGTTCAGTTTGGCAGTCGTGAAATGTCTGTGTACCTTTGCCTCCCAGCGTCTGGACTGAACTGCTGGACAGCCCCCCTCACAGCTTCCAGGAAGCTTCACTAAGAAAGGCAGCAGGGGGCATCCAGCATGGTGCGGAGGGTAGAGACGCTTGTTGCCAAACCTGAGGAGGCAATTTCGATCCCCAACATTTACATGGTGGGAAGAAAAAAAAAACAACCGTTGTTTTCAAACTTCCACATGTGTGGAAGTTGCACACACAAAAACACAGACACACAAAGTAATAAATGAAAAAAAAAAGCTAGAAGAAAATAATAAGGGAATGGAGTCAGGCACAGCGGTGCACACCCTGGTGATCCCAGCGCTCAGAGAGGCAGAGGCAGGTGGATCTCTGTAAGTTCCAGGCCAGCCTGGTTTACAAGTTGAGTCCAGGACAGCCAAGGCTACATAGAGAAACTCTGTCTCAAAAACAAAAACATGCTCCCTCCCCCCCCCCCAAAAAAGCAACAACAAAAAATATGTACTGCTCTTTGAAGAGGACCTTAGTTCACTTTCCAGCAAGCATCTTGGGCAGCTCACAATTGTAACTCCAGCTCCAGGGATGACAAGCCCTTTTCTGGCATCCACAGGTGCTGCACTCATGCACACACACACACACACACACACACCTATAATTAAGAAGAGACTATTGAAGAAGAAAGCAAGCAAAAAAGAAAGCAAGTCAGAATCCAAATAACTGTTTGTCAAACACTTCCGGCATTACTGGCCTCCAGCAAGGACAGAACTGCCCATAGAGTTGCTTCTAGTTGTTAACTATAAGAAATACGAAAGCAGCCGCGAGTGGTAGCACTTTAATCCCAGCGCTGGGAAGGCAGAGGTAGGTAGATCTCTGTGAGTTTCAGGACAGCCAGGGCTACACAGAGAAACCGTGTCTCGAAAGAAGAGAGAGAGAGAAAGAGAGAGAGAGACACGCACAATTGGTCCATGAAAGAAAGGAGGCGTATAAATCATGAATTGCCCTTCGAGCGTGAGGTTTATTAGGACAAAGGGCCTGCTTGAAGTCAAGGGGAAGAGAAAGAAGAGGTACCTGGCTACAGCAGAGAAGGCTGCTGGTCCACGTTCACTGCTGCTTTGTTCACAGTAGCCAGGAAACAGAAACTGCAATTGCTGTGTGACCAGCAGAGGAAAGGCGCAGGTGTGCGTTGAGAAAGCCTCCGTTCCTGACAGGGCTTCGGAATGGCCCTGCGCTCTGATTCCCAGAGAGCACTGTTAGTGAGCATAAGCGCACTAACTCTGGAAAGAATTCCTTCACTCATCCAGGTCCCGAATCCAAACCGCTCGGCCGTGCTTTAACGCTCAGCCAGTGACTACCTGGAAAGAGCGGAGTCCCACGGCTCTATAAGGCCTCACTCTGGTGTCCAGGACCGCGTGGCACTAAGCGCATTAGCTGCTTTCTTTTTTGCTTTGTTTCCTTGTTTGAGACAAGGTATCTCTTTGTAGCCATGGCTGTCCGGGGCAAGGATATCCTCTAACTCACAGAGATTCTCCTGCCTCTGCCTCTCTCTCTCTGCCTCTCTCTCTGCCTCTCTGCCTCTCTGCCTCTCTGCCTCTCTGCCTCTCTGCCTCTCTGCCTCTGCCTCTCGAGTGTTGGAATTGAAGGTGTGCTTTGCAGTGCCCAGCAACTGGCAGCTTTTCCAGGAGACATGGCTTGATTCACATTGTGATTCACAAACCCCTGTAAGCCCATTCCAGGTGATCTAATGCCCTCTTCTGGCTGCAACGGGCACTGCAAGCAGGTGGTACACACGCAGACAAAAAAAAAAAACCTATAGACCTGAAAAAAATTTTTTTCAAGGAAATGAGAGATACAACATATTAAAAGCTGAAAAGAAAGAGAGGCTTTTGTTTAAAATCTAGAGGGGCATTTCATTATGAGTGAGAATAAGATGGAGGGATTGACCGGGGAGAGACAGAGAGAGGAAAGGAAAGAAACAGAGGGGAGAGAGAAAGAAGGAAATAGGGGAAGGGAGAGAGACAGAGAGAGGGAGAGAGGGGAGGGAGAGAGACAGAGGGGAGGGAGAGAAACAGATGCACACAGAGACAGACAGACAGAGACAGAATGTGCAGCCATGAGAGGAATAAGAATAGCCTGGAGCAGAGAAGGACCTTTAAAGAAATCCCTGCAAAAACGGAGAGCTGGCTTTAACATGTTTTCTGGGGTGTTGGGAAGTTTCACACTTCTGGTTTAATATTATGGGAGAGTTGATGATAGCATGGGCTAGTACCGGAGATTACAAGTGGCTTTTAGGCCACAGTATAGACAGTTTCTTCTTTTTAATATAATTTATTTTTATTTTACATTCATGGATGTTTTGCCTGCATGCATGTCTGTCTGTGTGAGGGTGTCAGAAGCCCTGGAACTGGAGTTATGGACAGTTATGAGATGCCATGTGGGTGCTGACACCCTCACATAGGCATACACACAGAAAAAGCACCAATGCACATAAAATTTTTTAAATAAAAAAATAAAAGAAAAAGGAAAGTATAACTGGCTTTCACTTTAAAGTTTAAATAGATTTTTGTCTAGTTATGGAAAAGTTTGTGCGTATACTTTTTTTTTAAGGGCTTTTAATATAGTTTTAATAGCAGTGGAACTCTGCTATTAAGATCGAAGTCTGGCATTTTTCGGATACCCTCTGAGCCCTGAACAAGATGATAGATTTCCTTTCTCAGCTGGGTTCCCTCTCTGCCTATCCTTGGGAACCCCAGACCCTCTAAGGAGAGTCACATAGCCCTCAGGAAAAAATACAGGCCCAACTCTTTTCTGAAAAGAAACCCATCTGTGAATCTGGGGATTCTTGGAATCACCCACTTTATGCTAATAAGGTGTCTTGGCTTTCAACCAATGACCTTTGACCATACCTGGAGTTCTTCCCCCACCTATAGGATAATTGCTTCCCCCTCTTACGATAGGGCTGTTTTGTTACACGTAGATTAAGTATCCCTGGCATCGCTAGCCTCTGGAAATCCCTCCCACTGCCCAAGCTTTATAATGTCCCTGATTCACGAAATAAATGCTCTCTTACTCTACTCCTTCACCACGTTCACCTGAGACTCGTTCATTTATTTAGGGAATGAAGGTCTCTCCTCTGAAAATTCACTGCTGAACTCCTGAGGCTTGGCATCACCACTGAAGCCTGCCCCACTGCCCAGAATTCAGTGCTGTCCGCTGGTGAGGCACCCACCAGGTCTGTGTCTCACGGGACCCGCCTTTCAGTCTGCCTGGCCTGTGTCTTGTGTTTAGCCTGTGAGCCAGCCAGGCACGGGCTTTCGCTGGAATCCCGTGGCTTAGGACAGTGGCTTAACTGAAGAGCTGTAACGCCCTGGTCTCATCACAGGCTTTTGGAACTCCTCTGCCGTCTGATACCGGAAAACTCATTTCCACCTCCCGAGGTGAGACCTGGAGCCTTGCCTAGCGCTAAGGCTTCACCTTGAACGCTCTAGCTGTTCCAGGGAGAAACAGAACCTTTGATCCTGGGTGTTCCCCTTTTCCTGTAGGGAAGCAAACAGTGCCTGAACCGGCCGGGAGAAACCTGTACTTCCATTTCCCGCCTGGGAGCCCAGCGGTGGAAAGGCAGAGTGACGGCCACGTCCAAGGACAATCCAGGCTACTGCCACACACAGAACAAGTATGATAAGCGGCAACAGTGGAAGCAGCATATTTTATCTATTTTATTGTAGTAAATTAAAAAAAAGTGTTGGGCTACATATTGTTTATTATTATTTGCCCTATGATTATCACGGTGGTATTATCTAACCCGTTATCACAAATAATAAGACACAGACACTTGTTAGATTCATAATTGGGCCAGTCAGATATTCCTACTACATTGTCTGAATCACCTCATCATCCATCTCCCAGCCCCCATCCAATGCCATCCTCCTTAAACATCCTGTCTTCCATCCATAATCTTATAAATACTTGCTTTTATTCTTCATCTGGACCTTTCCATGCCATTATTGGAGAAACCACCCCCATGTGGTTTCTTCTCCAGGCTAACGCATCCTGGTGTCTTCCTTCCTCGTCTGTCTGTCCCCAGGGATTCTCCTGTCCTCTCCAAGCCAGGAAACTTAGCTATGCCTACTCCATTCTGCCCTGCCCAGGTATAGGCTGTTTAAATCAACCAATCAGGTCTGTCTTAGGCAGGTTTACAGAACAAGAATGGGTATAACCAGATCCTGAGGACTAGGTAACAGGCATCAGACCAACCTCCAACACGATTTATATTTATTTTTGAGATTATGTGTGTGTGTGTGTGTTTGTATGTGTACATCTGCGGGTACTTGCAGTGGCCGCTGGAACCGGAGTTACAGGCAGTTGTGAGTTGCCCTAAGTGGGCAGCGAGAGCCAAATGGCTCCTCTGCAGAAGCAATCACTGCTCTCGGCTTTACACTGAACCATCTCTCCAGCCCTTTTGAAACAATCTCCACCTTTCTTCTCCATTCTATGTATTTATTTCTTTATTTTGAGATAGTCTCGAATAGCTTCCGCTGGCCTCCAAGACACTACTTTAGTGAGGAATGACCTTGAGCATCTAGTCCTTCTGCCCCCAAACACCCAGTGCTGAGATCATAGGACTGTACTCCACAGCTCCTGGCATCTCCTCCGTGAGATCCTAACATGTTTTTCCGTGTAGGATATAACTCAGTGGGAGAAAACTTGCTTTGCAAAGGTGTGAAGCCCTGCTATGGTCTCCAGCACTGGGAGAAAAAGAACAGAAAACAGTGTTTTGCTATTGGGGAGGAAAGTTCTGGTTACTTCTTATACTTGAGAGCCTGATTGTCCTTGCTTTTTGTTTGTCTGTTTGTTTGTTTGAGACAAGGTCTCACCGTGTAGCCCTGGCTGACCTGGGACTCTCTATGTAGGCTAGGCTGGACTTGGAGCCAAGATCTGCCAGCCTCTAGAGTGCTTGGATTTGTCTGTACCAAGCCAGGTATGATGGTCCATACCTTTAATCCCAGCACTCACTAGGCAGGTGGACGAAGACAGATCTCTGTGAATCCCAGGCCAGCCAGGTCTGCAGAGTAAACTCCAGGACAGCCTAGTCTATGTAGAGAGATTGTTGTAGTGTGAATGGGAATGACCCACATAGGCTCATGTATTTTCATGTTTAGTCCCCAGCTGATAAACTGTTCCAGTAGGATGAGGAGGTGTGGCCTTGTTGGAGATGGTGTGTCAAATGCTCTCAGCTACTGCCCCAGAGCCATGCCTGTCTGTTTCCCACCACGATGATGATGGACAAAACCCTCTGGAACCATAAGCAAGCCCCCTCCTAAATACTTTTTTTCCTAAGGGTCACTGTGGTCATGGTGTCTCTTCACAACAATAGAACAGTAACTGAGAAAGAGACTCTGTTTTAGAAATCAAAATAAACAAAGTGTGTACCACCGGGCCCAGTTACACACCCTGATTATGAAAACTTACATTTTAATAACATAATAACATTTCCAGATGATAGTAGCATTTAAAGTTTTATTGTAAAAACATGACATTAAATAAAAACATTGAAAAAACATCATTCATAATCTCACCACCTTAACAAATATTTTCATTTCTGTGTATTTCTTTGTAGCTCTCTCCCACACACCATATATATATATATATATATATATATATATATATATATATATATATCCACGCAGGCAACATTCAGCTATTCTTTCTGGCATCAGAATGTTCGAAAGACTCTTTGAAATCATTTGACAACAGGAGCTGTCCTTTTGAATATTTACATAGGTCGTACAAACTTAAGGTCTTAAAAATTTCAAACACTAAAGAACTAGGGTGTCTTGCAGTCCTGCAAGGAAAACACCCAGAACCCACCACAGAATGAGATGGAAAATAAGTAAATGACAGGAGCATTTTTCCCGAACGTATTTTGTCCCACTTGTCATGGGTCCTTTTGTCAGTTCCTAAGAACCACAAGAAACTGCATTTGAAGTGTGGCGTTGACCCGTGTGGCCCATAGCCACGCTTCCAGTGTTAAAGGTCGAGTACAATTGTGCCGCAGGAGAAAGCACACATGGAATCTATGGAGAATAAGTCTGTAGTCAGGGTGTATACTTCCATTCCAGTGTGTGTGAAGAAAATTAACAATATTGTTTAAAATTGCAAACTGATAGTGGAGTCATTTGGAGGGGCCTTTCCCTGCTAGGTTATTAATGTTGCATGTTAGCTTTCATTTTTTTTAACATTGTGGTTAGAACCTGTGGAGATAACATGTAGACGCAGAACCTTTGAATTTATCATAGATCTACTGTCACACATAGAAACAACCTCTACTGCATGGTCTCTTAAGGTTAGGGAGCTAGTGTAGACTCCCAAACTTAATGACAAATAACAGGGGGCTTGTCTTTACAATTTCCCAGAATCTCTTGAGGTGGCCTGCATGCTGCACAAAACAGACTGTAAATAAGATTTAATTATTTTATTTTGTGTGCACACCTGTGTGAGTTGGCGTGCAGTATCCTTGGAGGCCAGAGGAGGGTAACAGATACCCTGGAACTGGAGTGACAGACAGGGGTGAGAGGCCCTGTTTTGAGTGCTAAGAACTGAATCCTGGTCCTCTGCAAAAGCAGTAAGTATTCAACCCGTGAACCATCTCTCCAGCCCCTAAAGATAAATACTCAAACTCAGATCTAAGAGTCTGAATTTAAATTCCTTGGCTGTTTACACATTGCACACAGATAGCATACACACATTAACTTCTGGTTTCATTTGCAGTGCTGGGAATTGAATCCACGGCCCTGACAGTGCTGGGTCAAGCCCGATACTGGTGAGCCACACCCCAAATCCCACACTTGCTTTTTAAAGTCTATTCTAACGATACATGCACTGAAATCACTCTAAGCTTAATTAATTTTGATTTTTCAAAAAGTAAACACTTGTTATTTTGCAACATCTATTATTTATTTTGTGTGGAGAGGGACTGCACACATGTCACAGTGCGCGCGTGAAGGTCAGAGAACAACTTTTCAGAGCCTGCTCTCTCCTCCCACCGTGTGGGTCCCAGGATGGAACTCAGCTTGTGAGGCTTGGCAGGGAGCACCCTTAGCCCGAGCCACCTCAGTAGGCCTAACTTTTAAAACTATTTTTTAATATGCCATCGTTAGTCAGATGTGGCACACGCCCAGGGGATCACTGTGAGTTCGAGGCCAGCCTGGTCTACAAAGCAGGCTACACAGAGAAACCCCATCTTGAAACAAAAACATTGTCTTCAATTATGTGTATGTATCTGTGCTGGTGCCCACAGAGGCCGGAAGTGTCTGATCCACCCAGGAGCCAGAGTTACGGGCAGCTGTGCCACCCGATGTGGGTGCTGAGAATTGAACCTGTGACCTCTGGAAGAACACTATGTGCTCTTTACCTCTGAGCCATCCATCATAGAGCATGCTACTAAGGAGGAAGGGAGCAGCTTAGAAATGAACCAATGCGTAGGGAGGGGGAAATGCAGCATTACCAGAGACCCCATGCAAATTAAACATCTCTTCAGCCAAAACTACTTTCCAGCTGCTTGGCGTCACACAACCTTTCCGTCCTGTAAACTACGGGGCAAACGTGAACCTGGGTCTCTAACACCACCCTAAATATTTTCCCCTGTGGCATTTAAAAGCACACATTTTTTATGATACATTTAAAAAGTCATCCGGCTGGTTGTGGCTGCCCTCACCGGGAGCATGTTCTGAAGAGGCCAAGGCAGGAGGCTCAGCACTTCAAGGCCAGTCTGGGCTACACATTCAAAGCAGGGCATGGTGGCACGTGCCTTTAATCCTAGCTCTCTGGAGGCAGAAGCAGGAGGATCTCTATGAGTTCAAGGGCAGCCTGGTCTGCATAATAAAGTCTAGGACAGCCAGGACTACATAGCGAGACCCTGTCTTAGAAAAATAATGATCTGGGCATGTTCTTCCTGCAGCGTGACTATTGTAGTCATTAGTAGTTCACTGCTGGTTCAGACCCATTCCCTTGATAGGGGCCCTGACATCCCAGGTGTCTGTCTTTTTAATATGAGTACATTTTGGAGGGTAGAAGGATTGAGTTTGATGCTTCAGGCATGCTAAGCAAGTGCTTTGACATCAGGCTACAACCCCAGCCCTCTGTTCACTCTTTGAAAAAGAGTAGGACTAAGTTGCCCAGGTTAGTCCTGAACTTACACTGCAGCCCAGGCTAAATCTTGAACTTGTGATCTTCCTGCTTCATTCTTAAATAGCAGGCCTGCACAAAACCCAACTTAGCTCATGCATTTCGAATTTTTTCCCTATCAGTCTTATCAAGTAGAAGACCATACCAAATGTCTCTGGAAAATGAATCACTTCAATAGCAAAGTGTGAACAGAACCAGGGTTCCGTCAGCAAGCTAGCTCACGAATCATACATCGAAACAGGAGTAGACACATTAGTTAAAAAGTGGCCAGTTGTACAAGACAAGAAGTGGCTTTGCCTATGTCCGGTCGCAGTTACCTCAGACCGTGTCATACTGCCAAAGAAGTAGCCTCTTATGCAGCATTTTCAAAGTCAGTGAGTTTCTTGGAATCACAGGTCTACTAGAGGAATGTTTAATCCAGCCTTTTCTCCTTGTGACATTTTATCACCAATTGCAGTGATCTAAGAACCATCACACACACACACAAAAAGGTGGAAATCTGCTGACCCAGCTAATTCAACATCCAAAGGATGGCCAAGTGGGTAGAGTGACAATAAGGAGCATGTTTGCCCACGTTGCTCTCCATTCAGTGGGTCTTGACCCCCCAGGGGTCGCACGTCTGTATACGGCATACCAGATCTTTACATTATGATTCATAACAGTAGCAAAATTACAGTTCCAAAGCAGTAATGAAATAATTTTACGGTTGGGGGGGGGGTCACCACAGCATGAGAAACTGCATTAAAAGGTCGCAGCATTAGGAAGGTCTTAATGGACTGCTCCAGTGCCCAATGGCTTGTGTCATCAATACATTCTACAGAACAATTTTAAGAAAGTTATATTTGTGTAAATGTGTGCACACGCACCACATGTGAAGATGCCACAGAGGCCGGAAGAGGGCGCCAGATCCCACTGAAGCAGAAGTAAGAGGTGACTGTGAACTCAACATTTGTAAGTGATCTTAACCACTGAGCCATCTGAGAACTGCCAGTAAGAACAAAGAGCTACAGCCTCAGAAACAGCAGGCCGGCTTCGCCAATTGGTCCTCAGAGGCATTTCCTAATGCTATGTCACCGAATGCCTCCAGCCTCCCCTTGCTTGAGGGAGAAGTCGCTAGGGAAGGTGACAAAAGAGCCCACGTTGTGGTTTGTGTGAGATGCGGAGTTTAAATGTTTCTGAGTCACCTCTAAAGGCATCCTGGGAAAGCAGGAGCAAACAGGTTTAAAGCGGAGGGAGGCAGGGCCTCTTTTTAGTAGTTGTTATAAAGGTCTTGTTGGCTATAAGACCTATGGATCTTTTAAACAGATTCCACATTTCCCTTTTTGAGGTGCCAGAATGTGTGGGAAGGGAGCGAATGGCCTAGGGTAGA
Source organism: Pachyuromys duprasi (assembly GCA_028658305.1). Lineage (NCBI taxonomy): Eukaryota > Metazoa > Chordata > Mammalia > Rodentia > Muridae > Pachyuromys > Pachyuromys duprasi. The sequence continues at coordinate 5,954,769 of CM053758.1, forward strand.
GGTAGGAAGCAGCACCTAGAACCAGGAGCCCAGACAACAATCCTGCCCCTATTCACTTGTGACCGTTAGCCTCCCAAGGGAGGGGGCTAGCCTGGCAAAGAACTACCATTTCCCTGCACCTGGTCCTCTCTCTCACTTTAAAAGCATCACCGACATCATCATCATTTTGTACTTTTGGAGTTTGCCTGCATGTTTGTCTATGCAGCCCTCCCCTGCATGCAGTTACTCTAGAGGCTAAAATACGGTGTCAGACTGCCTGGGTCTGAAATGACAGGGGCTGCTAGCCACCGTGCAGTGCTGAAGATCAAACCCATGTCCTCTGGAAAAGTAGCCAGTGCTCTTAACCACTGAGCCGTCATTCCAGCCCCCTTTTTGTCACTTTCAGAGTTGTTTATTTTTTAAAATCCCATCTCCAGCCAAGCAAATCTTTGATTTCATTCCAAATCACCTTTTGAAAGTTAAAAGCATCTGCTTTCTCAGCCCCCCGTCAAGAATACAATTAAAACAAAACAGAACAACAAAACGATTTCGTTTTAGTTATGTGTGTGTGTGAACTGTGAGGACAAGCGCTTGAGGAGGCCAGAAGAGGGCGCCAGGCCTCTCCTAGAGCTGGCCTTACAGTTGTGAGCTGCTGGGGGTGGGTGCTGGGAACAGAAATTGAATGCCCTGCAAGAACAATACATATTTTTTTCTTTTCGGTGTTTTTGAGGCAGGGTCTCTCTATGAGGCTCTGGCTGCCCTGGCTCTCAGACTGTAGACCAGGCTGAGAGACCCACCTGCCTCTCTGCCTCTAGGTGCTAGGACTAAAGGTGTGCACCACTATGCCCAGCTACAACACATATAGCTAACTGTTGAGCCATCTCTCTGGCCCCCAGAATATAGGTTTTAAAAAGATAGATGCAGATTCCTATTTAGTAGCCTACAAGTACATGTAAAAAGCTTGACTCATTTGGCATATATGAGCTTGTGGCCCAGTTTCCTTCATACAAAAACAGGTGAGCAAACGAACAAACAAAAGCAACCTAGCTTTGGTACTAGGTTATGCTAATCATCCTTTCAGAGAGAGAGAGAGAGAGAGAGAGAGAGAGAGAGAGAGAGAGAGAGACTGTTTAGAGCTCCTTAAATTCCAAATTAAAGCTCTTACATTCTGAACTCAGCCTCGGCTGACAGGCTCACAGCTTCAGAGCACCAGCCATGCCAGCATTGCCCTTTCCTGTAGCACGGGGTCAGACAGTCCGGCAGCTCTCTAGAAAACCAGCGCTCCTATTGGCTGGCGAGTAAATTCCAGGGATAGATAGGATTAAGAGCTTCAAAGAGGATTCCCCGATCCTCCCTCAAAGGAGGGTCAAACACTGTGGTCTAATTCTGGGATAAGATAAGCCCCTGGGAAGGAGAACGTGCCTGCTTACAAAGCACTGTGGTCCTTCGCAAAGCAGCAGCATCCTGTTCGCCGCCCCTCCCCACCCCCACCCCAAGGCAAGTGTGCAGTGACTCCAACTCCAGCCACCACATCGACTTGGAACGACCTTCTTGGATTGCCTAAATGGGGTCACAACGCAGACCCTCTCGTAGCTGCTGTTTCTGGTTACTAATGGGCAATCTCTGCCAAGTGCACTAGTGTACCACAGCGAAAGCACTTTGCGTGAGCCCCTATCAACACACCCTCCCAAAGCTCAGGCCCCAAAGGATTACGGTAATACAACCCATTTACATCTCACTGCAATTGGTTTCTTGTCTAGGGAACAAAAACGACACCTTTACTATGCTCGATGCAAGTCTACACTTTTCCCAAACTGTCCTGTCTAAAGGAGAGTGGGAGCTACCGACGAGGGTGAGGGCACCAAACTTGGAAGTATGTGTTTACCCATCTGGGGTCACCGTGGACCGATTTCTATTAATAGGAGCTAAAGCTCCTGCGGACCGCCCCGCGCGGTTAACTCCTCTTGGCCCAGCGAGTTAACAAAACATGTCTTGCCCAGGCAGAGGTGTGCCTCGAAAGGATCGTGTTCGTACCCACACACCGGATTCACTACCTCACTCAACAGGCTAGACCTCACGGCCATGCTCTGGAAGGGGAAGGGACAGAAGATGGCCCCTAGGATGTCTGTCAGCTCAGCTTTGCCACACACAAGGCGAGGGCCACGGCCACCAGTAGCACGGCGCTGAAGACTGTGGCGGCCAGGGCCTTACTGGGGTCGCAGGGTCCCGCGCGCTCATCTACCGAAACGCCCCCGACGGAGGACGCACCGGCGCTGGCACCGGACAGGAGCTCGGCGCCTGCCGCCTGCCGCGCCTGGACAGTCCAGCGGGGCACGTTGACTTTCATTTCCATGTCGTCGATCATCTCGCCCACCTGGAGGACCTCGCGCTCCAACTGGGGCAGGTCGGCGACGTCGAAGTCGCCCTCGGCTTCGTGCCGCAGGCTGCGGGCGCTCAGGGCGCGCGCGGCTACGGCGGAGGAGCCGCCGGCCACCCCCGTGCGCACCAGGGGCCGGCGCGGCGCGTGCAGCGGAAAGGCGGCCCCCAGCGCCAGCGCGCGCTGCATGTCAGCCTCGAGCAGGTCCAGGCAGCCCGAGAAGGCCACCCAGAGCCGCTCGAACTCCGCACGCTCCTCGGAAGCTAAGCCCCGGTCGCGCAGCGCCACGGTCAACCGGGAGCCGGTGGCCACGGCCAGCTCGCGCGCCTTCTGGCGGGTCTTCTGCAGCTCCTCGCGTAGGTCCTGCGTGTCCGCAGAGCCGCCCACGGTCAGCACCAAGTGATGGTAGCACGCCGTGGTCTTGTTGAGCGCGTCCAGCAGCGCCTTGCACTCCTCCCTGGCCATGGCGGTGCCCTCCGGCGGCGGCGCCCCACTCGCACCCTTCAGCATCGCAGGTCGCCTCCTGCCTCGGTGCCGGTCTTGGGCCAGGCGGAGTGAACGCTCCTCATCTCCTCGCCGCCACTCTCCACGGGGCTCTCCAGCGACCCTCGACGTGGGCCTCCGACGTCCCCGAGGGCAGAGGGAGTCCGGTTAGCTACCTCCCATCGGCTCCTCCATTTTCCCCCTCGACGCGCTCCGGGTCACGCGCAGTGTCTCTGCACAACTTTTTCCTTCGCGGCGGCTCCTCGAGGAGCGCAGAGTGCAGACTCCATCCTTGGTCGATCCCACGTCTCCAAGCTGAGCCGCGCGCCTTAGCCCGGGCCAAGGGCAGCAGGATCCAGTTTCCTAGGGCACGCCTCCTGCCACGGGGCTGGGCTCCCTCCCCCTGGACCAGGGGTAGGCGGGGCCCGGCCGAGGGAGGTCAAGTATGGCTTTCCCTCCTCTCCCTCCCGTGCATCCCATTATAATTCTGGAACTTAAGCGCCCCGCAAGTCCAACTTTTCCCTATTTTGCAGACGAGGAAAACTGAGGCTCGGTAGAAAGAGGTTTAGCTCATCGGAGCCCATGCTAGTGAGGGGACAGGACCCAGGGACACTGACTCCTAGACCCTGTAGACAACAGAGCAATGTGGCTCGGAGGACTGGGCACCTTCAGTCTGCGTCGCCGGCAGACGGGGCGATTGGCCCGCTAGGCTGGCAACCTGGGTGGGTTCTCCTCCATCGCGGTCCAGCCCCATTTCAGGGACCCAGCTTGGACCCCACCCCTAATGTCAGATCTTTATTAGGACCCGCCTCTCTCATTCTGGGCACGCGCACTCTCTGGCTCTGGGCGGGGCCAGCCTCAGTAGGAAGCGCGGAGTGGCCTGAGTTCCACCCCCGACTCAACTAGACTTAATGATTGCTCTGTGTACGTGTCAGTCTCGGCGAAGATGCCCTCTTATTGGACAGATTAAGGCAAGGCTCTGCCCAACGGCGGAGTAAAGAGGTTGGGTGTAGAGTAGAGCCGCCGCACCCGGGAGGTGGTGGGCACCCAGGTCCCAGCCCAGGGCCGGAGAGGTGCTGTCGTAGCACTGAGGTGAAACTATGTAGCCTCTTAAGTAAGTGTCTTCGGCGGGTGTCCTCCAGCGCCTCCCTACTCTGGGGGGCGCCGAGGTCGGGCGGGGTCCGGGAGCGGAAGGGGGAGGGGTTCCCTGTGCTGAGCCGAAGCCCCAGGCTGGGCTAATGAGGCCCCCCGGGCCCAGGACCCTTCGCCAGCTGAGCCTCCCAGTCCTCCCGTTCCTCTGCTGTCCGCAGAGCGGCGCGCACGCTGTCCACTGCGTCCGGCGGGAAGGCTAGGTGGCGCGGAGAATGCGTCTTCTGTTCCCGGGGCTCCACGGCAGGCCCGGGTCCCCGGAGCTGGGACTTGGGGCAGTGGGCGGAGCCGTCGCTCACAGGCCCTGTAGCCGGGAGGTTTTCCGCTGGCCAAACTGGATACTTGGGGAGAAGGTTGTGTGTACAAGTAAGTCCCCAATGGAGGCCGGCTGCTGGTGGTCCCCTCCAGGGCTGAGGGTGCCTGCTTTAAACGTGGCGAGGTCCTCTTGTCCAGTAGATAGAGAATACTTACGGGAAACTCTTAGGTACCCAGAGACGTTCATCACTCAGTCCGTTCAGTTTCTCGGTGGAAAACGGACTGCCCAGATGCGCGCGCGCCAGGCGGTGCCCCTCCAGCTGCAGGGGACGTGGAAATTCAGAGCGGGTGGTCGTGGTAGCAAGGGACACATCATCACTGAGGAGTGAGGGACTCAGGGCAAGAGGTCTGGTGAGACTGGACAGACATATTGCTCAGTGGCTGGGATTTTTTGTTCAGTTCTTTGGAGAGAGACTCCTACTTTCATTAAACATTGTAGACTTCCCGTTGACCCCGGAGCGCAGCCGCACATATTAGCGTTTTGAGAGTCCCCCCAGTGCAGGCCTTGGTGGTGTGCAGCCCAGAGGGTCTAAGAGCCCTGAACCCCGGTACGTACTGTCTCTCAGGGGTCGGTCACTTAGCCAGCTCAGCTGGCCGTTAGCATCCTGAACTTAGCTGCTGTGGGACTTGGCCATTCTCTGAGGAGATGGTGCCAACCACCCAGGGACCACTCGTTGGAATAGGTTTCAGAACCCATCCCTTTGGGAAGCTGTAGGAGGGTGGGGAATGATGAGGCTGCAAAAGCGGACAAAGGCCGAACAGCAAGTACAGACCATTCAGCTGGTTGGGGCCTCGGAGGGGAAGACAGAAAAATACCGCCTAGACCTGGCTGTTGGAGAGGTCACTTGAGTATGGTTCACCAGGACAGGTGTGTGTGAGATCTGGGAGGCAGAGGTAGATGAGTCGCTGTTGGGAAAGCAGCCAGGGTCTTGAGTTCGGGTGAAGGTGTGTATTCCGAGGTTAGACCTTGAGTGAGCCCTCCCAGCAGGCAGCAGCGCTAGGAGAGCAGAGGTAATGGCTGCACAGCGCTTGGGGTCAAGGTCATGACTGGGTCCCTGCGCTCCCTCTGGACTGTGCTGCCCTCATTCCAGGCCGCCGCAGGCTTTTTGTTATTGATCTGTCTGTGTGCCGTTCAATAATTTTGAGCTGCTAGGACAACTCCCTGATTTTTAGCTGGCGACATTGGGCTAGTGTCCGGTAACTTCTTCCTCTCTGAGGGGTGCTGAGGAACATGACCAAATGATTATAGATAACAGACTTAGGGAGGAGTCCGTTCAGTGTTATGAGAGGTTGGCCAGGTTTGGGAGATACTAAGAGAAGGCCCTGCCCATCTGCCTGAGATCCTGGCAAGGAGATGGGCGCATGGCATCGTGATAGGGCGGCATTCTGGGAAGTGATCGTAAGCCCTCCAGACTTAGCTGCCTCCCTGACCCTTTCACCCTAACAGCACACATTCCAGTGTCACCCTGTTTGACCAGCTTTGAGCATGTGGTTTATTTGGGGCCCCTTGGCTCTTTACCTGCATGGCTGCGGCCTGAGCTTAACCCTTCACCCACCCGGGAGAGTCAGCTGTCCTCTGGCTTCCTCCCAGCCTCCCAGCAATCCTGATGCGGGTGTTGAAGCCAAGTGCTTTAAGGAGGGGTTTTAAGAAAAGTTTGGCCCGGGTCTGTGAATATTTCAGGGGCAGAAGGACGAGTGATAGATAGGAAACGCAGAGCACACCCTTCCCCTGCTTCCGCTGATATTAAAAATAGATGAACAGAAAGTTTTCCGTCTTTGTCCCCGCCCCCCCTTCGAATCATGTATCACTGGAGGGCCTTGCTCATCGCTTGAAAAGCGTGCCTGCTTAGGGTCCTGTCACACTTTGCCGTAGTGCCTCTCTGGGAGGAACAACCCCCCAACCCCCGTGCTGGATTCTGTGGAGCAGGGCTGCACCCTATCACGAGACTCATCCGGGTCGTCAGGACGGTTGGAGACCACAAAACCACACTGCACTGTGCACTCTGTGTCCTGAAATGTGCAGACTGATGGGAAGCCCCGTGGCTGTCCTGGTAGCTATCACACGGTAGCTGGCCTCAGGTAGCTCGCGATCCGGGGCTTTTGGCATGTCTGACTAATGCTACTGACTTCTGTGAATTATCATTGGAGGTCTGGCAGGGATGGACAAGGCCCCCTTGGTCTTGGTTTCTTAAGGCTTTTCTGGACTCATCTTAATTAAAAAAAAAAAATGTATGCCCGGTGTGGTAGTAGGTGTCTTTAATCCCAGCACTCAGGGAGGCATGGGCACGTGGATCACTGTGAGTTCCAGGCCAGCCTGGTTTACAAATCCAGTCCAGGACAGCCATAGCTACACAGAGAAAACCCTGTCTCGAAAAACAAAAACAGGAAAATCCAGGCTCTCTGCTCACAACCTCCTGAATCCTTAGCATCATTCTGGTACGTCATGACGTGTTCTCATCTCAGGTTCCCCGCATCCAATGCTATTCCTTTTCCTCTCTGGCTATATCTCCTGGCTGGGGAGTGATGATTCTGGCGCTTTGCCAGGGTGATGTGTCCTTCCTCAGCTTCATCTGGCCATAACGTCCATCCTGTTTCTCAAGTGGTCTTTATTCAAAGCATCTTCTGCTTGTCACACTAAGCCCTGAGGAACCAACTGTCAGAAACTGGAAAAAATGCCATTCCCTTGTGGCTCTGTCTTGGCAAATTGCATTCTCCCCTTCTGTCGGGGACTCATAAAAGGATTACCTGGCTCTGGCAATAATTGAATTTAATGAATCAAACATCTGAACTGTTAACAAGGTATCCCTAGGGGTCCAAGAAGGGATTATTTCCACCCCCCTTTTTTAGCGGGGGTGCTCTGCTTAAAAGTCCTCTTAGCTCCTCGGGTCAGGCTACAATGGGGCCAATAGTCAATTCAGCTCTCATTGGGTCAGGAGATTCGGTGTGGGGCTCTTGTGGCTGTCTGTCAGGGAGACTTTTCCATCTGGAGAGATGGAGTTTGGTCTTGTCTGTTTTTGGCTCATGAAATAACTATTTTCGGGTGTTATTCTCTCCACCACTAAAAATGTTATTTTAAACATTTGGTGTGTGTGTGTGTGTGTGTTGGGTATAGAAATCACAGGACAGGAGCTGGAGAGGTGGCTTTGAGGTTAAGAACACTGGCTATTCTCGCAGAGGACCCAGGTCCAGTTCTCAGCACTCACATGGCTCACTACCATCTGTAACTCCAGTTCCAGGGGGATAGGATGCCCTCTTCTGGCCTCCACATGTACCACGCATGCACATGGTTCACAGACCCACATGGAGGCAAAACACCCATGCACATAAAATAAATAAGAAAAGTAATAATTTAGAAAAGAAATTCGAAGACAGAGTGCGGGAGTCAGTTCTCTCCTTTCGTGTGGGTTGGCGGCGGGCACCCGCATCCACTGAGCCTTCTATCTCACTAGCCATATTAATTTGAGTTTTAAAACAACAATTATATATTGAAAGTATATTTTGGATAGGTTACACTATACAAAATGGGTTTTGTTTTTGTTTTTTATGTGCACTGGTGTTTTGCCTGCATGTTTGTCTGTGTGAGGGTTCAGATCTTGGAGTTAAGGACAGTTGTGAGCTGCCATGTGGGTGCTGGGATATGAACCCGGGTCCTCTGGAAGAGCAGTCGGTGCTCGTAACCATTGGGCCACCTCTCCAGCCCCAATATATAAAATGTTCGCCGTTTTCTTTTTAAACAGTGGCTACTAGACCTGGTGGTGCACACCCGAAGTCCCAGATACTTAGAGAATTGAGTTACAAAGATCACAGGAGCCCAGGGGCTTGAGACCATCTGGGTACAATAAAAACAGAACAGGCACAGCTGGCTGGCAGGGTGTGTAGTCAGTAAACATACTTGCTGTCAAGGCTGAGGACCCGAATTCCGTCCCCATGACCTGCCCACAGGTTGGAAGGAGAGATCCAACTCCCGTGAGTTGCCCTCTGACCCCTCCACTGCACACTTTAGCGTCCCCCCTGCGCAAGACCAGAAAAAAAAAGGAGAAAATGTAATAATTCAAAACAAAACAGATAACAACAAAAGTTTCTATTGGAAAATGTAACAATTCAAATCAAAACGAATACAATAAAAATTTCTATTCGACCATATGGTCTGTGTCTATAATTCTATTTTTCACCTACCTCTTTTTGAACAGCCCTGGTCTAGACCGTTGAAACACGAGCAGGGCATGGAAATAGGACAGACACACACGAGGACTTGCAGTGTGGCAAAGATAGCTTTCCTCACTGTATGGAAGATAGAGGTGATGCTAAGAGTGACACTGGGACAATTGGCTTACCATATGGAAAAGTGAAATTAACTGCCGATTTATAGCATATACAGAAATAAAATCCAGATGGATTGGAGACAGCAATGTGAGAAGTTTGGGGGTTTTATAAGTTGCAGGGGCTATGTTTGTGGAGCTGGAGGGGTCCTGGTTTCAGGTGGTCTCTGCTCTGTAACCAGGCCCAAACTTGGCAGCTCCCAGCTGCCCTTGCTTCCTTATTCTCTGGATATTTTTGTTGGCCTCCCTTGGCATAACTGTGACTGCATGTTGTTCCTGCTTGGCTGTGCTCATTAGATCACCTGGGCACCTCTCCCCTCCATGTATTTGTTTTTTTTGAGACAAGGTTTCTCTGTGTAGCCCTGGCTGTCGTAGAACTCACTGTGTACTAGGCTGGCTTCGAACTCAGAGATCTGCCTGCCTCTGCCTCCTGAGAGCTGGGATGAAAGGCATGCGCCACCACTGCCCAGCTCACCTGTTTTGTTTTGTTTTTGTTTTTGTTTTTCTTATTTGGGCTGTTTCCCAGCATGCTTTTATTAAGGTATCTTGAGAATGAAGATGGACTATGCAAGGCCCCTGGAGCTGATCTCAGAAATCGTAGCGTGTTAAGTCAGGCCATAGGGCTGGCTCCAGATGAAAAAGCATAGAGAAAGCTGAGCATGGCATTGCAGATCCCAGAGCTGGGGAGACTGAGGCAGGAGGATCCTGATTTCCAGATTAGGTTGGGCTACATACATAGCAAGACTCTGCTTCGTAAGCAAACAACAAAAATCAAGGGGTTGGAGATTTAGCTCATTGGTAGAATGCCTGCCTAGTAAGCACAGACCTTGGGCTCAGTCCTCAGAGCTCTCTGTGTTGTGTGTGTGTCTGCATGTGTGTGCATGCAAGGGTCTGTGGGTAACCACAACCAAAAAAGTAAAAACTACAACCAGCTATGCTGGGTGGCAGCAAAACCCTTTAATCCCGACACTTGGGAGACAGAAGCAGGTGAATCTCTTTGAACTCAAGGTCAACCTGGTCTAGAAAATGAGTTCCAGGTTCACTGGTGCATAGTGAGGCCCTGTCTCTATTCACAGCCTTTCCCTCCCTCGTTCCAGGAAGCTCATTAGGACCCCTCTGAAGTCCATATGGCTCTGTATGATGAAGACCTCCTGAAAAACCCTTTCTACCTGGCCCTCCAGAAGTGGCGTCCCGACTTGTGCAGCAAGGTGGCTCAGATCCATGGCACCGTAAGTCTACAGGTCCTGACGGTTTTCCCCAAGCGTGAGCAATGTCAGAAATGCGGCAGGCTGATGCGACATTTAGAGGAAGTCAGTTACAAAGTGGCCCTGTGCCCCCTGCAAGGGGGCTATTATGCCATGTGGGGCCACCTCAAGCTCCTGCCTGGATGAAGCCTCCCGAGAATGAAGCCTGGTGTCTTAGGGTTTCTATTGCTGTGATGGTATACCATGACCAAAAAGCAAGATGGGGAGGAAAGGGTTTCTGTGGCTTATACTTTCTTATCACTGTTCATCATCAGAGGAAGTCAGGGCAGGATCCTGGAGGCAGGAGCTGATGCAGAGGCCATGGAGGGGTGCTGCGTACTGGCTTGCTTCCCCTGGCTTGCTCAGTCTGCTTTCTTATGGAATCCGGGACCACCAGCCTAGGGGTAGCACCATCCACAATGGGCCGGGTCGTCCCTGATCGATCACTAACTAAGAAAAATGCCTCACAGCCGGATCTTATGGGGGCATTTTCCGAATTGAGGTTTCCTCCTCTCAGATGACGACAGATGAGGTCAAACTGACATAAAACTAGGCCACACAGCTGGGTTGTCATCCTATCTCCACACTCTTGCCCGTTGTCCGTGGCGGATCATACCTTTGTCCTGGTGCTCAGCTCTCTTGTTCCTTTGTTGGCTTTGAGTGCTCCTGGAAGGCAGATGTCATGGTTCTGCCCTGGTGCTCAGGGGTACTTATCTGCGCAGTTGGGTGTGCTGTGGAAGCAGGGTGTCTGTGAGTTCATACATCAGTGGCCTGGTTAGCTTTAAATCTCAACTTACAGCGCCTCATGTTCATTGCCTAAGAGTACTTACTGCCAGGGTTAGAGAGATGGCTCAGCAGTTAAGAGCACTGGCTGCTCTTCCAGATGGTCCTGAGTTCAATTCCTAGCAGCTACGTGGTGGCTCAGAGCCATCTGTAATGGGATCTGGTGCCCTCTTCTGCTATGTATGAAAACAGAGCACGCGTATACTCAATAAACAAATCTTTTAAAGAAAGAAAGAAAGCACGCTTACTGCTTCTGCAGAGGACTCAGGTTCAGTCCTCGGCACCAACTTAATAATTAATTAAAAATATATCATCTTGTGCCAAGCTAGAAACACCTGAAGACAAAGTCTCAACTGAGAAATTATCTAGATCAGGCTGGCCTGTGGCAGGGTCTGTGGGATTCTCTGACTGCTCCTCGATTCAGGACGACACAGCTGCACTGTTTCATGAGCCTTGAACTGTGGGAGAGAGAAGAAAGCTAGCTGGGCATAAGCAGCAGCAGGCAGCCAGCATGGGTTCGTTTCTCTCCGCCTTGACAGTGGGTGTGATGTGACTGTCTGCTAGACTTCCTGACTCAGCATTCCCCCCACCCCCACCCCCAAGTGATTGATGGTAACTGGAAATGGAATTCAAGTAAACCCTTCCTTCTTCTATGTCCGCTTTTAGTCAGGATGCTTTATCACAGTAGCAGAAATAAAATTAGGACATCGCTTGGAAAGGGTTTTCCCTAAAGGGAAAGGATTTTTACGACACAGGCCACAGTTCAGAAGCCTCCGGGGTGGCCAGGGATCAGGAGAGGCAGAAGCATGCAGGAGAAATGGTGGCTTCCAGGGAGGGGCCAGTATTTGGGTTGTGAGCTTTAGTTAATCTTGATAATTGTAACAGAATGCTTAGCAGAAACCACCTGTTGGAGGAGGAGTTAATTTTTGACTAGTTCTGTTGTATCTGGACTGTTGACTCTGGGTCTGTGGTGAGTTGGGATATTGTGGTGGGGGTGTGGGATGCAGACCTTTCTTCATCTCAGGGCCGGAGAAGGAAACAGCAAGGGAGGGACTGGGGACAAGCTCTGCCCACAGAGCATGCCTACCAGTGACTGCTTCTACCAGTTAGGCCTCACCCTCAAAGCTTTCAGAACCTCTTCAAAAGGGCTACCAGCTAATCAACCTGTGGGAACATTGCCTATTGCACATTAGTGGTTGTCCTGGTTTGCATCTGTGTTCTTCATGAAGGGAAGTTAGGGCAGGAACTGAAGCAGAGGCCACAAAGGAGGGCTTCCTTCTGGCTGCTTCTCCATGGCTTGCTTTGCTGCTTTTTCACACAGCCCAGGACCCAGCTCAGGGGTGGCCTCGACCACAGTGACCTGAGCCCTCCCTCTTCAGTCACCTAGCAGGAAATGCCCCACCGGCCAATCTGATGGAAGCGGCTTATCAGTTGAGATTCCTTCTTTCTAGATAACTCTAGCTTGTATCTTGTTGACAAAAACCAACCAGGACAGCAGGCTTCTTCTTTTCCTTTTTTTGGGGGGGAGGGGGGCGGTTAGTGTCAAGGAGGCAAATCAGGATTTTGTACATGCTAGGCAAATGTTCTATCTCTGAGCCACACCCCCAGCCCCTCACTGGGAGATTGTAGGCAGGGGCTCTACCACTGAGCCACACCCCAGCCCCTCACTGGGGGATTCTAGGCAGTGCTCTACCATTGAACTATCCCATTATCATGTGTGTATGAAGGCACATGTGTATGTGCATGTGGAGGTCACAGGTCAACCTCAGGCATCATTCCTCAGACACTCCACACCTCTTTTTGTTTTCAGTACAGGCTCTCTCATTGGATTAGCGCACAGCTACGCAGCTAGGCTGGCTAGCCTACCACTCCAGGGCTCTTGTCCTGGGAGAACTGTGTGCTCTACCAGACCTGTTCTGTTTGGCTTCTTCACCTGAGTTCTGGGGTTTAAGTTCAATTCCTGCCCCTCCCTGCCTGAGCTACCTTCTGAGACCCCCGTCTCTTTTTCAGAGCTTCACTTTAAGTCGAGTGTGTCGGCCCATGAGGTTGTTCTGCCCCTGCTTGGGAAGTTCCTGGCGGCTCTGTTTCCCCACTCACCTCAGGCTGTGTTTCCTCTTGTCCTGTGGTGACTGCTCAGGTCGGGCTCTTGAGGACTGGAACCGAAGGAGAAGTTTGGTTGGCTCAGGACAGCCTCCGGTTGTGGGTGGCTTTTTCTGGAAAAACAGAACACAGCTTGTCTGTCCCTGGGGGAGCCTGCTCTTCCTGAATCGTGATCTGTGTTTTATGATTAGTATTTTTTTTCATATGTTTTGACCGGAGATTTCTTTTTTTTAATTTGGATTTTGGAAGCCATGGAATTCATCATTAAAAAAAATTAAAAAATTAGAGGCAGAGCATGACAAAGCAGGCCAGTAACTCAAACATGTGATAGTTTAGGCTAAGGCTGCATATCGTGGGGGCAGCATACACTCCATGGTGAGACTCGATAAATAAGTAAATAAACAGATACAGGCTGGAGGTAAGAGCCTGTGAGGACCGGGTTCAGTACTGAGATCCCGGATGTCCGCCACTGTGCTCAGCCCCATTTTTTGACATAGGACTCCACTCCAGTTTCCTGCTAGCCACAGGAGCCACTTGAGCCCACACTGGGTGGCGATACGTTTCTGGCCTTGGCCTCGTGGGATGAGGCCAGCTTCCCCACAGTAGCCAGTTGTGGAATGGACTGCTCTAGCCAGCGTGCTCAGGGTGAGGCTGGAGCTGGGTGGCCCGCTCTGGTCCCCTGCTGTTCATGGCGTGGGCAGGTGGGTCACAGCTGTCCACTGTGCTGTGTGATGTACATGCTTGTTAGTGGGACGAAGCAGTAGAATATTGCAGTTGCTTCCGGAAGGTTCCGCATCTTCCTGTCACTTCTGAGAGAGCAGCATGGTGTCAGCAGTTTAGTAATTTCTATCCTGGGAGCTTGACACTGGGGCCAAGAATTAACCAACCCAGGATCTTCTCTGGAGTTTAGGGTCCTTTATGGGGATAGCACTCACTTTTCTTGTTGCTGTGACAAAAAATACCGGACAGAAGCAACTAAGGAGCAAGGGTTTATTTGGGCTCACAGTTTCAGAGGGCTCTGTTCTAGCATGCTGAAGAAGGCATGGTGGTAGTCATGATGGCTGGGGTGTTTGCCAGAGATGTCTCCATATCGCCGAGGAACAGGAAGCAGAGTGCAGGACCAGAGCAGGGTGGTCCTTCAAAGCTACCTTCCAAGGCCCCTCCTTAGTGACTGTACTTCCCTCGCCAGGCTCCACCTTCCAAAGGCTACACAGACTTGATAGCAATGTAAGCCTGGGACAAAGGATTTAAGGCACGAACTATGGAAGACATCTCAGATTCAAGCCATAACCACGGGACTTTAAAAAAAAGAAATAAACCCAACATTTTAAAAACTGTCTTGGGGGGCTGGAGAGATGGCTCAGGAGGTTAAGAACACTGGCTGCTCTTCCATAGGTCCTGAGTTCAACTCCCAACAACCACATGGCAGCTCATAATCATTTATAATGAGATCTGGTGCCTCCTTCTGGTGTGCCAGCGTGCATGCAGGCAGAGCACTGTATACATAATTAATAAATAAATCTTAAAAAAAAAACTGTCTTGGGGTTGGAGAGATGGCTCATAGGTTAAGAGTGCTGGCTGATTTCACAGAGAACCTAGGCTTGATTCCCAGCACTTATGTGGCGGCTCACAACTGTCTGTAGCTCCAGTTCCAGTGGATCTGACACCCTCTTCTGGCCGCTGTGGGCAGTGTATGCATGCAGGGCACAGCCATAGACACATAGGCAAAACACTCAAACATATAAAACAAAATGATAGAATAATAAACGTATGTCTGTGGTATCAGCCATCTCTGACACTGGTATTATCCCCTGCTCTGCTGGCCTGAAGTACCATGGGTGTGGCAGCTGGTGCAAGGGTTGGGGGAAGGAGCCTGACCAATCCCCCTAGATGGAGCTGGCTTCCTGCCAGGTCTTCATTTCCTGGGAGGACGGTTCTTCCTGCCACCTGGTTGCACCATGGCAGTTCCCTCTCCCACACTCCGAGGGACCTGTGACACCCATGCCGCTCTAATAGCCACCTCTGTGCTTATTTTGCAGGCTAATAATGTACCTGGGACTTCCTGAGAGTGGCTTGGGCAGGTCTGTCTCCTGGGACGCTCACCCACGGGCTGCTGCTTCCTGGCTTTGCAGGAGAGCTATGTAATTAAGATCTAGCCCCAGGGTGAGACAGTAACCCCCCCCCCCCGACTCATTTATATTCATGTTGATGAGTAAAGATGAATCCATTCATTCAGGGTTATTTACGGAGCCGTGGGTCACTGCAGGGTGGATACGTTTTCTTAAGCCAACAACCCCGCCACTTCTATAATGACTGTAAGCACGGTAGAGCAGGTGCAGACTCAGGTTCAGGTACTACTCCGTGTCAGAGCAGTCCAGGTGACTGAAGGCTCAGACAGCACCAGGCCTGGAAAAGTCCCGCCACGTGATTATCATCACAGATCCTGCCGGGCTCTGCAAACATGCCTAGCCGTGGGAGGGACGGCTGTCTTACAGCGGCCTGGTGCATAGAGCAGCTAAATGGTGGCTTCCTGCAGAATGGGGTCACTGTCCCTGGCAGGTGGACGGTTGGAAAAAGCAGCCTGCAATAGGTCCACGATCCTATTGTGACCTGGGGGATGTGTCCATTTACCTGTCAGAAAAAAGCTGAAAGAAGGCAGGTGGGTACCAGAGGGGGAGGATCTGGAGTCCCAGGCTTCCCTGGGCTGCAAACAAGACCTTATCTCAAAACAGAACTGCAAAACAAACAAAACCAAGGCTTGGAGTTGTCTGTAGATCAGTGGAGGTGGGCTTCGTGCAGCAGGGCATCCTCTTCCTTGGAATCGGAAGGAATTAGCCTCCTTTCCAGGTCTGTCAGGAACCTGGGAAAGGGCAAGTGTCTGAAATTGAAGTGTCCTCTGTGCAGTCAGTGCACACACGTCACTTTGCCTGGCACGCTTGATGATGTGAATCCAGCATGGTGGGTGCTGGGCACGGGAGGGTATGTCAGCACGCAACCAGGCTGTAATTTTAACTAGAGTTGGGTTTCTCAGAACACGCAGAAGTTCCTGGTCCTGTGGAGGCCAGGTGAAGGCTTGGAGCGGGACTGTTTCGTGGATGGAGAGCGTATTCCCCTCCTCAGCATAGCCATGGCCATCACAAAGCCTCCGAGTCTGATGTCCCCAGGGCTCCTGCTAGGCACCTCCTTGCTGAACCCAATCTCTATCCTGAGGGTCCTTTCCTGAATACGGGCTCAGCTCTACTTCTTATGGAGTTGTGAGGCCCCATGTAGTTGTTTCCCATTTCGAAGTTGATTCCCAGAGACCTCCCGTGTTTTATAGTTAAGATGTCAAAACTGCGCTCTGCCCAAAGTCTGGCTATGAGTCCTGCATCTGCTCTGATCCCATGCTGGGGGGAGTATTTCAGAGGACATCTATGGTAGGCTCCCACCCTGTTCCTTCTGTTCCACCGCTTCCCGTATCTATTCTATCATTTGCCCTTCTAAATGAGAATTAAGCATCCTCCCTCAGGTCCTTCTTGTTATTTAGTTTTTTTAGGTCTGTGGATTTTAGTATGGTTATCCTGTATTTATATGGCTAATATCCACTTATAAGTGAGCATATATAATGCATGTAAAGAATAGGGAAATAGAAGGACCTGGAAGGGGACAGGAGCTCCATAAGACCAACAGAGCCAACATATCTGGGCTCAGAGGGTCCTGCAGACACTGATGCACCAACCAAGGATCTTGCATGGAGATGACCTAGACCCCCCTGCTCAGATGTAGCCCATAGGCAGCTCAGTCTCCATGTGGGCTCCCTAGTAGGAGAAGGGTTTGTCTCTAACATAGACTCTGTTGCCCGCTCTTTAATCATTTCCCCCTGGTGGTAGGGTGTAGTTTGCCAGGCCACAGAGAAAGGAGAAGCAGGCAGTCCTGATGAGACTTGATAGGGTGGGGTCAGACAGTAGGGTAGGAGAGCTCTCCATTTCTGAGGACTAGGGGATGAGGAGGGGGAAGGGGAAGGGAACTATGATCAGGATGTAAAGTGAGTAAATTATAAAAAATAAAATAAAAACAAAGGCAAACAAACAAAAAGATGTCAGACCTGAGGGGCCTGGAGGGATGACTTGGCAGTTAAGAGCACTTGCTGCTCAGTCATGAAGTCCAGAGCTTGGATTCCAGCACCTGTTGTAGGTGACAATATTTACTATTGAGATATCTTCTGGTAAAGCTGCTGTTAATCCTAAACAGCTGTATACCCAAATCACCACACAGACACTGGGATTTATTTAATTAACCTAGAACACAATGCTGGGCAAGAGTTGTTCCATCCTGAACCTCCAAGCCCTCATAGTTTCCTAGCATTTAGATTTCCCACATTATACTTGCTTTTTGTGATACATTAGGTCCAGTCCATCTCTCCACATCCTCTCAAGATCTCTGTTCCTGCCTCTGTTCTCCCAGCCTCATCTACCCTTCTCTCCTCCTCCTCTGCCTCCCACCTTCCTGTCCTCTGGCTCCTCCCTCTCTTCCTGCTTCCTTTCCATTGCTCAACATTGTGGTTAGTTGCTTTATTTTGGCATGTTTACACAAAGTTGAGACAGGTGATGCTTAGAATAATGCAAAGTTCGGATTGAAACCAGAGAGTGGTGGGGGAGAAATCAGCATTTGAATGAACAAGGGTAAGGTGTATACATTCCAAAAGAACAATATGCCAACCAGCACCCTTATCAGCTGGCTCACAGATGCTTTTTCAACTACAGCTTTCAAGGGATTGGACAGCCTCTTCTGGCCTCCGTGGGTACCCAGACACACATGCAAAATAAATAAAGTTAAATCATTGTTTTAAATAAGCAAGTACATAACATTTCGTATTTTCTTTCTTTCTTTCTTTTTCTTTTTTTTTTTTTTTTTGAGACAATATCCCAGGCTGGCTTTAAATTGACTTTGCACTATTCTCCTCCTGCCTGGACTGGGGTTACAGGCAGATGCTACGATGTCTATTTTTCTGTCAGTGCTGGGGGACTCTCAGGGAGTTCAGCAAAAGCTACAAAATAGATTTTAAGCACATAAAAGGAAGTTTTATTTTTCCTGAACATGAACCGTGAAGACATGGATGTCAACAGTTAAACATTTGGGGCAGAGGAGAGGCCCATTGTTAAGAGCTCGGACTGCTCTTGCAAAGGGCTCTGGGTTCAGATCCCAGCACACACATGGAGTCATTATGGCCTGTAATTCCAGTTCCAAGAGAGCCAGCATCCTTTTTCTGGCCCCTGTGGCCACTGTATGCATGTAATGCAAAGATACACATTCAGGTAGAACACTTGTGTGAACATAAAATTTTACAAATCTTTTTTAAATAATGTTTTTAAGAAAAAGAAAAGGGGAAAAAAAAAACCCTAGAAGGTAATTAGGAAAATACAGGGTGGGCATTTGTGCATAATAATGCAACATGGTTGGGCTTTTAATTTTATTTTGCAAAAGTTATGTGTAAATCTGCCTGTCTGTGTGTGGGTTTGTGCATGTATGTGCAGTGCCACCCCTAGAGGCCAGAAGAGGGTGTTGTTGGATTCCCCGTGGGCTGACATGACCGGTGATTGCAAGGTAACTGACTTGGGTGCTGGGAACTGAACGCAGGCCCTCTGCAAGAGCAGTGTGTGCTCTTAGCTGCTGAGCTGTCTTCTGGCCCCAAGTCCTGTTTCTTAAAAGAAGCCAGGTTGTTCAGAAACGCATCCCTAAAAATATATACAGTTGAGCACTTCTCTACCTTATGTAACTTTCTGGTACTCACTTCATAGATAACCTCGTGACTGGCCACTGGATTCCTAATTTTTCAAGCTGGATAAAGGACGTGAGGGGCCAGCCTGGTCTACAAAGGGAGTCCCAGACAGCCAGGGCTATATAATAGAGAGCCCCTTGCTCAAAAGAATTTTAAAATGAAAGAAAGACGTTTAAAATAGTTAGAGCCTGTTAAGTGGCTCGGGGAGTAAAGGCATTTGATGCCAGTCACAACAAGCCACACCTCCAGCCTTAGCCAGGGCCATTTTTTCCAAGTGATGCTGCCCTCCCTCTGCAGGTCCCCAGGGAGACGGAGTCCAGCTGGGGCTCCTTGGAGCCATCTGGACTGCAGAAGTCACTTGGACCACTTGGTCTTGGCTAATCCTGCCTCTTTCCCCAGGTCTTAGTGCCCTGCCGAGGAAGCCTGCCCAGCGGCGTGCAGGCCTGCTGCCAGTTCGAGTCCTACATTTTGGTACCCACGGAAGGACGCTTCCAGACGTTGGATGGAAAGGTACTCACTGGTGGGGTGGCTCGGAGTTGATGGGGGGTGGGGCAGACAGGCAGGATGAACCTGTTTCTCAGCCTTTCCAGTCACTGGCATCAGATACGGAATTTTACATGTACACAGCAGCTTTTGGAAAGGGTTATGGGCCCCCAGCCTTTGCTAGGGAACCTTTGAGACAAGAGGCCACGGTAACAGTGAGTGGGACCCAGACTGTGACGCGAGGTGGGGTCCGGCTGGAGTTCACCCCTCCCTCCCTCAGCCAAGGGGAGTCAACTGCCTGTATGTTGGGGTTCCTGGTATGCCCCTTCTCAGGTCTGTATCCTACTGAGCTATTTCTTCACTTGTGGTTTTTTTGTTTTGTTAGTTTGTTGCTTTCTGTTTTTTTGTTTTTCCTTAGGTAGGTTCTCACTGCATAGCTCTGGCTAGTATGGAACTTACTCTGTAGACCAGGCTGGCCTTAAACTCAGACTTTCAGCATGCCTCTGCCTCCCAAGTGCTGGGATTAAAGGTGTGCACCACCATGCCTAGGCCAGATTAATTTATTTTCTAGATGGGGTTTTGCTGTATTTCCCAGGCTGGCTTGGAACTCATGATCCTCCTGTCTCAGCTTCCCACATGTTGAGAATACAGGCATGAGCCACTACGCCCAGCCTCGTAGATGCTTTTTGTTTTTTAATGGAAGCAGATAGGCTCTAAGAAGTGGACATTTCATTTGCACTCAGCTAGCCCCATCTTCTCCCCCACCTGCCCAACTAATGCATGGTCGGGAGTCCAGGCCACCCTGACTACTCTTCTCGCTGGGGATGATCTGCAGTTTGACCCCAGGGCCTGAGCATCGGGGGCTTGTGGGTACTGGAGCAGATCTCAGAGGGTGTAGGTTATCAGTACACTTGCTCAGGTTGGCACCCCCGTAGGTCCTGAGGCCTGGCACATAACTACCACAGCTCTTCTCACCACATCTCTTTCACGCTCCCTAGGCATGTGTTCGGTTAGCCTGCACTGGAGTGGAGTGGCATGCTCTGCCGACGTGCCTTCCAGGAAGAGGCTGCAGGGGGTCTCGGTGCTTGCCACCCAGGCTGGTCCAGTGATGTTTCTCTGATTCCAGGATGTCCTCATTGAAGGAAACAGGATTAAGCTAGGGGCTGGTTTCGCTTGCCTTCTCTCTGTGCCCATCCTCTTTGAAGAGACTTTCTACAATGAAAATGAAGAGAGTTTCAGTGTTCTCTGCATCGCGCATCCTTTGGAGAAGAGAGAGACTTCAGGTACCCTGGGGGTGGGGTGGGGTCACCTTTTTCTCCCGACAAGGAGAAGTGTGTGAGCACCTCCTTCCTCCACACACAGCTGTTAAACGCTCGAATGTCACATACACGAAATATCAGGGTCCACTAAAGGCCTGCCTGGCTTTGAGGAGGTCCCTTCTGGGACCTCATCTAAGTCTTCCCTTGCTAAGGCGACGTGGCTTGGGGCTGCCATGGAGGATTTGCTGGGACTCCAGGCGGAGCTGTTCATAGAGGCCTCGCTCTGATCAGCCTGTGAGGAAGGTTGTCCCCAGAGCTGTGCAGAGCTGGGACCCCGGCTTTGTCTGGGCCTAGCCTCGGGCGTTAGCTTTGTGGCGTTATTAAAGCAGCTGCCCCATTGCTCCCTGAGAGCTCATTGGTTCTCAGTTGACTGCTTAGTTGCCCCGGGAAACGGCACAGTTCCCGTGCCAAGTGCACCGTAAAGCTGAATTGTCCGGAACCAGCTTCTTCCCATCCCCATGGGTCTATACCTAGGGCCACATGTTAATTTGCTGTTTTGTTCCCTGAAAAGGCCTTGTGTGGCTTTCTGGACTCCAGGCTGTCCTGCAACTGGGCTGTTCTTGGGCAGCATTTGGAAACGAGAGCCTTCCCTTACCCATTCCCTGGTCTGTGGCCATCCTCTCTCTGAACGAGGGCTCTAGACCCTTCGGAACAGGGGAAAGGTTGTTAACCCACTACCCCCGACCCCCCCATCCCCATCAGTCAGGAAATAGAAAACTATAGCCAGCCTCACCCTCGGTCTCCTTTTTTCAGAAGAACCTTCAGCACCTTCTTCAGATCCCTTTTCCCTGAAAACCATTGAAGATGTCAGAGAATTTTTGGGAAGACACTCGGAGAGATTTGACAAGAACATCGCGTCTTTCCACCGGACGTTCCGAGAATGTGAGCGAAAGAGCCTCCGGCAGCACATAGTAAGTAGCCATGGCTCGTGCTGCCCAGCTGGCCGCTTTCACCCCAGAGCCGCTGGCCAGCGGGTCCACTCCAGAACGCCATGGGGCACCGACTCCGAGGCTGGAAGTTTTGTGAAAAATGTTTCTACTGTACAAACAGCATAAGGCTCTTCAGGAAGTGAAAAAAAAATCTCAGAAGTCTAAAAATGAGTACCATAAAGAAACTACCTTACCCCCAATTACTGTTGCTCTCTCTGTTAACCCTAAAGAGAGAAAGAGAGAGAGAGAAAAAAAAAAGTTGAGATCCAGAAGAAGGGTTCAGTGGCTGGAAATGCTCTTTATGCAAGACAGCCTGGGCTCGGATCCCCAGAACCCACATAAAAGCTGGACAACTTTCTTAAAAGTGGCATGTGTCTATGATCTTGGTATGCTTAGGAAAAGGCCGGGAGGTGCAGGCCAGAGAACCCTCCAGTGTAAGTCAGCCAGCCCGAAGCACTCAGCAGACCGCCAGAGAGGCCCCGCCTCTTAGCGAGGTGGAAGGTGAAAACTGATACCCAAGGCTGGCCCCTGACCTCTACACACACAAATATGTAAATATGTTAAAAAGTGGAGAGCCAACAAGGTTGCTCAGAGGCTAAAAGTGCTTTAGCCAAGGGTGTGTTTTGGATCCTCTGGGCCCACATGGTGCAAGGGGAAAAAGCCAAATCCTGAAAGTTGTCTTCTGACTTGTGCACATATGCCGTATCCTACATGCTAACCCCCTCCCCCCCCATTCTAAAGAACTCAAAGTAATTTTAAAGAGTTGAACATCCACTTGAAAAGATGAGTTGATAACACTGGCTTATCTCCTAGATCTAGCCTGTCATCTTTGTCTGTGTTGCCTACTTGGGCCTTGGTGGTAAGAGGGCTCTCCCCTCTCTGTTCTGTGTCACACAGGACTCCGTAAACGCCCTCTACACCAAATGCCTCCAGCAGCTCCTCCGGGACTCTCACTTGGTAAGCAGGCGTCTAAACAGAACGGCAGCGGTTTGCCCGTGTTGCAGATCCAAACTATCAACCGGTATCTCTCTTGAATCCTAGAAGGTTCTCGCCAAGCAGGAGGCCCAGATGAACCTGATGAAGCAGGCGGTGGAGGTAAGGAGAGGGTGGGGGCGGTGGCTGGGAGACTCCTGTCACCCAATGCACGCCCTGAGCTGCCACTGTCTGTTCCACAGATGTATGTCCATCATGACATTTACGACCTCATCTTTAAATACGTCGGGACCATGGAGGCAAGTGAGGTGAGTGTGGGAACTTTGTTCTCCGAAATGAGAGCCCTTACCTAAGAGGTGTGCAGCTTTGGGGCTGGAGAGGTAGTCCAGCAGTTAAGAGTGTACCCCGCTTTTGCAGAGGCTCGGAGTTTGCTTCCTAGCACCCATGAAGGATGGCTCACAACCTCCCATAACTCCAGGTCTGGGAGCCCTAGCACCTTCTTCTGCCCTCTGTGGATACCTGCAGTCACGTGCAGAGACACAGGACACACACGCACACTCACACACACGCACAGTTAACACTAGATTTTAGTGTCTTTAATCCTAGCCTTCAGGAAGCAGAGGCTTCCTAAAGACAGATTTCTGCGAGTTCCAGGACAGCCAGGGCCATGTAGAGAGAACCTGTCTCAAACCAACCAAGCAAACAAACAAAAACCTTAAAAGAAAATTGAAGCTTTGTTCAAACCTGTTGCCAGGATGCTGCCTTTAACAAGATCACCAGAAGCCTTCAAGATCTCCAGCAGAGGGACATTGGCGTGAAACCTGAGTTCAGGTAAGGGTTCCCACAGCGTCACAGGTTAGCATGCCTGCGGCTGGGGAACTGGCTTCTCCCCTCAGCCACTTTGGGGGGAGTGACTCAGCAGCAGCAGCGGCCCCCGATTTGATGTGGTCCCAACTAGGGAGCTGAGTACTCGCTCCCAGCTGATGACAGGCGGCCGGAGTCCACCCATGATTGCCCTGTAGCTTCCTCTCCTGTGCTTGTGGGCCAGTGGGCCAGCTGGGTGGGAGCTGAGGAGAGCGGGGTTAGGGTAACTGGTCTCTGGATGGGCGTGTGAGTCACGTGAAAGATGCCCTCACCTGCCAGTCTGAGAGAACCCAGTTTGCAGGGCTGTTGCTACCCAGCTAAGTTTCATTAGGATAAAAACGGCTGAAGTGTCGGTCTGTAAGCCTCTCCCCACTCTTGGGATGTTTCCATCTCGGGCTTTTATTGCATTTTGTAAAGTTATTAGGTTTTTGTTGTTGTTGTTGTTGTTGTTACTTAAAATTTTTTAGCCTTGAGCCGGGCACAGTGGCTCATGCCTGTAATCCTAGCACTCAGGGAGGCAGAGGCAGGCGGATCATTGTGACTTCGAGGCCAGCCTCGTCTACAGAGCAAGTCCAGGATAGCTTAAGGCTACACAGAGAAACCCTGTCTTGAATGAATGAATGAATTTTTTCCTTCATTTTTATTTTATTTTAATGTGTCTGAGTGTTTTGCCTGCATGTATGTGCACACATGTGATCAGTGCCCTTGGAGGCGAGGAGAGAGCATCAGAATTCCTGGGATTAGAGTTATAGGCAGTAATGAGCTGCCATGCGCGTGCTGCCAATCAAACCTGCGTCCTTTGTGAGAGCAGCCAGTACTCTTCACCACTGAGCCACCTCTTCAGCCCCATATTATTTTAGAATTGTGTTTTATTATTTGAATTGTGTGTCTGCGTGTCTCTCAGTGTGGGTGGGTGTGAATGCAGGTGCCCCCGGAGGCCAGAGGAGTTGGGTCTCACCTTGTAACCCAGGCCAGCTTTGAAATTGCAATCCCCCTGCATCAGGCTTCCCGGTGCCAGGCTCACAGACCTCACCTCTAGGTCAGACTTCTGGATTTTTTTTTTTTTTATGTTTTTGAATTACTGGTGAAGTTCAGTTGTTTGCAAGCCCGAGTGGGACGCCACCGACCTGTGTCAAACTGCTCCTCGGTCCATTTTTTCGGTCATGCCGTGGGGCTGTAAGAAACGTTTCAGCAGGTGTGTAACCAGGACAAGAACAGTAGGGCCCCCTGCCGTGGCCTGAAGTTCCCACTCTCTAAATCACAGCTTCAACATCCCTCGTGCAAAGAGAGAGCTGGGGCACCTGAACAAGTGTACGTCCCCGCAGCAGAAGCTGCTGTGTCTTCGGAAAGTGATGCAGCTCACGACACAGTCCCCCAGCCCGAGAGGTTGGTGCTGGGAAGGGGCCGGGCTGGCGGGCGGTGGTAGCAGATGCCAAGGTCCATCTAGGAGGGTTGCATGGGGAGTGTGCCCTGGGGGTGGGTTAGGTTAGGAGTAGGTTAGCAAATCCCGAGAGATGAGGGAAGCGGCTTCAGCTTGGCCAGGATGTGTTTGTGGTGGGGAGGGCGTGGGGTGGGGAGGGATGTTTGGAGATTCAGCTGTCTGTTAGGCTATCTCACCTCATTTCGTATATAAAAAGAAAAAAAAAACCAACCTGGGTTAAAAAGTAAAATAGGAGTTGGAGGGGGTTGTCACTCAGTGGTCGAGCATTTGCTGGTTGTTCGGGAGCACCCCACCCAAGTTCCACCCTCAGCTAAAGAGAGAGGTTAAGACAAGGAAGTAAAGGAATGGTCCCCGAGGAATCCTGAGTGGGATAATCAGGCAAGCATCCAGTGTGCTTCCAGCGGCGGCAAGGAAGAGGGTGCGGGTGGTTGCCACCCACAGCCGTGGGCGTGGGTCCATAAACTGTCTCCCAGTGTCTAGTCTCAGAAGGGACACTGGGTGGCAGAGGTAGCCGGGACATTCGTGGTCAGTTCTTTTTGTGCCCTTTGATACTTATTTACTTAGGTTTCATTGTCGATGTTTCGAGACAGGGTCATGTGTAGCCCAGGCTGGCCTCAGCTCACCCATTGCTGGGGTTACAGTGTGGGCTATCTCACCCACCTTTTTCTTTTCTTTCGTTCTTTTCTTTCTTTTCTTTCCTTCCTTCCTTCCTTCCTTCCTTCCTTCCTTCCTTCCTTCCTTCCTTCCTTCCTTCCTTCCTTCTTCCCATTCCCTCCCTTCCCTCCCTTCTTTTTATTTTTAAGACAGGCTCTCACTGTGTAGTCTTGGCTGGTCTTGAACTCAGGATCCTCCTGCCTCGGGCTCCCAAAAGCTGGGATTTCAGGCATGGGGCACTTCACCTTGCATTCCTTTACCCCCTTCACTCTGACATCTGTTCGGGACACTGTCAAGGAAACCGTAGTGTTTTCTGCCTGGAGTCTGATTTCACCGGCGTGAGGGTTTGCTCTTGGTTGCTGCAGGGGAGTTTGTATGTTTATCCTTCCGTTGGTGTTTCATGGAGACTGTGTTTCCCCCTTGCAGTGAATCTGGAGACCGTGTGTGCTGATGATCTCCTCTCTGTCCTGTTATATCTGCTTGTGAAGACAGAGATCCCTAACTGGTAATGTTTTTGTTGTTAAAATGCCGTTTACTTATGTATGCTCTTTTGAGACAGAGTCTCTCCTTTAGCTCAGGCTAGCCTCTAGCACTTGCTCTTCCTGCCTTAGTTCTGGGATTTCAGGAGGGATCCACTCTGTCCGTTAGAAAATACTTTAAAATCTGGCTGCTCTGTGTGTTCTAAATTTTTGGGGTGACTCTGAGGAGCTCTTTTTAGGGATGTACCTCTTAAGAGCAGTGTCTCTCCTCTCTGTCCTTCATGGGTGGTTCTCCTTCAGGGGACAAATGGGGAAACTGAGGCCTGGGGAGCTTCTGTTTCACATTGTGAAGTACGTGGCTAGTCCATTGCTAAGTGGAAAGTAGATGCCAGCTGTTTCCACAGGAAATCGTAGTTCACTTTGCAGCATTAACTTTTTGAGTCAGGCATGGTAGCTGACCTCCTTTAACCCCACCACTCAGGAGGTAAAGGCAGGTGGATCTCTGGGAGTTTGAGGTCAGCCTGGTCTACACAGCAGATTGCAGGACAGCCAGGGCTACATACTGAAACCTTGTCTGTGAAACACCAAACCCAAACCCCCAGTAATTAGCTGCCATAGTTACTGTTCTATTGCTGTGAAGAGATGCTGTCACTAAGACAACTGAGAAAAGAAAACATTTCAGTGAGGGCTGGCTTACAGATCAGAGGGTTGGTCCGTGATCATTGTGGCAGGGAGCGTAGTGACAGGCAGGCAGGCAGGCAGGCAGGCCAGGTGCTGGAGCAGGAGCTGAGAGCTCACATGATATGTAGGCTGCAGGCAGAGAAGGAGAGCGAAAGAAAGGGAGAGGAGAGGTGGAGGGCAGGAGGGGAGAGGGAGAGAGGGAAGGAAAGAGAGATAGAGATCAAGAGCTTGGTCTAGCCTTTGACATCTCAAAGCCTACCCCCATGACACACCTCCAAAGAGGCCACACCCAATCTAACAAAGCCTCCCAGTCCTTCCTGGACAGTTCCGTTAACTGGAGGCCAAGCATTCAGACATGTGAGCCTGTGGGGGCCATTCTCTGATTCCCAATAGCCAGCCTTTTCCAGGGAAGTAACAAGTAGTGTTCTTGTCCTACATCTCTGCAGTGGCATGAATGGGGAAGCAGCCATTATGTCTGACCCCCGACCCCTGGTGAATAGACTTGATGGTGTTCTTTAATCAGCCATCCAAACTGACAGTGTTTTTAAAGCGCCCACTATCCAATGATAACCCCTTTTTCTTCTCTTGGTTAGGATGGCAAATTTGAGTTACATCAAAAACTTTAGATTTAGCAGCTCGGCCAAAGATGAGCTGGGATACTGCCTGACCTCAGTTGAGGCTGCGATCGAATACATCCGGCAAGGAAGTCTCTCTACGAAGCCGCCTGTAAGATCGCCCTGCTAACTCACTCTTCCTCTGTGGCCATTGGGGGACCTTCAGAGAGCTGGGTTGGGGGGATGGGTGTTCTTTCATGGTCTCCCAAGACGGGAGCCTCAGCTGTCTAACCGTTATGAAACGTGAGACGTACTCTAGACACTGAACATTAAGCCCCTAATTGATCGTGAGCGCTGATGTGTTAGCAGTGGGATTTACACTGTCAGTAGCCTGCTTCGTTAATCCTGTCGTCTTCAAAAGCGCGTGTGTGGGAAAGGAAACCAGACACGGCAGATGTGGACTTGGTGAGGCTGATAGGCGAGAAATGATAATTGATGCTGTTTAAGCACTCAGTGGCCTTCATCATTGTTTCCGTGGTTGGTCGGTGAGCTTTGGTGAGAGAGAGTGGTTCTGTTCCTATGTAAATGATGAGAGTCTGAAGCCAAGATTTCACCGCTGGCCTGTCTTACTCCGTGGTGACAGATAAAGTGGTAAAAGTCGGTACTGCTCAGAAAGTGCTCCACAGTAAAGGCGGGAGGATCGCTGTGAGTCTGAGGCTGACCTGGTTACCTGGTGACTGCCACGTCAGTCTGGCTTCAGTCTGGGCTTTACCGTGAGACACTGTATCACAAAGGAAAAAGAAAAATATAAGTAAAATATGCAAAGAGGAGAATGAGTGTGAGCTCAGCCTGGGCTATGTGTAAGACCCCGTATAGACAAATACACACCATCCTCTGGTGTGCTGAGCAGGTCAGGCCTAACTGCTCGCATCTTTTCCTTGCTTGGCCTGTCGACCCAGCTGGTACCATGGCGTCCTTGTCTCTTGTGCCACCTCATGGGCCTCTGTCTGTAAGGAAGGACTCTGCCTTTACCGCATACCGGCTTCTTTTAGTTCATGGAGTTTGGGTAGGAATGTGTGAAGCCGCTGGTCACATGATGATGACATTGTCCCCAGTGAGAGCCTGTGTGTCTCTCCAGGCTGCAGGTGAGGTTTCTGCATTATTGGTCAATTGGGTTTTTTTTCACTCTCGGCTCTGTGTAACGTGGTTTCACAGAAATTTCCTCTCCAGAGTGCCATGAAACTTGAGCTAACCACAGGCATCCTTAGGATGTTCATAAATGGAGTCTTCAGCTTTCCAAAAACAAACAAACAAAAAACCAAATACTACAGCGATGGTGTCAGGATCAGGGTGGAGATCCTTGAAATAAATGGACCATGCTCCACTTCATTTTTCATCATTTTTGATGTATGTGTGTCTGTGTGTATACATGCTATGTGTGTGCGGGTCCCTGTAGAGGCAGAAGAGGGTGCTGGTTCCTCGGAACTGCAGTTACAGGCAGTCGGGAGCCACCTGGCATGGGTGCTGGGAAACGGACTCGGGTCCTCTGGAAGAGCAGCAAGCGCTCTTAACCACTGCACCATTTCCCTAGCCTTATTTATTTATTTATATTTCGTTTTCCTGCTTCATCTTTACACACTCCTGGTCTGTCTTGCTTTGTTGTTGGCGTTTTGGCTTTAGAAGGGTGACGCTGGGGGTGGGACTTGTGTCCTTAGGCATGCTGTGTGATTCTGAGTTACATCCTGAGCCCTTGCTTTTGGAGGTGAGATCTCTCTCTTCTGGCTGGAGTGACCTCCAGCTGGTGCTGAGATCGTTGTGTGCACCATCATGCCAGGCTCTGAGTTCTCTCAGCATCTGCTCATTTCCCATGAGCCTCTGGGTTGCACTGCTGCTCAGAGCACTTATGTTTTCCCTGCAGATTTAGTTCGGGGAGTTCCACCTTTCATCGCTGACACATTCCATCACTGCTATCATGCCTGACATCAGCAGGCACCCTAGACCTGAGAAAAGGGCCCCGACTGACCTGTTGTTGTACTGTGCCTTTGATGTTCTTCTAAGGAGCCCTAAGCTCCTCAGCTGTCAATCACCAGACAGATTGCCGGAGCTTTATATAGCACGAGGCAGCTGGGGACAGAACGGCTCCTGAGGTGCTGGCAGCATGCTTGTGTGTCACGTTAGTTAGTCCTCACTGGAGATGGGCAGACCTGAGGGACGATGCTCAATAGAGGACCCAGAAATGATCCCTCCTGAGGCACTGTTGGCTTCGTCCAGAGCCTGAATGAAGAACTTAGAGACATGTAAAGAGAGAACCGTGTTCTACCATGTTGACAGGGGCCTGTGAGTTTCCAGCATCGCTGTCTGGAAAAATATTTTCCTTCACTTCCCACCAAGACTCTTTGTGAAGAAGTTAATTTGTCATTGTACCGTTTGTCTTCAGGGGCCCAAGTGAGCACAGGAACAATGTGGTAGGAGTGATTCTGTAAAATAGGCACAAGAATGGAATGTGGCTCAGTGGTAGAGCACCTGCCTAGAATCCCCCACTGAGGGGCTGGGGGTGTGACTCAGTATTGATCACTTTGATTCAAATTCTGTAGCAAGAGGTTAGAGTCATTTCTTTAAGACAGAGCTTTAGCTAGCATGGTAAGGCCCTGGCACTGCAAAACAAAGCAAACCCACAGTGAAACGGAACATAGCATTGAAAGTCTTGCCTCAAACAATACCTTCGTGAACATAGTTTCAGCCTTCATGATAGTCAGAAAGTGACAATAATTAATAGCTAACAACTGGTAAAGTATTTTAGAATTTTGATTATTATTTGTGTGTGAGTTCCCGTGGAAACCAGAAGAGGGTGTCAGATTCCCTGCAGCTGGACTTACAGGCAGCGGTGAGCCACCTGTTCTAGGTGCTGGGAACTGAACTCAGGTCCTCTGGAAGAGCAGCAAGTATTCTTGACCACCAAACCATCTCCCCAGCCCCAAATTTCTAAATATTTTTTTGGGGGGGGATCCTGGTAAGTGTTACTTTTGATAGGAAGATCTGAATAAATTAACTGGCATGGATTATTGCAATGCAATAAGTGATTGGGAGTGAAAGAATGGTCAGGAATTCCCATGTCTTCCTAGATGTTTTTTTTGCCCAGTGAATTAAGCTGATATTTTCATGAGCATGTTCGCAAAACAAGATTCCCCTAGCTGCTGGGCACCAGGGAGTAGAACCTAGTGTGTCAGGTTATATTGTCCACAGCCCTGGTTAAAGTGGCAGGGTCAGGCCATCCAGGCCTTAGGAGGGAGGCCTGAGAGGGGCAGAGTCCAGGAAAAGCCAGGCTTCAGCCTGGAGGACGATGGCACATATGTGGCACATTCCAGCCCTGTGGGTGACTCTCTTCCCCCTACGGTCCTGCTGCCCAGGCCACAGTCTTCAGAACTCGATTCCCAGCATTCTCTGCTCAAGAGGATCTGCGGTTCATCTCAGTTCACAGATCAGGGTTGGGAGAGGCCCCAAAGGCCACGCCTGGGATGGATGGCCTGGGCCCTCTGTGTTGGGGAGGCTCTGTGACAGGGTCTGTCTGTGTGATGACCGCAGGACTCTGAGGGATGTGGCGACAGACTGTTTCTCAAGCAGAGGATGAACTTACTGTCCCAGATGACGTCAACGCCCATCGACTGCCTGTTTAAGGTAAGACTCCAGGATGTCGTGGGAGGTGACAATGTGTTCTGTCCTTCAGTTTTTGTAAAAGTCTGTATGGTTACCACCACACAACACATGGGGAGGGGAGGGGCTGCTGGGCCTCAGAGCCTTTGTCCGTCATTCAAGGCCAGCTCAGAGGGACCTCTTCCTGGTCCCCGATAGAGCTGATACCTGTACTGGACCCAAGCGTTCTTGTGTTAGGCCTCAGCTAAGAGTGTGGGATGTCTGGGGGCTCTGGTCCCCAGTACAGGAAGCTCCCTGTTCATATGCTCATTGACTCCTGGGAAACTCATGAGGCAGTTTCTAGCCATCACTGTGGGATGCATGAGGGTGGACCTCTGAGAGTCTGCTGGTGTTTCTAGGCTTCCGGGAGCCGGAATAGGTCCCTAGGAGGGCCACATCTGTGTGTCACAGAGGCCAAGCCTTGGGGGTTTGTGTGCTGGTGGGGCTAAGTGCAGCTGTTTTCTCTCCCTTAACCCTAAGCTCCACTTGGTTACTGTAGGGATAACACTGAGACTCTGTCTGTCTTCCCCTCTTCCTCTTTCCTTTGCTGGTGCTGGAAACTGAACCTAAGACCTTACAGGTGCTAAGCAAGCACACTCTGCAGCCGAGCCACGCCCCCAGCCCCTCACTGGGGGATCTTTGGCAGGTATCCTGTAGCTGAGACACACCCTCCTCAGTCCATGGTGCTTTGAGACAGTGTCGACCTGTGTAGCCCATGCTGAACTTACAGTCATGATTTTCTGGCTTCTGCCTCCTGAGTGCTAGGATTAAAGGCAGAACCTCGGCTTTTGCCAATGGAGTGTCAAAGTCCACACTGAGGCCTGAGATGGATTGCATGGTTCCTCATAGTACTTTGGAACTGTCTGGTTGTTTAAAAAAGAAAAGTGTGACTCTGCATTTATAGAAACAGTAATTGAATGTGAAAACTGCCCAAGCTGGTTTCATCTCAGTTACCAGCCCAGTGTCTCCATCTGCCCAGACAGGCTTGAAGCCACACCCAGAGCACAGCCATTTCAGGGTAATCTCAGATAAGCCTTGAATCCCAGCAATTAGGAGGCAGAGGCAGGGGGTTCTCTGAGTTAGAGGCCAGGCTGGTCTACAGATCGAGTTCCAGGATAATCAGAGCTACGCAGAGAAACCCTGTCTCAGAAACAGAAACAAACAACAACAAAAAAGAATTAGAGAGCCTGGGCTACAGAATGAGACTTACTTTAATAAAACAAAATAAGCTAGGCTTGGTGATCCAGGCTTGACATCCCAGCTACCCGGAGGGCAGAGGCAGCAGGATTACAAATTCTAAGTCAGTTATACTGGTATACACCGTGAGTTCAAGGCCACCACAGGCAGCTTCGTGAGGTGAGGTCCCGTCCTATAGAGGGTCAGGGTGTGGCTCTGAGGTGGAGTGCTTGCCTCGTGTGTGTGACACCCTAGGTCCACCCAGTACTGCTGAGCCAAACCAAACCAAACCAAAAGGACCATTTCTTGGAAAGCAAATGGCTCCTTAACATTGATTGTATTTGGAATGCCCCCGTAGCACATTGCATCTGGTAACCAGAAAGAAGTGGAAAGGCTGCTGAGCCAGGATGACCAGGACAAAGACGCCCTGCAGAAGATGTGTCACCCGCTCTGTTCCTGTGAGGACTGTGAGAAGCTCGTCTCTGGGTAAGAGGGGCCTGGAGGCACGAGGAGCCAGGGGAAGGACTTGCGGGTTGCCATGAAGCGGAACCCTTCCCGTAGCTCCTCGGCTGTCGTCTCTGTCACGGGTGCAGGGTGACCGCTGCCTCTTTTGCATTCTCCCTTGGATCCCAGGGCTTCGCACATGTTCCACCCGAGCCTCACAGGGTGTTTTAAGGTAGAGAGGGGTGGGTGCCAGTTCCTTCTAGTAACTTTTTTTTAGCTTCCTATTATGCTCTGTGGGCAAATTTGAGGTGAGTCCTAAGTGGTTCTGGGGAAGGACACTGAAGCTGCAGGCCTCAGATCCTCGCTCCACAGGAGAGTCAGAGGCGTGGAAGGGCTCTCATCTTGGTGGCCTCCAGTTTGACCATCTTGTCCAGCCTGGAAGAGAGGGACTTTGCTGTCCCTTTCTCTGCTGTATTTGTCCACATATATTTTTTTTTTCCTGTTTCAGGAGGCTGAACGACCCATCAATTGTCACGCCTTTCTCCAGAGATGACAGGGGTCAGACACCGCTCCATGTTGCTGCCCTCTGTGGTATGTGGCCTTGGGCTGGCCCCCTGTGAGTTACTAAGGCGAAAGGATGGTACCCCAGGGGCAGTGGGGGCCCAGCTGAATGGGGTACTGGCGGAGCATCCTTGTGGGTATGTCCCACGGGGCAGGAAAGGGTGGCAGGTGTCCCCCTGGATTTGTTGGCCACTGCCACCTCAGGCTAGAAGAACATTCTGGTTTGGCTGTCTCCAGGCTTGGAGACGCTGCAGGCTGAAATGCCTGCTAAAGATGGTCTCCAGAATTGCGGTTTGGGGTTCACGTCTCTGTCTTTAAAGACAATGTTGAGCCAAGTATGGTGATGCATAACTGTAATCTCAGCCAGTCAGGACGCTGAGGCAGGAGGACTATGAGTTCAAGGTCAGTGTGGTCTACGCAGTGGGTTCAAAGCCAGTTTAGGCTATGTAGTTAGACTCCATCCCAAAACAAGACCACTGGAGTACAGATGTTGTTAGCCACCAGGTGGGTGCTGGGAATCGATCCCAGGTCCTCTGGAAGGTCAGCCAGTGCTCTTGACCATGGGGCCATCTCTCCAGCCCCTGGTCCATTGCCAGCTGTTGTTGAGAGTAATCTTGGGTGTGATCCCTTCATAGGACATCCCACAATGCTTCATAATTTTGGAGTCAGCTCTGGCTCCTGAATAGCTAGGACCGTGTCCTCTGGTGGGTTTCCTGCCAGGGCCATCGAGAGTGAGGTAGCATCTTACAGGAAGCCGCTCAGCTTCATCCGCCAATGAGAGGCCCTTCCGCTCTGCAGGTCAGGCGAGCCTCATTGACTTCCTGGTGTCCAGAGGTGCCGTAGTGAATGCCACGGACTATCATGGGTCCACTCCCCTCCACCTGGCGTGTCAGAAAGGCTTCCAGAGTGTGACGGTGAGCAGTGGGTTGTGCGTAGCGTCTGCTCTGTGTGGTGGTTTCATGGCTCCAGCATGCACTATGCCAGCTCTGGCGTCATGCTGCCAGGCACGGGGGAACCCGGAGGCCAAGGCCAGCTCTGGAGATGGGTTGAGATGGGAAACTTCCGCATCAGCTTGGGCAGGGAAGGGCAGGGTTCTCAACATTTTCCTTTAAACATTGGTTTGACAGGGATCAATGACATAACTCCATGTGTGTATTACACGTGTGTGCATGCATGGGAGCCTCGGTGCACATGTGGAAGTCCAAACAAAGCTTGCCTTCTGGCTTGAACTCCCCCTGTCAGGCTTGGTGGCAATTGCCTGTATCTGCTTAGCCAACCTGCCAGGCTGTAATGGCACAAATTTATTAGGGGTCGAGGAACCCTTACCTTAATGTTCAGGCATTTTGAATTTTTATACTTTGGAATACTGGGCACATGGCCTAAAGATAATTTTGTATAATATTCTAAGTGACTGAGTGTGCCTGTGTTTTGGTGGACGCCACATGCCTCCGTCACGTGGCGCCCGGTATGGCATTTTCTACCTGGGTTGTGTCAGAAGCCTGACACTCCTCAGGTTTAGAGAGCCGGGGGTGTATCTCCTGGGTTTCTTTCCTAGTTTGGGGGAGGCGTGGGGGGGAGGGGCAGGAAAAGAAAAGAACGTTCTGGATTTAGGGCCAGGAGTGCCCTGCCTGTTTAATGTTTAAGATAGGACGTGAGCCCAGCCCCTGGAAGGACACGCTTGTGGATGCTCCGTGCTCCTTCTGGGGCTCAGCTGCTGTCTCCTCTCCTCTGCCAGCTGCTGCTGCTGCACTACAAGGCGAGCACCGAGGTGCAGGACAACAATGGCAACACCCCGCTGCACCTGGCCTGCACCTACGGGCATGAGGATGTAAGTGGCACCCGCCACCCCCGAGCCCCGCTTTTCATTATTTCTCCCCAGTGGAGACATATAGATTTGAACCTAGTCCAGTGTGCACTCGTGCGCCTGTGAGCACACAGAGCTTGGGGAGGAAAGTGTTTCTTTCACACTGCAGGTCACAGTAGGGAAGTCGGGATAGGAGCTCGAGGAAGGAACCCAGAGGCAGGAACTGAAACAAATGTCACAAGGAGTGCTGCTTCCTGGCATGCTCCCCTCGGCTTGCTCAGCCTGCCCAGGGATAGCCCTGCCCACAGTGGGGTGGGTTTGACCACGTCAGTCACTAATGAAAAGGCTGCACAGACCTGCCTACAGACTAATGTTTCACACATATTTACAGGGGTTCTGGGATGGGATCTGCTGGCTCTGTAACTTAAAGCAATTAAATGCTCAAAGTATTACAGATGCTATATATTGAGAATTTAACACCTAATTGTGCATGTTCTTACTCTGATATTAAGTAGTTTTTGCTCTTTCCCATACCATTTGGCTCTTAACTCTGTGTATATTTAAACGTCACATTTTATCCCAGCATCTAGGAACTCTGAGGTTTCCATTTCTTCCCCTGTGTGTGCGTGTAAATGTTTGTTATGAGTCTCCCCTCCCATTTCCAGAGTTAGACAAGAAGGTCCGCCCTTTTATCTGGTTTTATGGTGTAGCCCAGAATAGCACGGACCTTCCAGGCCTCCTGTGTGGTCTGTCCTGTGAGTGGCAGGGTCAAAGGTGTTGGCTCACCACAGATGTCCCTATAGAAAATCTGAATTGTATTGAATGTTATGTAATTTGTGTCTGTTTATGTAACTGCTCTTCCACTGAGCCAGGCCCTCAGCCCCTCATTGGTAGATTCTCAGAAAGTACTTACTCTACCATTTAGCTGTACCCTTATCCCCTCACTAGGGAATTGTAGACAAGTACTCTACCTCTGATGCAGTTGGGTTCTTTCGAAAGAAAACCACGAGGTGTCTTGATCAGGGACTGTGGAACCCTAGGATTGGAACTGCTGGTTTTCATATTCTGTGCTGGAGGGCATGGACCCAGCTAAGGGAGGCACTGACATTGCCCGAGGCTTTCTTGTTAGAGACCCGTGATTTTGCTGTGTTTCTGCAGTGTGTGAAGGCTCTGGTTTACTACGATGTCCAGGCCTGCAGACTGGACATTGGTAACGAGAAAGGAGACACAGCCCTGCACATTGCTGCTCGCTGGGGTTACGAGGGCGTCATAGAGACGTTGCTGCAGAACGGAGCCCCCACAGTGGTCCAGAACAGGCTGAAAGAAACGCCACTCAAGTGCGCACTCAACTCGAAGGTAGTGTGCTCCACCCCTGAACAGCCGTGTGACCCTGAACAAAACAAAACAAAACCCCGCCTGCACACTGGCCTTCCTGAGGACACCTCAAGGCCTTCCTTACACCCCAGGACAGAGCTTGGCCTCCATCCTTCCGTTATACGAGGTTGTTAGCAGCCTTTCCTTTTGGAGAGTTTCAGTTTTGTTAGCGGTTTTTCTCAGCGTTGTTGTTGTGAGCTGCTTCCAGCAGCAATGGCTCTGGCCTCTGAGCGCTAGGCCTCTGGCAGCCAACGGACTGCCTGAACCGGGCCCTGTGGCTTCGGAGAAGCGCAGTGAAAGTGGAGGTCAGAACACCGCAGACACGAGTGCTGTTTTCTCCCTTCATCTCTGCTTCTTGAAACTTCATTTTGATTTGGCCCGAAATTGAATGAATGAACTAGGTAAGTTAGAGACTGAGTCTCAGGATTTAGCCCAGGCTAGCTCTGAGCCCACAGCAATTCTCCAGTCTCCGTCTCGTGAGTACTGGGATCACAGGCCTGGCACCGCCGTGCCTCTAGACTTGGTCTCGTTACGCGAATAGGAGGAAGTTGTGGGTTTCTCTCTGTCCAAGGGTACGGAGGGTTTGCAGGACACAAGGCTTTCTTTATTAAAAAAGGCTTGTTTTATTATTTCAAATTTTTATTTTTAAATGGAGCATACTTCCTTCAAAAATTAACTTGTTTTAAAGTTTATGTGTATCTGTGTGTAATTGTATTCTTGGGGGGGGGCAACGTGGCTGCTGAGAATGGAGCTTTTGGAAGAGCTGTAAGGTCTTCTTAACTGCTGAGCCAGTTCTCCAGCCCCGGGAGGGCCTTGCTGCTGCTAAACTTCCCTGCGCTGGAAAAGTAGA
Source organism: Pachyuromys duprasi (assembly GCA_028658305.1). Taxonomy (NCBI): domain Eukaryota; kingdom Metazoa; phylum Chordata; class Mammalia; order Rodentia; family Muridae; genus Pachyuromys; species Pachyuromys duprasi. The sequence continues at coordinate 5,991,512 of CM053758.1, forward strand.
TGCGATAATAGAAGCAGAACCAGACTTTGGCGTCCACCCTAGCAGTCAATCTTGGGAGGATCCCCCACCACCGCTAAAGTGTATCTGTGCACTGTGATGAGCACAAGAATGTTCCGGGCCTCAAAGGGTCGATTCAGAAGGTTCTCTTTGATTACAAAAGGAGAAGTGGTTACTGGGGTCGACAGGCTGACAGTTCCTTTCTGGGTCCCGCCTCACAGTGCGGTACAAAGTGACGTCCGGTCAAAACAAATGCCGTTTTAAAAACGCAGGGAACTGGGGCTGGAGAGATGGCTCAGTGGTTAAGAGCATTGATTGCTCTTCCAGAGGACCCAGGTTCAATTCCCAGCAGCCACATGGCAGCTCACAACTGTCTGTAACTCCTGTTCCATGGGATCCAACACCTTCACACAGATATACATGCAGTCAAAACACCAGTGTACATAAAACAAAAATAAATAGATTATTTAAAAAAAAGTGGGGAACTTCCCAACAATTATCCTTAAATTTCAGTTTTTCTTCAAAAAAAAATATCACATTTAAAATTTTAATTTGTGCGCGAGCATGTGCTGGGGTGTCAGATGTTCTCTCGCTCTGACACGTAGATCCGGGGGATCAAACTCAGGAGGTCCAGCTTGGCAGTGAGTGCTTTTAACCTGCTGACCAGTCTCTCCAGGCCCCAGCGTCAGCTTTTTGATGGCTCCTAGCCACCGCCTCTGACCTCCCTGGAGGCAGAGGATGCTGGGACACTGATGGCTTGCTGTAGCCCCTCTCACTGGACACCTTTCCTGTCCTAGATTCTGTCCATCATGGAAGCTCATCACCCGTCCCCTGAAAGGAGCTCGAGGCCTTCTGAGGTAAGTCTGTAAGTCTGTGTGGCCACATCCACGCCACTGGAGCCTGGCCCCTCTAGGCCTGACCTGTCTGTGACCATGCCCTTGTTCCTGTTGCCCGTCGGCCTTTCCGCAGGTCCCCGCACGGTCCCCTGCACGCTCTATGGACTCCGTCAGCCAGGGCTCCTCCACCTCCAGCTTTTCTTCCATTTCGGTGAGCTTCAGGCAGGAAGAGGTCAGAAAGGACGACCGGGAGGTGAGCCTCCCCAATGGGCGGGCCCTGGTGTCATGGTGCACGGTGAAGGCCTGGTCAGCTGACCAGAGCTGCCTGCCAGCCTGCAGCCTGCTTACCCGTTATGGGACAGTCTGTTCCTTCTGCTCCGAGGTCAATGCCTTTGAGGTGCACCCAACCATGTGTCTGTGCCGTCTTCACCTTCTTTCCTTTTTTTTTTCCTCCGTAGCAGTTTTTGCAATGTGTGAGCGTGAGAAAGAGGAGGAGGGGCCACATACAGAAAGAGACACAGATATGGGGCAGAGCGAAAATAGACAAAGGAACTATATCCTAAACAATTTTTTACTTGTTTAAAGCTGAGAGTACTAGCTTCTCAAAGTACATCTTCTGTTCCCCACCCCAGGAGAGTCCCTTACCGCCTGACATGTACACATGCTGCATTTTGTAAAAGCTGATTTGTGGTCAGTCCTATTGTTGTTGGATACAGAGTTTCTCCGTGTAGTCTTGCTATCCTAGAACTCACTTTGTAGACCAGGCTAACCTCCCAACTCTCAGAGATCCTCCTGCCTCTGTTTCCCGAGTACTGGGGTTAAAGGTGTGGATCACAGCGTCTTGCTTTTCTTTCGTTCTTAATGCTTGTTCGATATCAGCACAACCAATCCATCCTATCCTTCAGCAGAGGTGTTAGACCATTATCTCACGGATCCTCTGCTCCTCTGTGGGGTTACCGACCACCCCAGTGGGGCCATCCCCTCCCTTAAAGCCTTCTCCTGGTGTGGGCATCCAGTGGGCTCCAGTGCGGAGTCACAGAAAGGAGAGCCAGCATGTGCGCACCCGGCCTCTCAGAGGCCTCCGTTGTTCTTGGGGAGGGTACCTAAGCCCTTAGCCCGCTCGCTCACCTAGCAGACCGTGAGAGTTGAGTATGTGGATGAGGTAGCTGGCTTCTCCAGAAGTGACCCTGACCTGCTCCTGACCTGGGCCTGGTTTGCAGAGACCTGTTGTCTTGGCTACTTAGGAGGGTGGGACGGCAAGACCAAGACAAGAGGTTTGGTCCTCCTTGGGCCGCAGTGTGAGTTCAAGGCTTAGTCTGAACAGCTTTAGTGAGACTGTCCTGAAGTACGAAGTAAAAAGGGTGGTGAGAGCCGGGCACAGTGGCACACGTCTGTGATCCCAGCACCCGGGGAGGCAGAGGCAGGCGGACCTCTATGAGTTTGAGGGCAGCCTGGTCTACAGAGTGAGTCCAGGACAGCCAGGGCTAGCAGTAACGGTTTAACCCAGTGCCAGAGCGTGTGCCTAAAACACCACCAGACAAAAAGAAGAAAGCCTTCTTGTGTTGAGGTCACTGCTGTTCCACCTTCCAGATAGCTAGGCGGGAGTGGGTTCTGTGCAGCTTTTAGAATGTTCTAGAAGAACAGTTTTGGGGACTCAATTTGAAAGGTGCTGAGTGTAACCACTAGACAGAAGGCTACCAGACCTTCAGAAGACCGTATCAGTTCTGTTGTTATTTTACTATTAAAACCACCTCCCTGACTTGTTTTTTCCTTCCGTTAAGGTAGAAAAGCTTCTAAGAGCAGTTGCGGATGGAGATCTAGAAATGGTGAGTTTTTCGAAGAGCGTCTCTCATCACTCTGACTAGATACCGGATGCTCGTAACTGAAGGGCGAGGGGGTTTGTCTCATGGTCTCCAAGGTCAGCCCGCCGTTGCAGAGTCGGTGTGTGTGTGTGTGTGTGTGTGTGTGTGTGTGTGTGTGTTGGGGCGGGGAGAGGGTGCCACTCTCCACATGGGGTGGGCCAGGCAGCAAAGGGGAACCGGAGACAGCCAGGGCTGGGCGGGACCCGCAAAGAGGTGACTTCTCCATCAGCCTGACCTCCTCACGCTGGCCTGAGGCCGTTTGTCACCCTGACTTGAGATCTGAGCTGCCTGGTTTTGTGGTTGGCACCCCTGTACAGGATCTGGAAGGGCCCTGGGGTACAGGAGGCTCTGTCCTCCCTGCAGGCTTATGCTGACCCCCAAATGCCTGCAGCGATGCCGACGAAAGCATGTCCGAGGCTCTCTTTTCTCAATTGAGCTGTTACTGAGCTGTTACTGAGTTTTGGAGAGAGGGGTTTCCAGCGGAGTTCAGGCTGGCCTTGAACTCGTGGGCCTCTTGCCTCAGCCTCCCGAGTGCCAGCATTGCAGGTGTGGGCGACCACGTGCCCTGTCTTCTCAAGTTTCAGGGCTTGGCGATTAGTTGGTTCTGGAACCCATGCACGCCTCATCTGAGGGTTTCTTTGCTTTCACCCCACGTGCTGGCGTGTGGCGGTGGCAGGAAGCTGGTGTGCGGTCAGGGGTCCTGGGGCGCTGTGGATCACAGCTGCTGAGCACTCATCGCAGGGTTTCTGTTGGCTGACAAGGGAGGCCGACCTGCTTAGGTGGTGTAGGAGTGTGGACTCCGGGGTCTGAAAGCCTATGAGCCGTCAAGCAGCTTCAGTCCGCCCCTCTTAAGATGGGCAAACACTAGAATGCTGGAAATGACACGTCAGCCCCTCTGTGCTGCCCGGGGAAGGCGCAGGTTTATTGCTGGGAGGCAAATGTTTTCTATCAGTGACTACAGCGGCACAAGGAGCTGATTTGGGAAACTGCGTGCTTGTGATGTGTGCGCTTGTGGGTGCATACCCTTGCTCACTTCCTCACATGAGCTGCGGGTAAAGGCATCAGAATAATGGGGTCCCCATTTGTCCTCACTGCCTGCCACCAGGTGCGCTACCTTTTGGAGTGGACGGAGGATGACCTAGATGATATGGACGAGGCCGTCAGCACGGGGGATCATGAGTTTTGCCACCCCTTGTGCCAATGCCCCAAGTGTGCTCCAGCCCAGGTCTGGCTCCGCCTGTGTCTGGGGGCTGGGGTGGGAGGCACGTTCTTTCTGCCTCTGAGGTCCTTGCTTTAAGTATGAGTGAGTGTACACGGGGGTGGGGGGGGGTGGGAATCAGTCAGGTGAGGGTGGAGAGCATCTTTGGTCGTTTTCAACCCACCTGTTGTTTCTTTACTTTATTTACTCATTTTTGAGACAAAGTCTCACCATGTGGCCCTGACTGGAAGTCATTATGTAGACGAGGCTGGCCTGGAACTCACAGAGCCATGCCTGCCTCTGATTGAGTGCCGAGATTGAGAGCATGTCCCAGCATGCTGGGCTTTATTTTTATGCATGTGAGTATTTTGTCTGCGTGTGTATCAGCTCCACGGGTGTCTGTGCGGTGCCCGTGGAGCCCAGAAGAGGGCTTCGGATGCCCTAGAACTGGAGGTACAGATGGTTCTGAGCTGCAGCATGGGTGCTGGGAACGGAACTCGGGTCCTCTGAAAGCTCTTAACTGCTGTGACCTCTCTCCAGCCCTCCTTTTTTTTTTTTTTTTAAGATTTATTATGTATACAATGTTCTGTACTGCTTATACACCTTCACACCAGAAGAGGGCACCAGATCTCACTACAGATGGTTGTGAGCCACCATGTGATTGCTGGGAGTTGGAACTCAGAACCTCTGGAAGAACAGCTTGTTCTTCCTCTGAGCCATCTCTCCAGCCCTCTTTTAATTTTCTTTCTTTTTGTTTTTTTTTTTAAGTTTTTGGGCTGTGATTTACATATAGTAAGATCCAACCTTTAACTCATACAGTTTAGTGTTCGTTCTCAATGAGATGCTCCACAGAGCAGTTGTGATTGCTCGTTCTCCACTCAGTGTGATTTTCAAACCACCAGGGATAAGAAGGTAGCTTCCTGATTTAAAAAGAAGGGGACGTGGGGAGGTGATGTGCTAACTTCGGGAGGTTTGGCAAACATGGAGGCAATCCGTTTAATGTCAGGCTGGCTTCAGACTCACGTTGTAGTTAAGGAAGACCTTGAACCCCTGACCTTCCTCCTTTACCCAGGTGCCTGGGAGCTCAGGGAGAGCAGGGAGGTGCTTCCCAGCACCACCCTCGGCTAGCCTAAGTACTAACGCACTTACTCCCTGTGCCTTCACTAGAAACTGGCAAGGGTTCCTGCCAGCGGGCTTGGTGTGAATGTGACCAACCAGGATGGCTTCTCCCCCCTGCATATGGCTGCCTTGCATGGCCGGACGGACCTGGTGCCCCTCCTGCTGAAGCACGGTGCCTGCTCGGGGGCCAGAAACTCCAGCAGAGCCGCCCCACTCCACCTGGCCTGCCAGCAGGGGCACTTTCAGGTACGGCCCCCATCTCCTGGGCAGAAGAGGAGGGGGTTGGCTTTGGCACGAACCTCACTGGGTCAGTGCTACGGGGACAGAGGATTTCTTCCCTTCCCGCCGTGAACCCTGACCTGGGGGTGGTACCCTCCGCACTGGGTACCACCGGACTGGGTGGCGGAAAGCCAAAGCTGTGGTTCTGACCCCAGCGAGACTGTGCGTCCTCTGCCGAGGTTCTGACCTTTAGATCTGTGCAAAGAGCATAGTGTTTTTATAAGGCATGTCCAAAGCCCCGTATCGAGGTCTAAGACAGAAATTGGCAGTTGCTAACTTTTGTTCTGTTTTGAAGTAAGGTCTTACTATGTAACTCGGCCTGGTCTCAAACTTTCCATCCTCCTGCCTCAGCCTCCTGAGTACAGGGATTACAGGTGTGTGCCATCACACCTGGTTTTGAACCCATTAGCTTCCTAAAGGCTGCTTTCTTCGGGCAGTTGTCGGTGTGTCGAAGGGTCCTTCGCCTTGGGAAGTCCCACAGTTGCATCCCTCCCAGGCCTCCGGCAGACAGCTTCCCACCATGCACTGGGAGCAGTGACTGCAACTCTGTAGGTAGCCACAAAGATGAAAGCCCTAGAGCCTGGCATATGGTGGGCACAGACCAGAGCCCCGCACATGAGAAGTGGTCCTGTTACTGTCTCCTGACTCCAGGGGGTCCATTTCACCTGAGGAGAAAGATTTCTTTTGAGACAGGGTTTCTCTTTGTTGTTGTTGTTTGGGGGGTTTTTGTTTGTTTTGTATTTGTCTTTGTTTTCAAGACAGGGTTTCTCTGTGTAGCCTTAGCTGTCCTGGACTCAGTTTGTAGACCAGGCTGGCCTCGAACTCACAGAGATCCTCCTGCTAATGCCTACCGAATGCTGGGATTATGGATGTGCGCCACTGTTCTAATATTTCTTTTCCTAAGTTATAATTCAGATTGACGGTTTTCTTGTTTGGACTAGGTGGTAAAATGTCTCTTAGATTCCAATGCAAAACCTAATAAAAAGGACCTTGGTGGGAACACGCCCCTCATTTATGCCTGCTCTGGAGGCCACCATGAAGTCGCTGCACTGTTGCTACAGGTAAGAGCCTCCTTGCCACACCAGGCCTTTTTAACGAAAAAACAGTTTTCGTTTTTACAGATTTTAAAATTCGGTTTATTTTAATTTTATGTGTATGCGTGTTTTGACTTTATGTATGTATGCATACCATGTGATACAGTGCCCACAGAGGGCAGTAGAGGGCACCTGATGCCCTGGAACTGCAGTTAGGCTGTCATGAGCTGTCTGATGTGGGTGCTGGGAGCTAGTCTCAGGTCCTCTCCAAGAGCAGCACACACTCTTAGCTGCAGAGCTGCCTGCCAGCCCCCACTCAGGACCTCCTAAAGCCCTATCTGTGCCTATAGACTGCCTGCCTGTCAGTCCCCTTCTCTGGGGAGGTGAACTGCGTGCCTGCATTTCTGTTAGTGATTCTGTGACAGAAGAGCTAGTGTCGGGGACAAGGCTCTGCTTCGGCTGCAGATCCAGGCCCGGGCGCGTCACCATGGGGAGTGTCTCTGTTCTTCTTCCGTCTTGCTAAAGGTAGCACATGCTGATGGTCCATCAGAGAGTAAAGCAGCACACACACACCCCCCCACCCCCACAGCCTCCACTGCTTCACACAGGAAATAATGCATGGGTAGAAGTGAGGCCTGGTGGCGCACTCCTGTGACCCTAGCATTCAGGAGGCTGCAGCAGAAGGGTTGAGAGACCCAGGCCAGCCTGTGCTGCCCTGTGGGACTCCCATCTCAAAACACTCAGTGCATGGCATGAGAGAACAGAAGCCACACAACAGTAATTGCCAAACAGTGGGACTCTGCGTCTGTGCCCACTGACCACCAACACTCAAGGGGGCCGGCTATTTCGTCTGCATTATTTTCAGTTCATCTCACCAAGTTGCCCAGGCTGACGTCGGTCTCTCAAGTACTAGGATTGCAATGAGCCACCATACCAGGCCGAAAGCAACCATGGCTTTAAGCAACAACTTTTGACATAAGATAGAAAACAAAACAAAACATGCTAATTGAAAAAAAGTGCCATGTTCACAAGCCCTGCAGCGCACATTCTCAGTTGTAAATCTTTTTTGCTTAGCAGCTTTAAAAAAATCCACGCTGTTTAATAAAATAATTTTTCTATTTAACATAGAGAATTATTGCTAAAAAGGAAAAAATGTTGCTTAAAACCTTAGTTTGGGGACTGAAGAGATGGCTCAGCAGTTAAGAATATAAGCTCTCGCACAAACCGGACATTGGTCCCTGGCACCGTATCAGGTGGTTCACAGCCACCTGAAAGCAGAGCTCCGGGGATCTGATGCCTCAGTAGGCACCTGTACTCACACGAAGACCCACACAAACTGCACATACACATAATTAAAAATTGGAAGAAAAGACAAAAAAAATCAAACTTGATTTTTTTAAGAAGTTCAGACAATTTTATATTGAGCCACATGCCCAGGAAGTTGAGTTTGAGGCCAGCCTGGGCTACATAGGAAGTTTGAGGCCAGCCTGGGCTTCATAGTGACACCCATGTCAAAATCAAATTTATTTTTTTGAGACAAGGTCTCACTGTGTAGCTCTGGCTGCCCTTGAACTCACCGTGTAGACATGCTGGCCTCAAACTCAAAGAAATAGAGCTTGCTTCTGTCTCCTGAATGCTAGGATTAAGGGTATGAAACACGAGTCTGTCTTCAGAAAATAATGTTACAGGCCTGGGAGATGACCTAGCAGCTATAAGTGATTGTGCGAGCCCAACTACCAGCACACAACCGTAGTTTCTTACAACCATCCGTGTTCCAGGGTGTTTGGAAGCCACAGGGCATGTAACAGTGGACAAACATGCATACTGGCAAACACTAATACACATAAAGAAAAATAAACTTCTGTTATTGATTATTAATATTGATTTATCTTTTAGTTAAGCAGCGGTTATGCCTAAAACCACCTGTATACCCAAATCACCACAGAGACTAGGATGTATTTAATTAACCTAGAGCACAATGCTGGGCAACAGTTACTCCATCCTAAACCTCCAAGCCAGCATAGCTTCCTCCCATTCAGACTTCTCACATTATACTTGCTTTCAGTCATATCTCAGATCCCATTCATCTCTCCTCATGGTTCCGAGTCCTCTCCTGCTGATCTCTCTCTCCCACTCCTCCTGCTCGCTTCCTTCTCCTCCTCTCCGGACCAGGATGGCCCACCCTATTCTCTCCATTGCACAGCATTGGCTGGTTGTTTTATTGAAAATACGTAGAACAAATGGTGGAATGTTTACACAGACTTGAGACAGGTGATGCTTAGAATAAACATCACAATGCAATACCCGGATTGAAACCACATAGTGGAGTAGAGAAATCAGCATTTGAATGAACAAAGGTAAATTGTATACATTCCACAAGAACATTATACCAACACTTCTTTAAAAAAAAAAAATGTGGATTCCCTGTGGTTCATGCCTGTAAACCCAGCACTCCTACCTCAAGATGGGAACCGGGGACAGGAGAATTGGCAAGATGTTCCCATATGCAGTAGAGCAGCAGACGCAGGAGAGACCCTGCCTCAAAAACAGGCAGAAGGAGAGATCAACTCCCCAGAAGTTGGCTTCTGACCCCTAAGTGTGTGTGCTGTGGCACATGTGCCTCTGCCGGTAAATAAAGTTTTTTAGAGTAATTTTTTTTTAGCGAGCAGTCACACAGATTCTGTACCGACTGCCCTGTCTCTCTCCTAGCACGGGGCTTCCATCAATGCTTCCAACAACAAAGGCAACACAGCCCTGCACGAGGCCGTGACGGGAAGGCACGACTTGGTGGTGGAGCTGCTGCTGTTCCACGGAGCATCTGTTGACATCCTGAACAAGAGGCAGTACACGGCTGTGGATTGCGCGGACCAGGTGACGGAGGGCTTGATGGCTAAGGCAGCCCGGTGCTCCTGGGAGCACACTGTGTTCAAACCAGATATGAGAGGACAACAGCTAGGTCTCCGGTGCTCTGTGCCGAGCCAAATGAACACGCCAGACGGCCATGGGCAGGGCTTAGATACTTGCCAGGGTCACTGGTTGGGAACACCGGAAGTGCCGGTGCTCATTCTTCCTGGGGTAGTTTCAGAGGCCCCAGGGGAGGTGGAGCACCTATCAAATTCTGCTCTTAGCATTATCTGGCACACACAGATGCTGTCACATCTGGGAAGTGACAGGTCAGACATTCTGGGTTTGCCAACCCTGTAGCATAATGGAGAGTGTTAGTTGTGGATTTAAATCCCTCAGATTATGAGAGAATTTAGACCCCCATCTTACTGCTCTCTCCAGTGTAGCGATTCAGTCATGGAGAAAGAAGGTTGCTTTCCTCTGTTCCTGTCTTCATTGTGAGTCTTGGCTTTAAACTGCAAATGGCCCAACAGAGATGTTAAAGTCACTGTAAATCCAACTTTATTATAGGCTTATTTAACTTTAAGGGTAAGGCATGGCCAAATGGGTAGAGCACCTGCCTCGACTCCCCCAGTGAGAGGCTGGGGGTATGGCTTAGTAGTAGAGCACTTGCCTAGAATCCCCCAGTGAGGGGCCAGGGGTGGTTCATTGTAGAACCACTATCCATCATGTCCAGTGTCCTAGGTGACATCCCTAACATCTCAAAAACAAAAAAAAGAGAGAGAAAAAAGAAAACACTTTCAAATATTGTCTTAATCTAGAGACTGAATATACTTTTAAGAAAGTGCATGGGGTGACAAGGTGATGGTGAATTTTAGGTGTCCTTTGAATGAGTTGAGGTGTCTATGAGAGTTGATGATACCCAACAGGATATGCTTAACCTTCCCTTTGCTACTCTCTCAAAGATGGATGATGCCAGCTGTGTCCTATGGTGTGTTGGACAGTGGCTCCTGAACAGCCTCCCGACAACCGGCTAGTAACAGCTCCTCACTGTGCTCACCCCATGTGTGCAGTAGTTGACTGTGCAGGCTAGGGTTCCTAGTGAAAGCTAGTGCGTCTAAACAAAGATCAGAATCTTTTCTGAAACAGTTTCCCTGTTGCAGAGGTTTGAACTCCTGAGCTCAAGCTAGTTTCCAGCCTCAGGTGCTGGGACAGTCGGCATGTGGTGGGGCCTTGACATGTCCTGACTGTTGTTTTGTTTTGGAGCTGTTTTAGAGAGGGGTTTCAGTCACATCAATATTAATATTTAGATGGGACCCCAAATGATAATCTGCTGAGAAACGTTCAGACATCCCCCCCTTTTAAATTGTAGGATTCAAAAATAATGGAGTTGCTGCAGGTAGTGCCACGTTGTGTTGCATCCTTGAACAATGTCGAGGAGACAGACGACAAGGATTATGTGACTGTTACAATCAGGAAAAAATGTAAGTGCTTCTGAGTTCTCCGCCTGCATCCGTCCATTTGGGTAATTAGTGGTTTCATTGCGTCTGTGTGTGTGTGTGTGTGTGTGTGTTTGAGAGGTCAGCCTTGGCTGTCATTCCTCGGGAGCTGCCCAGCGAGTAGTCAGGTTTCCCACTGGGCTGGAGCTTCTAGGGTAGGCAGGCTGGCTGCCCAGGAGATGGCTCTGCCTGCCTCTACTTCCCCAGTGCTACAATTACAAGCACACAAACCCACACGTGGCCTGGATGTATGTCTAGGCACCATGGATGTGTTTGGTGCCCTTGGAGGCTAGAAGAGAGCATCAGATGACGTGGAACTGGAGTTGCAGGAATGTGGGTGCTGGAAGCCAACCCAGGGTCCTGTGGAGGAGTGTCCACCAGGCCTTTCCTTTGGATCTGGGGCTGGAACGCAGATCTTCATGCCTCCATGGCAGGCACTTTACCAACCGAGCCAGCCCTTCAGTATTTTTGGTTTTGTTCTTTTGGGGGTGTTGGACATGAATCTAACACCCCCAAATATTATAAAGCATGCCAAACAGGTACTCCACTGCTGAGCCCTGCCCCGAGCCCAAATGTAATTATTGTCGTGGCAGGGAGGGATCCAGGGACCACAGAAACCATGCGAGGTCACGATGTCAGCTGAGGAGCTGTGTTCGAGCTAGTTTTCTAGTTGATTGTCATGATGTTTCCTGCAGAAAAGTAGGACTGATACTTTGGGGGTTAGCTTAGTGTCAGGCCTCCCGTCACAGCTGGAGAGAACAGTCTGGATTCCCTCTCATCTTATGCCCTAACGCCAGGTGTTTTCGCACACTTCAGGTTAACCTTCCCCAGGCCTGAGCCACTTAACCCTGAGGGTCTAAGGCTTTTCCGTGTACATGCTAGGCATGTGCCAAGCACTGAGCCGTGTCTCTGGCCCTTTGTGGTTTTCGTTTGCAGGTGCAGCCAGGCTGATGGTGATTACATACCTGCCCACCTGTGTCCAGAATGAGAACTTTATTTTTAAAAGGGGTTCTGCTTTCTGAGCTCTTCAGAACTCAGTTTGAATGCAGTGGCAATCACGTAGTAGAGAATCCCAGGGAGGCCTTGCCGTTACTGGCCGCAGCTGAGGAGCCTCCCTATAAAGAGTCCGCTCTGTCTTACCAGGGCTTGCCTGATGAGGAACAGCTATTTGCAGGGTTTTTAAAGCTCGTTTGGCACTCAGCTTTCTAAGTGTTGGAGAGCTGGGAAGTCAGAGAACCAGTTTGTGCTGCCGTTTTAAAGTCACCTTGCTTCATGGAGTTTTCAGGTGTTTTACCGTTTCATTCACAGGGAACCCCAAAATGTACGACCTACCAGACGAACCTTTTAGGAGACAGTTCTGCCTCGTTAACCCAGGGGGCCGGTTCCAGTGAGTATATACTTCAAGTAGACTCCTGGGGTTTGCCCCAGGGAATGCTGGGATCTGGGCGGCTTTAACTGCTCATACGATGCTGCCATCTTGTGGGCAGCTGGCTTTGTACCATTACCCAGATACTTGACTTTGAATTAGCACTTGGTTTATTCTGCATTTCAGGGAAAGGACTTCAAGGGAGACTCTGGGAAGGGACAGAAGTGTGCCTGATCTTACCGCAGGGTCTCTGCAGGAGGTGAGTGGTTACACAGGTTTGGCTGTTTCTCCTCTCAAGTCATCTTCATTTCACTATCTCCTTCACTGACTTAGCAACAGTTCAAACTTCAGCTCTTCAGCGGGGCAGACAAGAGTGTGGAGTTCTGAATAAATTTAAAATTACAGCTCTGGACAAGCATGGTGGTACATGCCTTTAATCCTGGCACTCAGCAGGCAGAGGTTGGTGGATCTCTGAGTTCAAAGCCAGCGAGAGCTACATAGTGAGACCCTGTCTCCAAAAAGAAATGTAAAACTACAATTCTAAGCTGAGAGAGTCCAGGAGAGGTGGAAAGTCATGGTGTACATGGGAAGCTGCAATTCAGTGTTTACAGAAAGCAGAGTAGCCCAATTTTACTGCATTATAATATCTGAAATAAGGACAGTGTATGTAGATAGCATGTTATGATCCCTCCCACAAACATACACATACATACAGTTCTTTATGTACCCAATTTCCTTTTGAATCAGTTAGAAAAGGCCTGGTATGATCTAGTCCACTGTAAAGTGGAGCTTCAACGTGTGCCTCCCCCAGTTGCTGAAGAGAGAGAATGGATAGCACGCAGGCCACCAGTTTGCTTGGAAAAACTCACAAATGATCATTTAAGAGAATTTCTGCAATAATTAGTGTGACAAATTCAGCTATCCCCACCCCAACCCTGTTTGAAACAGTTTCATCCTGTAATGTCAGCTGACCTCAAACTCAGGGTAACCTTCATGCCTCAGTTTCCCAAGGACTGGGGTTACAGGTACGAGCTGCGATGCCCAGCTTGCATGACCAAGTTTGATTTCATATTTTAGTTTTCATATATCCCTCCTCCTGGGCAGGACATGTCAGCGTTGATATCTTGCTGAGAGGGCCCGTCAGGTGCCCTCTTCGCTTGCTGAGTGACAATCAGATGCCCTTCCTGTGCGGTTTCCTTGCTGGAAGGGCAGGGGCAGCCACAACACATATGATCACGGGGATTAAAGACACCCAGAGCGCTTCCCGCATGTCACGCGGGGCCCAGCAAGCACCATCACCATATTCCAATTGTCACCGCACCGGTGGGGTTCAGGGTGCACTGACACCCTGTGGGGAAGCTGAAACACGGGACAGGTGTAAACTGAGTTCTCTCTTTTCCTTAGCCAGAGAAGCAGAGAGTCATGGAAAAGCGGAATGACCTGTCAGAGCAGAGCAGGTCTCAGATCCTGAAGGAGGGCAACCAGGGGCTTCCAGAGAGGCAGGCTGCCCCTGGACACAGGCGGATGGTCCGCAGGCACACAGACAATGACGTGGCCATTCCCCGGGTTCCAGAGGTGACTGGCCACCTGACCACCCAAGAGGCTAGTGTTTCTCAGTCTTAGCAGGAAGGGACTGGTAAATCTGCTACTGAGACACGAGCCTGCGGTAAGATGATGAGCATGAATACTGTGTAGAACTGAGTATACTTCTGAATAACCAGCTTGAGAGATGGTCCCCTGGATTTATGACCGTCTCTCCTCATCAAAGCTAACAAGCTTAAAAAGGAATGGGAGGGAATGAATGAGCCCCTTCATCTTAGTACTTGGGTTTCCTGGTCTCCGGAAGAGGCTTCCCCATCAGTTCTGCCCTCCGTTGGCTGGAAGGCGCTGAATGTCTGTGGTGTTGCAAGTAGGTCCAGGAGAAGTCAGAGAAGCAATGTCAGTCCTGTGGAACTGTGGCTGCCAGGCAGAGAAGCTCCCTGTCAGGATGAAGAAACAGAACCTGGAAACACTTGAACTGGAAACTGCCTGAACGCAGTTTTGATGTCTGTCCCGGTGAAAAGGACCTACCATTCTGCCTTGTTCTACACCGTATGTACGGGAAAAGCTGGCCATCACTTTCCCAACAACAGACTCTTGGGTCACTGCGCGTGCACCTCCAGCGGCTTCTGCTCATACTCCTGTTGAGAGCCTCCCCAACACAGCACACCTGACAGATGGTTTACCAGAGAGCGGCTTTGGCACATCTTAAATCTTTCAATTCAAATTCAAAACTTACAGCACAAACTGGGTCAGAGTTTAATTTGGAATTTGTTGCCATTGATTCCTTTTTATAACTCTCTATAGAGTCTATTATTTTTTTATGTTCCTGATCCTAAAGTTGCAACTGTGGGTTCGCTCTGAGTCCATCTTCAAAGGACTCTGCAAAGGGGAATAGTTGTGTGCACATTCTTGGAAATACTTGCGAATGTATAGAAGGGCGGGCTGATTATTTTTCTACAAAAGTAATTTATGATTTCTAATTTTCTAATGTGCCTTGGATATGTGCCAAATGATGGAAAAGAAAACAGTAAACTTTATGACTCTTGAGTGTCAGGCCATTTTTTACTTTTGTGCTGTGAAGTTTCTCAGCCACCCTTCCATAAACATGTTGTGAGAATTCCTCCCCGGGGGAGATGAAATTTGCCTAGCCCCTCTTCCTAAGGTCCCAATGACAAACCAGAGTATGATTGCACTGGAGGTCACTCTGAGGGAGCCACTGAGTCTGCTGGGCCTCTTTACAGAGCAATGGGTGGGAGGTCACACCGGAAGGGCAGTGTCCAGCACGGATGAGGACGCTGTGTAGATGGAGCCCCGTTCCCTAGCGTTTCCCTGACTCTCTAGGCCCTCCCAGAGCCCATGTGCAGTTACAGCAGAATTGCACACAACTGGCTGGAGGTCATTCAGCTGAAGGTCCCATGACTGTCCCACCCCTTCCCATAAAGGACTGGTAACATTCAACAAACTCAGCAGCAGTGATCTTCTGTAAGTGGACACTGCTGATGTGAGGCCGATGGTGGTAGCCAGCTCAAGGAAAAGTCCTGTGAACAGTACTGCATGGAAAACAGTCCTCATGGGAAGATCCAGTGTCCTTTGTATTTAAGGCTGACTGGGCCACACACCTCGATCACTTAGAGCAGACCATCACCCACCTACCTGCTTGGGGTTGATGGGTCAATGCTATACACAATTCTCAAGAGTGCCCACAACGACATTTTTTCTGGTGGTACTTAAGTTGCCTAGGCTGGCCTCAGACTTTGGTTCCTACCCCTCTGCTTCCTGAGGGGCTGGAATTACAGGCCTGCACCAACACACTCAACACAGGAAAGAATGAACGCAGCCTTCTCACACAGAATGAGCCAGGACGGATGACTAGCTGGTTTGCTGACTTTTTCTCCCCTTTCCACTTGAGAATGGGTGTTTGCCTCCTTTTCCATCTGCATGGCACATGCTCACATAGGCCAGAAGAGGGCATAAGATTCCCTTGAATGAAGTTATAGGTGGTTGTGAGGTACCCTGTGGGTTCTAGGAATGCCACCCAGATCCTCCGAAGAACGGCAGTGCTCATAACAGCTGAGCCACCTCTCTAGCCCTTCTTCATTTTTAACAAAAACACTTCACTGGTGTCTGCTGCTCTGGCTCCATGACCTCAAGGTTTACCAGTGCATACAATCTCAAGAGGCAGACACACACTGTGTACCGTGCAGACTCCTCAGGCCAACCACTGGCAACCACTGCAGTGAGGGGTGGGGCAGTTTACAAGTGGTTTTTTGTTTTGTTTTAGTTGTTTTCCTCACTTAAAAAGAAAACTTGATGTGGCCATTAAGAATTTGCAATGCTTACATCTTTTGTGTTGATTCCAAGCACTGCCAGCTCCATGCCTGAAGGCTAAATGTTTGCATGTAGCATATGAGCTGTCTTCAAAACTGTGTTCTTGCATAAACAGACAACCGTCCATTCCCAAGTGTCGTTCAGCTCACCTCAGCCAGTCCTTGGCAAGAGGACTAGTAACTGTAAGGAAACGTGCAACAAAACTTACAGAGACATGCCATTTCGGATAGATGCGGCATAAAGCAAATTCTAAGTATAACTTAAGTTTTGAAAAGTCTTAAGCAGGGCAGAGGATGTGCCTCAGCATTGTTTACTTAGCATTCATGAAGTTCTGTGTTCAAATCCCAGCACTACACAACCAGGTATGATGGTACATGTATGTAATCTCAGCACTAGAGATGTGGAGGATCATGAGTCTGAGCTTATCCTTGGAAAGGTGGGACCAGCTTTGGACATAATAAAACCTTTTTAAAGACAGTAACAACAACCCCCCCGCCCCGTCCCCCCACACCAATACACACACACAGGAAAAACCCTGTGACCCAAAACCGCCCACAAAACCATGCAGGTTTGACTATGACAGCGCAATCCTGAACACAGACTGACAATTCTTTTCTCTGCATTTGTTTTAGGATTTCCTTTTATTATGTATGTGTGCACTTATAAGGCGGTTCATGGGTAGGTTTCTGAAGCCACAGGGTATCCAATCCCTGATGCTGGAGGTACAGGAGGTTGTGAGCTGCCCAACACGAATGCTGGGAAAAGAACTTGTGCCCTCTGTGCTCGCAGACACTTAGTCATCACTCCAGTCTACTTGTAAACATGTCACTGTTCAACAGTTACCACAGGGGAATAGTTAGTTTGCGGAAGTATCGCTCTAGTCGGTTTGGATCCAAGTGGCATTTGTTGGATAATGTAAACCTGACGCCTCTAAAAAGTAAATGAGAGCAAAAGCCGGGAATCTGACCGCTACCTGAGGGAGAGGAAACAGCCCTGTCTAAAGAATGCTGGATGTGCGCAGAGCTTAAAACTCATTCGGTTGCCCAGGGGTGAAATGTTCCCTTGACGACTCTAGCTTTCCACCTCACGTTAATGTCCCAGCTGCAAAGGATAATCTTGCATTGCCACCATTTAAAAGCTTTCGGTAGGAAGGGAAAAATCATTCAAAATGCAGACCTTCTTGTGAGTTGCTTGTGATTCTGAAACACCCAAACTGCTTTAGTTTGAGTACAAGTTTATTTTTTCAAAAGGCATATAGACAATAAAGTAAACATTCAAAAGGTTGTAACTGGCCTAGACACTGCTCCAGAAGTCTAAGCACTTCCTGTTAGTAATCATCTTCATCAGAGTCCATCACTTTTCTTCTGTTGAACTAGGGGAAAATGAAAGGGATGTCAGACACTTTTAAAGCCTCAGATTTTCAGAGAAAAACATTTTTTAATGACTCACATGAGGCTTGTGCGTGTCTTTGAAACAGTAAGTGAAGAGAGAATCTTAAAAATTACTCTCTCTCAAAAAAAAAAAAATTACGCTCTCCATATAACCAGACCTCTTCCCAAGCACATTACAGAATCAAAGTATCTAAATGCTCAGAAGCACTCTGGTAGCCCAGGCGCACCCCGAAAGCCACGCAGCCACGCGTCCAGCACTTACCTTAACTGTTGTCTTCTTTTCTGTCTGCTGGCTGACTTTCTCAAGGATTTCTATCAAGCCTTGTTCTGACACCTATAACCAGAAGGAAAAGTTTCAAAGCAAACATTGTAAGCAGACTGTTAGTTCTCTCCAAGACATAGTAACAGATCAGGTGGGACAGAGCAGACGGACTGTCACTACAAGGGAGGCAATGACAAGCACGGTATGAAAGGTCACAAACGCATAGATATTGCAACTCTGCCCACACCACCCCAGAGACAACACCCTTAAAAAAAGACTTAGTTCTCTCCAGCTTTCAGTGCTGGCAGGGCTTGTGTGGCCGCTGAAGCTTCATGAGTGGACTTCCTAAACACAATGCTCATGATGACAGCCACACAGACAACATGGACTCGAGCATGCACGTGCCAAGGACTTCAACCACCCCTCACAGGTGCCAAGTAAGCCCAGCTTCTGCAAACACTGCTGGTATTTTAACTGAGACTGACAAACGCTATTCCCAGTGAAGGAATAATTTAAGCCAGGTGGCTCTAATAGTCACTGGGGCACACTGACACAAACAATATTCCACACAGAGACAATGCCAGGAAGGGAGAAAACTGAGCATTTGGGATATGCAATCATCACTCAAGATTTATAGTGGGGGCGATTATTCTCGCCTTTTAAAACTTTTTGGGACTCAACAAGAATTCTCTAGTCAAATACGGAAATTAATCAGTACAGCTGAGAACCCATCTTCTGTAAGGGAGCCAGCACTGTTACTGCTGAGCCACATGCCCGCCCCAAAGCCCATGTTTCACACTGTAGTAACACCATGCTCCTTCAGGCCGTCTGGACTCACCTTCCCACTTAGTTGTCCATATCGTGCCATCTGTATAAGGTAGTTCTCTACTGCTTTAGTTTTTTCAGGCTTTACAAGTGCTAAGTTACTTACTATAAAGAAAAAAAAAAAACACAAATATATATACACATATGCAAAAAAAGCACAAAGACTAAATGCATTAATTATACCTTAAAACTATTCACTGACACTTCCCAAGGATTTCACAAGCTTATGACTGTTAACAGGCAAAAGGTAGATAAAGGCAGACAGTACAGTTATGCCTCTTATGAACAACACCAGAGTTCAGCCTTGTCAATCTTGTGTTGTTCACTCACTGGCAGGAAAGCCAAGCTTAAACTTCAGTTCTCAGGTTCGGACTCCATGCTTTCCTGCTTCTGTTAGCGTACAGCTGCCTATGAAATGATGGTGCAAATCATCTACAGCTGCCTCTCCTAAACCAAGGCTGGACTCGTTCCTGGTAGAAAAGATGCTGCTTCACTATGACCGGCTCATCCTTCCAGTTCTACATTTTACTATGACAACTCTGGACAAAACTAAAACAGAGAATACAGTCAATCCCTAGCTCTTCATCGCCATGACAATTCCTAGAAACATACTTTACTGAAAGATGTCCTCAATGGGATCTTTATGAGGAAGGAACTACTTCCATTGTACACAATCTCTCTCAAAGTTTATACACGTAATGCTTCTTACAATGTACTTCAAGTACTTTATACAAACACTTGTTCTAATTAGAACAATAACTTCATATATGTATCTACACATCCAATTACGTCAAGCCAATTTTATGGTAATAAAGGAAATTAAAGATGCTTACACCTGGCCCGGGCTGACTGATCCAGAACTTGTGCTAGGATACTGTTTCTCATTTCCGCTTCCCTACAACAAAACACAGGTCACACAAGATTAGAACTAACCTGTCAGCATCTGAGTATACAAACCCATTTATTCAATGCCTCTTTAAAAAAATATTTACATTTACTTATTTATTATGGGGGGAGGCACACACAGCGCACATATGGATGTCAGAGAAAAATTTTGGGAGCCAGTTTGCTCCTTTCAACATGTGGGTCCTGAAGATTGAACTCAGATCATCAGGTTTGGTGGCAAGTGCCCCTACCCTGCTGAGCCACCAGCAGGCCACTCTGAGACACCTGTAGTTGAGACTGGACGATGCCTTTGCCTTCTAAGAGCCAGTTCTATGGGTGGAAGCTACCAGAATGGCAGGACACTATTTCATGAACTGGTATTCCAGTTCAACAATCATTACCAAAATCTAGTACCTAGTGTGGAACAGGAGGCTACAATTTGAGAGACTGAGCACACTTTTTTTAGGGAGGACACACAGACCTATGGAGACTCTGAAAGAGAAAAACTGGGGCCCAGGTAGAACCAGATCCTATGAAATTCTAACTCTGCAGTTATTCTTGCTTCTTCCTGAATACTCAAGAAAGGACCATGGCACACTGCTTTCAAACCTTTTTGGAGAAAGAGTTTAACTATGGAGCTCAGGCTGGCTCAGAATTCACTATGTAGCCAAGGCTGGTCTCAAACCCTTCACCTTTCTTCCTCAGCCTCCTGAGTGGATGCACACCATACCCTGCTTCAAGACTCTAAGTGGGAGACTTAAACCATTTCTCCAAGGCAGTCATCAAAGAAACCTATCAGACAAACCTATCATACATGCTCCTGCAGAATGAAGGGACAGTTGGGGCTGGTTATGCCCACTATCAAACGCTCATAGAACTGATTTAAAAAGTGTATTTCCTTAAGCCACTTTCTCAGCGTTCCTGAGTCTAAGGTGCTATGGGTTGTAAGATGCACCAGTTTGTTTTTGCCATAGCAGAACTTGAACCTAGGGTTTGCATATATTAGAAAACGCTCTACTGCTGTGTTATATCCCTAGCCCCTCTTTTAAAATTTTTCATTTTGAAACAGGGTCTCGTTAAGCTGCCAGGCAGGCCTGGAACTTGAGATCCTCCTGTCTCAGGCTCCCACACAGTTAGAATTAGAGGTATGAGCCACCACTGGCTTTATGTACTCAAAGAATGAAAAAGAGACCCTATATGACGGTCCGAGTGGAGACGGAAAATCAAGCAAGCTTCTCTGAGGATGTGGACTTACAGGTTTACCCTTGCAGGCTGCTAGAGGGTGTGGGGAACAAGGGGCCACTGGACTGAGAGCTCAGACCTGAAATATACCCAAGAACTGGCAAAGGCAAAAGTAGATAAGAGTGTGATGTATTCATTCATCAAATGTCTGTACGTTCTTGCATAAAGTGCTCTGCCATGTGCAGGACTGAACCAGCCAGTGTAAGGGAGTATTTACTGAACACTGTGAGGCCCTGGGTCTAGAAAGCCCTAGGCCACAATTCTATTATTACACTTAGTAGAAAGGCATTAGGCAGAACTTCAAAACAGGAGTTCAAAAGGGAACTCTATCAGTACTTACTGACTCAAACTAAAAAGGAAATTACCCTCATGTGGACTTATAGAAATTCACTACATTAGGACATTCACTAAGCATCACACACCAATTACAACTACTAAATAAAAGAGAAAAAAACTCAATCTATGAAACCACCCTTCCAGAAAGTTCCAACTGTAGCCCATACCTTTGCTTTGCTTCCTGTTGGGATGCATCGCCAGGATCCTGAAAAAAATAATTTTACCTTTTAATCGAGTGGAACTTCAAGAGAGAGAAAACAGAAGGTACTGCAGGGGTGGGGGAAAAGGGTGAGGTGGGGTGAGACACATCAGTAACCATAGTCAGCACTCAGGAGGGAGCCAGGGGGAATCTCCCGTTACCAGCCAGCCCGGGGTTTAAACAGGGACCCTATTCAAAATAAAGTAAAATAACAAATAAAAACAAGACAAGGACTTATTTTCTTTCTGCTCTGACAGGCTCCTGAGGTGGAAACTAGGCCTGAGAAAAATCAATGAGCCAGTTTCCATTTGCAGCGTTTTTGTTTTATTAAATAAGGAGGGGTTGATGGTGGACCTGTGTGTGTGTGTTGGGGGGGGGGGCGTGTTAGGGTGTCCAGCATGCTAGGCAAGCACTGTGGCCCAGGCTAACCCTCAGCCCCACATTGACCAAGCGAGGACGAGCTTCTAAAGTCACAATCTAATGGAATGCTTAAGAACGCACACATTCCTGGAAAGGCCCGGTGTCATGGAGCCCTACTTTTTACCAGCGAGAAGACGGTCTGGAAAAGGGAGCCTGGCTTGGCTCGAAGGACTCTGGTTCAAGGGGTGCTGCCATCGAGGCCACCCACCCTCACTAGCGTCTGTCCCGGGACTCGTTCACCACCCGCCACTCCCTCCTGGACGGCATCTCGGGGGCCGAGCATCACCCTGAGAGTCCTCCACAGTCTGACCCCCGCCCGGGGACACGCCTTCGGGGCGGCGTCCTCGGCACCCCGAGTCCAGAGGACCCTCACCCCGGCGGGGCCAGCTGAGGGCTCGACGGCGGCGACGACCGAGATGCCGGGCGACCCGAGGGCGCGCACACGCCCCGTGAGGGAGCCCACGGGAACCGGAGAGGCCGCGGCAGCCTCCGGGGACCCCCCGACCCCGCACACACACGGAGCCGCGGGGTCCGCGAGGCCGACGGCCCGCCCGGTCGCTCACCCCGTGTTTGGCCTGCAGCTCGGCCAGCCTCTGCTTCCTCAGCGCCTCGAGCTCTTCGTCCGCCATGGCGCGGCCGTCCCACGTCGCGCAGGCGCAGCGGCCGTCAAGGGGGTCGCGCAGCCGCAGCCGCAGCCGCCCGCGGGCACGCTCCGAAGGGGAGCTCTTCAGCCCGAAGTCCACGACCGCGCAGGCGCGAGTGGTGCTCAGGCATCAACAATCAAACCCCGAGCCGCGGCTGCCCCGCCTCTGCCAGGGCGCCTTGAGGAGGACCGATCCTGCGATGAGAAAAGGCGCAGCGCCTCTAGGCGGGAGCTTGTGGGTCCCAGGCCGCGGCTACGCCTTAACCCTTTGCCCGCCCCCCGAAATCGTCTAGTTGTAAGGCATCGGTCAGCAAAGATAATTAGGGGTTTCAGCTTACTGGTGAGACGCGGGGACTCAGAAAGGCGAAGTCGGGGTTAGAAGTGTTCTAGAACTAGATCGTGGAAATGGGTTGTACATTGTTGACAAACTCTAAAAACCCATTCGACTGTAGACTTCTAGAGGACTGAGACACCTAGCTGTGAGGAGGAAGTGGAAGAGACTGCCTGGCCATCAGAAAGCTTAGTGAAAGCCAAGTCAGGTGGAAGGTGGGAGGGCGTGCAGATGATCCCTACAGACTGGCAATGGAGCAGGGCAGGAGAGTGTAAACCTTCACTGGCGCCCTGTCAGCCTTACCCCTAGCCTTACCCCTACTCTCTCTCTCTCTCTCTCTCTCTCTCTCTCTCTCTCTCTCTCTCTCTCTCTCTCTCTCTCTCTCTCTCTCTCTCTC
>CM053758.1:6014846-6153297 GCA_028658305.1 Pachyuromys duprasi
GGAGTTGTATTTCATAAAGCATGGGTCGTGTCTCTAGGCTTGTTCCTAGGGGTAGTGACAATTTGGGAGTTCCCTAGAAAGCTCGCCTCCCCCCTTCTTCTCCCCAAGCTCTAGACTGCTATCATACGCCTCTCTTCACTGTCTGCATGGTCAAGGTGACAACTTTACCTCCCTCCTTCCATGACTACTTTTCACCTAATGTGTCCAGAGAATAGCTTAAATTTCAGATGGGCAGTGGTGCTATACTCCCAGCACTGGAAAAGCAGAGGCAGGCAGATCTCTGTGAGTTCAAGTCCAGCCTGGTCTACAGAGTGAGTTCCAGGAAAGCCAGGACTACACAGAGAAACCCTGTCTTGGAAAAACAAAAATACTAAGATCCAGCCAGGCATGGTGACACACCCAGGACTTGGGAGTCTGAGGCAGGAGGATCAAAGAGTTCAAGGCTATCCTGGCCTACACGGGAAAGCAGAATACTGCCACACTCACTCACAGACACACATGCAGGGGTGAATTAAGGGGCTGGAGAGATGGCCCAGTGGCTAAGACAGCTTACTGTTCTTACAGGGAATCCAAATCCAATTCCCAGCAGCCATGCTGGGCAGCCCTCAACCATTTTCAACTTTAATTGTGAAGGATCCAATTTCCAGGTCTGTTCTCCATGGGCACCTGCACAAGCACACATGGACGTTTGGGTGTGTGTGCACGCACAGTAACAAAACAAACTTTAAAAAAGCAGAGTTAGAAACAGAATTCATGATCTCTCTAAACAAATGTTACTAATGCAGGCCCTGCTCATGGGGACATCTGGCTATTGGCTGCATAATTGTCACACGTGCCATGAGCAGTCGGTGGTAAATCTTTTAAACCTTTACCTATTTGAAGACACTTGAATGCTATGTGCCCTGTGCTAGAAGTTTTATGGCCAAAATTATTCCATCCGTGTAATTTGCAACATTAATTTCTTTATATGTTTTATGTTTGTTTTTTTTTTACTAAGGAGTAAATGTTTGAAGATAAGTGAACAGTGCCAAGCATGGATCCAAGTGTGTCTGAGATGGCCTGGAACTCACTGCATAGTCCAGGATAGACTTGAACTGACCAGCCTCCTGCAACAGCCTCCTGAGTGCTGGGATTACAAGCATGTACCATGTTCCTTTCATGTGTATGTGTATTTTAACAAAATATCTTTTATTTATTCTTTGATAATTTTATTCATGTAAACAATGCATCTTGATCATGTGTGTGTGTTCCAAACGTTTCCCTTACACTCCCTCAGGACACTCCCCCAACTTCCCCTAAGAGCCCCCAACTCTTCCCTCAAACCTTTTTTTTCCAGACAGGGTTTCATTGTATAGGCTTGGCTGTCCTGGACTAACTTTGTAGACCAGGCTGGCCTCAAACTCACAGAGATCCGCCTGCCTCTGCCTCCCTGAGTGCTGGGATCACAGGCATGCACCATCGCACCTGGCTCCCTCGAACTTTTACCAGAGACCTCAAGGTGTCCTTCTCCTCCCCTTCATATCCTCGGAAGCACCCTAGCTGCCATATCCTTGGCAGCGGAAGGCAAGGTGTGCGGTTGGTCTGGGAAGGACTTGGATTTCAGAACCACTTCCTGTCCCCAGCATTCACCTTCCACCCAAGGCCACCCCCTCACACAGGGGGATCCTCTCAACAACCCCAGTTTTCACAGGAGTCTGGAAAGAAGACCCTCCCCACCCCCACAAGCCTTTTGGGTCCAGGGTCACAGCAGCCTCAGTATCATTGGACCCAAAATGCTTCTCCATCACAGTCCCCACAACTCAGTCCTCATCAGCTGCCCGGATACCTTCTGCACACACTGCTGTCAACTGCAGACTGTACCTGCAGGTGCCGGGTTGAAGATACCAAAAGCGATCGTGTACAAGGTGTGCACAGAGATGGAGAAGGCTCAGGCTTGTGAGTTTTGTCCTTTTCTGGTTTGTTTTTGAGACAGAGTCTTAAGCTCAGGCTCCTCCTGCCTCAGGTCCTTTAACACTGATGCTTTGACAGGAACTGTGTGCAGCACCACGCCAGCTCCATGCCCTCAGATTTAATGCTGAACACCTCCGAGGGCTGGGAAAACAAACGTGGTAGCATCCTCTTGTAGTGATCCCACTATTCATCCTGTCACGTTTTTCTGTGGCTGTTTCATATCTGGGCAGTGAAACGGTTGGTCTAAATAACTGCTAGGTTTTTAAACAAGATGCCACCGGGACTGGGGAGCTGGCTCCGTGGCTAGGAGCACTTGCTGCTGCTCCTACAAAGGACCTGAATTCAATTCCCAGGATCCACATGGCAGCTCATAATCCCAGTCCAGGGTCAGAGGCCTTTTTCCAGCCTTCAAGGGCACCAGGCACACACTTGGTTCACATAAATACAGGCAGGCAACTACTCGTACATGTAAAATTTAAAAAAAAATAAAGATAAATTAAGGGCTGGAGTGCATTCTGCTCTTCCAGAGGACCTGAGTTCCAGTCCCAGCACCTACTTCAGACAGCTCATGACAGCACCTAACTGCAGCTCCAGGAGATCCGACTCCTGGCCTCTGAGGGCACAGCGCTCATACATGTTCACACCCCCACACAGACACACATACAAACACACACACACAAGTAAAAATAAGCCTTTTTAAAAGGTGTCCGGTCAGGCTGGAGACTTTTCTCAGTGGTTAAGAGCACTTGCTGCTCTTGCAGAGGACCTGGGTTCAATTCCTAGCACCCACATAGTGTCTCACAACTGCCTGTAACTCCAGTTCCAGGGGACCTGGATGTCAGAAAAGATGTCCTTTTCTGATCCCACAGGCCCCAGGCGTGCACATGGTGCACAGACATACATGCAGGCAAAACATTCATACACATAAAATAACCAAAGAAACAAATCTAAAAAAAAAAATTAAAAACGAAAATCATGTGTCTTTAAGTCCCTGTGTTAGAGTGAGTTTTGAAGTGTTTTGAAAGCCAGTCACTCTTTCCACGTGGTTCCGCCTGGTGCTGCTGGGGTTAGCCTTCCCATTGCGCTTTGATTGTCATCACAGAAGGTTGCTTTCCAGGATCTCCCCCACTGCCTCAGGTATGAAAGTGAGAGGCTATGTAATAAGGTTGA
Source organism: Pachyuromys duprasi (assembly GCA_028658305.1). NCBI lineage: Eukaryota > Metazoa > Chordata > Mammalia > Rodentia > Muridae > Pachyuromys > Pachyuromys duprasi. The sequence continues at coordinate 6,017,967 of CM053758.1, forward strand.
CTTAGAAGTCCAGGATCGGCCCTCCCAATGGGTTTTTAATTGCCATCGCTAAAGAAAAGATTGTTCTCCAGGGTGAAAACAACATTGGCTTTGAAAGGGTTACCATGACAACCTCTGTCTTTAGGGTAGCATTTGGGTTTTATGGAAACAAAAGACTCTGTTTTGAGTTGGTCACCATGGAAGTGTGCGCAGCGGGCAGACTTCCCCGGCTCCCCCTGTGCTTCCGGGGGCATTTGTTTCTCTTCTGTAATCTGGAGACTCCGCTGACTGGGTGGACATCTCCCACCTCCCTCTGGTGTCCTGGACTCAGAGTAGAAGCGTGGTCATGTCTGTGAAACAAGACACGAAGCAGGCTCTCTGTGGCTGGACGCCTGGGCTACCGCTTCTTAAATACAGGCTCTAAGTCTGGGGAGTTCGCCAACACGCTCTGGTTCACGTCTCTGTGCCACGCCTCTGCGCAGCGTCCCTCTCTGCTAGCCCTTTCTCTGCCGATAGCATGCTGCTGTCTCTTGACTGGTCCTGGACAGTGAGTTATCCTCTTAAGGGGAAAATGACATCTGCACTCATGACACTTATGAGATTATGTGTGGATTAAAAATCCAAAAGAGGCCTTGCCGGCCTGGCTGGCAGCAGCAGTGTGCAAAGAGAGAGCTGACCCCGCCCCCTGCCCCAGCTGAGTAAAGGCCTGGGCTCACCAACTCAGCCATCACCCAGGCCCCGATCTAGGGCTTTGAGGTGGTTCACCCCCACATTCACGCCCTCTGTGAGCTGCTGGAGTGTGGAAGGGGCCGCAGGATCTCTGTGACACTGGGCCACAACAGGGTGTGTGAGAGGAGTCTTGGCGAGGGTCCAGTATTGATGGCGGAAGCCAGAGGCCCCGAAGCCGAGCAACGACTCCTTGCTTGAACATTTGCGTGTAAGGCTGTTTGGGCAAAACGGTAAACCGTGTGACACACTGCAGCTTCCAATGCCACTACGAGGAACGAATATGTGATGGAAAGCCCGGAAAGACAGAGGAACGGAGGGAAGCACACAAGGCAGAAGTGGAGACAGATAGCGGTGACAGGTGTGGGAGGCGTAGGTCCAATAGAGTTGGCCCTGGAACTTGCGCAGACTCAGCACCTGCCACCGTGAAAGATCTCCATGGTTCCTGCTTCTCCCCGACGCTGTGGCCCAAGCTTCAGCAGAGGGCCGCGTTGATGTCCTTGGGCTGTACTGCCACCGGAGACCTTGGCACGTGTTGATGGTGGAGACCACGTGGACGTTCGTGGTCCGTGCCATGTGGAAGGCCAGGATCCGTGCTCCCGCTGACTGTAAAGGGCAAGGGAGATACACTTGCAATGGTATTAGTGACTGCAGACGCACAGTTGAGGAGGGACATAGACCGCCTCTGTGACACCCTCTACCCCTCTTAAAAGTACAGCCCAGACAGAAGGCCATCAAAGAGAACTCTTGAAATTTGTGACTAGGATGATGAGGCGTAGCTCTCCATGATGGGTGGCTTCCGGCAGGCATGAGGAAGCTTTCCTTAGGGGGCTGACCACTGGGGGTTTGGCCATGCTTCAGTGACATTATTTTTCCTTTCTTCTTTTTCTTTTGGTGGTTGTGGGGGGAGGTCACAAGGGAAGGAGCACAGACATGGAAGGACCGGGATGTAAGCATGATCCGGGTGCATGGTGTGAGATTCCCCAATAACCAGTAAAAATATTATGTTGGAAAAAAATCTGCAAGTGACTTAGGTAGCAGAAGAAACTATTACGCATGTGTTTGTGTATGTGTGTACATATGACTGCAGTGCCCACAGAGGCCAGAAGAGGGCATCAGATCTACTGAGAACCAAACTCAGGTCCTTTGCAAGAATACTCTTAGAAAAAAAAAAAGTATTTATTTTTAAGTATAAGAGCACACCAGAAGAAGGAATAAGACTCCATTACCGATGGTTGTGAGTTGCCATGCTGGTGCTGGGAACTGAACTCAGGACCTCTGGAAGAGCAACCAGTGTTCTTAACCACTGAGCCATGTCTTCTGCTTTTTGTTTTGTTTTGTTTGAGACAGGGTTTTCCTGTGTAACCCTGGCTGTCCTGGAAGTAGCTCTGTAGATCAGGCTGGCCTCAAACTTACAGAGATTTACCTGCCTCTGCTTCCCAAGTGCTGGGACTAAAGGTGTATGCCACCACCACAAAGCTGATTTTTTACTTTTTCATTGTTTGGGCTGGATATCCAACACTCTCTTCTGGCCTCTGTGGGCATTGTACTATCTGGTGCGTGAGCACACACACAGGCAAGCTCTTATATATATGCAATAGAAATGTAAGACCGTCACATTATATGCATGGGTGGATACAGACACACAAACACACAATCTTAACATCTACTCTGGCTGTTTCCTCCTTCAGTTTTATCTTCATTCCTTGTGTTTATTTTTATTTGGCTTGACTTTATGGGCTTTGTAACTTTTTGTTGAATGAAAATGTCACTTTTTCTTTTCATGCATTACTCTGAAAGCATGTTCGTCCGAGGGGCTTCGGCTCTCTCAGCAGCTGGCTGCTCTCTGTCATCCCACACCAGTCTAAGGCTCCCGGGGTGAGGATGTGGGTTCCCTCCTTGACAGGCTTATTTCAAAAGGCATCTTGAAGTCCCCAGGTTTGGGGTTTAAAAAAACTGACCTCTCACAGATGATTTCCGGTACTACCACAGTTGCACATTCTACTGTTCTGGTGGTGGAATTAGACAGTTCCTGCTTGTGGCCCTTCTGTCACTTAAGCTTAAGCTAGTAGACTTAAGCAAGATGGTTCCCTGGGCCTGCCGGTCAGCCGAGGTACAGTAGCTCTTTCGTTTTCTCACTTGAGCCTGTCATAAGAAGAGACCTTCTTGCCCAGGTAGCTCACTGTGGTCTTCTTCCGGACATTTGTTCCTCAGTTTCTTCCGTCCTGCTCAATCTGCTTTAGCTTTGGCCACTGACATTAGCATGACCTGGGACTCAGCCGTCTTCACTGGGAAGTGTTCCTCCTGGCTTGCAGGTATCTTGGCCCAAAGTCACATCACACACAGCTCCGGGTTTCCCTTAGCTGGAAGCTGCCATTCATTCATTCATTCATTCATTCATTCATTCATTCATTCATTCATTCATTCATTCATTCATTCATTCATTCATTCATTGGTGTGTCTGCCATGTTCCAGCCACCATGCTTGGTGATAGGGACAAAATGCTGATCAGGACCTCTACACTCCCTGTCTCCACAGAGCTGGGAACAGACGTGATCTAACCTGAGAAGACTCACGTTCTCATGCACACTCCTTACCATGCATGCACTCATACACATACTGACACGCTCATGTGCCCTGCACAGCCAGTCACATGCCACCCACTCCCCGGCATGTGCACTCCTCCGTGCGTTCACACACACTCCCTTTCGGCCTGTAAGTTGCAGTATTAGGAAAGGCGTAGACAAAGCGGCCACTTGTGCCTTCTCCGAAAGCGGCGTGCTTTTTATGCTCTGTGGCGATCAGCGTGAAGTGTCAAGTCACCAGAAAACGGAATCACCCGGGAGATGGGCATGTCTGTGGGAGGGTTATCTTGACTGTGTTAACTGGCGTGAGACCCACCTTAGTGGTGGAAAGGACCATTCCACAGGGATTGTGAGCTGGATAGGGTCCAGAGGGAATTAAGCACTAGCTTGCACTCATTCATCTCCTCCTGCTTGTCACTGTGGCGGTTTGAATAGGGGTGTGTTGGAGCGTTTGGCCCACAGGGAGGGCACTATCAGTGGCGGTGTGAGAGTGGGCGTGGCCTCGCTGGAGGAAGTGCGTCACCGTGGGGGTGGGCCTTGACGGCTCCTAGTTCTCAAGCTCTGCCCAGTGTGGACTAGTCCCCTCTGCTACCTGCGGATCTACGTGTAGAACTCGCGGCCCGTTCCATGTCTGCCTGCACGCTGCCATGCTGAAAATGAACTGCACCTCTGAAACTGTAGGCCAGCCCCAATTAAATGTTCTCCTTTGTAAGAGTTGCCGTGGTCATGCTGTCCCCTCACAGCAGTGAAACCCTAGCAAGACACTGACTGCTGGCGAAATGTGAGCCTCCGTGTGGGCGCTGGGAACGGATCCCTGGTCCTCCCCAGGCACAACAAGTGCCCTTAACCGATGAGCTAGCTCTCCAGCCCAACGCGTGATGCTTTTTGATCAAACACCTCCCATACCCTCCCCTCAAATTCCTCCCCTTTGAGCTTCATGTCCGTTTTATTTTTAATTTAATTCCCACTGAGTCCATTTGGTGCTGCCTGTAAAGCCCATGAGGTTTTTTTTTTTTTCTGGAAAAACTTAGAACCAGGCATGGTGGCTCACAGTGCGATCCCAATGTCACCTGTATATGTGTGTGTATATGTGTGTATGTGTGTCATATGTATGTGTGTGAATGTATGTATGTATATATGTGTATATTTATATATGTGTGTTTGTGTGTGGTTTGTATTTTTTGGTGTGTGTTTGTGTGGTGTGTGTGTGGCATGTGTATGTTTGTGGCGTGTGTGTAGGTGTGTGTTGTGTCTACCCAGGAAGTCTCTCACACAAGCACACAGCAGCCATCAGGTGTTTCCCACCAGTGTAGCTCCCACGGGCCCTAGCGTCTGAGCTGACCTTCGGGACACTGTGTGTGCTGCGCTTGAAGGGCATCAACTCAGCTCTCTCTGCCTTTCACCTCCGGAGGCTCACCTTGCACAGTCAATGGACTGAAAGCATTGGAAAAGGGTACTTAGAGGATGGGGGAAACTCTCTTCAAGGTTTTCCATTCTGCTTAATTTTAACAAATAGAATATATATCAGCTAATGAATATTTCAGTCTCTCACGTATGAACCGAGAATGTAATTACGGATTTGATTTTGCCGACTGTTGCTGCCTGCGGTAGTCAGAGATCACAAATCGCATTAAATGAAAGGTGAACCCCATTACGGCATCAGGAAAATGGAGCTTAATAAGTTTTATAATTATGGGGCAAATCTATGCAAATTGCCATTTTTTATCAGGCAATTTTCCATCTTCATCTCAGTGCTAATAGTCCATTAGACTTGTGGCAGCCGGTGCCCGTGTAACGGGAGCTCTCGGCTCTCTTTCTGCGTTGTTCTTTGTAATAGAGACATGGTGTTCGGGGGTGGGAGAGTCACGGGCCGGCTCTACTTTTGTTTCTCATCTTTTTAAAAAAATAGCAAGATTTGAATCCTGTGCTGGTCATTCACTTTATAGCATCTTATACAGAGACTGAGAATTACAAAAAGCCAAGTTCAAACAGTTGTTTTGTCTTGTTTTTGAGACAGGGGCTCATTTTGTAGCCCTGGCTAGCCTGGGATTTGTGGTGTAGACCAGGCTGGTCTTGAACTCACAGAGATCTGCCTGCTTCTGCCTCCCAAGTACTAGGATTAAAGGGGTGTGTCTTATTGGTGTTTCTGTTGCTGCAATGAAACACTGTGACAAAAGCAAAACAGCTGGAGAGGAGAGGGTTTGTTTGGCTTATGCTTCCTCATTGTAGTTCACTAGTGAAGGAAGTCGGGGCATTAACTCCGACAGTTCAGGATCCTGGAGGCAGGAGGTGATGCAGAGGCCGTATAGGGGTGCCACTTACTGGCTTGCTCTCCATGGCTTGCTCAGTCTGCTTTCTTATACACTTGGGACCATCAGCCCAGGGATGGCACAACCCCCAATTGACTGGGCCCTTCCCATCAATCACTACTTAAAAAAATTAAGCTCTCTGGGCTTGCCTATAGCCTGGTTTTAGCAGAACTGTCTTAATTGGAGTTCCTCCTCTCAGATGAATCCAGCCAGCCCAGCATGGCCCACACACCTGGCTTTGTTGTTTTGAGGCATAGTTTCACCCTCTAGCCCCAGGCTGCCCTGGAAATCATGGGAATCCTCCTGCCTCACCCTCCTAAGTGCTAGAATTAAAAATGTGAAGCCTGGATAAAGCCATCAATTTTTGAAGTGCTTTTTTTTTTAAGGGTGTATTTTTGTTTTTAATTATTTGGGTATGTGCCATTGAGTGCAGTACCAACAGAGGCCAGAAGAGGGCATGAGATTTCCCCCCGGGACTGGAGACACAGGCAGTTGTGAGCTGCCTGATGTGGGCTCTGGGAACTGAACTCAGGTCCTCTAACCTTTGACCCATCTCTCCAGCCTTGCTTCTTTATTAGTTGTTTTGTCAAATGTTTTTTACTCTGCACTACCACTCTAAAGACTTCACAGTTTAACCCAATGGTTTGTGAAAATTGATTTGTTTTATTGTCATGTGTTTAGCCTGCATGCACAGAAGTGACCACACGTGTATCTAGTGCCCTCGGATGTCAGAGGAGGGTGTCAAGTCGCCCAGAACTGGAGTTAAAGGCGGTTGTGAGCTGTCATGTAGCTGCTAGCGATGGGACCCGGATCCTCTGGAAGAGCAGCCAGTGCTCTTCCCCTGCTGAGCCGTCTCTCCAGCACCTGCACTCAAATGGGAGACTATGCAGTCTCATTTCTTAATGATTCCACCTCTGCCTCACACAGACTCACCCTGAAATTCTCTTCTGTGGTGCAAGTTGGGATCCCAGTTGGCATGTGGGTGGAGGCCTCTAAGGTGTAGGTTCGTCAGGCTGCAGACGGCAGGAGGGATGCCTCTTGCTGGCACTGACAGATGCCAGGCAGAGAAGACAGCCTGTGGACTCTTCAGATCCTCTGGGCACACGAAAGATGTGTGGATACAGAACTGAGGGGTCCATCTTGGGAGGCAGAATGGACGGAGATACATGCCATTGCTTGGCTTAGAACGTTCGTCGCCTGGAACACGTGAGCGCATCTTCACTTTGGAAGAGAAGGACTTTTGTGGATGTACTTAAGATGTAATCCTGGGGCTGGGGGGATGACTCGGGGTTTAAGAAGCGCTTGCTGCTTCTCCAGAGGACCTGGGTTTGATAGAGGGCAGCTCACAGCTGCTTCTAACTCCAGCTTTAGGGCAATTTGATGCTTTCTTCTGGATGCCTGGGGACCTGCACTCACATTGCCCACACCTGTACACATAAACACACACAGCCATACAATTACAAATAAAATAAATAAAAATAAAGAATAAAATAAATTAAAAAAAAAGAATTTTGAGAACATTCCAGATGATTCTCAGACCTTCTGAGGAAAAGAACAGGGAAACCTGAGAGGCATGTGAAGTACACATAAAGATGGAAAAGAGAACTATTTAGGCAGAAGTCAAGAACCACAGAAGCTAAGGAAGTGCAAAGGTCCCAGAAACAGAAAAAATCCACACCTATGTCCAAGCTTTACAAACTCGACTGACTATCAGGACTATAGAGAGTTGGAATATTGCCTAATTATCTTTGGATATCTTTAAGCACCCTTCATAGCCATTTCTTTCCCACCACCGTGTCTGACTTAACATCTTTTTAACTCCTGTGTAAATTCTTTTGTAACATACCGACAAGATCACTAGCTTCCACCAACCTGAATGTGACAAGCATTCATCAGATAGCATCTGCTGCAGACCCTGCTATTGGGGGCACGAGAACATAAAAGCAGAACAAGCAAAGCTACATCCCAGGTGCTCAGAGCTGCTGCTAGGGCAGCAGAGAGCCAAATGGAGGGGGCTGGAGTCACGAGGTGAAGGGTGGGATAGGGCCCCTGAGGCACCCTGTGTGTCGAATGGCACCTGCAATCAGTGAGGTTGGCTTGGCTTGTTTTTGATAATGGAAGACAGTGTTTCAAAACAGGAATAGAGAAGGAAACAAATGTTAATATTGTGTTAGCCACGTCTGGGGTAGACACTTTATAGCAGAGGGTAAAAGGAGTAATCATGAAAGCCAACCTCCATGTTAGGAAGTGTCAGAATTGTGTTAATAATAGCAATAAATATTTATTAGGTGTTTAGTCTGCTCAGTGCTGTTCTAAAAGCTTTAAATTATTAACTAATTTAATCCTTTCAAAAACTCCATGGGATAAGACTGCTGACTTAATCTATTTACAGTCAACATACAGACAATGTGCCCAAGGTTATGCTTCGGGCAAGAGCTGACACTGGGCAGAATGCTTCCATTGTGGGCTTTTCCTCCAAACCTCCTGAAAGGACATTAAGCCATAATAGAAAACGGGTTTGGAGAGATGGCTTAGTGTTAAGAGCACATATTAACCTTGCAGGACTTGAACTCCGTTCCCTGCACACATGTTCTGCAGTGCAAAACCTCCTCTAATTTCAAGGGGCAATCCTGCGCCCTCTGCTGGCCTCCACGGACACTGCACTCACATTCACACACACACACACACACACACACACACACACACACACACACACACACGATGGCCGGTAATTACCTTAATCATGGAGTTGAGTCCAGGTATTACCATAAAGAAATCCCCTCTGGCTAAATAAGGTCCACCAACAATCTTCTCAGTTTCCTCTAATTCCCCTGGGGATAGCAGATTGGGTTGTGAAAGGGAGAGCATGGGACTAGGAAAAGGGTTTAGTACACTCCATGGATGATGTTAAGTGATGTTAGGCCAGAGTGTGGTGTCTGCCTCACATCTTAGTGTCAACAAGAGAATATGCACGGATTCATTTTATCAGTCAGGGTTCTCTAGAGGTACAGACCTGACAGAATACATTAAAAGGGACTTTATGGAACTGGAGAGATGGCTCAGTGGCTAAGAGCACTGGCTGCTCTTCCAGAGGACTTGTGTTCAATTCCTAGCACCCACGTTGCGAAAGCCAGACTCTGGGAACCCTTCATAATGGATGCATCATCAACAACACACGGACTTCCCCCAAAGCAAACACCCTGATTAAAGGGCCATTCTTTCACAAAACACAGACCCACAGTCTCTGGCTGTGATGTCTCCCCAGGTTCAGCAGCATTCAAGGCACGGTTATTGTCACTTTGCTTTGCTCAATCCACACCTGCTTAAAGAATAAAATGTTTTTAAAGAAAATATTCACATCCTCTATAGGGGCGGAGGAGATAGCTCAGTGGTTAAGAGCACCTGCTGCTCATGCAGAGGACCTGAGGTGGGTTTCCAACCATGCACATCTGGTGGCTCACAACCACTTGTAACTCCAGTGCCAGGGGATCTGGCACCCTCTTCTGGCCTCCACAGGCACATGCATTTACACACACACACTTAAAAATAAACCTTAAAAATTTAAAATACCCATAGTGGGCTGGACCTTCCCACTCACCTGACCCATCATCAATCGTGAAAATGCCCTACACACCTGACTCCAAGTTAGTCTGATGCAAGCATTTTCTCAGTTGAGGCTTCACTTTCACTATAGAGGTCTAGGTTTGCATGGATTTGACAAAAACCAACTGGCACAGCTTCTCTGCCCTAGGGATGGATGCCTAACAGCGTTCTCTCCTCCTTTGAACAAGTTTTAAATGGCCATCTTGACATCTTTGCTGAATTTGACATTTGGCAGTCTTACAGGCCATCTCTGTTGCCTGCATTTGCTCAGCCTATGGGGTGCACATTCCTGGGCCTTCTCACGTCTTATAACTTTTAAAAATAAATACATTCTGTCATTACTCCTGCCACCATCGCATATTTAGAGCCTGTCGACTTGAGCGGCCGTGTATTTTTAGTGGAATTTTCATATTTATGCACTCCTTCGGAATGTACAGTTTCTTGACAGGCAGTGGGAAGGGCAAGTCGGTTTGTCAGGCAACATGGTCTCTGTTCTCGTTCTGTTTCTCTTTGGGAGGAGCTCACTGACTTCCTCCCTGTCTTTGTCAAGCCACCAGCAATACCAGCGCGACATTTTTTTTTTTGTAGTGTGCTTGAGCTATCTTCCTTATTTTCCGTAGCTATTTCAAACTTTCTCCCATTTTGAAATTATAATTTTTTGTGAACTTCATATATGAGTACTATGTTTACATCATGTCTTCCCCTTTCTCTCTCCAACCTCCTACTCCCCCTCAAACATATGGCCTCTTCTTTCATTGTTCATATTATTACTACTAGCACGGTGTGAATTTGCAGATATATATATGTGTGTGTGTGCACACATACAAGTGAAACCAAAATAAATTTTTAAATAAAGAAGAAATCTATGCTCGTGAGAACTTGGCCTTTGCTTCTGCCATGTCTTCACAGGGACAATGTGGTTAGAAAGGATCGATGTCTGTTCAATATCTATATTATATATAATATATATTCCAGGTAGCCTTTCATTCTATCTATCTACCTATCTGTCTAATTTGTTTATGTTTATGTGTGTCTGCCATGTGTGTGCAGATGCCGACTGAGGCCAGAAGAGGGAGCCAGATCCCTGGAGCTGGAGTAACCCATCACTACAGCCCTACCCCCATTACCACTCAGCACTTGCCTCACTGCAGGCTGCAGGGAACTGCACCATGCACACGAGCTCAAGCTTGATGACTCCACAATTCAAGACGCTACTGGAGACTGATTAGGGGCTTATGAAACAATCTACCTGTGACCTGGGATTTTGGGACAAGGTCTCACTATGTTGTACAGGTTGGCTTGGAATGCTGTCTCCCTGCCTCAGTCTCCCCAGTGCTGAGACTACAGGTGTGCACCACAGAGCTGACAAACAAACAGTCAGCTCTGTGGTGCACACCTGTAGTCTCAGCACTGGGGAGCTGTTGTTTGTAGTTGGTAATGATACGAGGGCCTTTGTTTTGTTTTGCTTTGTTTGAGACAGGGTCTCCCCATGTAGCCCTCCCTGGCTGGCTTAAAACTCATTACATAGAACAGGCTAGCCCAGCACTCAGATCCACCTGCCTCTGCCTCTGGTGGGAGTAAAGGCATGCCATCACCACAACCAACATACTTGCACTTTTTTTAGTCTCACAGTTTGACACCCCAGCTTAAGGAAACTACTAATGCAGCGTCTAAGATTTTTTTTTTTAACTGAGTTAGATAAATGTCACTACCTGGCTCAAGAAATCTGTCATTGTTCCTCTCCCCCCACTCCTGGCCTCCATGCTTTCGTTAACGCTGGAAAAATGTCCCACCTCAGTGTGGCCTTACTATCTTCAGTCTCGTTCCCATCTGCTTCACTCTGGTGCCAAGCTCTTTCTAGTCTCAGGGTTGATGATATCCGGCCATGGAAACTTCTTCACTCAGCTTCACTCGGTGGGCTTCATCTCGTCAATTCAAACATTAGTGTAAGCATCACCTCAGGCACGATCAGATGGTCTCACAATACTTCCCTTTTATCCAAACATTCGGCATTTCCTTGTCCTTTTCTTCCCCAATGCTAACCCTCCACCTCTCACTGTTAAGCTCAGTGGGACTATGGAATTTATTTGCACTGTCCACTGATGGGAACCTAAAACCTATAGACACAAAAGGTATCAGGTGGTCATACACAACTGAGATCCTAGCACTCAGGGAGGTGAGAATCGAGGATCATGAGTTCCAGGCCAACCTGGGCTATGCAGAGAGACCCTGAGCTTAAAAGCCAGAGCAAAACAAAATGCAGGAAGAAAGAAGGAAAGGAGAAAAAGGGAGACCAACGAATGACTTTAATCAACTGGGACATTAGATTAAATGTTATCTAAAGATCTGCTAGGTTAAGTGTGCTGTGAACCTCCATGGATAGTGTAGGCCAACCTGGGCCAGGTTTTCTGTAACTGAGCAACCCCCCTCCAGCTGACATTCCTTGAAAGTCATAGTAACTGATTTAATTTTAATTTTTACAGTTATAGGATGAAACTTGGGGCCTTGAACAGATGCTCTACCACTGAGCCATGTCCCAGCCCCTCTCTGGAGGATTCTAGGCAGGTACTCTACCACTGAATCACACCACAGCCCCTCACTGGGGGATTCTAGGCAGGGGCTCTACCACTGAGCCGCACCCCAGCCCCTCACTGGGGAATTCTAGGCAGGGGCTCTACCACTGAGACACATCCCAGCCATACCATTTTTATTCAGTAAAATTTAGGATTTTTTTTTTCTCTTTTGGAGATAGTTTCACACTGGCCAGGTTGATCTGGAGCTCACAATATAGACAGAGCAGACTTGAACTTCCAATGGCCATCTTGCCTCAGCCTCTTTTTCATTCAGGTTACTTTTACTCTAATACCTTACTGTCACGTCTCTTCCTGGCTCGGAGAACTAGGTGAGTTATCACACTCATGATGTCTGCACCCAACAGGCCCTTACCTGTGAGTGAAAACACTGAGATCCAGACTGGAGAGATGGCCCAGTGGTTAAGAGTACTGGCTGCTCTAGCAGTGAACCCAGGTTCGATTCCCAGCACCTCTATGGCAGCTCAAAACCACCGGTCCCTCCAGTTCCATGTAGCCTGCCATCCTCTCCTGGCGTGTGCAGGCACTGCACACATGTGGCACACAGACACACACCCAAACACACTAAAAGAAAAAAAATAAAAGGTCTCTGAGACATTTTCTTTAACAACCAAGCAAGACCATTGCTCACAAAGATGGCAGACCGCTGTACAGAGGGCTTCCCCCAAATGGGCACTGACCATTACCCACAGTCCCCCAGCAGCAGAGGGAAAGCCCAGGAAGACTACCCACAGACCCCAAAGTACCCCAGCCACGGCAGGAGGTCCAGGGCAAGATCAGGTGCTAACCCCACACCACTGAGCTCCGGATGAGCACAGCTTGTGTAAATAATCTTAGTCGAAATAATAAGAGAGATAATTGTTCACAGGTGTCATTTCCTGGGGAAAGAACTCCACCTTTTCTTCCGAGAGAAAATGCTAATAGTTTCATTCAATTTATGAGTCTTAATTAGCACACTGCTGTTCTAATTATTGTGCGGGGTCTGAAATCATTTTCCCGCACCCCTCTCCCTCTCCCGCACATCCACACTCAATCAGCCACTTCTGTCCTTTATGAATATGCACTTCTGGGCATGTGCGCACATCTGCGCATGCCAGTCACACACAGCACAAAGCAAGGGCGGTCTGAGAGCAATCTGTCAGTCTTGTCTTTGTCAGCGGCCCCTCCTCCCTTTCTTTTTTCTTTCTCGTGCTCACACACGCAGACACAAATGTGTCTTGATTTTTATTTTTAACATGTATTTATCTTTATTTTATATGTGTGGGTGTTCTGCCTGCCTGTGTGCCTCTGCTTTGGCTTCAGTGACTGGTACCCTCGGAGGACGGTGTATGTCAAATGCCCTGGAACTGGAGTCCCAAACAGTTGCTAAAAGTCACTCGGGCGCTGGGAATCGGACCCAGGTCCTTTGTAAGAGCAGCCAGTGTTCTTAACCACTGGGCCATCTCTCTAGCATCACAATCCAAGTGTAAACCTTCAGAGAAACTCAACTGTTCTGATTATGCCCTTAAGGTGGTTTTGATGGGAAAATGTTTCCTTCTTTATTCTCCCTCTCTCCCTCTCTCCCCACCCCCCCGTGGCTCCGCCTCAATTTCTTGAGTGCTGTGTTGAGTAGAAGGAAAGGACATCCTTTGGGGCTGGTCCTCTCCTTCCACACTGAGAGGTGGGGTCTCTTATTTCCACTGCTGCGCTGTGTACTGTGGGCTGGCTGGGCACCAGGCATCTTTGCGGCCCTCCTCACCCACTGCCCCCATCTTGCTGTAGGAGTCCTGGGAACAGAGACGCACACCAACGCGTATGGCCTGTCTAGATGTCTAATTATGTGTATATATGTATCTCTGTGTGGGTACACGCACTCAACTCCAGGTCCTCAGAGCCCAGAAGAGGAAGCTGGAGTGGCTGTGAGCTGCCACGCGGGTGCTGGGGGTGAAACTTGGCTCCTCTGCAAGGGCAGTCAGTGCTCCCAGGCATTGAGCCCTGCACCTGGCTTTTTGGATGGGTTCTAGCGGTCAAAGCTGGATCTCCATGCTTGTCTCATAGTACTTTTTACCTACTCAGCCATCTCCTTGGCCACTTTTTTTTTTTTCCTTAAGAGCACTAGCTGCTCTTTCAGAGGTCCAGGGTTTGCTTCCCATCACACACATGGCTTCTCACACGTCCTATAATTCCAGTTCCAGGGAATCTGAAGCATACTTCTGGCTTCCATGGGCACTGCACCCATGCAGTATACAAGCATACACACAGGAAAAAAAGCATACACCCATTCACATAAAACAATTTTTTTATATTTTACTTTTATTAATTACATTTTATTCACTTTGTATCCCCCCCCCCCCGTAGCTCCCTCCCTCCTCCCCTACCAGTCCCAAGCTCTCTTCCCTTTTTCCACCCATGCCCCTCCCCCAGGCCACTGATAGGGGAGAGAGATCCTCCTCCCCTTCCATCTGATCCTAGTCTATCAGGTCTCATTAGGAGTGGCTGCATTGTCTTCCTCTGTGGCCTGGTAAGGCTGCTCCCCCCTCGGGGGGGGGGTGATCAAAGAGCCAGCCACTGAGTTCATGTCATAGACGCTCCCTGTTCCTGTTCCTATGGAACCCACTTGGACACTGAACTGTCATGGGCTACATCTGTGCAGGGATTCTAGGTTATCTCCATGGTCCTTGGAGTATCAGTCTCAGAAAAGGCCCCTGTGCCTAGATTTTTTGGTTCTGTTGCTCTCCTTGTGGAGCTCCTGTCATCTCTAGGTCTTACGATCTCCATATTCTTTAATAAGATTCCCTGTACTCTGCCCAAACTTTGGGCAGCATCTTTCCAAGATCTGCTGCACGGTGTACTATGGGCTGGCTGGGCACCAGGCATCTCTGTGGCCCTTCCTGCCCCTCCCCAATCTTGCTGTAGGAGTGCTGGGAACACCGATGCACACCAACGCGTATGGCCTGTCTAGATTTCTAATTATGTGTATAAATGTATCTCCGTGTGGGTTCATGTCCAAGTCTCAGCATGTGTTGATACCCTGCAGGGCAGAGCCTGAGGCCCTCTGTGGTAGACTCCTGTCCTGTTCCCTGTTTTCTCCCTCTTCTGATGTCCATCCTCTTTGTCTTTCTGAACAGGGATTAAGCATTTTAGCCAGAGTCCTCCTTCCTGATTAGCTTCTTTAGGTGTACAGATTTTAATGTGTATCCTGTATTAAGACTAATATTTACTTATGAGTATATACCGTGTGTGTCTTTCTGCTTCTAAGATACCTCACTCAGGATGATCTTTTCCAGTTCCCACCATTTGCCTGCAGATTTCATGATTTCCTTGTTTTTTATTGCTGAGTAATAGTCCATTGTGTAGATGTACCACAATTTCTGTATCCATTCTTCAACTGAGGGGCATCTGGGCTGTTTGCAGCTTCTGGCTATTAAAAATAAAGCTGCAACAAACATGGTTGAGCAAATGTCCTTATTGTGTACTTGAGCATCTTTTGGATATATGACTAGGAGTGGTATAGCTGGATTTTGAGGTAGCACTATTTCTAATTGTCTGAAAAAGCACCAGATTGATTTCCAAAGTGGTTGTATAAGTTTATGTTCCCACCAGCAGTGGAGGAGGATTCCCTTTTCTCCACAACCTCTCCAGCATATGTTGTCACTTGAGTTTTTGATCTTAGCCATTTTGATGGGTGGTAAATATTTAAATTTGTTCACAATTTATTCATTATATATCTTGATCGAGGCCTCTTTCCTCAACTCCTTCCAATCCCACCGTCCCTCCCTCTCCCACCCCTCCCAATCCCTTCCCCTAGTCCACTGAAACAGGGAGTCCTCCTCCTTTGCCATCTGCCCATAGCTTGTCAAGTCTCATCAGGACTGCCTGGATCTTCTTCCTCTGTGGCCTGGCAAGGCCATACCAGCAGGGGCGAGTGATCAGAGATCAGGTAACTGAGTTCATGACAGAGGCAGAGGCAGCCCCTGCTCCCCTCACTCAGGAATCCATATGGAGACTGAGCTGCCTATAGGCTATATCTGAGCAGGGGGTCTAGCTCTCCATGCTCGGTCCTTGGTTGGTGTATCAATCTCTGCAGGATCCCTGGGGCTCAGATATTTTAGCTTTCTCCTTGTGGGGCCAAAAAAATCTTTAAAAAATGTTTTTATACAAGTGGGTATGGTGGTGTAGACCTGTAATCCCAGTTTTTGCAAGGCTGAAGCAGGAGAATCCTGAGTTTGAGGACAGCCTGGGCTACATAGCAAGATACGGGAGAAGGGAAGGAAGAGAGGGGGAGGGAAAAGAAGGAAGGGAGGGAAGGAGAGAGAGGGAGGGAAGAGGGCAGGAGGGAGCAAGACAATGAATGAGAACAACAGAACAGAACCCCATTACTCCCGTCACAGGTGGTTTACTGCTCTCCACCTCTATCAATCTGACCTTTTAATCAACAAAAGACACCTTGGATAATTGAAAAGAGCTTTATTTTGTATATAATCTCCATACACAACAAATTAGAAATGTTCTTTGTAAGGTTTTCCCCAACAGATGCCACACACTGGCCATGGGCACAGGAAGGTCAGCTGCTGCCAACCTGACAGCAGCCCAGCTCTCTCCCTAGACACAAGGCACGCGGCCCAACAGACAGGACCCAAGAACAACTTAATGCTCTCTCTTCTACTGGTTCCAAGTTGTGATTTAAAACCAAATGCTTCAAGTGCACTTTGGCTAAGGGCGAGCTAAGTTTTGGGGAAATACCTCTTTAATGGCCCAATGTCCACTAAGCGTCTTAGTTAGCCACTTGGCTAACACATCTGAAATAACACGGCAGGACCCTCCTTACGCACGGAACTCTGCCAGGCACGGGAACAGTAACTGTCTATTTAATGGTCAATACAGAAAACTGTCCGAGGCAGTGAACAACAGTGCATTCACTCGCCAATCTTTTGATGAGACGCCAGGGGCTCTTATTTCATGGGAGTCCTTGTCTGCATAAATCCTACCAGCAACATGATTTGGGAATAATACTCTTGTCAGCTGAGACTTTCCCCCAGTGCTGGGGATAGAACCCAGGACCTCACGCATGATAGGCAAGCTCTCTACTTCTGAGCCACATGCCCAGCTTCCAGCTTAGACATTAGAAAGGTAGGATGAGGACATAATTCCCTGATGGACTTTAAGCTCAGCCATCTCCTTCATTTTAATTCCCTCAATATCTAATAACTTTTCTGATCAAATTTTTATTTAAAAATAAAAGATTTTCTTTTTGCTTTTATAAGGGAACGGGCACCGAGTACAGCGCATGCAGGGGCCTGAAGAAGGCATCAGGTCCCCTGGAGCTGGAGTCACAGGCAGTTGTGAGCTGGCCACATAGGTGCTAGGAACCAAACTAGTGTCCTCTACACAGGTGACAAACACACTTAACCACTGAGCCGGCTCTGCAGACCAGAGCAGGTTAAATTTAAAAGCAACTCTGATGTACAACCCACCTTATCAAAGCATTTGATTTAAATTTTTGCAGAAGTATTTTTTTATCTGTCTGTCTGTCTGTCTTCCTTCTGCAGTGCTGGGGGATCAAGCCTAGGGCTTTGTGCAATGCCACAC
Source organism: Pachyuromys duprasi (assembly GCA_028658305.1). Taxonomy (NCBI): domain Eukaryota; kingdom Metazoa; phylum Chordata; class Mammalia; order Rodentia; family Muridae; genus Pachyuromys; species Pachyuromys duprasi. The sequence goes on from CM053758.1 coordinate 6,035,328, forward strand.
AAACACTCTGCTGCCAAGCATATGCCCAGCCCTCTTGTGGTCAGGCTCTGCGCTCACTATTGGAAGCAGAATGTGCACCCAGAGACCTGGGGTGGGCTGCCGCTGGAGCATGGCTCCGGGAAGGCGGGCACAAGGCCGAGGCCACCTTCCACACTGCGGCAGGTGGCTCCGAGGAGTCAGAAGTGGAGTTAATTAAGAGCACTTCTGCTGTACTGAGGGGTGCTTCTGTGAACTCAGGAGCAAAGCCCAGTGCTTGTGCTATCCAGGGCGGTAGCTGAGTGCTAGTACAGCCGTGCCTGGGGCCCACAGCAGAAATGAGGGCTCCAAGGCTCGGGCTTCAGCTCGCACAGTGTGGGGGCAATGGCCGAGGACAGATCTGCTTTCCTCCTGTGTGCTAGAAGACAAGGTCATAAGCTAGTCTTCATCAGAGCTAAAAATATCCAACCTGATTTGCTGAAAGAGTTGATCACCAAGAGTAAAAACTTGTCCTGTACATATCACAGTGTCGTGGGGAGAGTGCCCGTGGGAAGACTGGTTTCGGGCACTTCTCGTTGTCTGGGAAATGGTTTGGCAGCAATGGCGCCGTGGAGAAAGCACGCGCCAGCTAGCAAGACTATCACCACGGTAAAGATGTGCACCCAAGTCTAAGTCCATGGCTCTTGGATACCAAGAAGCCAAACACCAAGCAATTAGACGAATGCGTACAGGAATGTTTAAAACAAATGCAAACTCACCCACAAAGTAACAGTCTCGTGTCGCAACGCTTTGTGCCTTACTCGCGATTGCTTTCCCCTGAGAGTAAGGCACTGGCCCAGAATGTTCCACCAGCAGCAGGCATGCAATCTCGCTGGCTTCATTAAACTCTCAGCACTGAGGAACATGTTACCCCAAACTGCAGCAGTCTCCAACCTCATTAAGGGGTCTAGAAAAGGCAGGGTTCCAAAGTTTCAATGGCCTAAATTGAATAACCTAACTGTCAACGTCTTACTTAAATTTTCACAAAACCCCTGTACCTGAAGAGACAATGGGAACACATTTTGAATGCAACTTAAGCAGCAACTGGACAGCGAATCATCAGCGTGAGTGGCACTCTCCGGCCTGACGATTGAAGGGATTTATTGCGCTAACATGTGGAGAGAAACACTTAAATCACTTCTAAATGGCAAGAGCAGGAGAGAAAGTTAATTTCATTAGCTATCTTGATTTAATTAAGTGGACAAGATGCCTGTCCCAGCAGCTCTCACATGCCCTCGCCATTAGAAATGAATTAGAAAAGCAATTCGGATGCTCTGAGCAGGTACAACACCCCCTTCTGTTTACAAATGAGTGCTGCTGGGAGGCTCCTGGTCACCTGTTAGTGAGGAGCGCGATGTCTCCAGGGCTGAGGGAAGACTGGAGACCACTGGTCAAAGGGCATGAAAATGCCACATGGAAACAGTGCATCGGACCCTGGTGGCTGCGCCTCGTCCGCACTTCCCAGGGTGGCCTGCATGTCGCTGTTCTGACACCCGACGGTGACCAGTGATTTGAAGAATACTGACACAGGACTTAATCCGAAAGCTAAGAGCCATGTGACTATCTGGCAGGCAGTTTTGGAAGAAATTGGAAATGAAGTTGAAACCAGAACCACAACCACCCACGTGGCTGAGAAACCTCAGAACACCAAAGTACAAGTTCAGCCCACCTAAGTGACAACGGTCAACAAACAGCCAAAACCTGCAGCTTCTGTGAAACCAGTACAGATGGAGACGCTGGCTCCAAAGATCCTTGCCTGTCCCTGAAGATCTCTCCATGGAGGAGGAGAGCCTCTGCCAAGCGTTCTGATGCTTTGCTCTGCAAGACTGAGTATATAGATAATGAGGCCGGGAAAGCCCTCAGCTCTGCAGTGACCACATGAGGACGTCTACCAGTACCGCAGGCAGCTTGAGGTTTTGCAGTCTATGAACCCACACTTCTCAGACGGAAGAGATAGAAATGGACGTATGGCTGGTCCAAGTCCATTCCGAGCTCTGGCCTCTGCACCACCATCGTGGACAGGTTCCTACAGGCTCAGCCAGTCTACCGGGAGAAGCTGCAGCTAGCTGCACTCTTGGCTTCCAAATATGAGATGTTTTCTCCAAGTAGCGAAGACTTTGTGTGCATTGCAGACAACGCTTACCCCAGTTCCCAGATCCGAGAAATGGAGACTCTGATTTTGAAAGCGCTGACATTCGAGCTGGGCCGGCCTTGGCCTCTCCGCTTCCTATGGCAGGTCTCAGAAGCCAGGAGGTCACTTCCACCAAGCGTCTGAGGGAGCGGACTCTCACCAGCCTTCTCAGCTTGCAGCCGCCGCTCCCTGCCTGTTTCAGAATGCACTGGGCCAAGGAGAATGGAACGTAGAGCAACAGCACGACACAGAACGCATGGAGAGTGAAGCCCTGGAAGTCATGCAGCACATGGCCAAGGACATGGTGAACGTCAACGAGACCTCACCAAGATCATCGCAGTCAAGAACAAGCCAGCAGCAGAAGTCGGAGGTTGGCACAATCCTTCAGCTGAACTCCACAACCATCAAAGACCTGGCCTCCCCTCTGCTGGGCAGGCCTTGGGCAGCCGGCCTTCCATCCTGTACTTCTCGGATTTTGTACATACTCTAGTTTACTTCATAAAACCTCTCCTCAGCCTAGTTTTCTAGTGTATTGAGGGAGCATAAAGCTAATGATTTTCTTAAGGTATCCCATGTATTTTTGTATACTCTATACTGAAGAAATGTAAGGTGGCCTACCATAACTGTGCTCTGGATTGAGGAAAAATAAAGCTATTGGTTTTCTTAAGGTTAAAAAAAGAGAAAGAAAGAAAAGAAAAAAAAAAAGATGCCACATGGAACTCAAGGAGTCAAGATACAGCACCTAAAAACCTTAGACTTTATAAGGTTCTAGGTTATGAAAAAAATATAAAAGCTAAAAACACAAAAGTTTACAAAGTTTTACAAATCCAGTAAATTGAAATGAGTAGGAAACAAAGTAAAACTTTTACTTGTGAGTGAGATTAAAAAGCATGAGTGGATTCCTCTCGCAGACTTCTGGTATAAGCCCTGTGATATTTGCTGCTTTGAGGCAGGGCCTCTTTAGGCAGCCATGGCTGGCCTGGAACTCACTCTATAGACCAGGTTAGCCTTGAACTCTCAAGAGATTCGCCAGCCCCTGCCTCTGGGTGCTAGGATTGAAGGAGTGTGTCACCATGACTGGCCTGGCAGCACCCTGATTGCTGTGCCAAGGATTCAAACACTCACTCTGTAAGTCTGCCCCACTCACTGAACACGAGATATTTCAGAGCACAAATGGAAGAGTTACGACCCAAAGACCTCGCAGAATTTGTTTCTTCACTCGTGTGTAAAGTATGGTAAGCTGGACAATGTTATAAACTTTTAACAAGACAGGACAATAAGCTTTTAGAAAGCCACCGACTGGTCTCAGTGGCGAGGAGATACCAGTAACTGAGTTGGCAGCCCGTCAAGTACACTCACTCACAACTGGCTCAGGTTCACTGAGAATCACAAGCATTTCAGATCTTAAACAGGCTCTCATTTTCCAGGCCGCCAGAGGGTCACACGTTATTCCCTCAATGGTAAGATCCCCAGCCAGCCTTGGGCAGGTGCACCTGTTAGGCTAAGAACACTCATGGAAAAGACAGCCAGGCTGGAAAAGACTGGCGTTAGTGGAAGGGGTTAGAATGATGGCGGGACTTGTCTGTAGGCTGTCTGCAAGCCCAGCACTCCAAGCCCACTGCTGACTCATGGACGCCAACTCGGTCAGCTGTAGACACACTGTGGTTTTAAGAATGGACCTGGTTACTTGTTTCTGGACAGTTTGTAGACATGAAATGTCTTGTTCTGGAACACTCTGGTGAAGTGAGCTGTGTAGGAGGGCAGGTTCCTTTTGATCTCCTCACAGAAGCGAGGATGTTCCGCAGGTCTCAGGTCAGGGTCACTCTCTCCTGGCCCATCCATCTCCTGAAAAGAAAATAAAAACAAATACAACAGGAGTGGTGGAGGTGAGCCCTCATCCATCCACAATCCACCCACCCATTCACCCACCTACGCATCTACCTCTCCTTCCTGGCTTTTGTTTATTGCTTTAATTTTGAAACAGGGTCTCTCTGTGGCCCCAGGCAGCCTGGGAATCCAGATATATCCCCGCCTTTTCCCCGAGTGCTGGGATTAAAGGTATCCAGCACTGCTTTTCGGGACAGGACCTCACTACATAGCTAGGCTGGCTTAGAACTCTTAAGCCTCCTGTTCTAGCTTCATGAATGCTGACACCGAAGGCATTTGTCACCACACTGGGGTCACATTTATAAAGCTAACAAAAAGCAGGGTAGGTCTTGGGCTTCCTTAGAGAAGTGACACTGACCAGTTAAATGGTATTTCAGTGTCAGCACCACCCAGAGATCCGATGGTCTATCTCACTCTCCTCCCTCCAAGGCTGGAAAAGAGAATTCTGTATCTTAAGACTTGTCACTGTTATCAGATCAGAAACAGAATTCAGGTCTTCCCCCTGGTTAGTCTTTTGTCAATTGATAAAACTGGACTCATCTGAGAGAGAACCTCAGCTGCGAGACACCAGCATCAAACTGCCTCAATCAGGTCAGTGCAGCATCTGCCAAGGGCTGTGGGAGGGAGCAGTCTACTGTGGCTGGTGGTGTTCCTGGAGTGCGGGGCCTGGATGGCACAAAAAGCAGGCCAAGGAAGCCATGGAGAGCAAGCCGCTAAGCAGTGTCCTTCCGTAGTGTCTGCCTCCGTTCCTGCCCTGCCTTCCCTTTGGGATGGGCTGTAAGATGAATAAACCCTTTCCTCTCCAGGCTGCTTTTAGTCTTGGAGTTTGTCATAGCTCTAAAGTGCTGACTGAGCCATTGTTCCTAAAAGCACTGTCTTGTCCTGCACACAAAAGTTAAATACAAAGACTACAGCAACTGGAGAAAATTCCCCAGCTCAGGTGTCAAGAGGAAGAGCAACACACAGGCCCGCCACAAGCGTGCGTTCTGCTCACCCTACGAATCCAAGGCAGTTGTTACTTATTACTTTCCTTGGCAAGAATCTGAGTTTCCAATTCTGCACCCCCAGGTTGGTTTTAGATTTAGGCTAGTTTCCACTGTCCGCTTTTATACTATCGGTTACATCACATCCCCCAAGAACAAAGACTCTGTTTCCTGTGACCTGGCCCAGCTCCAAGGGAGACACAGCTTGTTCTGTGTGGAGGGCAAGATTAGCTACCCCAAGGCTGTGGACGAGGGGGAAGAGGCTGTGGATGAGGGGGAGCAGGATGTGGCCCACTGCCTGACACTTAAAGATGTGCCAAAAGGATCAGTGTGCTTGGAGCACTGTGCTTCGAAGCAGATGTGTTGTAGATAGCAGAAATTTTACGCAGTGCTATATCAGGCAAACCTGCCCAAGGCAGAGGTGCTCCAGCTGAGTCAAACCGGGAACCTGGAGCTTTCCGGGCCCTGGCCCAGCGCCCGCTCTCACTGACGAGCAGGACCCCTACAAATGTCTGACTTGTAATGCCACTCATCCACATGGTATGACGTGATGAACCTTCCTTGAAATGCCTGCTGGATTCCCACCCTCTCTGAAAGCTCCCCAGGACGAAGAAGCAACGTGCTCACGTGTCCATTGGCGACATCCAGCAAATCTCGAAGCCGGCAGCCCCTGTGGTGCCGGCGTTCGTAGCAGATACTGTCTTCCAGGATCACAAAGTCAGCGCCAAAGGACCTCAGGAGTGCGTGCACATCCTCTGGGGACCTCTTTGCATATATCTGATAAACCTTCAGAATGAGGTAGAAACGGAACAGGAAGTGGAGGAGGAGAGGGAACATCCCTGAGGTGATGGTAAGACCTGACACCCAAACCCCCTGCAGCCCAGGCCACTCTTGTCCTGTCAGTCACAGTCTAGAGTAGGTGGGTGGTGGGGAATTTCCAAATGGATATTGTAATTATTTAATAGGAAGAGGGGAAACAAGTCACATGAACACATGCAGTGTAGTACCAACAACACTGGGATTTAGACTGAATCACTTTCAGTTTTGAATATGTTTATCATCTTATAATTCTGAGAGTTTTAAACATGGCTGAGTCAACAGCACAAACAGGCAGGTTGGTGGCAGCGTTTGGGCACATGTGTCTAAGACGGAGACCTGGCTTCCCACCATGGCAAGTGGGAGACAGGCCCCTGGTCTTGGTTGGAGCAGGCCCTGTTGCTTTGTGGCTGTTCCATTGTGTCCTGTTGGCCCAGGAGGACCAATCGCAACCTCTTCCTTGGGGAATTTCCTAGGGAATCTGCAATAGTAGCCTTCCCCAGGGGTGTCCTGCCCTCATCCAGTGCACCACAATGTACCCTGAGCAAACACTTCTGGGAGAAGGCAGCTCTGAGCACAGCACAGGGCTGAGAGAAGCAGGCTTCATCTGTGGCCCTGATTCTTGACACTGTATGTGAGGGCCTGATCCAGGGTAAGGCATCCACAGGGAAGGGGAGATGGTTGGGTGATCAGCTCTTATCACCTGCTGAGGCCCGAAAGGTGGCCTGGGCTGAGAAGATTCGATGTCCTGACTGAAGGTGACCGCTGGCGTCCCTGGGACCTCCATGTTTAGGGCTTTAGCTCTGGTTATCACTGGGAGAGGGCGGCACACAGCTGTCTTTCTGTAGCGCTGCAGACTAACTCCTAATGGAACCAAATACAGGGCTATCTGCTATCACTTCAGCCGGCTGAAAACCTCTTTAGCTCTTTAACAATATGGCAAAGCAGGGGACAGAGAGATGGCTCAGAGTGCACGCTGCTCTTACAGAGGACTAACATTCAGTTCCCAGCACCCATGGTGGTTGGCTTACAATTAACTGTGACTCTAGCTCCAGGGGATCCGGTGCCTTTGGCCTCTGCAAGCACCTGTACACATGTGCACAACTAGCAAACCCCCAAAGCACACTATTTACACATAATTACAAGTAAACTGAAAAGAAAAGTAGTGGTTAGTATAAGCCAGGCTCATCAGGACAGGCCTGTAATCCCAGCACTCAGAAGGCTGAGGCAGGAGGATTATAAGTCTGAGGCTAGCTTGGGCTGCAAAGCAAGACCCTTCACTAAAAAAAAAAAAAAGAGCAAACAGCCTGAAGCATCGATCGATATGGATCAGTTTGGATTCTTGCTGATAAAGACTGGGCACCAGTACCGGCCTGCACTGATATCTGCATGTAAACGGAAATGAGCAGTTCAGAGGGGCCTTGGTAAAACCTACCTCTCAGTCCTGACACACCAGCAGACACTATACAGAAAAGGCGCATATACAGGTTTCCTCTCTCGAGCACTCTGTATATGATGAAAGTGGCCTCAACGACTGATGTAAACAGTACCTCCACATGAAGCACTTAGTTCTCAAAACGGTCAGGAAGGGCCGAGGCTGAGGCTTGGCAGCCAGGGCTCGCCTGAGGTCCATCTGCACGGTGCCACTGCACTGGCAGTCAGCTCCGGAATGGAGTGTCAAGAAAAGGGAAGGTGGACTGCGGTAGTTCTTTGTAAGAGGAGAATAGGTGGGGCTGGAGAGAGAGGGCTCAGACGCTAAGTGCAGACGCGCTATTCTTGCAAGTCAAGGACACATGTTCAGTTCTCAGCACCCACGCCAGAAGGCTCACAACCACCTCTAACTCCAGCTTCAGTGTGGATCTGATGCTCTTCTTCTGGCCTCTGTGGGCACCACACAGACATAGACAGACAGACAGACAGGCAGGCAGGCAGACATGCTATTTGCCTCCTGGGGAGGCAGTGGGTAACTAGCATACAGGGATGAGGTGAACACATTTCAGCCATCCCCTCCTGTATTCTCTGAGCTTTGAACTATGTGACTGCATTATCATCTTTTTAAACAACCAGCAACAGTAAATACCCTCAACATCCCCCTCCCCACCAGAAATGGCTCAGGGCTGGTTTATGAGCCATAACCATCATGTCCTCCCTTCTGTTCCTTTCCTTCCAAAATCACGAGCTCCAAGCCTTCCGCCTAAACGCTGCCTCCCACATCCTAGGGGCTTATCCTCTCAGCCCTTTCCCTAAGAGGAGCATGTGCTGTGCTCAGCCCTTGAAAGGCAGAGGCAGGAGATGCCAGGCCCATGCCCGTATGTTCTGGCTTCCTCCTGAGCCCCAGGCTGGAGGTAGCAGCGTGCAGGGCAGTCCCTTCTCATGGCACAGGGGGCCTGCCCTCTCCCCTCGGTGGCAGCACAGGGCACGGAGAAACAAGAACAGGCAAAGAGGGGCCTCACCGCTTGGGTCCGCTCTCGCAGGCCTTTGTCTTCATAGTGCGGGTGGTTGGTTAGGGTCCGTCCTGTGCACAGCTTGACTCCAGCCAGCAACTGCATGCTTCCAGCAAACACAGCCTTCCTTGGTGTGTTAGAGCTACAAGGTTTCAGAGTGTGAATTAACTCCAACACCAAGATTTCCAAAAAGACATCTCCCCCTCAGAATTACCCAGCTCTGAAGGGGAGTATGAAGAGTCAGGGGGTCACACAAATGATCTGAACTGACATACATCCAAGACATTTTATGCACACTTTAACTATTTACTTATTTTGACACATTCTCATGATATGTCGTCCAGGCTCACCTGAAACGCAAGCTTTTCCTGCCTCAGCTTTGGCCTGCTTCCTGTCTGTTCTCTGTTCACTAGGAGGAAGGCCTGGGTGGGGGTGTCTAGCTTTTCATGTGAACGGTGGCCTTTTACGATGGACTGTTTTAAGAGGCAGGTAGCCGGCTCCTGAGTCGAGCGTTCTCTGTACCATCCTTTTCTGCTACTGGCAGAGACAGGCGTGGTCTAACAAAAGATCTCTGTGGCTGCAGCCACTTTTTGAGCTAAAGTAAAGGGTGGCTGAGAGCAAGGCACGGAAGGACTTGTGGCTGGAGAGATGGCTCAGTGGTTAAGGACACTGGCTGCTCTAGGGGTACAGTGCCCTGCACCCACTCAGCATCTCACAACCCACACTAAGTCCCATTCCAGGAGGATTCCACTGTCTGGCCTCCTCAAGCAATGCATGCAGAGGGTGTGTGTGCATGTGCGTGTGTGTGTGTGTGCAGAAACTCTCTCTCTCTCTCACACACACACACACACAAAAAGTAACTGAGAAGTCAGGAAAATTATGACTCAATTCCATGGGGTCAAAATAGCAAAATTATGCAAAGAAATAAAATCTGGTATTATTGTAAATGACATGTAGGAAAAAAAAAAGCCCTGTAACCCTGTAACCATAAATGCAAAAGTTGGATAGAAGCTTCTAAGGAGTAAATCCATCACTAAGAGAGGACGTGCATTATTTCTGATGTGAAAATGTTCTACATACGCCACATGGAAGGTATGTCCCCTTTCTTCGGCCCTGGAGAGAAAGAGCTTTTCTTCTTTTATTAATTTCACACTAAGTTTTGCCATGTAGCCCAGGCTGGTCTCAAAATCACCATACTCTTGTCTCAGCTTCTTGGGTGATGGGCTGACAGATGGCTGGTCAAAGTAAGAGCCGTAGTAGCTGACTTAGTTCCCCTCTATCTGGCAAAAGCTGGGAGCTGTTATTGGGAGCACCAGGCCTCTGTCCCAAAGAGAGAGGTCCCAGATGCTCACCAGGAACATCCCAAGATATGTTTATCTTTGAGTTAAGAAATAGGAGGGGCCAGGTGGTAGTGATATAACCTTTAAACCCAGCATTGGGGAGGCAGAGGTAGGTGGATCTCTGTGAGTCTGAGGCCAGCCTGGTTTACAGAGTGAGTTCTGGGACAGCCAGGACTACACAGAGAAACCCTGCCTGGGGGTGGGAGTGGGGAACGGGACAACAATAACCCAAAAGACAGGAGGGTTGCTGGCAAGGCTGTGGGCATGCCTTGAATCTCACTCTAGAGACAGGTAAAGGTAGGTGGATCTCTGTGAGTTTGAGGCCAGCCTGGTTCAAAGAGCCAGTTCCAGGCCAGCCATCACTACATAGTAAGATCTTATCTCAAAAAACAAAAAAACAAAACAAAAAACAAAAACCAAACCAAAACCAAAAGACTAAGAAGAAACGAAATACGAGTCTTTGGTGATTGGAGCTAAAATGATGGAGACACTCTCCAAGGCTATTTGAAATTTAAAAACAAAGCCAGAGCAGGTTGCTGCAGTCTTTGGGCAGCAAGGCCTGCACTGCAACCTGCTCTGAGGCAAGGCTCGGGACCGCCTCTTCACATTCCTCTTTATTCCAACTTAACACTAAGAATATAGCTTGGATGCAGGCCAGCAAAGGCCTATGGATGTCTGGGGGCACGACACACTCTGCTTCGAGTGGTGACACTTACAGATAGATTATGTTTAGAAAAACTCAAGATTTCTTTCTAACGATGACATCTATCTATGGTTGCATTCCAAAGAGGCTTCCCGGGTGAGGGGAGAAAAGCCGAAGGAATTACAATGAGCAGGGAAGGAATGACAGACACATCATCTGCACCCTCCCTCACCCTCACTGTCTCAAATCTGGATTCCAACAGAGAGAAAAGTTTAGCACGAGCTTGGCCTGCCGAGGTTGTCAGCATTGTAACAGGCAGATTCAGGGACACAGAACAGAGAAACGCCCGCTCTGCCCCCAGATCTGATCTTACATGAAAGTTTGGCACTGGCCCCACATGGTAGGCAGAACGGGAGGGTTCTAAAGGACTGGGAGGGTCTAAATAAAGCAGAGAACTCCATGGGCAAGAACTTGGTGAAATTCGGCTTACTTCAATTAATGTTCACTTAACACTTAGCCTGGACCTTGTCTATCTTCCTACCCTGCATTCGGTCTAAACTTTAGTTACAGTCTGAATTTTAGACTGTCTCACAGTTGCTAATGGGAATAAATATGGATGAGAGGGAGAGCCGTTTTTGTCCCAGGCCAGTCTTCATTCCCATTGGATCCTCTCAGTGGTCTAAGCCGCCGCCACACGGCAGTTAGCCCACGGGAACACAGCCTCTGCCTGGCACAGGGTGAGAAGACAGAGAAAAAGGAGCTGTGTCTGGTAGGCAGGAGGCAGAGGTGGCCCTGATTTCATTTTGTCTTGAAGCGCAAGGCTTCAACAGGTTAATTACCACTGAATTCATTGGCAAACTGAACATTTCAAAAAAATTTACAACATTATACAGATAGTTCGAGAAATGAGTTATCAAATATAGAGGTGAGGGGCTGGAGTCATGAACAGCGCCGGCTGCTCTTCCAGAGGACCCTGGTAGGATTCCCAACACCCACATGGCAGAACACGCGTCTGTAACTACAGTTCCGGGAACCTGATGTCCCCTTCTGGCCTCCGTAGACACTGCACAGGCCTGGTACACTTCCACACAGGCAGGCAAACATTCATACACATTTAATAAGAGGTTCACCAGCACCTAACGTCTGGACTAAGACAACATTATCTTTCAAACACACAGCAATTCTTTCTACCCTGATTAAAAGCAAAAGAAATTCAGTGTGTGCTTTTTAGTTGTGCTGAGAACATTCTAAACATGGCAGGCTTCTTGACTGTACAGAGACTACTTGCAGTGAATATCTCCTAAAGGCAAGTAATTAAAATGACATTTCTCAAAATATTCCCATCTATATCTTTCTTAATTGCATAAGAGACTTTCCAGGCAGCAAAAATGTGGCATTCCGGGACAGACTGGCACAAAGCATGAACTGGCCAGGCAGCTGCTGCTTCGGCCTTGCTGACGTAAATGTGCTTTCTAGTCACACCCATCCCCATCAAGGCACTACCTGGCTTTGGCTGAAAGAGATACAAGAAGGCAGAGGAGCCAGGAATCCAATCTCTGCACCTATGAAAGTGTCTGGAGGGCACACCCCAGCACCTGCTGGGAGGAAATGCACACCACAGTGAGCCAGGTGTCCAACTGGACTCCAAGCTCACGGGGAGGTGGCTGAGGCTACATGCCCAGGGACCTGGCCTCCATAAAAAGTCCCTGCAGGCTAACATGTCTTTATATAAATGTAGAAAATTAAAATCTGCTGAGAGTTGTGGCACAAGTCTAGGCCTACAGAGCAAGATCCCATCTGGAAGAGAGGGGGAGGAGGAAGGAAGGGAAGAAGTCCCACTGTTTTGCTTGGTTGATTGAGATGAGGTCTCATATATCCCAGGCTGTCCTCCAACTCATTAGGCCACCGAGGATGCCCCGGAACACTCAATGTTCACGGTTCCACCTCCAAATGCTAGGAATACAGGCTTGGGTCTTTTAAGTTGCCCAGGCTGGCTTGATCTTACTTTGTAGTCTAGGCAGCCTTGAATGTTTGAGCTTCCTGATGCTGACCTCCAAGTAGATGGGCATGGTTTGTAAATGTAACTGTCCATTCCCTTCCATTTTAAACAGCTTCTGAGCACACTTGTGGAGTTCTACAAACCATGAGGTTAGATGAGGAGCCTGGGGAACACTCAGACAACAAAGCCGGCACAGAGGCCTGCTGAGCCGAAGGGGAAGCCATGATAGCCAGCCAGCAGCGCTCACATGTGTACCCCAGTGCCCTGCTGATGCTCATGCAGAAGCTGCTGGTACAGGTAAGCACCTCAGGTCAGCCCCGTTCAGGAGCTCTATCAGGAAGTAGGTTCCTGAGGGTCTCTCTAGCCTCTATGAAACCATAGCTGGGTTCCCTTAAAAGATGGGACAGTCCCTAACGCCCACCAAAGCTATAGCGACTTTCAATGTCCTCGGCTGACAAGTCCTCAGTCAACCTGTGGGGAGCCCAGAGCAGGTGTGTGGCCCCCACAGAGCAGAGCCGGGGGCGTGTGTGGCGGGGCGGGGCAGGGCAGGGCAGGGCGGGGGTGACTAAATGCTGGGTAAGCCTCCTCCTCATACTTTGTATTTGACTTTTATTACACTAGCATGGAAGACCACTGGGTGTGTCCCTTGAATTTTTTGCATGTCATCCTAAGTAAGTCTTCCTTTGCCCAAGACAAACACCATCATGTGTGCATTGATAAAGGACACCCAAGGACAGATCAGTCAGGATGGCCAGAATGCCTCTGTGACCATGCTGGGCTCTAGCTACAGTCTTTCCTCCTGGCAGCACACACAACCTATGGCCAGTCTCTATTAGAGAGCCAAAGCAGACAGAAATCAGAGAGGGTTAAAAGAATATTGAAGCAGATATGGTGACACACATCCCAGGCTTGCTAAGTCTGGCTACCAGGGAGGCCGTGACAGCAGGCTCAAAGTTCAAAGCCCACTTGGGCTACAGAGGGAGTTCATGGCCAGCCCCAGCAACTTAGTGAGAACCCCCACTTCAAAATAAAAAGTAAAACAGAGGTCTGGGGATGGCACTCGGTAGTGTGCTTGTCTAGTGTGCATGGCTCAACCTCTAGTCCTAAAAAAATAAGAATATTAAATGTATTCCCTTACAGTGAGAATCAAAGCCTGCCGACCACAGCTGATTTGAATGTTGATTTAAACAAACATATTTTGTGTCTAAATAGACCCTACTTTGGCATACATTCATCATCACTTAAGCTTAATTTACAAACATGCCAAGTAGCTATTTTACAAAAAAAAATATCATTTTGATTTGAGGAATTTTAAGGGAAAACAGGCAAGATTAGATGACAATGGAACCAATATTTTTAGAACAATATGAATCTTTCAGTTGCTGAGGATGAAGAAAAAAAAAAAAGACAACGATGAAAGCCGACCAGCCAACAAGGCAAAAGGAATATGCCAGAGAGGCGCCGGTAGCTAAGTTAGCTAAAGGGCGCTCCTAGGTACCAAGACCAGTCCCCAGCGGGGAAGAACAACAGCCTCATGCAGCCTTCTTTATACCCAGAATACAATCTCACCAGTACTTCTAAAGAGCCAGAAATACTGCTTTAAATAGGTTTTTGAGGGGAAAAGTTGAAAATAATGTTGAGTCTGAGATAGTCCAGGGAAACCTAGGCTCCACTGCGATTGTCTAGACGACAGTTAACTTCTGCAAGCCAGGGAGCATGGGGGAAGAGCTAAGGATGCCAGCCAGGGGGAGGGCCACCATCTGCAAGATGACCCTCCTTCAAGAGGGACCAGGGCGGGAGGGATGGCTCAGCAGCTAACAACATTTGCTGCTCTCCCAGGACCTGAGGACCTGAATTGAGGGCCTGAGCTCAATTCCCGGCACCCATGTTGGGTGGCTCCCAGTGCATTACAACTTTAGCTCTAGGGGATCCAACACCTTTTTCTAGATTCTGTAGGAAACCCACAGAACACACAAGCCCACATGCACATAATAGAGATAAAATAAAAAATATAGTCAGAGAGGACCAGCCCTGGTTACAGATGCACATGCTGTAAATATCTAATTGATTAGTCAGTACAAAAGTAATTAGCTTTTCTTTATACGAGTAAATAACCTTTTCCTGTTTACAATAAATACGGAAAGAATTATTTACCCATCATGATTTAAAGTTAATAAATAAAGATGAAGTGCTGTTCCCTGCTAGAAATATGTCAAAAGTTATACTCCTGTCCAGTCAAATCCAGTCGGACAGTGAGACCAACGTCACACAGGTATTTAGATTTAAGTCTCTATAAAACCCATGCGTGGGGCTCAGGAGACCTAAGCTACCAAGCAGTTGCCACCTCATAACTCAAAGTACTACTAAGTGGTACTGGCCGGTAAGCTTAGTCCGGCAGGTACCCACGAGGCTGCTGCTGAAAGCCTAGGTGATGGAAACAGAGGTGATGCTCTCAGGGTTCACCTGTCTGCTACTCAGGTGACATCTGCTCGTAAAGCAGGAGGGTTCGCTCCATGGAGCAAGGGCATGCCGCTCACGTAGGGAAGCTTGCTCTGCTCCTGAGTCAGAGTCCCTGAACTAAACTTGGAAGCACAGAAATTTCATTCTGAGGCTGGCGGCTGAGGAAAAGCAACCAAGTACAGGCAAAAAATAAAGAAAAAGGAAAAGTAAGCAAGCAAACAACGAGAAAAAAAGAAAAAGGAAAAAAACAAAACAAAAATGAAAACCAAAAACCAGAGCAGGATCACAGCAGGGCATTCTGATGTTGTTTTGTATTGAAAATCTTCTCTGTGGGCTGGAGAGATGCTCAGTGGTTAAGAGTACTTTTTCTTGCAAAGGACCTGGGTTCAATTCTCAGCACCCACATGATGGCTCCCAACCACTGAGGGCACCAGACAGACATGCAGACAAAGCACCTACATACACCAAATTATAATTAAAATCATTTTAAAAAGAAAAATGCCTTATTTTTTAAATTAATTAATTGCTTTTTTGAAATTTGAGTCAGAGTCTCTCTATGTAGCCCTGGTTGTCCTGGAACTTGCTCTGTAGATTAGGTTGGCTTCAAACTCATAGGTAATCTGCCCGACTCTGCCTCCTGAATGCTGGGCTCAAAGGCATGCACCACCACGTCCACCTAAGAAAAATGTTTTAAATAAAATAAATTTTTCTTTAAGCCAAGAACTTAGGCAGAATAATGATTTCAAGGAAGTCTACAGTCAACTGCTGTTTTAAAACAAGAAAAGGTCTCTTTCATGAGAGTGTCCATACTAACTGCAAATATAAACAAAATTCAGATGAAAATTATAAAGATAAAATCAACAAAACGTACAATTTAAGTTTAACATGAGTTAAGTGAAATGTTTAAAAGGTGTTATCTCTCTAAATACATGTGTTCATCTGTATGGGGGTATGTGCATGTAGATGCAGTTGCTCCGGAGGCCAGTGGATGGCGCCAGATGCCCTGAAACTAGTGGCTGTGACACCAGGTGTGGGTGTGGGGTGGGAAACCTGTTTGGGTCCTCTGCTAGAGTGGCCGCGCTCAACTGCTGAGCCTCGTGGGTAAAGAGAATCTTACTCTGTCAGTGTTGGGAGTTTACTTTCCGATCCTGTTTTCTACTTCAAATTGAGTGTTTTCTTTCTTTCAGGGGATGTAGCTGCAGAGAATCCTTTTGTTGTTTAAAGACAGGGTTTTGCTTTGTGGCCTAGGCTGGCCTTGAACTCCTGGCCTCTGCCTGGGTGCTGGGCTACAGGTGTGCATCACCACACCCAGCCAGGACAGTGCTTGAAATGTAGAGCTTTTTTTTTTTTTTTCAAATTCATGGTTTTGATTTTTTTTTAAAAGGATGTTACTTCACAATTAGAAAATTAACTCTCCCTTCAAACAAATGAGATCTACAGTTGACTTTAGAAAGACATTCGAAGTTTTAAACTTAATAAGTTTCTCTTACTTAATCCAGTTCATCAGTTCCACTGTATCTGGGTCATAGAATTCTTTCAACTCGGAGAGTTCATCCATCATTCCTGGCCAGGACTGAAATTAAAAACAGGACAAAAACAAAAATGCACCCCTGTAGCTGTCACTAAGATTAAATAACAAAGAGAGACTGTACTCAGAAGCCAAACACAAAAGGCAACTGCTCCCCGGAACCACTTCAGCTCTGCAGGGTGAGTGGGGGCCTCAGAACATCCAGATTCATCCCTGCTGCAGCTAATGGCGTGTGCGTGCGTGCGTGCGTGCGTGTGTGTACGGGTTTTGTGTCGCTAACCACCCCCCCCCCCTCGTTGGGAGCAGAGATGGCTCAGGGGCTGAGAGCACAGCTCTTGCAGGGGTACCTGGCTCAGCTCCCAGCACCCACAGGGCAGCTCTCAGTAGACTGTAATTCAGTTCCTGGGGATCCACTGCCTTCTGCTGGCCTCTGCCAGAGTGGCACGCACATGGCGCAGACCTACACTCGGGCACTCAAGCACATGAAAAGCTTTCAGTAGAGGGTCTCCCTGTTCTCAGAAGCATCACCCAAAGACAGGTGGCCCAGCCAGGAGCATCACATCAGACCTGCTGGTGGCTGGCTCTGTTCTGGTGCTGAAAGTTTGACAAATGGTTTGGTACATGTTAACAGAAACACTGTCACAATGGGAACGAATGGTTGCAAACTGGGCTCTCTGGGAACATCACATGTATTCGGACTTGGTTATTTATGCAACTTGTGTCACTTGAGGTTATGCAGACACGGTATAAAAAGAACATTCCTGTCTGCCACTTACCTAACACAAGTTCTAATTCATTAATGAATTAAATCTTAATCATTCTCAAGAGATGGCAAGCACCACTTCTCCTATTAATTCCTATTTTGATTGTTTGAGACAGAGCCTTGCTCTGTAGCCCAGGCTAGCCTCAAACTCCTGACTCACTCTGCTAAGTACTTCGGAGATTAAATGTGTTGGCCCTGTTACTTCATAATAACAAAATACAGGCATTTTATTTAACAAAATGCTCCAATTATTTTGGTATATCTGTGAATTTAATGGGCATTGGATATTTTTCTAATTTTAAAGTTGCTGATACTGAAAGAATATTAAAATCTAGTGTGTCCTGAGGGAAACTCCTTAAGTAATATGCAAATAAAAACTTGATGTCACTTTTTAACAGAATGCAATAGATTAGCTGGGATTTCACCAATCCAATAAGCTAATCAAGACCAGAATAAATGCTTTTAATCTCTGGCTTGGAGGAGCCTAGCACATACTTTCCCTTTGGACAGGATTATCCTAGAGAAAAGAACATGACCTACATTATAACTGCCAGTAAAACTTAAGTCAGGCTTCAAGTAAATACTCATGTCACTTATAGAAAATCTTAATAATTGGTACAGATGGAAAACAGTTTTAATGTCAGGAGAAAACTCCTCATGTCGATATTCTCTCTGGTCTTATACTTTACAATTATTTTTGTGTGTGAGACAGGGTCTCTCTGTATAGCCCTGGCTGTCCTGGAACTCATAGAGATCCTCCTGCCTCTGCCTCCCCGAGTGCTGGGATTAATGGTGTGCACCACCACTGTCTGCTTACAATTCTTTTCTTAAAGACAAAGCCTCACTCACTATGGAGCCCAGGCTGTCCTGAAACTCACTCTGTAGTGCAGGCGGCTACTGAACTAATAGAGATCTCCTGTCTCTTCATCCTAATGCTGGGATTGAAGGCATGTGCCACCATGCCTGGCTTGCTTTACAGATTTTGAGGATTCTTGGGCATCTGCCCAAGGCCTACATACCACTCTTGAGAAACTCCTTAGAATCCTGACTCTCTCACTCCGGGACCACCGTGGTAGCCTCAGGGAGCAGGGTGGAGGCTGTGGTAGGGGCTTTCCCAGTGCTTCCCTTGGTCCCCTACAGCAGTGTGCTTGCCAGGCAGATTGTCACAGGGGGAGGAGCGCTGAGCATCGAGGAGGTAGAAGGTAGGTACTTGGCTGCTGAATCTCCTTGGTGATTCAGGCCAGTACCCCGGGACATGGTTTTCCTGTGAGAAAGTCCCAGTGCAAGCACCACAGCAGGCTTTGCCCACCTGCTACCTTGGCGGCATCACCGGGGCTGATGACTCTGGCCTGCAGTACAATCCACATCTTGCATTTACTAGTTCAAAGACTGACGCTGCTCCCTGCCTGGGAATGATGTCTAAGAGCCAGAGCTCTAGAGTGTGCTTTATTTCTCTAAACCTTTCCTACATCTTATCACCAAGTCCTTAAAAATCTTTTAAAAAAAATCATCAAATTTCAACAAGTAACTCAGCCCTCAAAAACACAAACACTCACACACACACACGCACGCACGCACGCACGCACGCACGCACGCACAGAATCAAGCCCCAGCCCATACTACCCTGTTCCCACAGCTGTAGTGCTGACAGTGCTGAGCTCCCCAGGTTTTAACCCTCATAATTCCATGTAAAGATGAAGTTGCTAAGTTGTTTATTACACATTTACCTTGCTTCACTTATTTACATGAAAGAGTAAGATCCTTGGGGCTGGTGTGTTCTGCCGTGACAGCAGCTGTTCTAATTGGACACTGACGATCAAATACAGTTTCCCAGCCTAAAGTCTTGAGTTACAACTGAAGCAAGGCAGCTTGGAGGCTGAGCTGTGGGCTGACAGGTCAGGGCCTCTCCACAGAAGCCTCCAGTCCACTGATAAAAACATCAAGGTATTTTTGGTTTTGGTTTAAGAGAGGGCAAGAGTTCAATTAGATTAAATATTTTGTGCTATTTTCAAGGCTACAAATCTCAAAGAGGTAACAAAAGAGTCGGCAATGACTGGTCGATCAGTGACCAGTGTCTCTGAGGGGTATCTCGGAATACTTTCAAATCAGTACTGGAGAATATGACATTTTTTACTTCTCATTAAAGGGCCAGCCTTTCTTTTGTTGTCTAGTTTTGTTTTGGGTCTCACTGTGAAGCCCGGGCTGGCTGTGAACACTGTTGAGATTCCTGGCACGAGTATACCTAGACTCACATGCTAACTTTACAGTGTCTGCTGCATATGTCACACGCTCCTGAAGGCAAACATCTAACCAAACAGGTTAAAGTGGGTCCTATCTGACTCTCCAGAAGCCAGGCAGCAGGAGAAATTTTTTTCTGACTTATTGGTTTCAAAATAGGTCTGAAAATATTTTCAAAGTCTGCTTCCAGTAAGAGTTAACAGAACAGCTTTTTTTCTTTTCTGAAAGGCATTTTTACTATAACGCTTCACCTCTAAAACTACAGGTTTTTCAATGCTGACTTTGCTGTCAAGGCCAACTCAGCACAATGCGAAGGAAGCCATTACGGACGCCACGAGCCCCTCTGCCGCCAAAGGACGACTGGGGAGGTCAGCCTTACCTTACAGCACAGGTACAGCAGCGTGAGTACCGGCACTGAGTACCGCACAACCCAGATCTGTGGAACAAAGACTCTCGTTAGGTCACACGTCAATGACCTCTCGGGCCTCAGAGCCTGGTTCTGTTGACACACACCTTTCGAAGACAGTGACAAAACCAAGTGAACTGTGCGAAGCCTCGGTCTCCAGCCTGCCAAACCACAGAGCTGAGCTGAGCCACCTCGGCTTCCACTGCCTCCAGATGAGTGCAGAGCAGAGCGGTTCATGGTGACGGCGGCTCGGCCCTATCACTCGTTGCCCGTAAATTATTTTTAGGAAAGTACCTTAGAATAATAATTGTAATTCTGGACAATGGAACTACTGCAAAGCTTTCATTTCGCTTTTTGTGCTTTTTATTGCATTCCTTAGTTCTATGTCTATCGAACAAATCTGACATGTAGAAATACAAGTGTCTTAATGCAACTGACGACCAGACTGCTTTGTTCCAGCCCTGAGCTCCTGGCCTGACTCCTCCCGGTGATGGGTTATGAACTGGGACGTGTAAGCTACATAGTCTTTCCTCATGGTCATGGTCTAGTATCACAGATCAGAAAGCAAACTGTGACAGAGGGGACTCACAGGGGAGTGAGGGAGATAGGAGAGAATGTGGACAAGTAGCCAGAACACATTATCCACACGTATGAAATTGTCAAAAAACTTAAATGAATGATAAAAGATAACTTAAAATTATAATTAAAACAGTAATAAACATTAAAATAAATCCTCATAAAAGATCAAATGGGTGAAGCCACTCTATGCAACACCTGGCGCCCACGGAGACCTGAAGGACCTGAGACCGAGGGAACCCTACAGCTCTTTGCCAGCTGACAGGCAGCACGGCACTGACCCTCTTTGGGTTGCAGAGGTGAAGCAGCCTCAGAAGCAGTTCCCAGATCTCAGGGCTGCACAGGCCAAAGGACGCGAACACGCACATGTGCGAGGTCCACAGGTACTTCATCCTGAAACAGCAGAGACAGGGGTCAGCGGTGTGCGTGAAGGCCTGGCCAGTGCGAGAGCCAGTGAGGGAGGGATTCGCGTACAGTGACAAGACGGTCCTGCCAATCTGCGCAGAAGCCACTGCTAGGGGGTTACTCTTCCATCCCATCACTTGCAAGGCGGGATCACAGAGGCAAACCGCTGAAGAATGTTTGCAACCAGGAAAACCAGACAGGAGTATTTCCCAGAGGGAAGGAAGTGCACAGGGCAGACCCCAGGGGACAGAATTATCAACACGGGCGACTGCCAGGGGGTCTCCAGTCATGCCGCTAGGTACCGTCCATTAAACAGCTGTCCCATTTTAAGCTACATCAGATGGGACAGAAGTACCTCATCGTACTCAAGGCCAAGACGCCGAACAGAATGGTGTGAGTTAAGTTGTACGCGGCTTCCGGCTTCAGGTCAACTGCACGCGTTCTTGTCTGACCCGTGCACTGTGGATTTGAGGACTCACTGCGGAAACAGCCAACGAGCAGTATTAAAGCTGGATGTGTAACTGATTTAGGTCAATCTTGTTCCTTCCCCTGCGAGGAATGAACTAGGATCCATCAGTGTGGAATCTGAGACTTGACATCAGAACATAAACGTATCAGCAATCAAATTACTAGAATTTCACAGAAGAGTTTAATTCAAGTAAAATTTTTAAACCAATTTAATTCTTTGATCAAGGATAACAGGATCAAATCCTTTGCAGATGCCTGAAATGGGAGAACTTTCAAAATGTTTTATGACTTTCTATCAGAACTTTTTCAAGTTTTAAAAAAGAAGCTAAAGTTTAAAAATCACATGCCAATGACCTCTGGATTCAGTTAACAGATAGCGGGGCACTTCACTTACCAATGCCTCTTTATTTACGTCCCACAGATGAATGTTATCATTGTTAAACGGACGCTCCAGTGGTACAACTAGACAGTGTGAATGGTACTCACATACCCAACAGAATGCACACCAACTCTCAACGTCATTCAGCCATGCTCTTATGGACCTATTCATTTTACTGACTTCTCTGTTTTTGATAAAGTCTCACTATGGCTGGATGTGCACTGGTTAGTTCTCCTGCTGAGATCACAGGTGTGTGCCACCAGGTCCACCTGCAAGAATTATGTTTTATACCTTTTTGCTTACTTGTTTGGTTTTTTAAAAAATTTTTGTTCTATTTGATGTTCACAAATGTTTTGCCTGCATGTATGTATGCCTGTGCATCACGTGTGTGCCCGGTGCCCATGGGGTCCAGAAGAGGGCCATGGATTGTGTAGGCGGTTGTGAGCCACTATGTGAATGCTGGAAACGGAAGAAGTGCTCTTATCTTCTGATCAATCTCTTTGGCCCGAGTTTTAAAACATCAAACAAACAAACAACAGAATCCAAGGGCTAAAGAGATGGCTCAGGGGTTAAGAGCACCAGCTGCTTTCCCCGAGAACCTGGGTCTGGTTCCCAGCTCAGTATTGCAGTTAACAGTGGTCTGTAATTCTAGTTCCAGAGGACCAATGCCCTCTGCTGGCCTCTGAGGGAATGCAAACTGCTATACCGGGGTAACACGCAGACAAACACCACACCAAAATAACAAACAAACCAAGGCAGCTGGGTGTACACACCAGTAATCCGAGCACTAGAGAGGCAGAGGCAGGCGGATCTCTGTGAATTCGGGGCCAGGCTAGTCTACAAAGTGAGTCCAGGACAGTCAAGGCCACACAGAGAAACCCTGTCTCAAAACACCAGAGAGAAAGAGAAGAAACTACTATTTTTTAACTAACATAGTGCTTTTCCTTGAAAACCTCCTGAAGCCTCCCCAGGTAGATGAGAACCCCTAATGTGTTTATCTACAATCATATGACAAACCAGCTTCCAGATGCACCCCAGATTCCGCGAGCTCCACAGGCCGAGGACTCCCCCGTGCCTGGGGAACTGTCCACACGAGTCTGTCTGCAGTAGCACTAACTGCCATCTAGAAGAACTTTCCTGTTTCCAGGGGCTAAGCTTTACCTTGAGCCAGTATTTTCATAGTTCCATTTTAAAAAGATTTTTTTATTTATGGATCTGTGTGTGAGTTCCTGAGGAAGAACAGACGGGGCCACCGTGTCCCTGGAGACTGGACTCGCAGGAGGCTGGAACCAGGTACCACAGGTGCTGAGACCCGACCTCAGACCTGGAGGAGCAGGCAGTACTCTGACCCACCAGGCCATCTCTCAGGCCCTGCTTTATTCTTAAGAATCATAAGTCGGAAGGGGCCTGGACTCACGCCAACCACAGCGTTTGTGCCTGGAAACCAGTTTACCAGCACTTTAAGTGCCTATGCAACCACACAGAAAAGGGGATTCTCTGAAAACCTCATCACACTCTCACAAATGACAGTTGCTTCAACTTTTACATTTTCTTTCATTGAGACATAGATTGTAAGTGCAAAACTCATCAGCTTGACAGGAAGTATCCTACGAGTCTGCCAAAGCCGCCTTCACACTGCCTGATGCTTTCTCCCACCGGCCAGGAGATGTGCTAAGTTTCAAACACAGGCAATGAGTACACAGAGTTTCAGTAACTACTCATAACTATGGTCCATTCCGACTTTATGAGCTTTCAAACGAGACCCGATGGAACAAATGAACAATAATTAACTCTCTACTTTTTCTGGTACTGGGAATCGAATCCAGGACCTCAGGCATTCTAGACAAGTAATGTACCATTGGGCTAATGTCGGGTCCTCATTTTCCCTTGTTATTTTGAAAGAGTCTAACTTGCCCATATTGGCCCCGAACTCATTTTGGTGTAGGTTGGCCTTGAATTTGTAATCCTTCTGCCTCAGCCTGAGTAACTAGGCTTATAGGTCTGTGTCACCAAGTACAAAGTTCTCACTTGAGAACTGTGTGACGTGCCTAATCTAGAAGAAAGAAAAAAGCCACAGGAAACTAATCACTGAAACCAAACCAGACTCATGAATCAAGACAACAGGCAGTGACAGCTGAGGCCTACAGAAGGGTCTGGTGAGAGACACTGTTTTCTTTGCTTAGTGTGGTTCTCACAATGTAACGCAGCAGGTCTTCCTATCCGATAGGAAAGGGGACAGAAACACTGATGGGTCACCCGACTTGCCAGAGGGGCCCTCCCAAGCATGCCAGCTCAGACAGGAACCCAGGCCGCCTGCACGGAGTCCACTCTGAACTGGGTGTGTTCTCCTTCAAGGTGAGCAGGGCTCTTCCGGTCTGTTCGCTGTTTGTATCTTCATTCTCCCTCCCCTGCCTCCTATCCAGAACAACTTCAGTAAAGCAAGAGTGTTCGAAGGTCCTACCTGAGGTTGTGAAAAGCGACAACTGACGCCGTGATCACTGTGACCAACAAGACGAACATGTATGCGTAGAACAGCAGCGTCTCCGAGAGCCTTTGGAAGGTGCTGAGAGGCAGGAGGCCGAAGGCCTCTTCACACAGATAGAGATTTGCGTCGAAATCCCTGGGGAAGGAAGGCAGGGCAAGACGTCACATCCAAGACAGGCAAGGCAAGGGGAGGAAGGCCTGAGCCTTCGTTCAGGGCTCCAGCTTAATGTCCCCGTGGCTTCAGCATGAATCGGCTGGCACGGCCTCACGCCAGTCATACCTTGTTGCTCCAAACCCAAATTTGGCCTTTAGAAATTTAAAGATGTGTTCGTCTGACTTCAGGTTAAGGATTTTCTGTTAGGAACAGAGAAAAGGAGACAGCTATTAGTGCCCTGGGCACGGTTCCCTGACAGCCAGTGATGAACAGAGTTTAGCAGGAGCAAACTAGATGATACTCAGCTTCCAAAATCACACCTCGCCTGTCTCCCCTCCCCTTTAAAGGGTGATCCTTTATTCAACAAACATCTGCGTGAACTCAGCATGCAAAGTAGATAAAAGAAATGTGGCCTTTTCAGTTTTATATCAGAAAATCAAAAAATGATCTGAAATCTCAAGCCCATGTGGCTGTCGGGTTTTGGTTTTGAGGACATAAGTGACAGGACTCAGCCATTCACATATAACTCTGGACAGAAGTAACCTTAAAGTGCAGATGTCCCCAGGCCCAGTGTTCATCATTAGTGACTGTAATTTTAGTTTTATTTATGGAGTGCAATAACTCACATAATACTGACAGTGGAAGTTGGAGAAATCGCTCCAGTGGCTAAGAGCCTACACTGCTCTTACAGAGGACCTGAGCTGGGTCTTGGCACTCAAGTACGGCAGCTCATAACTGTGTGTAACTCCAACCTCAGGGGACCTGACACCTCTCCTGACCTCCATGGGCAATGCACCCATCCACAGACACACATGGGAAGAAGGGAGAGATAGAAAGACCTGGAGGGGACAGGAGCTCCACAAGGAGAGAAACAGAACCAAAAAATCTGGGCACAGGGGTCTTTTCTGAGACTGATACTCCAACCAAGGACCATGCATGGAGAAAACCTAGAACTCCTTGCATAGATATAGCCCATGGCAGCTCAGTCTCCAAGTGGGCTTCCTAGTAAGGAGAACAGGAACTGTTTCTGACATGAACTCAGTGGCTGGCTCTTTGATCACTTCCCCATAAGGGGGGAACAGCCTTACCAGGCCACATAGAAAGACAATGAAGCCTGTCCTGATGAGACCTGACAGGCGAGGATCAGATGGAAAAGGAGGAGGACCTCCTCTATTAGTGGACTGGGGTAGGGGCATAGCGGGAGAGGAGAAAGAAAGGAACGGATTGGGAGGGGATAAGCGAGGGGGCTACAGCTGGGATACAAAGTGAATAAACTATAATAAAAATAAATTAAAAAATAAAATCATTATGGCAAGTAAAAAATGAAAAGAAAATCTTAAAAACAAAAATGGGGAAAATAGTATCAGATGGAAAAACACAGGAAAAAAAATAAGATAAGGCCAGAAGTAAGATTAGAAAACAATATATTCATTAGCAATGAGGCAAAAGTGAAGCTTGTGCCTATAAGCAGCAACTGCTTGGAAGATCTCCTGAGAGGCAGGGTAAGCGCTCCATGCCGCAGGCTGAGACACCTCTGCTGAGACATTCAGCATGGGCTGATCAACAGACTCTTATCCTTTAAACCATCAAAAATCAGAAGTCCAGGCTCACTGCTCTCCGCTGGCTGAGCCCAAGAGCAGAGCTCTGAGTCTGTCAAGTGGGGAAGTGGATGAGCTTTGCACAGATAAGCTGCAGGTGAGCACACTCAATACTTGCTACCGTCACAGACACTGGCTCAGGGAATCCTTCAGATAGTCTAAGCTTCAATGTGCTGTTTGTACACAAGTACACGCTTCTGTACTTTTTGGCATGCCACCACGCCCAGCCTTGCACAAGGGACCTGAAGTCTTTGTGCTTGGGTGGCAGGCACTTTACCACCTAAGCCATCTCTCTAGCCCTCTTTCTGAATAATTTTGAGACCTCCAACTAGGAAACTGTAGGCATGACATGGAGTGGAAGAACACGGTGGCATGTTCACTGTGGTTTGCTGACTGAAGTTTTTTTCTTTTTTCTTTTTTGACAGTCAATAGGCAGAAAGAACAAGACTGCCATCTTCCTCTGGAGGGGAGGGAGGATGTTTTCACAAATGCCTCTTATGCTAGAGCAGCCTTCAGGAAGAGGCGAGTGAAGATGCAGAAGTGGCTGATGAAATCACCAGAGCTTTGCCCTAGCTTGAAAACATGTGGGAGGCTAGGGGGATGGCTGAGCAGAAGAACACTGTCTGCTCTTCCAGAGGACCCAAGTGTGACTCCCGGCACCCACATGGCGGCCCCCAGCCTCCGGCAACTCCGGTTCAGGGTAAATGATGTCCTTCCTGGAGAACCACACATACCTGTGGTGCACAAACACACATGCGGGTAAAACACCCACGTACACGCAACAAAATTAAAAAACAAAAACAATGGGCACCTAGGTCCAAGACATATACTCCACAGGAAAGCCTGTCCTCCAAAAACCAAACAGAATGGAACAGAAAAACAGCAGACATTAAACAGAGCTATGCTCTAGATCACTTACAGCAGAAGCTTAGGAAGGCGGGAAGCAGAGCCAGACTCGGCTCCTGTCAGTTCCAGGCCAGCCGGTTCTGCTCAGGGACCAGGCTATTGAATGAGCGATTTTGCTATCTAATTGTTTTTAAATTCATATTGCTGGTGGGAGTGGAACTCAGGGCTCCGGGCACACTGAGTTCAAGCACTACCCATGATGACATCCCAGCCTAGGGTTCATTTTAACTTAGCAAAAAGGAACTCACATCTTTTTTTATCAAAAAAAAAACCTGAATAAAACCGACCTTGTGGGGCATAAATGAAATGGTGGGGTGCATGGTTCAAGGCCAGCTAGAGTACACCCTGTCTCAAAAAATCTCCCAAACATGACAAATAGGAAACAGTCATAAACAAAGCAAAACAACAACAACAAAAAACCAAACCACTATAAGCTGGGCGCAGTGGTTCATGCCTGGAATCCCAGCACTCAGGGAGGCAGAGGCAGGCAGATCACTATGAGTTCCAGGCCAGCTTGGTCTACAAGGCTACACAGAGAAACTCTGTCTCAAAAAAACAAAACTAAACCAGAAAACTACTATAGTGCTAATAGGAAATACTGAAATGTTTTTAAAGTTGAGCCTTAACTCTTATAAATTAAATGAAAGACACTGTGCTAGCTAGTTTTAGGAGAGGAAAGAGCCTTAATTGAGAAAATGCCTCCATAAGATTAGGCTGCAAGCAAGCCTGAAGGCTATTCTCTCTCTCTGTCTGTCTGTCTCCTTCCTTCCTTTCTTTCTTCCTCTCTCCCTCCCCCCTTCCTTTCTTCCTTCCTTTCTTTCTTCTTTCTTCCTTCCCAGACAGGGTTTCTGTGTGTAGCCCTGACTGTCCTGGACATTGCTCTGTAGACTAGGCTGACTTGAAATCAGGGATCCAAAGCAAGTGGCACCACCCCACCCAGTGGGTATTTCCTTGACTAGTGATTGACAGGGGAGGACTCCCCAGCCCAGTGTAGGTGGTGGCATCCCTGGGCTGGTGGTCCTAGCTTCTAGAAAACTTGATGAGCTGGGCGGATGGGAAAGGAATAGGCATGGGGGGGGAGGGGAGAAGGGGTGGGGCTACAACCAGGATTTAAAGTGAAACAAAAATAAATAAATTAACAAAACAAAACAAAACAGGAAGAAAGCGGGCTGAGAAAGCCATGAGGAATAAGTCAGTGAGCAGCACCCCTCCATGGCCTCTGCATCAGCTCCTGCCTCCAGGTTCCTGCCCAGTTTGAGTTCCTGCCTTGGCTTCCCTCAATGGACTGTGAGTGGGGATATGTAAGCAGAATAAACCCTTCCCTTCCTCAGCTGCTTCTGGCCTCGGAGTTTTATGACAACTATAGTAACCACAACTAAGACAGATGCCCTGGCGATCTGATGGAGATGTCCTCCATGACTAAGACAGATGCCTTGGCGATCTGATGGAGATGTCCTCCATGACTAAGACAGATGCCTTGGCGATCTGATGGAGATGTCCTCCATGACTAAGACAGATGCCTTGGCGATCTGATGGAGATGCCCTCCATAGTCTCAGATGTTTGAACACTTGGTTCTTAGTTAGTGGTACTGTTTGAGGGGGCTTAGGAGATGTGGCCTTGTTGCAGAAGTGTCTTGTCACTGGGATTTGAGAGCTTAAGGCCTCACCCTGCTCCCAGTTTGTAAGATATGAGTGCTCAGCTGGCTTGGCCCACCATCTTGGACTCTCACCCTCTGGAACATAAGCCCAAATAAACTCTTCTCTGAGTGGCTTTGGCCATGGTGGTTGTCACAGCAACAGACAAACAACTGATACAAATATTTTGTGAAAGGGAAGAGAAATGAATAATCAAAACCAACAAAGATGAGTGTGTCCCTTGCTAGGTCAATCATGGGTCAGTAATTCAACTATGCTTTTAAAATGAGAGCTATTTCTAATTAAAAGCTCAAAATTTATCTCCAATAGCATAAATACATTTCAAAATGGATTACATCTCACTTATTAACTTACCTTAATAATGTTGTTGAGAAAAAGTGTCAAACAGAAAACTAGAAGTAAATGCAACAACAGTTTCCCAATCCTTGTCAGGAAGGTCCCGGTTTTTAGGTTTTTCTAGAAATTGAAAAAATTGCATTTCACATTTTAACTAACATTTAAATAAACTTTAATGTTATTGTAACTTCATAAACACTTGAGATTACTTGCAGATTTAAAATGCTGGCTCATTCAACACACACAGGAAAACATATGTGGAAGACAAAATCTACTTCACTGGGTCTCTCTCCCTCTATGTTAATAATTTTACATGTGATATGGAAAGGGGGATATTGGTGGTTAAAGGTCTAAGGAGACACGAGGGTGAGAAAGGGGTGCTGGTGAGGTAAGACTAAGATGTACAAAAGAGCCTAACGGGAACCTACTACTTTGTACGGTAATTTAGAAATGTAATGGATCACAGATTGAGTCTGAGCAGAGGCACCTGCCTGGGTAAAGAAGGCTGTCCCTAGAGGACACTGGTTACTAAAAGACAACTCTGGTGTCAACACATGAGTTACTGGACAGGAAGGCCCCAGAAGACACTAAAATGACACAAGCTTTTAGCTGCCCACCGGAATGGATGTTACCACCCTACTGGTGAAGACACCCCACTCACGGGTTGTAGAGGAACAGGACTGGAACCAACCAGGAAACTCCCTCTCAGAAGGCGAATTTTCAGTGTGGAAAGAAAGGTGCTGTGCAGCCTGCTGCAGGGGAATGGCAGCAATAGTCTAACTCTGCACTGACTTTGCTAAAATCCTAGCCTGCCAGGCAGGGTGTTCTCACTGGTGTGATGGTGATGGCTGTGACACTTTTTGATTGGATGAAGTCTATTCACCAGGAGGGAAGTCATGCCTGCTTCTGTAAACTCAATGAAAAGCATGTGGCCAGGAAGGCTGTTAGTCCTGGGGAAAGCCTGTTGCTTTGTTGAATGGTCACATTGTCTAATTGGCTTCTAAATATTTATGTTTCTATCTATACATCTGTGCTGCTCTCAACCTTGGTCAGAGAATCTTTTCTTTGTAGCGGGAAGTGGTTAATGCAGAGGCTCACAACTAACCAAAGCATTGAGAATTGTTAACTCTTGCTTGTTTAGCCATAAGTGAGACACCTATACCACACCCCTGCCAAGGCTCAGAGAACACCAGGACAGAATGGTTGGAGAGACTGCAAGAGTTGGAGGGTGAGGATTAGAGCCTTTAGGACACGACGCAGCGATTGTGCGCATGAACTCACAGAGGATATGGTTAACTTCAAAAGACCTACACAGATCAAGTCAGAGAAAAATCCCAGTACAGATGGGGGAGGGACTGATGAGGCCGCCCCTACTTGAGGAACTACTGACAGCTGATGGCTGATGGGAAACAGACAGCCATTATTTGGAGGGTGTGGCTCCCAGTCAGTTGCCCATGGTGCCGTGGATGGCCCCCACAGCCATTTGCGCAAGTTTAGCACTAATTGGATTCAGTGGGTAAGTTGATAAATGAAGACACAAAGTTGGAAGGGGACATGTTGGGGGGCTCTGAGGAGAGACAAGAGTGTGACTAGATATGATCAAAATATATTATATACATGTATGGAATTCTCGAAAGATTTAAAAATATATATAAAAGAATTTTACATGATCTTATAATACAAGATGGCCCATGCCCTTGTAAGTATTTGTTTGGATTCTTTGAATTTTGCAAACAGTCCATTTATTTCACTTCAATATCACTAACAGGATATGTACAGCCAGGAAAGGGTGGTGTTAGCACAAACAGCAAGGGGTCTAGACCTGAAAGACCAGGATGGACGCCTGGGCACTATTGAGTAGACACACAGTTTTTTCTCTTGTATTGCAGCTTTCCATCTATAATACATAATATTGTAATTCACATAAGCAACCTTGTCTGATGCTTGAATTAAGGTTTCAATTGCATAAGAAACAGTCAGTGCTAAAAGGAAAGAATGACATATGACCTGAGCAGCTTGAAACAAATGTTTCACCGTGCACTTTAAAAGAAAAACCAATGTAACTCTGATGGTGCTCTTTACTGGAAACTGGGTCATGCTTTCATTTGAATTCAGGATGAAAATAAGGTACAGTGAGCCACACAATCAAAAATAGATTTTATAGGGCTGGAGGGATGGCTCAGCAGTTAATATCATGTACTGCACTTGCAGAGGACCCCAGTTTGGTTCCCAGCACCCACTTCTGGCAGCTCCCAACAGCATACAACTGGTCCAGGGGAGCTGGTGCTCTCTGCTGGTCTCAGTGGGAACTGCACTCATGTGCACATTCACAAAACACAGTGACATACAAACACACACACACAAGTTAAAAATTACAATCTTTTAAAATAAATACAGTTTATAAAAATTAAGAAGTCCTACCTGAAGTTTTCTTACTATTAACACCGAAAGGTTAAAACTGATGAGCAAGGATCCCAGAATCATGGAGTTAAAAAACTGAAGTGTGCAGACAAGGAGCAAGCAGCTTATCTGTATGCCATACAGCCAGGTGGCCTGCAATGAAGATGACACAATGTTTCGTCAGGAGACCAAGACATGGTGATAGAGTGGTCACACCTCCGGTTGCAGGCAGACACATATATTATACTGTAGAAAGTCCATTTGTTTTTCTCTTTTATTTATTATTTTTTTCATACACACACACATATATGAACGATCTATCTTCATGTACACCTGCACACCAGAAGAGGGCATCAGATCACATTATAGATGGTAATGAGCCACCATGTGGTTGCTGGGAATTGAACTCAGGGCCTCTGGAAAAGCAGACAGTGCTCTTAACTGCTGAGCCATCTCTCCAGCCCTTGTTTTTCACTTTTAATGACAAAAAGTTTTAAAAGATTTCCATTCAATTATGTGTGTGTGTTTGTGTGTGTACCTGTGTCTAAGTGGGTTTGAATATGTGTGCATGCAGTGCCTTTAGAGCCAACAGAGGGGGACAGATCTCCTGGAGCTGGAGTTAGAGGTGGTTGCGAGCCACCTGGAGTGGGGGCTGGATGCTCTTTAAGCACTGGGCCATCTCTCCAGCCCAATATCAGCATATTTTAAACTTTGTGGCATTAGTGAAAAGGGAAACAAAGAGGTAAATGTATTTCAGGAAGTAACAAAAATGCAGTTTAGGATTTTCGGTTTTCTTTCCAATTCTTTTTACAGTTAGTATCTACAGCCAACAATCAGGGCTTCATCTCATCGCATTACTTCCTAATTTTCTAGAACATCCACTTCAGGACTGTGTCAGGCATGACTTCATGTGTGCCCAGATAAGGCTGAAAACCCAGCAGAAGGCTTTCTGCTCTCTTGCCTCACCAGTTCATAGCAAGCAGCAATATGTAGCCTGGAGCCAAGGCCATCTGAACTGTCGCCTGCACTCTAGAATGAATCGGTGGGGTGATGCTACACTCTAGAAATGAGAAGAAGCTGACTGAAGGACCAGCTGTGCTACTGTATTTAAAGGCCTGGTGTGTAAGAAGCATTCGGTCTGAATAACCCTTGATGTAACAACACTGTTACCATGGAAAGAAGATCCAGCCAACTCTTAGTTCCTGGACACATGAGTAGCTACAGCCAACAGTCAGGACTGCATCTACCTCATTCTGTTACATCCTAATTTTCTAGACCATCCACTTAAAGACCATGTCATACATAACTTCATTTAATTTGTATTCATCCCCACATGACAGCCCATAACTGCCTACAGTTTCAGGTCCAGGATCCAATGCCCTCTTCTCGTCTCTGAGAGCACTGTCTACATGTGGTGGCATACATACATACATGTAAGTAAACTCATACACGGGGGAAAAAAACAGTAAGTCAATCTTTTAAAAAATGAACTGATCGGTTCCTAGTTCTATTCTCATGTAGGCCTGTGTAAAATACCAGCTCTGCTCGGCAGCAGGCCTAACTCCCTCTTGGCTGCATACTTCTCATCTCAAAACCAATCTGCTTCAAGCATGGAGAAAAGAAATGAGGCATTTGGGCTCTGCCTCTGTCTGGTGTCCCCAGGAGCTCAGAGCACAGGGTGTAGCAGGTTTTAGGATTACAATGTACTTTATGGTACAGAAAAACATTACCCAGAACAGTAACTGATAGCAAGGTGGGGCCAAGGATCAAAATCCAACAGTTACCAACAGAGGCGATGCGGGTTCAGGCTGGTGCCTAACCGTTCATAGGAGCGACATGTGCTGCGCTGTGCGGCATGATCTTCTCAGGTTATCGACTATCCTGTGAAAACTGCAAAACACTACGGAACTGCAGTGATGCTCTGACTCTCAGCTGTACTCCCACGGGCTTGTTCACCAGCTGGCAGTGCCTTACAAACCTTTTTCTTTTTCGAGAAAAACATACATGTGTACAGCGAATATAATCATATCTAGCCCCTGTTTCTAACCTAGGTCCTCCAATATGCTCCCTCCCAAATTCAGGTCTTTGTTTTGTGTTTGAAAACCATCAGGTGTAGTTAGTGCTGCCCATATGTGTCTGGGTGTGAGGAATCCATCAGAGCGTGGAAGACCTACTGGGGGCCACATCCTCAGTAAAGCATGATTCGCCCTCCTCAACTATCCTTTGCCAGTAGCTACTGAGGAAGGGGCAGGGTCTTGATGCCAGGATTTCGGCTGGCTTGATCTTGTGTGAGTCTTGTGTAGGCAATCACAGCTGACAGAGCCAAAGAGCTGAGTCTTTGTGACCTGGGCCCAGCAGGAAGATAGCCAACAGCTTCAGCAGCTCCACACAGCTCTGGTTCTCATCCCGCTTCCTACCTGATAACACTCACAAGCAGCAGCCTCATGCTCTGCACACCACAGATAGTACCAGCCCAGCCCATCACCATGACTCCACCAAGACAGACTAAAATCTCTAAGAAGCCATGGGACAAAAGAAACATTCACCCTTAACTTGTTCTGTCCCAGCAGTGAGAAAAGTCACTAATGCTACAATGTTACTAACATTACAACGTCACCAACATTACAATGTTACTAACATTACAAAGTTTCCCCACAGGCTATGATGAGACAGCTACATCATGTGGGTAGATCTTCTTTTTAATTTTTTGAATTTAACTTTATGTGTATAAGCTTGACTATACACAGCCCAGCTTCTTCCTCCCCCCCCCTCAGACACTCCTAACATGTCTCCATCTAGGGCAGGGAACCATAGTGATTATGGACGCAGCGGCCATGCCGTGTCCTGAAGACAGCATTTCACAGCCTTCCTGCCATCCTCCAGCTCTTACATGGTTCTGCCCCTCCTTCTATGATGTTCTCGAACCCGGGGGATGGGGTTGAGATGGATGTCCCATTTAGGGCTAAGCACTGGGTACACTGCCTCTGAACTTCCTCAGTCTCTGAGCTTGGTAGTAGAGGGCAAAGCGTGCAGTTTGTCTAGGGTAGCGTTTGAGTTGTATGGAAACAAAGGACTCAGATTCTGTACTGAGCTGGTCACCTTGGAAGTGTGCGCAGGATGCGGGCTTCACCGGCTCCCTTTGCTCTCCGGGGCATTTCCAGAACCGCTTCTTGACCCCACCATCCACCTTCCACCCAGACCCCCCTCCCCCACAGGAGCGACGGGAGCCGGTGAAGTTTGCATGCAGGGAGGGAAGGGGTGTCGTCACAGCTAAGTGGGGGCTGAAGCCAGATTCCCCATGTGGCCCGTGGGAGATGGTGGAAATTCCAGATTTTCTGACATTGCCCTGGCATGTAGCAGGCATGCTTCAGCAGAGCCGGGTGAGAGCAGAAATCCAGGCGCTCCCACGAGCACCTGCTGGCAGAGGGGGGAGTGTAGCTCACGTGTTTGGAAGGTGTTGGCTGCCACCGGCTGTTAGTTTTCAGTCTTGCTAAGTTTTCTCTTTTCTGGTCCTCTGCTACAGAAGGTTTCTTTCTTTTTTTCTTTTTTGTGAGTTTCTCTCTAATTCTACTGCTATTTCTGATTTTTCTAGTATGTGCTCTTGGATCTGTGAAAGTAAAAGAAAACCCAGGAGACTCACTGCCATATTTTCCTTCTGGTCTGAAAGTTTCTAGTTGTCTTAATTGGAATTTTATTGCTGTGAAGAGACACCATGACCATGGCAACTCTCATAATGGAAAACATTTAATTGAGGTTGGATTACAGGTTCAGAGGTTTAGTCCATTACTGTCACGGTGGGAAACATGGTAGCTGACATCCAGACATTGTGCTGGAGAAGCTGAGAGTTCTACATCTGCATCAACAGACAGCAAGAAGAGAAACAGACACTGGGCCTGGCCTGAGCATTTGAAACCTCAAAGCCCACGCCCAGTGACACACTTCCTCCATCAAGGCCACACCTACTCCAACAAGGCCACACCCACTCCAACAAGGCCACACCCACTCCAATAAGGCCACACCCACTCCAACAAGGCCACACCCACTCCAACAAGGCCACACCCACTCCAACAAGGCCACACCCACTCCAACAAGGCCACACCTCCTACTAGTGCCACTCCCTGTGGGCCAATAGGGCCATTTCATCCACAAAGTCATCTCCTTTCTTAACTCTATGCTCATTCATTTGCTTTGTGTACCTGTCCAGGGATTTACACTGTACTAGAGACAGGAACAAGAAGTGTGTGCATTCTACCTTGTATGCACTCGAGACTCTTGATGTTAAAAGAAGTCTCCTAGCTCACAAATCTGTGTATGCGTCTGAACGTGCGTCCATGCCGGTGTCTGTGAAGGGTGGAAGATGCTGTCTGCTTCCCTGCAACTAGAATTACAGGAATCAAACCTGGGGTTCTCCACAAACCAGGAACATTTTTAACTGCTGAGCCATCTCTCTAGCCATTAACTCTCTTTTAAAAGGGTCAATTTTTAAAAACATTATGTCTATATGTGTCTATAAGTGGGTGTGTGCATGTGAATGAAATGCATACTACCAAGACAAAGCCTGCCTACGGGACAGCAGAGACACCAGAAGACAGAGACGGCTCTGTCTATACTATACCTACTGTTTGACAAGTCAACAAGAATATGTTTTTCTTGTATTGAGAGAATGTGTCCATAAAAATTTTATGAAACACTATGGAAGAAAATAATAGTTTAGTCAGGAATGTCTAAATGTCTCATGCCTGTAACCCAGCACTTGGAAGGCAGAGGCCAGAGGCATCAGGCCAGCTGGATTAGAGAGTAAGACCCTGCCTCAAGACCCTGCCTCAAGCCAGCTCAGCACTTAAGATCACTTGCTGTTCTTGCAGAGGATCCAAGTTTGGTTCTCAGCACCCGTTTGCCAGCACATAACCATCCATTGCTTAAACTATAGGGGTTCTGGAGCCCTTGTCCGGCCTCTGCAGTACCAGGCATGCATGTGGTGAACATATATACCAGCAAAACACTCATATGTAAAATGAAAACAAATCCTTTTTTAAAACAATCAAAACACCTGCAAAAGGAAGTATGTGTCCTGTTGAGGTCTGTATTTAAAAAAGGTACTCTATATTAAGCAATTTTAACAGCAATGCTGCATTTCAAATTGTAAGCCATGTTTATAAATGGTAACTGACTGAGAGACCTGTGTCTTAAATAGACGTACTTTCAAATGATCTATTCATGCATATTATTTGCCTGTGTGAGTTTATGTGTACCATCTGTGTGCACTGCCCATGGAGGGCAGAAGAGGGTACTGGATCTCCTGGAGTTGGACTGACAGGTATGTAACTCTTTATGAGCTGCTGTGTGAGCGTGGGGTATTGAATCTGGGTCCTCTGTGGGAGCAGTAAGCTCTCTACACCACTGAGCTATCCCTGTAGTGCCCAGAGGCACCATTTAACTTAAAAAGGTGCCAAGGGGCTGGAGAAATGGCTCAGCAGTTAAGAACACTAACTACTCTTGCAGAGGACCCAAGGTCAATTCCCAGCACCAATGATCGGGCACAACCAGTTGTGGCTGCAGTAACAGGTGCCCACACCCTCTTCTGGCCTCTATGGGTACTGCACGCACACCTGCGGCATGTGTAACATGTGCAGGCAAAGCATCCACAAAAGTAGATAAACCTCACAAAGTTGTTGAGACTGCCAAACTGGACTGCACACAGTTCTTAGCTTCAGGTGACCACTGCTTTGTCACTGTACGGGTCTGCATCAGTTTCCATCTTGCCCTACTCACCAGTGCCCACTGAGAGGAGGAGGGCGCACAGTGCTCACCTTCATGGCTGGCAGCATGTCCAAGGAGTCCAGGATGAACAGCACCAGCGCCTGCAGCAGCAGCATGAATTGATTAAACTGCCATGTCAGGCTAAAGAGAAAAGTTGACACGAAAATGGCAAAGAGTGTCAGCCTCTGTGGAAAAAAAACAAAAAAACAGAACAAAAAAACCTTTGGATGATTCACATCTCCAATCATAAAACAAGCTCGCAGCTAAGTTTTCTCAAGAGTAGTCCATATCCCCGTAAACCAAATAAAAGCAGAGAAAGCATAAACTGTTGCTTGAAGAACCTTGCATTTGTTATTTAAGCTCCAAATATCCCACCGTGACATTCTCATATAAATATTCGCATACGGTATGTGCATTCCACATAATGATGTGCTGATCTAGAGGCCATAATATACCAAACCACATCTTAAGAGCAATGGCTTAGAAATCCAACAGCTTCGCAGAACTGTGTGTGGGCTTTCTGCAGCGCCAAGGGGGGACTGTAAAGAGGACATTTTTAACTTGAAAACATTTTCTCTGCACAGGAGGAAAAAGCTCTGAGGAAGGAAGCTTAACTTGGGAGTGGAGAGCTGGCTCAGCAGTCAGCAGAGTTTGCTGCTCCTGCAGAGGACATGAGCTCAGTTCCCACACCCACCTGCCCTTACAGCTGTAACTCCAACTCCAGAGATGGACGCCCTTCTGTGTCCTCCACAGGAACCAGGACCCAAGTGCCTACAACCCACACACAAATACATGTGTGCACACATAATTTAAAAGTAATAGGGCTGCAAAGATGGCTCAGAGGTTAAGAGCACTGACTGCTTTCCCAGAGGTCCTGAGTTCAATTCCCAGCAACCACATGGTGGCTCACAACCATCTATAGTGCCCTCTTCTGGCGTGCAGGTGTACATGGAGGCAGAATGCTGTATAAATAAATATTAAAAAAAAAAAAAAGAAATTTGGTCATGGAATGAGAGCTATCCCTGCAGACTGCAGTATCTTGCTTTGTCTTAAAAACCAGAGGATAAAAAAATACACTAAGCAAGAAAGCTCAGTGGGCAGAGTCACCGAGCACCCCAGTTCAATTCCTGGATTGCATAAGATAGCAGGATGAGAAGCGATTCCTGAGTTTTCCTCTGACCTCCACAGGAGTGCTATGACACACACCAGGACACACACACACATACACACACTCTCTCTTACACGCATGCACATTCACAAATACAGTCACATATATAAACACTCATACACTCACACTCTCACATACTCTTACCCATTCACACACACTCACACACACTCACTCACTCACACTCACATATACTTACACACACAGGCACACACACACGCACACATATTCACACCCAAATAAGTAATTAAAGCATTCTAGAAACTTACTTCAGAAAGGGTCTGTAAGTTTGGTCTCAGGAAGTAGGTAATTGCTGCAATCTGAATTGCAAAGAATGGCAGAGCCCAGTTCTCCCTCAGCGGGATGGTGAACTCGACCCTCGTGGTGTCTATCCTGTGGGAAGAGAACAAGACAGCCACATCACAGTTAGTGCAGCAATTCCCCAAGGAAGCCTAACAGGAAGGCGACAGGCAATCAGTTCAAGGACACACAGGGTCTGGCCGCTGGCTCTCAACAGCGACTGTCACTACTGTCATTACTACTGTCCCATGAGCATCAGAGCACTCTCGCTCCTTATTCGCTAAGAGGGATGGGAGCGCCAGCTCAGGAAGCGGGGTACGGAGGCCACGGAGGCCCACGCTGAACTCCTCATGCCTCTCCGGGTGCTGCAGGCAACGTTCTCTTTTCCCTTTTCTTTTTCTGTAAAAGATGGTTTTTATTTTATGTACAGGTGCGTTTGCCAGCAGTGGCCAGGAGGGCACTGGACCCCCAAGAACTGGGGTTACAGTGGTTGCCACCTGCCACGGGGGTCGCTGAGAACCAAGCCCGGTCCTGTGCAGGAGCAGCCAGTGCCAAGCCATCTCCCGGCTCTGTGGCTTGTCTGACTCTGAAGCTTGCCAATGGCAGTAACTTTTTAAAGCAAATTACCCCTCTAGAATGTGACCCTGCATAAGGCAGGAGGTGAGCTTTCACCTCTGTGTAATCAGTACTGAGAACCACACATGCACACATTCGGCAACTGGTAACAATTGCAAAGAGCAGCGGTGCCCATCAGAGTGTGCAAGCACAGGTGGCGGCCTCTGAGTCTTGAGGTTCATGCCTCTAAAACACTGTCCACCTTGGGGGCTGTTGCTGTTTTGTTTTGAGACAAGGTCTCTCTCTGTAGCCCTAGTTGCCCTGGAACACCCTATGTAGACCAGGCTAGCCTGGAACTCAGAGATTTGCCTTTCTACCTTTGGTACACCACTATACCCAGGCCATTGTAAAGTTGTTAACAGAAAAGACTTTGTGAAGTGCTGAGCACATTATAAATACTCATTATACTTAAAATAAATTCGGGAGGGCTGGAGAGATGGCTCAGAGGCTAAGAGCACTGGCTGCTCCTGCAGAGGACCCAGGCTCAGGTCCCAGCGCCCACATGGCAGCTCACAACTGTCTCTAACTCGAGTTCTGGAGGATCTGATGCCCTCTCCAGGCCTTTGTCGGTGCCAGGCACACACATGATGCATATACACATATTCAGACAAACACTTAAATACATAAATAAGACTACATTTTAAAAATACCTTTCATAAGACTGAGAAGAAAATCTACGTTAGAATTCATGTTCACGTTTAAAGGCTCTTACTGAGCTTTGTTGCTGCTACTGTAAGCTGAGCAAAAATCCAATAAATATTCTTTTACGATTAGGGTATCATTATGCAGCTCAGGCTGGCCGGTCACCTGCTGGACAGTTAAGGCTGCCCTCATCCTGTGCTGCCCTCAGCCTTCTGAGTGCTAGGATTACAAGGCATGAGCCACCATGCCTTTCCAACACTCCTGAATGTGTTTTAAAAATGTTAGTCTATAAGGCTCCCACATTAATATGATAATATATATTGATAATACTAAATAATAAAAGACTTTTATATATACAGCACAGCATGTTTTGCTGCAAATCCTATCACGGTGGACAGGGAAGATGGGTGTGCCGGGGGATGGCTCTGACTAGAGCAGCTAGGCACACAGAGGCAGGGGGATCTGAATCCAAACCCTGTTTGAGCTACAGAGTGAGTTCAAAGACGGCCTATGAATGTAGTGAGACCCTGTTGCAAAGGGTACAAGTTAACAAGAGCATTTGGGACATAGTTTAGAAGTAGAGTGCCTTCAGGGTGAACACAATGCCCTGGACACAACACACACACACAAACACACACACACAGACTCACTCACATACACACACAGACTTACATACACACACATACACACTCTCATAAACACTCACTCACATACACACACACTCACACTGTGAACCCTGGGATTGTGAACTGAAAAACCTGTTTCTAGTTGTGGTGTGGCTCAGCCCTAGCACACACCTTTAATCCAAGAGCTAAGTAAAGTTGACCCTAGGTTGGGAGGCAGAGCAAGACACCGGATGAACGTACGTAAACAGAGAGGAGGGTACTGAGCTGAAAGGTATTTGTGACATATGGAGGAGAGAGGACTGTTTTCCTTCTGGGACATCAGCTGAGCAGGAAGGTCAGCTGGGCGCTCTCTCTGCCTCTCTGAGCCAGTCAGTTTTCACCATAGCAGCTGGCTCCTGAGTCTTCACTGGTTAAAATAGAACATTGGGATTTTTTTGTTCTAAAACAACACAAAAACACACTCACACGTGCACTCATATACACATGCACACTCACAAACCACAATAACTCATACATACACTCACTCACACACACACACACACCCCTCTACTATTGATGGACTACCTAAACTGTGTAGAGTTGAGGTGTGTGGCTGAGGAAATACTGATCACAGAGCAAATAGGGAACGACAGTGGGATTATGGGATCGGACGATGCTACAGTGCGGTACTGTTTATCCGAGGAGAAACTTCTGAATGGAGCTTTCTCTCTTGTTAAATAACAAGCGCACTCTCAAACCTAGAAGCACAGCAATACTACGTTTTGGCTCACTAGCCACTGTTCACAGCCAGCCTCTTCTAAGAAAACAGTCATCCTCACCTGAAACTGGAAAAGTCAGAGGAGTGAACTGACCCAACTCACCTGTTAGTGACGTACCAAATGGCGGCCAGCAGTCCTGACAGCCAGGTGCCACTGAGGAGCCAGCTGGTTGTGTAAAGGGCTGTGACGTAGACTGCTTGGAGCCCGAAAAGAGTGTAGATATAAAAATAAACAGGTTCTAGGTATTTCTGCAAAAGACAACAATAAGGGCTCTCTGTCAGGGCTGGGCACATCCACCACAGGCAGCCTGTGAGTCTTGTGTCTTAGCCACTGCTCTCCTGCTGTGAAGCGACATCGTGGCCACAGCAGGACAGGGGAGAAGGGGCTGCCTGGGGCTCAGTTTCACAGGGCGTGGTCAGGGCCATCGTGACGGTTGTGTTCCCATCATGGCGAGTGTGTTCAGGGCCATCCAGGCAGGAGCATGGCAGCAGGCAGCTAGAGCTGCATCTGAGAACTTACCATCTGACCCTCAAGCAGGAGGCAGAGAAAGAACTAACTGGGGACAGTGTGGGCTTCTCAAAGCCCCCTCCAAAGCACACCTCCGCCAGCAAGGCCACACCTCCTAACCCTTCCCAAACAGTTCCACCAACTGTGGATCAAGCATTCAAATACACGAGCCTAAGTAGCTATGCTCACTTAGATACCCACAACTAGCACATGCCAGGCCCTTGGTTCATTCCACAAACCAGGAAAGTTTATCACAAATGTCCTAACCCTCCTCACTGCCATTTAAAAAATATGTCCACTGGGGCCTAGGAAGCAGCTCACAAAGAGGGGCCTAGGGAGCAGCTCGGTGCTTGAGGGTGGATCTTGCTGCAGACCCGAGTTCAGTCCCAGCACCCATGATGAGCAGTTCACAATGGCTTTTAACTCCAGTTCCTCGAGACTCTAACACCTCTGGTCTCTTATGTACCTGAACTCACACGCACAAACCCCTACACAGACACATATACACATAATCCAAAATAAGAGGAGTCTTTATAAAATCTGTCCACAGAAAGGTAATGTTGAGAAGTTTGCGGCTGAGCCCAGCAGTTGGGTCGCCATTGCTTCCCACCTACAAGCAAGCAGCTGCCCTCCTCTAAACCAGCAAGGGAAGACACAGGATGGCCTCCAGGCAGGCCAGGACCCAACCTTGTCTAATTGTGCCTCATTTGTGTGAGAAGCGGTCACAGTGAGCTGATGCTTTTATGTATACATTTTTTTAAATCATAAAGACACGTCACAGAGTGGGGCAGTGGTGGCGCACCCCTTTAATCCCAGCACCTGGGAGGGAGAGGCAGGAGGATCTCCATGAGTTTGAGGCCACCCTGATCTACATATCTAGTTCCATGACAACCAGGACTACACAGATAAACCCTGTCCTGAAAAACAAAAACAAAAAAGTAAGTCATAGAAAAACATGTTGGTTACTCAGAAATGGTTACATATTCTCAGATGAAACTATTTCTCAAGCTTCTAGACTGCAAGCATGTTATGACACAAGCCAGGAAGCATCTGCTGGTAAAAATAAAGTAACAGTTACCACATGGGATTAACACACACACACACACACACACACACACACACACACACACACACACACACACACACGTCCTCAGTGCCCGCAGGGATGACTCTCTACCAAAGGGCTCAAACCAGCAGACCAGGAGGAGACCTCCACTCTGAATGGCACTGTGCACCTTCACCAGACCGCAAGAACTCCCCGCTGGAGAACACTGCCTACTTACCTGTATGGGGAGGACTCTATATAAAACACTGAGAAAAACTTCTTGGTAAATATTCATTCGTTGAAGGAGGTTAATAGTCCTCATGGATTCAGTTTTATTGTCATAGATTAAGCCATGAAAACCTAAGGATGTTTGGAAAAAAAATCAAGAGTAAAACAATTACAATTGTACTTCTCCATTCATTCAACACGATTCAGAGATTTTAGTATTATGTTGGGAGTGTGGTCAAAGAACTGACCTCAAAGTAAATGATGGAGCCATAGTGACAAAGACATCATGACAATGACAGGAAAGCTGCACATGCAGAACAACGGAAAAGAACAGAGGACAATAAACCCGCGCCTTGATGGCAAAAGCATCAGAGCCACACATTACAGAAAAGAGGGTGGCCGGGTACGGTTGCGCATAGCTTTAATCCCAGCACTTGGGAGGCAGAGGCGGGTGGATCTCTGTGAGTTTGAGGCCAGCCTGGTCTACACAAAGCGAGTCCAGGACAGCCAGGGCTACACAGAAAAACCCTGTCTCAAAAAAACCAACCAACCAACCAACCTCACCTAAAATGCTCACACCTGCTAGAGGAAAACTCGCCACAATATAGGTACACTTAAGAATTTCTGACTAGAACCCGAACAGGATGGGCCCCCTCAAACTGACAAATGTGACTGATGGCATCAAGTTAAACAAGCTGCATGCAAAGGAAATAATTACTGAGTGGACACAGAAGCCTATAGAATGGGAGAAA
Organism: Pachyuromys duprasi; assembly: GCA_028658305.1. Lineage (NCBI taxonomy): Eukaryota > Metazoa > Chordata > Mammalia > Rodentia > Muridae > Pachyuromys > Pachyuromys duprasi. The sequence continues at coordinate 6,078,741 of CM053758.1, forward strand.
ATCTTTGCCAGCTACACCTCCAACAGGGGCTAAATATCTAGAATGCATAAGAAACTGCAAAAATTGAACATCGTAGAAATAAAACTGCTAATCAGTAAATGGGCTAATGAGTTGCAGAACAGTTCTCAAAGCGAGGAACATGAATGGATGATGCATCTTTTAAAAACTGTTCGACTTTGCTAACCATCAGGGAAATGCAAATTAAAATGACTTGGAGATCTCACTTTGTGCTGGTCAGAATGGTGAACAAATGATAACAAAGGCTGGAGAGGATTCAGGGAAGGAGGAACCTTCATCCGCTGCTGGTAAGAGTGTGAACTGAGGCAGTCGCTGGAGGCTTCTCAAAAAGTTAGAAGTGACCATGAACAATTAGAATCCCCCTCCCCACGTCCCCGGAAGCCCTTGGCAGTAATGCTGGCTGGGGCAGGGGGATTGCTTTTATTCAATGGTGGGACCACTGCTAAGCTGCCAGTGCCCCAGTGAACACCACCCAAAAATGGTCACGCTTGCGACCGTGACGAAACTCAGGGGGTCACACACAAAACGAGACGAAACCAAAAAAGCCATAGAAGAAGGTGGAAAACCTGTTGAAAACAAACAAACTAAAAAGCAAAATAAGGATTAACAGAGGCAGGGAGTGATGGGAGAAGGTGAAAATGACCAACGTGCATTACACACACATAGGAAGTTTGTCAAAGAACTTTTGAAAAGTACCTTCCTCAAAACTACTCGTCACATGACTGCCTGTCCTGTATCAGCCCGTCAGAGTTGTTTCTGCTGTGTGGCAGAAGCACACACGCTGGGAGTTACAGAGACAAATTCACAGATGGCTCAGGGACCCTGACTAACTCTTGCCAAACCAGAATTTGTGGTTTTGATGCTGAAAAAATGTTTTTTTCTCAGAAATAGCCAGTATGATGAAGGTAGAGTCAGGGACTGAATTGAGATGGTTAAGATAAACTCTCCAGAAGAGAGGGCCAACGCGACCCAGAAGCAACGTCGGTGAGAGAGCGCTCAATGCATCTCAGGAGTAACCATGGTGACTGCGTGGAAGATACTGGCAGCTGTGGGAATGTCTAGGGAATGTGCCTAGGCTTCTTGGGACAGCCCCTGCCTCCTTCGCCGCTGGTCCCTTCTCTGAAAATACAACAGACAGGTGCCTTGAATGGGCGTACAGCCTGATAGGACCAGGAGCAATGGGGGCTGGAGAGGCGGCTCAGTGGTTAAGCGCACTGGCTGCTCTTCCAGAGGACCCAGGGCCGATTCCCAGCACTGGTACGGTACGGCAATACACAACTACCTCTAACAGCTTCTGAGATCCACAGGCACCAGGAACACACATGGTACACAGACATATATGAAGGCAAGACATTCAACATTTACAATTATGAGCCAGTTATGGTGGCACACGTCTTTATCCCAGCTCTCAGGAGGCAGAGGCAGGTGGATTTCTGAAATCGAGGTCACCCTGGTCTACACCGTGAGTTCCAGGACAGCTAGAGCTATGTAGAGGCTCTGTCTCAAAACAAAATAAACAAATAAACAGACACACACACACCCGGCGCAAAGGTGGGAGGAAGGACTGAAACATGGCAGAGGAGGCAGCAGCACCCAGGCGAGCAGCCACTGTGCTTACCTTGTCGGAGGGTGGGAGCCTGCAGCATCTGCTTGTAGTAAGAATAGTACAGTCCACATTCCGTCCTGAATGAGATTTCTCGCTCTACTTCCTGAAACAAAGTGAGAACTACTGGGTTTACTTGCCCTAGTTTTGTTGAAACGCCCACTGTTACTATAGAAACAAGATGCAGAACCGTAGGAGAGAAAAGATACTCTGCAAAGACCAGCAATCCAGACATAGTGAGGCTTGAGGCAAGCTCTGCAATCCCAGCGGCAGGAGGCCAAGACAGGAGTACCATGAGCTCAGGGCTGGCCTGGAGACTACACGGAGAGACCCTGCCTCAAAATGACCAAAAGAAGGTTGATGAGGTGGGCGATGGGCTGGGTCATTACTCTCTATTTTCACATAAGAAACCACTTTTAAAGCCTGGCAGAACTTATTTCTTAGGGGTATTTCAAAGCTCCGGTTTCTTTCAAATTATAAGCACAAAGAAACACAAAAATCACAACCAGAGCCAAGTGACATTAGTGCTCAGAGCACTGGGGCTGGAGAAATGGCTCAGCAGTGAAGAGATACCATACACATTTAAAAAATTTTTTAAATATTAGTTACAGTTTATTAACTTTGTATCCCAGCTGTATCCCCCTCCCCCATTCCCTCCCAATCCCACCCTCCCTTCCTGATCTCCTCCCTGCCCCTTCCAAGTCCACTAATAGGGAAGGATCTCCTGCCCTTTCATCTGACCCTGGTTTATCAGGTATCTTCAGGACTGGCTGCAAAGTCCTCCTCTGTGGCCTAGCAGGGCTGTTCCTCCTTTGGGGGGGGGGGGGGAAGAAGGCAGATCAAAGAGCCAGCCATTGAGTTCATGTCGAAAACAGTCCCTGTTTCCCTTACTAGAGTACCCACTTGGATACTGAGCTACCATGGGCCACATCCGAGCAGAAGTTCTACGTTATATCCATAGATGGTCCTTGGTTGGAGAAACAGTCTCATATAAGACCCCTGTGCCCAGATATATTTGGTCCTTGTGGAGCTCCTGTCCTCTCCAGGTCATATTAACTTCCCCTTCTTTCTTATGATTCCCTGCACTCTGCCGAAGGTTTGGTTATGAGTCTTATACTGCTAGGTAGAGTCTTTCAGAGGCCCTCAGTGGTAGGCTCCTGTCCTGTTACTTGTTGTCCTCTACATCCAAGGTCCATCCCATTTCTCTTTCTAAGTGAGGACTGATCATCTTACTCCGGGTCCTCTTTCTTGTTTATCTTCTTTAGGTGTATAGATTTCAGGATGTTTATCCTATCTTATAGGTCTATATAAGTGAGTATATGCCGTATGTGTCTTTCTGCTTTTGGGATACCTCACTCAGGATAATCTTTTCTAGGTCCCACCATTTGCCTGCAATTTTCATGATTTCCTTGTTTTTAATCGCTGAATAGCATTCCATTGTGTAAATGTACCACAATTTCTGTATCCATTCCTCAACTGAGGGACATCTGGGTTGTTTCCAGGTTCTGGCTATTACAAATAAAGCTGCTACAAACATGCATACACATTTTTTTAAAAAGTATGAATGATTTAAAAAGTTACAATCTATGCCATTACAGACTCCTTTACTCCAGTGTTCTACAGGCCAGGTCCCGGAACTGATATCACCCTGTATAAAAAGTGATATGGTACACATCACCACATAAATCTACATTCCACAAACCTCAGGTAGCCGGGAGAGGGCACAAGCTCTCACACTGGCTGCTAAGCTGATAAAATCCTCATTTCAGAACATCTTTGCTCATCTCTACCTGCCATGATTTTTTTTTTCAAGGAGTAATAGACATTTATGGGCTAAAGAGATGACTCAGTGGGTAAGAGCCCTGGCTGCTCTTACAGAGGACTCGGGTTCAATTCCCAGCACGACATGACAGCTCACAACCACCTGTTAACTCCAGTTAGAGGGGATCTGATGCCTCCTTCTGGCCTCTGTGGGTACTGCACACACAAGGTATACTAACATGAGGCACACAGTCATATACATAAAATTTTAAAATATATTTTTTGTTTTGTTTTTCTAAACCATTTTTATAATTTATTTACTTTCATATGCATTTGTATTTTTGCCTGCATGTATGTCTGTGTGAGGATGTCAGACCCTAGAGTTACAGACAGCTGTGAGCGGCCTTGTGGGTGCTAGGAATTGAACCCGTTCTCTGGAAGAGCAGACGATGCTCTTAGAGGCAGAGCCATCTCTCCAGCCCCAGATATTTTCATTAGAAGAAGAACCACTTGGGCTATTTATCTCCAGACCTGGAAATTAATGTATTTCTCCACCCTTTAAATATTTTTTATCCTTTAAAAACTATCAGTGAGTTGTCTCAGCAGATAAAGGTGTGTGCTGCCAAGCCTGACAACCTGAGTTCCATCCTCTGGCCTCTACACATGTGCCCTGGCAAATATGTGCTACACACACACTTGAATGCACGCACACACATGCACGCACACATGCGCTCATAAACAAACACACGTATACACAAGCACAAATGAAAAGAAATTTCGGAAGAATGTAAAAATATCCAACTATTGACTTCAGGAAACTATCAACTGGTAATGTTTACTCCTGTAGGGATATGTGAGAACAGACTTTATATACTGAACTTCCTTTCATAAAAAAATAAGCATTTCTTGGGGAAGTTAGGCATTAAAGAAGAGGAGGAGAGAGAGCAGGAGGAGGAATGAATAGGAAGGAAGTGAAGGAGGGAGAAAGAGGAGGAGAAATGAGGGAGAAGGGCGTGAGGGAGAGAAGGAGAAAGGGAGAAATTAGAAGAGGAGGAGTCTGGTAGGCATGGTGCCTCAGGTACCCACGAGGTGGAGATAGGAGAATCACAAGTTGGAAGCCCAGCCTGAGCTACATGGTGAGACTTCACGGTGGCACATGCAATTAACCCCAGCACAGGATCTCCAAGTTTGAGGTCAGCCTGGTCTACAGAGTGAGCTCCAGGACAGCCAGGGCAACACAGAGAAACACTGTCTTGAAAAACAAAACAAACAACAACCAAGAGTGCTGCAGAGGTACCCCAGAAGTACCGACTAGCCTGGCCTATGCACAGAAGCGCAAAAGCAAAGCAAAACAAAAACCCCAGATGACATTAGGCAGCCCCGCTGCTGAATCAACCTTGGCTTTGTGGAAGGGACTATGGAGTCCATACCCCTTCTCGGCTTTCATGGTGGTGGTTTGTCTTCTCAGCAGAAAGGAGCGATCTTTACACTAACCTAGCCATCTTAAATTCTTGTGAACACACGATTTACTGCTTTCGATAACATACAACCAAACTGGTCCCCTGTGCTTTGGCACCATTCAAACTCCCACTCAGTCAAATAACCATGGAGACAGCCTATTGATGTTAACTGAGCAAATACTAGCTTTTGTTCATGCAAAAAATAAAATGAGAATAAACCCACATTAAGTGTAATTACACTCCTCTTCTCTCCAGCTGCCTCTGAGGGCTCACAGTGCCTTCAACGGAGTATCCTAACTCCAAACCTATAGTCCCAGCTCAGTCATTCACACCTTTGGGCTTCATTTCCTATAGGGCACTAAGGGAAAAAAAATCTTATAAAGATGAGGGATTATTCAAAGTATAAAAACTGGAAAGCCTCAATGCCCTTCCCCCTCCTTACTATATCCAGAACAGTAAAAACCAAAGGAGGAATCTAATTAGTAAAAAACGCATTCAAACATGATTAATTGGTAATCTTGGCACCAGCTGTCTAGAACCAAATGCTATCCTTTATTAGACAGACACTCGCAAGTGTTACATCTGCTTCACGCTAGGAGAACATCTGCTTCACTCAAACGCTTTCCCAGTTCCACAGCAATTTATACTCCGGTAGATCTCGCCAATGAAAATACACATCGGTGGAAGTTACCCTCTGCAGAATGCAGAGTGGACAAATCCTCCGTTTTCATTTGTGTAAGTTCTGAGGGGAGAGCAGTATTTGGTGCAAGAATAAAGACTGAAGATGATGGCATAAAGTAGAAAGACAGACGGACTGTGTTCTTCTTTTCATTTGTGTGCAACCTCGCATGCAACCCACAGAGCCAGCAGAGGGTGTGAGAACTCTGGAAGCTAGAGCTCCAGGCAGTTGTGAGCTGCCATGTGGGTGCTGGAAACTGAACTCCGGTCCTCTGGAAGAGTAGCATGTGCTCCTGACCTCTGGCCCATCTCTCTAGACTTTCAAAGTGTATTTTGTGAAGATCTGCATCCCTAAAAACATTTTAGTAGTAGCTTGGACAGCGATTTAAGTACTGGGGGGAGAGAGGGGGTAAAAGGGCTGCTCATAGTTCATGATCTATACCCACAGGGGCAGGTGAGCAAGCTGCTGGCAGAGCCTGAAAGGTTATCAGGCCCTCTGAGAATTTTGACACTCAACACAGCAGGTTCATTTTTTTTAAAACCTCACATCGATAACTTTTGTTGATAAAAACTATGCCCTCCCACCCCCTGATAATTAGGCTGCTGGGAACAGAGACGCCAACGACCCGTTAACTTTCTGAAATGCTGTTTCCGAGTTAACAAATCATCTCACCAAGAAACGGGGAATTCAAGGGAAGACAGCTGTGCAGAGAGCCCCGCACTGGGAACCATGCCCTTGGCAAACATATTTACGGCACGTACATGGTTTATTGTCTGGTTAAATTCCCATCCATCTGTTAGGATGGAAGGATTCCTGCCCTAGAGTTGATTAAAGCTGTGACACGTGACAGCTGACAAGCAGGGTTGGGGAGAAGGTTAAGTCTTGCAGGCTCTACCGGCTTCCAGTGGGCCCTGCTCAGGAGCCACCGGCATCTGTGGATTAACCCTGCTTATTCCAGAGACACCTTGCTTTGAAGGGAGTTTGCAAATCCTGCAACTCTAAGGCCCACTGGTGAAACAAAAGCCCAAGAAGAAAACACTAGGGAGAAGCCAAGAGAGCCATCCTTGCTTTGTAGGTGGAAACAGAAGAGGTCTAAGAATCTGGTTCTATACCCAGAAGAACAAGAAGGAACAGTACCCAGAGAACAAAGGAGCAGGCACGTGGCAGCTCACACCTATTTCTAGTTCCAGTGGACCTACCCTGTCCTCTGACTCCACTGTCACCAGGTGCTCTTGGTGAGTACTCGAGTGCACACACTCACACACATAAAGTATCACTCTAAAAAGCAAACCTATTTATTTATTTTTTAAAGAACTGGTTGAGGGTGTAGTGACCCCAGCACTTGGGAGACTGAGGCAGGTGGATCTTTGTGAGTTTTAGGTTTACATAGTGAGTTCCAGACCGGATAGGTCTATATATGCCCTTGTCTCATGATGATGATGATGAGGAGGAGGCTGCAGAGTGGTGATGCTGGTGAAGGGTTTACTATATAAAACCACACACGAGTACAAGAAAGAACAGCTGGGAGGGTATGGCAGCCTGAGTGAAGACAAGGTACAGGAAGAGCAGGTATTAGGGGCAGGAGACAGGTAACAGAAGGCACATCTGCTAGTCCCATGGGGGACATGGACTCAGGGCCTGTACCCGAGAGCTTGTAAGGGTGGAGTGTGCAGAAGGAGTTAGGAGTTCATTAAGCTTGAAAAGCGTGGGTGATTTACACTTTATTTTGAGACAGAGTCTCAGTAGCCCAGGCTGGCTGGTACTGAACTGATCTTTGTGCTTCTACCTTGTGTTAGGATTACAGACATGTACCACCATGCTTGGCTACATACACACACACACACACACACACACGCACACATACACTCGTACACACAGTCACATACACATACACACACTTATGCAATATATATACATATTTAAAGATTTTTATTTATGTGTATTATCTGTGCACCTGTGTGAGTACATGCCACCAAAGTACAGGTGCCCAGAGTATCCAGAAAAGGGCGCTGGATCCCAAGGAGCTGGAGTTACAGAGGTGAGCCACCTAACAAGGGCGCTGGAAATCAGGTCCTTTGGAAGAGCACTAGGTACTTTTAACCATCGATGTACCTCTCCAGCCTCTTCAGTTTATATTTTAAAAGGCTTAAAAAACAAACAAACAAACAACAACAAAACTTGCCAGGATCAGGGTGGTCCCAATGGAACCCTGGGTGAAATAAGCCAGGTTCAGAAAGATAAACAGTACACACCTTCCCTCACATGTGGGGTCCAGATATAAACAGCTGACCCACAGAAGCTGAAGGACAGCTCTGTGGGGAAAGGTAGGGGGCTAGAGAGAGGGGGAACAAGACAGGACTGGGGGAAAAGCAGACCACATACTTCAAGTTTTCTCTCATGTGCAGGGTCTAGGTTTTTAAGAGAGACACATTCATGAAAGCAGAAGCAGCGAGGAGACGAGCAGAGACAACAGAGGGTCATGGGAGGTCAACAGAGCCAAGTGCAAGTACAGGCTTGTTTGAAATTTCGTAATAAGAGCCACTATTATTATACTCATTTTAGAAAATAAAGGAGCAAGCCGGGCTTGCATTCAGGGGTTGCTGTCGTGACTCAGGCAGAAAAAGGCACAGTCTTGAGACGGTCACCTTCTGGGCATTGTATATGCTAAGGAGCAGGATTTGCTGAGGGAGGTCATGTAGGGTCTGAATGAGCAAGCACCTTCAAAGCTATCATGAATGTCTACCAGTCAGACATGATGTTTTGAGTTGCAGCTATAGGAAACCCCAAGGCTAGGGCAGGCCAGGGTTTTAGTCCACTGCATCTGAAATGCCCACCAGACACCAGAAGAAAGTGGCCAAATAAGGGGCTGCTTCACAGGTGTGGATTTCGGTGAATACCTGAGTGGGTCTTCACTGGGAGCTACCAGCATGTAAAACTTAGAAATCAGTGTGGACAGCAGAGACCCAGCGTCTCTTTCAAAAAGACATTGCAAGCCATGGAGCCTTAGGAAACCCTGTGCTCAGCTGGGTGCAACTCCCCAAGAACATATCCTGGAAACAATGGCACCAGACCAAGTCCAGGCAAGGCTGAGTGACTACCACTGGGTCACTCTTGGCATCACTGGCCATTTCCATAGGTGCCTTTACAGAGCAGGGCTATACACTCAAGCCTGATTGGAAAGAGTTCCAGAGAGAACCGTTTCTGGAGGAACAGGGACTGCCGGTCATTAAAGTGAGACAACAGCTCAGAAGGTGCCCAGCAGAAGAGGCCCCTAGAGGAGCGGAGGTGAAAGCACCAACTGCAGAGTGCCGGGCCTCAGCACTGGTGCAAGGAAGCCAAAGACACAGCTGTGTGTAGCACATGCCTACAAGCTCAGTGCTGCACAGGCCACTTAGCCAACACTCAGTGATCCCAGAGCGCACCCAGTCATTTGTGCACAAACACAAGGCTGTGGAGAAGTCAAGATGTCCAAGGTGCTAGATGGAGTCAGCCATCCTCTTAAGCTTTCTTACAAGGATGAACAGAGGATGAAGACAGGTCAGTGCAGCAAGGACGCCAGCTTGGACGTCAGCTGGACAGGGTTACTACTCCAGCTGTAACATGGTGAGCCAGTGACATCGGATGAGGATGAGGGTTTCACAGTTCCAGTTTATAATCTCGGTGTGATGTATATATACTTGTGCATAAACATGTTTCCTCTAGGCACAATAGTTCAGTTCTGTATTCTCAGTCACTGTATAGATGTTCTGCTGCACAAAGAAAACCAACTGCATTTGATGCTGGCACTGTGACAGCGCCATAACATGTGTTCTAGAATAGTCTGAATAGTATTGGAGTATTTCTTTTAAGAGTTTGGGTGGGGGCTGGAGAGCTGGCTCAGTGGTTAAGTCCTGGCTACTCTTCCCGAGGACCCAGGTCCAATTCCCAGAAACCACATGGTGGCCCACAATCATCTATAATGGGATTTGACACTCTCTTCTGGCATGCACCACGTATGCACATAGAACATTCACATATAAATAAACAAATAAATAAAATGTTTTTTTAAAGTTTGGGCAGTTATAGGTATAGATCAAGAGTAGAGCTCCTGCCTAGAATCCCCCAGTGCGGGGGTCAGGGGGAGGGCATGTGACTCAGAAACAGGTAATTTATCTAATGTGTAAGCCCTTAGTTCCATCGCTAGTGCAGGAAAAACTTCTCATAAAAAAGAAAGTCTCTAATGCCTAATATTTTTAGGGTAAAGAATGGCAAAGTATTCCCTATTAAAACTACAGAAATTGTTTTCTGGGGCCACACTTGGCAATTACTATTTTTCTAGAATAAAGTCCATTTTTGTTTTCTAAGACCTCAGATTTGCATAGACATGCCATCTGTGATGTCATGATTTGCTTCTGCTTTTTAATTTTTGTATTTCTATTTCATTTCTTCCATGTTTGTGTGTTGGTGGATGAGGTCACACTGATGGTTTTCATTTTCACAGAATGTTTTCCTATTTTCTATTTAATTAATCTACTTTTTAGCTGTCTCTCTCCTTTTGCTGGATCATTTACTTTCCAATTCCATGACAGAATATTCCATTCATTTCTGGAAACTCATTCTTATTCTATATTATACTATTTAAAGCAACAAAACTCTACATAGTGCTTTGAAATACATCTCTGCTTTCTAGGTTTCATTTGTAATTTCTAAACATTCAATATTCATCTCATCTGTGCTCCAAGAATTATCTAAAAAACACTTTTAGGCACTTGTCTACAACGTAAAAGGACCTGGGTTTAATCTTCAGGGCTACAAGAGAAGAGAAAGCAAGGAAAGAGGAGGGAGGGAAATGAAAACTTAAACAGTACAAGTATCAAGGACTTTCTATTTAGTTGGCTCTAATTGTTATTTAAAGGAAGGAATAAATCAAAGAGAAAACTGTCACATTATCCCGAGGCAGGAACCGCAGTGTTTATTTTACTAAGTCTTCCTATTTTTTCTGTAAAAGGAAAGAAAACAAATGAAAAACCTACCCACGAAACAAACAAACAAACAAAAGAGCCAGACAGGTGTATCAGCAGCCCAGAGCCCTTTCTGCTCTTGTGACAGATCCAGGTCCAGTTCCCAGCACCTACATCAGTAGCTCACAATTGCCTGGCACTGCAGTTCCAAGGGATCCAGTGCCCTCTTCTGGCCTCTTGGTGCATAGCACTCACGTGTACATGCATGTATACACACACACACACACACAGCCCTACACATATAATTTAAATATAAAAGTTTGGAAGTTGGATGTGGAAGTATACATCTGTGAGTTTGAGGCCAGCCTAGTCTACATTGAGTTCTAGGCCAGCCAGGAGTAGGGAGACCTTGTTTTAAAAAAATACAAAACCAAAACCAAAACCAAAAAGTTTGGATATATCTGATACTTACATTCATGCATTTTGTGTCCTGCTTTTGGGAATGTATCTTTGATTGTATCTCTCTCTCCGAGTGTGTATGTGTCCCCCTCTTAGCTGGGGAGGTTTAGAGGATGACTTTCTTAACTACAGCAACACAGGACAACTGATTTACCTCTCTGTGTACTATCTGCTGGCGCTCTGCAATAAGTAATGGTCATAGGACCGTGTGTGTACTTCTGTGCTTTGGGGTAGTTTTCTTTCATAAACACACCTTCACTACAGAGCCCAGGCTAGTCTTGAACCCAGGTCTCTCAACTGATTCTCCTATCTGCACTTCCTAAGGGCTAGGATTATGGTCAGGTATTACTATACCACAGACCTATTTGTTGATTTATAGGTTATAGAGACAGGGTCTTAAACAGCCAGGCTGGCTTTAAAATATCTATGTAGTTGAAAATGCTCTTAAACTTCTGTTCATGGTGTGTTCTCTCAGTGCTGAGATCACAGGTGGGCACCATGATGTAGCTTATTAGATGCTGGAGATAAAAACTATGCAAGCACTCTATTGACCGAGAACCCCCAGACCCACTTAGCAGTTTGAAATATACATTTACTTATAGATATATTCTGCTTTTAACTATAAAATAGAATCTAGGCTGTCTCCATTACCTGTATCTTTTTCTCCTTCCCCCTTCATGTGCTATGTTATTATCACACTGTTATTTAGTCTTATATTACACAATCATTATTTTATTACACATGCAAGCCTGCACTGCTAACATCCAATACACTTCATGCTGTAGGGTTATGTAGCCTTGGTCCTACAGTAAACAATGTGAGTGCTAATGACAGCATTTCTCACATTAAAAAAAAATCTATTCTATTCTATTCTATATAGACAGGTAGGTAGGTAGAAACATACATACATACATAGAAATTTTTTTTAGATGTAGTCTAGCTATGTAGTCTTGACCTGCTAGGGACTCATTCTGTAGACCAGGTTGGCCCCTATTTGACTGCTTCTGCCTCCTGAACTGGGATTAGAGGCATACACTTCCATGAGCTCACTTTTGCCATTGTTTTAAAATCTGTCCAACGGCTGGCTATTTCCTCTCAATGCCTTTAGGAGCTTAAAAATCGTTTCCCAGGATAAGAAGAGTCTACATAATGCCTTTGGTGGTTTGAGTAAGAATGGCCTGCAGAAGCTCATAAATTCGAATGTTTTGTCACCAGGGAGGGGGATTATTTGAGAGGATTAGAAGGATTAGGAGGTGTGGTCTCACTGGAACACAAGTGGCCTTGTTGGAGGAGGTGTCACTAGGAGTGGGCTTGAGGGTTTCAAAACCTCACGATTTTCTTGCTCTCTGAAACTGGAGGGCTGTCTATGCTAAAAAATTACTCTAGTTATATTATTTGCTAATGTAAAACCACTCTAGCACTTAGCTGCATCCCCGGTGCTAAACCCTACCCTCTCATAGTGCGCTATACTCATTATTCTTATGTGCATATAACAGTAGTCCGTGTGCAGACAACTCTGTAGAGTTGGTTCTTTCCTCCCCGCTTTACACAGATTCCAGGAGTCAAAATCAGATTGTCAGGCTTATGTCTAAAGTGTCGCCACACACCAGGCAGCCTCAGTGGCTCAGAATGAATGTGTGTGTACACACATACATATGTGCATACATACACGCATGCATCTAATCTAACGTATCCAAGGCTGCCCTCAAACCCATTATGCAGCCCAGGATGGCCCTGAACCTCTGCTCTTCCTCTCAATTGCTGGGCTTACAGGTCAGCTTCGCCACTGCTCCATGTTTTCATGGTGTCACATCCTGCGAATGATTTTGTTGGGTTAACTTTTCCTGGGACCAGCTGTGTCTTTTCAATTTGTATACCCATATTTCCCTTTATCCTTGAGTTCCTTCACCCTTTCCCTCTTCTTTGGCTGGGACAGGAGTGTTTGCTATTGTCTCCCTGGCTGCTTCTTCACCTCCAACCCTTGACTAATTTCACTCCATTTGCTTCTGTTTACAAGCCTACCCAACTCCTCCTCCTGTGCTTTGCACAGTCCTGCCTGCAGGGTGGGGAATCCTGTTTAATCCTATTTTCTCTTTCTTTTCTAAATTCTGCCAGCGCACGTTTCCTTTTCCTTCGTGGCCTTTCCCTGTCTCTTTGGAAAAAGCATGGACTTGGGGTGGAGAGGTGTCTCAGTGAGAGCACCTGCTGCCCTTGCAGAGGATCCGTGCCCACTGGTGGCTCACAGCCACCTGTAACTCCCATTCTAGGGGATCTGACGCCCTCTCCTGGCCTCTGCGGGCACTGCATGCATGTGCTGCACATACATACATGCAGGTAAACACTCATAAACATAAATTTTAAAACAGTTTCTCTGCTTTGAATCTATCTTCCAAATTAGCAGATAGGTTACTTGGGAGCAGGGTCTCACTGCGTAGTTGAGGCTGGCCTTACACTTTGCTACAGGCCTGCACCACTTTGCCTGGCTATTGGTGATATTTGGTTTTACTCTTCAAGTCTTTCCTATTAAGTTTTCTGGTTTCTTCTCCCCCTTTCTCTTACTGTATCATTTCACAACCATCTGCTGGTACCTTCTGCGTAATCGGTCATTCTGAACATGACTGACAAGCTCCTCCTTGATCAGGTCCTTCCAAAAGGGCTATGGTGGGAAGAGGTGAGGGACACACAGCAAAAGCTGCATTACGACAGAGGCTGCTTTTCAAGAGTGGTTTCTCAGCCTGACCCGGTGGTGCATGGCTTTAATCCCAGCACTCAGGAAGCACAGTCAGAGGCAGGGAGAACTGTGTATTCAAAGTCAGCCTGGTCTACACAGTGAGTCCCAGGCCAGCCAGAGCAACATAGTGAGACCCTGGGAATGATTTTAGTTTTCCCTTCAGTTTAGTGAACAGCCACTGGCAATTTGCTCTCCTACAGTCAACCTGTTAGGACTCCTTTCATTCTCTCTAGCTACCGTCTCCATCATAGAGGCACACCTGGAAAAAACTGTTTTGTGGCAACTTTGCCTGTTCCTATGTCCCTATTAGGGCATGGTGGCTTTGTCTCTGGCGCATACCTGTGCCTCAGGCCTAGCTATATTCTGCAGCTTCACCTGAAGGCTGAACTGGAGTGCCCTCGCTCAGCACTTAACACTCCCCTGGACGTCATTTGCCTGCAACAACAGTCTTCTTAGATTCATGGGACACAAAGTCTGGGCACAGTGTGGTAGAGCTTGCTTTGTGTGCACAAGCCTTATGAGGAAGGAATGGAGAGAGGGCATGGGGGGAGGGAGAGAAAGGGAATCTAGCTCTCTTCATTTTCCTTAATTGTTCTGACACAATTTTGAGATGAGTAGAAAGTGACATGTTTTTACTGCCACTTTAAAGTGAGAAGTTAAGTAAGTAATTTTGGGAATTTAATGACACAATTAGTAACAATCCAACTCTTCAAAATTGGGGCACATTCAAAGAGTGAAATAAATAAGGGTATACACATGTCAAGTCTGCCGAATTCTATGGGAATACACTTTTTATCTAATAACGGTGCAAGCTTGGTGAAGATGTGTAACCATCTATGTGATATGATATGAGATATGGAGAATTAGACATGTGATATTGGGTTTGCTAGGTAAAACACATATGAATGTAGGATGAAAAATAGAAAGAAAAACGTATTTCTTTATGGTGCTAGCAGAAATGAGACTCAGGCATGCACGCCCAGCCAAATTCTCCCACTAAAGCACTCTTTTACCTTCAGCATTCAAAACTGTTTTTTCCCTTATCATGCTCCATGTATACGTTTGTGTGTGTGTGTGTGTGTGTGTTGTGTGACTAGAAGCTGAACCCAGGGCCTAAGCAAATTCTCTACCACTGAAATACATCTCTGACCGATTTTTACTTGGTTTACATTGAGACAGGGTCTCAAGAAGCTCCCCATGTTGGCTTTAAACTTACTCTGCAATCCTTAGACTCAGCATCCCAAGCAGTTGGTCCAGCTTTAAAAACATTTCATGATAAAAGTCATGTGTGCCTTTGATCCCAGCATTCAGGAGGCAGAGACAAGTGGATCCCTGTGAGTTCAAGGCTGGTCTAGACTACATTTCCAGGACAGCCAGGGCTATACAGTGAGACACTGTCAAAACACAAAAAGTGTGTGTGTGTGTGTATTCCTAAATGCGTGAGTACAACCTGCTCTGTCAATATAATGTCTGCATGTATGTATGTTTTCAGGGCTAGTCAGTTAGTATTAGATAACCAACCAGTGTGCCCTGCCCTATTTCTAACAGCAATTTAAAAAGAGGTCATGAACTTAAGTGGGTATTTGAGAGGGTTTAAAGGAAAGCGAAGGGAGAAATGATGTAATCATAAACAAACAAACAAAAGGTAGTCGTGAGTCCTCAGCAGTGTTCTTCATCTGAAAGTCTGTTTCACCATCACAGTACAGCATGTATAACAACAAATAACAACATAATGAACGTGCAATAAATGGACGTGTAATGGCAATGCAGGTTTCCTATTGCCTCTGCTGACAGCTGTCATTAAAATGCGCTGCCCAGCTCCCACCCGCCACGACTAACAAGGTCCTTCTGGCCAAGCTCAGCTTCCCTCTGACCCAGCTCCAGAAGATCCCCCCGCAGCCAGCTGCCTCCCCCTCCTCCCTTCCCTTCCGCAACCCCACAGGTCCACCCTGCCTCACACACAAGCTTATTCACTTAGCCCCAATAATGCTCTGGGCTTTAAGGGCGGCGCAGCAAGTAACAGTGTGGACTGTGCCCTTTGGTTTGTTTTGATTGTAATAAGCGACAGTGGAAGAAGCAGGCTACATTTAAAGGCCAATTTAAAGCTAAGGTTTTTACTAAGTTAAAAAAAAAACATAAAATGTACTGAGCACACTGCAGACATTCAACACCAGGGTATGTATTTTTAAATCTATAACATTTGAAGCTTCATGGCAAGGAAAATAAACTACAGTGACTGAACAGAAGGAAATAGTGTCTAACCCGTAAACGAAGCTGAGAAAGGGTACGGAATACACACTCTCTACACTGCCTAAGCCTGTGTCTTTCCCATCAGTTTTCAAGTTGACATCTCAAGGTTCCCACTTTTCAAACTCTAACAATGCAAAGAACATTCCAAAATCTATTCTGAAGCAGACTGTCACACATTCAAGGTGAGCCTGGGTGATCTCAGCGTTCCAATGAAGTGGCCGGGGTGCCGCCACCCTGTCCTGATCTCCCCGACTCCACTCTGCCCTGGCACTGCTCAGCCCAGGCATCCCCAAACGATCATGTCCTTTTGGCCAACACACCTGGGATTTTCCATGACCCTGACCATAGCCCACATGTGCAAGTAAAACAACTAATATGTTCTGCCAACATAAAGTGCGACCAGGTTCCCCTCACCTAACCTGACAGCCATGTCGTTGTATTTGCCTTTAGAAATGCTCTACCCCTGAGCTTTGGAGCAGGATCCTGCTCTCGGCTGCCAGCTAGTGAAGGACTCCTACTTGGCCTTGTATGCATGGCAGTCTGTATCTTTCTCGCCTGGACTGTAGCATTAGGCCATCCAGGGCTGGGCATCAAGACCGTGTTTCAGAGGAGACAAAGAGACATCATATTGAGGCAGGGCATGGTGGTGCATATCTGTAATCCCAGCACTCAAGGCTAGCCTGGGCTACAAAGTTAGATGTTAGCTTAAAAATCAAGTAAAACTTAAACTTGTAAATCACTGGAAACACAGAAACTTAATGAACACGCTGTTTATCTTTCAATGGACTATTTGTCATCTTTGAATGATTAATAACTCCAAGTACTCAAAAACCGAAGTATTTTCACTAAAAAAAAATAGCTTAGTGCCAGGAGCAAGGGCACTCGCCTTTAATCTCAGCACTCAGGAGGCAGAGGAACGCAGATCTGTGAGTTTGAGGCCAGCCTGGTCTACATACTGAGTTCTAGTACAGCCGGGCTACACAGTGAGACCCTGCCTCAAAACAAAAAGATACTGCGTGAATAGTCAGTGAGACTCTGGGCTCAGTTGTAGCCTCCACGGGACAGGGGGTGGTGGGTGGAGGAAACCTGAGAGGATATGCCAGCTTGCAGCTTCCCAGATGGCACCGGAGGCACACAAAGATACCGTCCAGGCTTCTCTTTCCCATTCTACACACTTTTGAAACAATCTCACCCACACATCTACAAGCTGGTAATATGAAAATGTCCGTTTTTCAACACAGATGGAGCACCAGCCTTCAGAGCTGCGCACCCAGCTTCCTCGACTCCCTATCTTTAGCGTGGCAACCCTGAGAGCATCTTAAGCATCAGAAGTCAGCGGGGGGGGCGGGGTAGGGGAAGAAGGAGCACCCAGGAGCTCAGAACCAGCCTCGGGTACACCGTGACACCTTGTCTTTGGAAGTAACGTCTAAGCCCCAGGAATGGAGAAGCTAGCTGTTCTTAGCCTTCCCTCTCCACCCGGTTCCAACTCACTGTGAGTGGTGCCACCCGTGGGCAAGTAAAGCCAGGAGACTGAGCCAGCTACCAAGAGTAGGCCAATAGTCAGCATGCCTCCACGGCCTCTGCTTGAGTTCCTGCCTTTCTTCAGTGACAGCCTGTAATATGGATAAACCAAAACAATCCCTTCCCTCACTGAGTTGCTTCTGGTCATGGTGTTTCATCACAGTGACAGAAACTCTAAGAGCCGCGTCTACACTGGAGCTTAGGTGAGCTTCCCTGGCTGGCTTCCAGCCACACACCGCCACAGTGACATGCCAACAGGGCGCTTAACCCGACCTCACAGGGAAGGGCAATGGGTGCTTGGGCTCAGGGTGTTCCAGGCTGCCCTATGTCTCTCTCCCTTCAGCTAGTTCTCACCTGTGTCTTTGTGACACCTCCAAATTCAGCACGTCCCCAAGTTCTAGGAGTCATTCCAGCCAGCTGCTCATGCCCAGTGACCCGTGGGCACCTCTGAATGTGTAGCCAGCTGCTCAGAAGTGAGAGCCACCTGGGTATCCCTCGACTTGAGACTAGAATTTGGCCTTTTTTTTTTTTGAGATATGTCACTGTGGCTGGCCTGAAACTCAAGAGACCTGCTTGCCTCTGCCTCCCAAGTGCTGGGATTAAAGGTGTGTGCTACTGTGCCCAGCTACAACCAGCGTCTGTAGCCAGGGCAGTTTTACCCAGGGCTAGTTCTCATCCTTGGAGGTTTGGCCAAACTGGTGGCAGCTGGAGAGAAGCCACTGTGCCCTGGAGAACTGCGTATGGCACCGTTACAAAGAATGGCAGATGCGGCCGGCCACCACACCGCTCACAGAACACATCTGGTCATCACTAACCTTTCTTCCCTGCCTTCTATAAAAATCATCACCTTCCATAAAACAAAACAAAAACTCTCCTTCCAGGTTGGCTTCCTAGAAAACTGTGACTCAACCTTCTGTCCAATTCCATACAGCCCCTGAAGCCTGACATGAAGGGAGTGCAAACTCAAGCTCCCCCAAAGAAGCCTCGTCTGTGTGGACAGCTGCAGACAGAGATCCTCTCCAGCCATCTTTGGTCTCAGCAGCCATTTGTCCCCGGCCTCTTACCAAGGCATGTCTCACAGGTAAGACTTTCAGCATGGACTCACTTAGCAAACCAGTAGCTTCTCCCAGATTCAAAATGAAGGAGGTCATCAGAAGGCACCCAGAACCCACAGCAGAGACTCCTCACCCCTCACACACACTCTGTCGTAATCCGTGTCCTAGTTTGCTTTCTACTGCTGTGGGGAAACACCTTGACTGACTTGGGGAGGAAAAGCTTTATTTGTCTTATATATCCAGCTGGTCATAAAGGGAAGTCAGGACGGAAACTCAAAAAAGGAATGGAGGCCGGGTGTCACCTGCCCAGAGACGGTGCTGCTCCCAGTGGGCTGGACCCTCCTGTGCCAATCACTGCTCAATTATGGGCCAGTCCACTGCTAGTCCACTGGAGGCATTTTCTCAGGTGAGGCTTCCTCGTCCCAGATGACTCAAGCTTGAGTCAAGCTGACACATACTTGGTGTCCTTACCAGAGGTCTGAATAAATGTGCTGATCTAGGAGTCTTTTGATCTGTGGCCACAGAGGTTCCTGTACCCTTCCCACAGCAGCATGTGGCACTCAGGACAACATGAATCCACACCAAGGCTATGCTCACTTGTGATGGCTCACAATAAACTACCTCTCATTCCACTTGGAGCCAGAGCCGCGCTGTGTAGACAAGGTACTTTTTACACACACACCTTCCTTATTGTGCTCACAGACTCTGGTCCCCTGTGCCTCCTGCCTGATTCTGGACAGGCCAAATTCGTTCCCACTTTGGAGCTGCCTCCCTGTGACCGCCCCTACTCCTTTTTACCACATACGTCTTGGTTTCCACATTTGACCCTCGAGGGCTCGGCTTTCCTGGAATCTAAGGAGGCCTCTAGTCACGCATCATCTGCTTTGAATTTTCTTTCTGATTTTGTCCCCCTTATCAAGATTAAGTTAAACACCTCCTTCAATGCTGGATTCCCAGGCCTGGCTCACAAAAGATAATCGCTTACTGAGTATCCTAATAGGATATTCAGTCTCATGGAATCCGTTGAACAGGATTAACTCAGCAGTGGGCTCTGGCTCTATTCTGCCCTCCTCAATTCATTCTCCACAGCACAGCCTGAGACACCTCTCCAGGGAGGTGCTGAGGCCTGGTTAGGTACGGGGCTCAACACACGCTCAGGAGCCATCTTCTCTCAGATAAGAACACAGGCCCTTTGCCAACCAGCTGTTTCCACACTCAGTCTACCCTTTCCGCAGTGAGAATTCTGGGATTTTGGTTTCTTTAAAGACACAGAAATACCGTAAGAATGTTTTCGATTTAATCCCAGGTGTGGGGTGTGGGGCTGCTTTGTGTGACTTGCCTCATGCTTTAGCAGAGGCATGGTTTTGCCAGCTGCAGACAGTTTCTGTGACCGTGTTGTTTGGAATCTGGGAATGTTTTAGCAGGTTTAAGAACGCTAGGGCCCTGATAGGCGGGGTTGGTAGTTGTTGGTTGTTCAGGGGGATTGCATGTAGTAGTTCTGCTTAAAAAGAAATAAAGAAAATTATATTCCCATCTCTCCCTCATCCCCTCCCCCTCTGTCTGTCTCTCCTTTCTGCCCCTTCCCGCCCCTCCCCCCCCCCGTGGCATTCATTTCCCCTCCCCAGGTCTCCTCCTTTCTTCACCTTTCAGGATGTCTTAGCCAATACTTCTAGAAAACCTTCCCTGGCTTCCTTAGAACTCTGTCTGCCCAGTAGCATGGGTTCAGGATCTGTGCCCCATCTGATCCCTGTATTCTTCTCAAGAGTATCACACGGAGGAAGGGTCCCATTAAGCACAGGGCCTGCTTTACATTGTAGGTGCCTAATACATATTTACTCCATTTGGTATGCTCGACAAGCTGAAGCCCTTGTTATTCCACGTTCTCCACAGAATTTAGTTTGGTGTTACCCACAGAACAGGCGCCTGACCCTGGATCGAAAAAGCAGCACAACATAGCACAATGGCTCCTCTGACCCAGAGAAAAGCACCTTGCTGGTGAGGTATGGCTTTTTAAGGATGTGAGCAAGGCCACTCAAACCTCAAAGGGCTTGACTCAACAGTTTGTAATTAATTACATGATTTCTTTCAACGTCTTCCTGCCACATTGCTATAAGCCTTTAACTGTGGACACATAGTCCCACGGACGTATTTTAGCCTTTATTCAAAATAAAGATATTAGTGTTCATCAAGAAGCATCAGCGTGGGGCTGGAGAGCCAGCTCAGCAGTTAAGTGCACTTGCTGCTCTTCCAGAGGACCAGGGCTCAGCTCCCAGCACCCATGTCCAATGGCTCAAACCACCTCTGACTCCAGGGGACCTGATTTTCTTTTCTGGACTCTCGGGCACTTGCACCCACAGCCTGGTGCACACACATGCATGCCCACTATGCATAAATAATAAAGGAAATCCTAAGGAATAAAGCAGGGCGTGTGCAACGTGTAAGCTTCCTTCTGTGAAGTCACAGCCATGCCCTGAAACAATGCCAACAGGTTCTAGAAATTCTGAGAAAGACAGAAAGAAAACAAGATGGTATTTAGAGAGTCAGCCTATCCCTTCACTCTCAAGAAAATGATGACTTTTCCACTCAAACCCATCTGCACACACTGATGAGTGCTCCAATTGAGATTTTTCCTTTTTTTGTCTATTGCAACTAACAGACAGAAAAAATAAATAAATTAAAATTAAAACTAAATTTCCACCATAATCCAATTTGTATACAATCAAAACTAAAAGTAACAAACTAATCCTCAAGCCAGGTGGTGGTAACACACTCTAATCCCAGCACTCAGGAGGCAGAGGCAGGCGGATCTCTGTGAGTTCAAGGCCAGCCTGGTCTACAGAGTGAGTTCCAGGACAGACAGGGCTAAAACAGAAAAAACCCTGTCTGGATTTCACTGAAGAGCATGACTCACAGCTTAATATACCAGTTCCATAACCCACATTGTGGTAAATACTTACACTTTAAAATAACTATAGTAAAACTAAATTGATTTAAAAAAACCCACAAAATTCAATTTTATTGCTTTTTCTTTCTTCTTTCTGTATGTGTATAGGGGGACAGAGGGTACACAGGCACATATGTGCACATGTGTATAAGTGGAGGTCAGAGGTCATTCCTCAGAAGCTGTCCGTGTTGAGTTTTAGGAGATGGAGTCTCTCACTGCAGCCTGGGATTGTTAGAGTATACTACCACACCTGGCTTTGTATGTGAGGCTAGAGATTTGAACTCAGATCTTTACTTTATTTTTTATTTTTTCAGACAGGGGGAGGGTCTTACTATGTAACCCAGGCTAGCCTCAAACCCTTCTGCCTCTCTCCCTGGTGCTGGGGCAATTCAGACACCACCATACCTAATGAAAAACTCCTTTGACTACACAAATTCTGATCTTATTTTTAAATAATGAACACTTAGAGTCTTTTTACCTTAGAGTCACATCCTCTCAAGATCCTGGAATCTTTTCTCTTTTGAGGGGACAAGGCTTCCTCTGACCCAGGCAGCTCTTTGAATGCCTCAGCTTGCTATCTCTACCTCCTAGGACCTGGGATTACAGATATGCACACCATGCTAGGATAAGAGAATGGGCTGGATTCTATTGCTTCAACTGCATGGTCTCAGTCATCTGTCTACATGGTTAGCTACTGGGGAAGCAAGTGAGAACATCACATAACGGTCCCAGGTGCCCATACCTTAATATTGGAAAACCACAAGTCATTCTCATGCAGGGTGGCCAGGTAAACAGAAGTGAGGAGCCCAATGCAAAGGGCCACAGCTCCACCCACCGCAGAGGACAGAATCTTCCAGAATCTTCCAGAGGCTCGGCCTTTCAGAAGAGCGAAACACATGAAACAAGAAGTTAGAACATAGAGACAGCTCCACCGTTATGATCGGTTACTGTCTTGCAGATGACCTGAGCTTGGTTCCCAGCACTCAGGCAGCCACTCCAGCTGGAGAGGATAAGATGTCCTCTTCTGACCTGTGCTCATTTGTGCAACACACACACACACAAACATATGGATCCATAATTAAAAATAAAAATTACAGAAATAGTGTAACTTCAAGGACATACAAACTAGGAAAAATACAAATACAGATTTAAGGGTAATTAGTAAGGATGAATGTTCCAGTAGGGAACAGATTAAGGACACAAATAGGCAATGAACGAAAGAAAAAAAAATGACCAATAAATGCTAACAGACAGAAGAAAATATGTTAAAAGTCATTCAGATCTCCTAGCATTGATAAGAGAACAAGCTGCACTTTAAAACTTCCTGGAGAATAGGAAACTTAAAATCGCCAACACATGAGCCTCGGGTGTGGCTCATGGAGGAGGACCTGCTTAGCATATCCAGCAATGCAAGAGCAATAAACATAAGGGAAGCTCAAAAGCGGCTTTGGAAACGTGCTGGCTAGCGTTTATGTCAACTTGACCAAAGCTTTAAGAAAGCAGGGTTCCCGGCCTGCTTGAGTTCTGACCTGACCTCCTATGGTGATGAACAGTGATATTGCAAAGCAAACCCTTTCCTCCCCAAGTTGCTTTTGCTCATAGTATTTCATCACAGCAACTGAGACCCTAACTAAGACAGAAGCGAATTTAAATACACAAACATCTTGGGGACCAGAGAGATGGCTCGGGAATTAAGAACACTCACTGTTCTTACAAAGGACAGCGGGGGCCGTTCCCAGCACTCACAAGTTAACAAACTGTCTGTAACTCCCTCTTCTGACCGCCAGGCACACGCGCCTAGTATACCTGCTGAAGGTTCAGGAAGCCACTTCCCAAATGGCACATGGATCTTGCTCGGGTTTCCTAGAGCCACATTTGACTGCTGAGGGCAACCATTTGGCTTCAGCAATATTCAGTCAGCAAGGTCATCTGTACCACACTCAGGAGGAGATTTTTCCTTCTTTTTAAAACTTGTCTTTAATTTTCACGCTTGCTTTTTTTCTGACATGATTTTTATAAAATGGGCAATCTTCACAGTTTTTTGTTTTGTTTTGTTTTTTAATTTAAAACAAACCAAATCGGGGGGTTGGAACAATGGCTCAGCATTTGAGAGCACTTATTCCTCCAGCAGAGGACCCACATTCGGTTCCCATCACCCGCACAGCGGCTCACAACCATCTGTACTCCCAGTTCCAGGGAATCCAATACCCAATTCTGACCTCAGAGGACACTAGGCATACAAGCAGTGTGCATGTACACACACGCTGGCAAAGCCTTCATATGCATACATAAAAAGAAAGAAGGAAATCTTTAAAAACAAGCAAGAAGCAATCTAGGGGCTGGTAAGGCAGCTCAGCAAGTGAGGGCACTTGCTGCCAAGAACGATAACCTGAGTTTAATCTCTGCAACCCACACGGTGAGAAGAGGGAACAAATTCCTGCTGGTTGTCCTCCGACCTTCACACCCATGCACTGTTGAGCCACCACACACACGGTAAATAAATGAAATAATAATAATAAAAAGAAATAAAGACACAATCTAACATAAATTTTAACTGCACAACGTCATCAGAAACTACTCCAAATTACCTAATATGCACTGGCTCACAAAAGCTTTTCTGAGTGGCTCTGCTTTCCAACACAGACTTTTTATCTTATTAAACAGCTTTCTCTGCTACCTACTAGCTCTGGCTGCTAAGAATTCATCTGGATACAAAGGATTAATTATATGTCTGATACAGAAAATGGCTGGTGGGTGTGGAGCCCTTCCTGCTGACCAGGGGCCATGTAGCCACTGTTCAACATTATATAAACCATCCACCAAGTTCTCCTTTTCCCCCTGCCCTCCGTTCCTACCTACTGTCCCCCCCCCCAACACCAAATAAAGCAAAAGAAGTAACTTTAGGAGGCTGACTGGATACAAACGCTAAATTTCCTTTTCAAAGACTAATGAGGTGAGACTCAGGCAAGATCAGGCTGGATGGTACAGCACACACAGACAGAGGAGGTACTATGGGAAGAGACAGTTGGGTGAGCAGGTGAAGCAGCACTTGAAAGGACCTGATGACATTGCCACAGTAAGTTAATCAACTGACAACTTTTACCAAGGATTCTTCCTCACAAAGGCTCTTTTACTGATTACAGCTGAAAAGCCAATACAATCAAAGTACACTCAGAATGTCCGGTTGCTGGCATGGGCGTCCTTCATAAATCTCACCATTTTTTTTAACCCTACTAGATTGTGACATATGTTAATATGCAGAAGGAAAAGTAATCCGAAATACTGCTTTAGTTCCAATCACCTACCAGATGGCAATTTCTTTTCCAACTTCACATCTTCTTTTGGTAATGGAAAATCCTCAGAAACTTCGATGGTTTTTGTCTCTTTTCTTTGCCGGATGTACATCATGATATCAAAGACTCATTCGCATCGTTCTTCCAACCACGCCTACAAACAACACCCAGATAAATGCCCAATAGATAATGCCCCCTAATAAGCCCTGACGTCTTGACTTAGCCTGCTGGCCCTTGCTCAGCAGACCCTCCTACGCAAATCTTAATCAGCCTTTAAAGACACAACACAAATATTTAACTCAACCACATTTGTGAAGCACCTGTTCTTCAGCAGGCACTGCCAGGAGTCAGGGATACAGGTGAGCCACATGAAGAAGCCCAGCCCTTCTTCCAGGAAGCCATCTTTGATGCTCCAAGCCTTGAGATGTTTTCCCTCCCCGATTCTGTAACACTAACCGTGTGCGATTTTGTTGCGCGACAGAGTTTTACATTATTTTCTACAGTTCCTATGGAAAGTAATGGGTCCGATTCTCCCAAATAACTGACCACGTGGGAGGGATTCCTAGTAAACTTGTGACGCACAGACTTTGAAGAACTGAAACATTGTTTCTGTCACCTGAAGGTTAACACCTATGTTCTTTAAAAAAAAAATCCCTGCCAAGCGTTATGCCTGGGTGTCAAAGACAGCGAGGGGCTGTGCCAATCAGGGTGGCTGCTCCCCCTGGGGAGCAAGCGGGTGTAGCTGTGGGTGTAGCTGCAGGAGCAGTTACCTAGTTTGGAAGCTGTGAGGGGGAGGCGGGGGTGTAGTGGTGGTGAGTAAGCCAGCTTCAGTCCCCCAGGGAACATCTTGCCGTGTTCCTCTGACTAATGAATAGCGTTTTACTAATTACCTATTAAAGATAAGGAGTGGCCAGGCGCAATTATTTCGGCAGCTAATCTAACCTGCACTCGAGGTACCAAAGTCTATTTATCTAACGGTACGCCACTTGCTCAACACAACAGAGGAAGCCAACACCACACAATGCTTTTTGTTAAGATTCGTTCATTCAAAAAACGAAGAGAAGGAACTCAGACTCGAATGCTGTGCCTCAAAGCACAAGAAACGGGAGAAAGTGAGGGAGAGGGAGGGAGAGAGGCCGGGGGGGGGGGGAGGGAGGAATCTTTTCGAAGTCTTGCAGCCACAGCTGGAACCCTGTCCCCTGTTTGCGAGCCATGCCCCGCCAGCCCTAGAGAGGGTAGGGGCTACAGGGGGTCCACACTACATGCACCCTCAGCCTGTTGAGGCAGAAAGTTAACAAACACGCCAAGTGCTAATTAGGATACGTGTCTGGATGGCAACAACCCCACGAACTAGGAAACAAAAAGTTGCTCCGGCCAGCCGGACGCAAAGCCCCGGCCAGCTAGACCTCAGCACAGGGACCCGAAGGCAATTCCTGGACTGTCGACGGGGGCTGCGCGCCGCCACCGCGCACCTGGAGCCACTCCCCTGCGCACCTGGCGAGCCCACGCGAGGGCCAGGTGCCGGCCAGCCGGCCCGGGGACCGTCGAGGCACCGGCTCCCGCTCGGAGACGCTCCCTCCCACGCCCCGCCCACGTGTCCTGTAGACACTGCGCGTCCACTTCCCTCGCGGCCCGACCCGCAGCCACAGACCTGCGGCCTCAGCAGTCCCTCGCGGGAGGCTCGGGATTGGCAAGGAAGCACGCGGAGCACCCGGGCCCCGGGGACGCGCCCACACCGCGGGCGACAGCGAGGTGGCAGACCCGGAGGACCCAGCGGCCGCCGGTTCCGTGCAGCGCGGTGCGAGGCTGGGCCTGGGGGGCGTCTACAGCCCCGGGAAGGGGCGCGCCAAGGAGGCTGGGCCGCTGCCGCTGCGTTCATTGGTCCCGGTAGCTGTTCGTTAAGGCAGGGCCCCGCCCCCGCCTCTCGCGCTGCCCCGCCCCGTCTCGTGCGGCGCAGGGCGGAAGGAAGAGCTGCACTTCCGCTCAGAGGCCCGCTGCCCGCTAGGTTCGGAGGCGGAACTTAGGTTTGGCGTGTTTCTGTGTTGGGAAGCCCTGCTGCCGGGAGGAAAGGTTACCCGGTCTTGGGGATACCAGACCGGCTCCACCTCCTGCCCCCGTGTCCAGCTCTCTGTGCTTTTGACTTTGTTTAGTGACAAAACCCGCAGGCACGTTTGGGTCTCCAAAGACAACGCTCCTCACACCCACACCCCCAACCCACTCACACCCACTCCCTTCCTCCGCCCCGTTGGCTGTGCTCTGGGCTTTGTTGTTAATTATCCCCCTTAGCATGCTCCTCCAGAGTCGAGTCCTGGATATTACTCTTTTAGTTTGCTTGTCAGCATTTTCCCCTCTCTTTGAGACAGGGTTTCGCCATGTAGCTCTGGGTGGCCTGAAACTGCATGTAGACCAGTTTAGCTTCAAACTCAGAGATCCCTCCGCCTCTGCCTCCTGAGTGCTGGTGATAAAGGTGTGTGATACTGTACCCAGATTGGGTTTTGGTAGTGCACGGAGGAGGCCTGTCATTCCAACAGGAACTGCTTCTTCCGCCCTGCCTTCCTTAGTTACCCGTCCCGGTGTGATCTTTTTCTCCTTTGGGTATCAGCTGTGAATACCAAGAACACACTGCTCAGAATGTTCTCTTATTCCTTAAAATGACTTGGGGACGGTGTAACTGCTCTGAGGTGTGTGTCTCTTCAGGGAACAGTATTCTGCTTCTGCTTGATTTCTGTAACACGAGATAAGAACTGTCAGAACAGCAAGTCCTTCTCGTAGGAAGTAGGTGCCCGCTATTGAGAGTTTAAAGTCTAGGTCGTCCTGCAGTCCCAACACTGTGGAGGCTGCAGTGGGAGGAGGACAAGTCCAGCTCTTGCCTGGGCTTCATGCAGAGACAGAGTGCTGACTGTCACAGACGTACAACCAGGCAGGGACTTGCCATGAAGCAGAATAGAAAGACAGGGACAATTGTGGGGAAAGGAAAAGGAATCCACCGTCCCAGAGCTAGATGAAGCCTCACGCCAAAGGCAGGCAGGAATTCTAGCACACAACACTAGCTGTAAAGGCTGCCTCCATAGAAAGGGTATTGCCTGGGACTGGAGCGATGGCCGGGAGGTTAAGAGCACTGGCTGCTCTTCCAAAGGTCCTGGGTTCAATTCCCAGCAACCACATGGTGGCTCACAACCACCTATAACGAGATCTGCCATGCAGGCATCCATGCAAACAGAATACTGTATAAATAATAAATCTTAAAAAAAGAATGTTCACCTCATGTTATGGCATGTTAATGCCTCCCTCCCCCGCACACCTGGGATTCTCAAGGGAGACTATATTACCTTTGTATACAGTAAACAATATCCCACTTTAGGGCTGCCAAGATGGCTCAGCAGTTAAGAGCTGCTCTTGCAAAAGACCCAGGTTTGATCCCAGAACCCATAATGCAGATCACAACTATCCTTCCAGGGGATCTGATGCTCTCTTCTGGTCTCTGTGGGCATCAGACACATGTACGGTGCACATACATACATTCAAGGAAGACAGATACACACAAAATAAAAAGAACTCTATAAAGATGCCCTCCCTTCCTGCTGTCCTCTAACCTTGGTGGCTGTAATCCTTACAGGTGTCCCTCAGCGGTTACTCTGTCACGTGAAGAACACAGAAAGAGGAGGCTGGGGAGATTGTTCAGAGATGAAGAGTGCTTGCTGCCCTTGTAGTAGAGCAGAGCTTGGTTCAAGCACCCATGCGAGTCAGCACAAAGCCAGCTGTAGCTTCTGCTCCGGGAGCTCTAACACCATCTTCTTGCTCTCTGAATATGCCCCCCCCTAAATAAAAATGGATCTTAAAAAATGAAAAAATCCTATTTAAAGTCATAGGACCTGGGTTCAGTTTGCAGCACCTACATAGTGGCTCATAACCAACTGTAACTGGCTGTTACCGTAAGCAGCTAACAACCAGGAAACCAGTAACTAGGTGTAGGCAGCAAGGGGGACGCCATTACATTATTTTGACTAGTTAAACATAATCAATTTTGTTCCAAGTGTATAGACAAAGCACTGATTGGCTGGGACTTAGGGTTGGGAAGCTGGGAGGGGGGCTTTCCAGCTTTCTGGAAGTAAGGAACATAGCAGGATGTTTCGGTCTTGACTCTAACAATGTAACTCAATCAGAACATGTATTTATCATCTATTGTTTTATTCTAAGCAGCAAGTGTTGAACTATTGGATACTATTGTATCCTGGTCTCAGGCACATAGGGCCTGAGAACTTGAACTTAATTTCACCTTGTGATCAAAATGGAGACTTGGAGGCAAAATGGCTTCTGATATGTTAAAGGGGACAGCAGGTGTTAGTAGAGGGGCTACGGTTAGGCTAAGAGCTAAAGTAGGTCTCAACGAAGTGACTATGGAGTTTAAGCAGGGTAAGCAAGTTACAAAGGTACAGATTACATAAGAGGGAGGAAGCCATGCTGGCTTTGAGGTTTTTCACTTCAACAGTCAGGACAGTGGGATGCATCAAAAGAAAAGCAGGCTTGGGGCGTGCTATGATTTAAAGGAGGTTTGTTCCACAGGCACAGCTGGTTCTGCCCAGGAGAGCTGACCTGGCACTGGCTGGCTGGCCACAGCATGTCTGGCAAGCGGCTGACTAAAGGCCAGTTGTTGCTCATGGGACTCTCTCCACAGGCTGTTGGAGTAACTTCGAGACAACCGCTGAAGTCAGGCTTCCGAGGCACCTGTGGCAGAGGGAGGGCTACGTGGAGGAGCACTGGTGCCATTAGTTAACCCTCTCTCGTAGATACACCCTGCAATGTTCTTCAGCTCCCTCCGCCATGTGCTCTCTGCGGCTTCTCCCCACTCATACTAGTACCTCCAAGGACTGCGGACAGAACCCACAGAAACCAGGAGCCGGAAACGTGCTCTCCCCCGCTAGGGGGTCCTGCCAGGTATTTTGGCCACACCGGTGAAAAGCTAACTTATACAATACCCTTACGCCACTCTGTGTCACTGGACCATAGCTGTGGGAGTCACAGTGGGTGACATCTGAGGCTAGGGCACGGGGCAGTCCAGTGTCAGCCTTGGCTTCTGTTGGACTGATCATCTGGGGAGGATTTCAGTGGGTGTCTTGAGGCTACTGCAGAAGCCTGTAGAGAGAACCCTGTGAGCAGCAACTAGCCTCTAGCAAGCCCCTCACCAGCCGTGGAGTGAGCTGTCCCATTAGCAGATCAGAGAGTGGAGGCTTACTGTTGTGAAGGGTAGGTCTGGGAGGGGGGTCTTTTATTATACAGTGATAGATAATCCATACAGTACTAATCAACAACATGGATATACCATGATGTATATATTTCCTAAGCCTGGATGTTTAGGTTGTTTATAATTAATATATGTGTGTGAATATGTATATTATGTGTATGAATGTATTACCTGTATGTATGTCTGTGCACCTCCTGGTACTCTGGAGGCCAGAACGGAGTATCAGTTCTTCTGAAACTGGAGTTACAGATGGTTGTGAACCACCATGTGGGTGCTGGAACCAAACCTAGATCCTCTGCGGAACAGCAAGTGCTTTTAACCACGGGGCCACCTCTCCAGCCTGTCTTTTTGCTGTTGTTTTCAGGGTCTCCCTCCATAGCCTGGGCTTTCCTGGAACTGTCTATGTAGACCAGGTTAGCCTGCAAGATATCTGCCTGCTTTTGCTTTCCCGGTGGTAGGATTAAAGAAATGTACCACCATGCCCAGTGCTCAGTCTGTTTCTATGCAATTTTAAGCGATGCTGTAAGAACATTCTTAGACATATATAATTCTTTAGGAAATGTTTCTAGAAATAGACTTGAAAGAACTCATGTTCTAATTTATGACAAAAGTTGGCAAACTACATCCCCAAAAGATGAACAATTCCATTACTTTAATTTTTATTACCAGTTCCTATTACAGCTAGGCTTTCTCTGCACATTGGCCAACAGTAATCTTTGCCAGTGTTAAAAATAATATATCATTATTGTAGGGGTTTTGAGGAGTGGGGGGGTAGCCTCCTGGGCATAGGATGCAGGACATTGCACACTTGGGCAAATGCTCTACCATCTATCCATAGCCTTACTCCTCAGCTCTCCATTTTTCTCAGCAGGGCCTTGAACATGGTATATATAGCCCAGGATAGCCTTAAACTCACCATGTAGCTCAGTATGACTGTGAACTCAAGATCATTTTGTTCCATTCTTATAAGTACTGGGATTATAGATGTGTACCACCTGACCCCCTATATGTATTATTATGTGAAAGGGATGATATCAGAATATGTATTTATTTATTTTTACTATGGTCACTTTTTATATTCTTTATTCTGTGAACTGCCATGTAGGCGCTGGGAACTGAACCCCTGTCGTTTGGAAGAGCAGCCATTGCTCTTAACCAATGAACCATCTCTCCACCCTCTTTAAATTATTTTTTAGCACAAATTATGTTCTCTTTTTAAAAACAGTTTATTTTGTATGTATGTGCATGCAGTATCCATGGATGCCAGAAGGGGGCAATGCACACCCTGGAACTGGAATTAAAGACAACTGTGAGCTGTCCTGTGGGTGCCTCAAACCAAAGGTGGGTCCTCTACAGGAAGATGGAGTGTTCTTAAGCATGGAGCCATTCTCTAGGGCCTGCTTAAACTGTTTTTACAAAGAAGCAAGGGTGCATGCCCATGATCCCAGCACTTCAGAGGCGTAGGCAGAAGGACAGGCAGAAGGCGGGAGGGAGTGCAGTGAGAAGGAGCACCCACTGCCTGGCAGAGTCAGGCTCCTGGCACCCACAGCGGCTGCTCACAACCACCTACAACTCTAGTCTCAGGGCACTGGGGGCCCTGTTTGGTCTCTGGGGGCACCTGCCTTCACACACCCCTCCTTCCACACACATAATTTAAAAATAAGCATTCTGAGAAGACAAAAAGGAAACAAGTAACAAGGCTGATGTTAACAATGGAGAAGCAGCTAAATGGCAGAATGCCTGCCTCTGTGTACAAGGCCATGGGTGTGACTCCGAGCACCCACAAGAAGGTACATCTGCAAACAGAACCAGCATGTGCAGCTCCAACGACTGAAATTACTGTCTCTTTATAGAAGAATGCTTTTTTCTCATATCTCAGAGAGAAACTGTAAGCACAGCAATGAGTTCGGCCACTGTATATTGCTTTGATGAACTTTGTAGTCTTTTTCCAGGTTCTGTGGTACAATTGTGTCGAACACCCTAAAGTGTGGGGGAAAAATGAGCATCTGTGACAGTGTGAACGCAGCTCAAGAAAGTTCGGCCCAGGGCTGTAGAGACAGCTCAGAAGTCAAGAGCACTTGTTCCTGCAGAGGACCCAGGTTAGGCTCCTGTCTCTCACCTCCCCTGTGCTGGGATTACAGAGGTGTGGCACCATGCCTGGTTACCAATGTCTTCATAACATAGCAGTGGTCTCCGAGTTGTCATATGATAATTCTTTCTCTTCTCCCCCTTTCTGTATACATATAAATATGTTCAACTAAAGTTAGTAGAAATGGAATTCCTAATAATTTCTGGGTTGTTTCACATCTTCCCTGTGTGCGGCTCCACGTCCGGAACCACAGAGGGAAAGTCTGTCTTTGGCTTTCTTCTCAGCCTGGTTTGGCTCACTCAAGTCTTTTATAATTTTGTAGTGCTGAGAATGAACTCTGGTCCTTTTGCATAGCTGACAAGCACTCTACCACTAAGCCTGACTCAGCCCCTCACTGGGGGATTCTAGGCAGGGGCTCTACCACTGAGTCAGGGCCAATCCCCTCACTGGAGAATTCTAGGCAGGGATCTACCACTGAGCCACATCCCTAGCCCCTCACTGGGTGGTTCTAGGCAGGGCTCTTCCACTGAGCAGTGCTCCCAGCCTGAATGCTTATTTCTAAAGGAAGCCATACAATTCTATGAGCTTTGCCAGTGCTCACGGATTGTTTCACATGGGAACTGGCATTGTCCCAGCTTCTCCTTTCCAGCCTTTAAGTATCTGTCCACATGGCCCCTTCTCTGTGAGAGTCTGCAGACAAGGCATTTTGAAATGTTGTCAATATTTTTCTTTTCCCTTGTAAACGTAGTATTAGCTAGACTGGAGTGGGTTAAAACAGTGAATTTCTTGGGTGGGTAGGTAGGCATGTATGCCATTAGCTAAGAGTGCAACAGGGCAGAGTTAAGTTCACAGAGCTTTGACGCATCAGTTTTTTTGTTTTGTTGTTGTTGTTGTTTTTGTTTTCATTTTCTTCCTTCACACCTGCTATCCTTCCTACCTCGACTTCTCTGTGCTTTTTTCTTTTTAATTTCCATTGTTGCCCCCCCGCACTTCATCTTCAGGGGTGGAATCAATGTTGTTTCTGAATGAGGCACAAGAATAGTCCGACTATCCAAAGACAGCGGATGGTGCTTGACCGCATCAGCTTTTCAGGTGTGATGATTCCCACTTGCTCATGCTTCTCACCAAACAATCCGTGGGCATGGCTGGTTGTCCCAGCTTGTTTCTCCCGACTACTCTAGTTCCACCCCTGTGCAACAGATGGGTCTGTACGGGCATCTGAGACCCAGGTGCCTCGGCACATTGTCTGGTTTCAGATTCTTTTGGGGTTCTCCTATAGCAGAACTTTGAGCTGAAATGGGTGTGTTTCTAGAACTCACAAACCAGGTATTTTATCATCCCTGTTTCGTGCTGGGCTAGGTTTTCACTAATGCTCTTCAAGCCTTCCCCTAGACCCTTCCTGAGATGGGGGTGAGCCAGTCGGGGTGTGGCTCCCTTCTCCTCCTCCCCCACTTCTCCATGACATTTATTTATTGTATGTTTGTGTACCTATGGAGGCCACAGGATAACTGTGGATTCAGTTCTCACCTTCCACTATGTGGGTTCCTGGCTTGGCAGCAAGTGAACTAGCTCCCTGAGCCATCTGGATGCCAGAGGCAAGGCCTCACTGTTGAATCCGGGGCTCACAGGTTCTAGCTCACTCCGTGTCTCCACGCACTGGTATCCCAGGAGGTCACTGTGCCCAGCTGGCGTTCGGGTGGGTTCTGAAGACCCTAACAGCAGTCTTTATGCTTGCTGTTCGCAGGGGTCAGGCCTTAGCTAAGACTCTCCCACCCCGCCCTCAGCCCCCAGCCTGCGGTTACCGTGCACATTGCACAGGTGGAGTTCTCTCTGACCGAGTGGGCATCTTTTGTGGAGAAATGTCTGTTGAATCCCTTTGCCTGCTCTTGAAGACAGGATAATGAAAACTCCTTTGGTGCCGGTGGGCTATCATGTGCCACCAGCCATATTTCATCACCACAACTTTCCGACACATCTCATGGAGCTACTACAACAGAGGCTGGGCACGGAGTCTAGCTGGACGCTCACATGCTCAGCTAAAAGTCATACCCACGTTGGAGGCTGGGGAGAGGGCTCAGTGCTGAAGGATAATGGCGCCTCTTCTAGAACATCCAGGTTTGGTTCCCAGGCCCCACGTGAAGACTCACAGCCATCTGTAACTCCAGTTTCTGGCAACTTGACACCCCTCTCTGGCCTCCACGGGCAGTGCACACAGAGGATACGCAGACAGGAATGAGGCAAGCCCTCAATCATATAAAACACATATGGCTAATTCTGCCCTGAGGGATCAGTAGCTGCTGCGTTAATAGTGACAGAGCAGCAAGGACTGACCGGTGCTGTATCTGCTTTTACTGAGCAGCAAGGACTTTCTCTCCGAGTAGACAGGAGCCCAAGCCACAGTGGGAATGGAGACCGAGGAGAACCTTCAAGGTCCAAGTTTCAGTGCCTTACCCTTCCTAACGATGTCCCATCTCCCAACACTTCCAGAACCTCCCAACGTTTCTGTCGTCTCTGCAAATATCACCATAATCTGGGAATCAAGCAATCGCCACATGCTCCTTGGGAGATGTTTCATAATCAAACGCTTAACAGGCACTGGTGTGCAGATAGCAATCTGTACGATATGGTTCAAGAACCAGAAGAAAAGATCTGAAAATGTCTATCTCAGAGAATTGGTGAACGGAGATGGGGAGATAGATGGCTTAAAGTGTGTTAGGAGTGCCCCCTGCTTTGGCAGAGGATCAGAGTTCAGGTCCCAGGACTCATGTCAGGACACTCACAACCACCTGTATGTCAGCTCCAGAGGACTGAATGCTCTCTTCTGGCCACTGCTGATGTTGCACTCACATGCGCATAGTTGAGAATAGCTATCGATTTGTCTGCCCCAATTCAAGTGGAAAACGTTTT
Organism: Pachyuromys duprasi; assembly: GCA_028658305.1. Classification (NCBI taxonomy): domain Eukaryota; kingdom Metazoa; phylum Chordata; class Mammalia; order Rodentia; family Muridae; genus Pachyuromys; species Pachyuromys duprasi. The sequence goes on from CM053758.1 coordinate 6,113,693, forward strand.
CTACCGAAGACCAAGGTCAAATGTGTTCTGTGTGATGTACACACACACTTGTTTCTTCGCCTCTTCGTCAGCATCTTAAGCAGCACGATTAACAAAGCTTGTGTATGGGAAGAGCATGGAACAGAAGAGCAGCACCAAAATTAACTTACAGTTATTAATACAGTACATGGTCCAAAATGAATCTAAAATCTGACTATCTGATTTGGTATGAAATGCAGATTCTCATTGTACATGTTTTCCTTTTCACCAAAGAATAAATTGTTTTCCTTAGCACCAGTTCTAAAAGCACTACCACTGAGCCACATCCCCAGCCCCTCACTGGGGGATTCTAGCCAGGGGCTCTACCACTGAGCCACATCCCCAGCCCCTCACTGAGGGATTCCAGGCAGGGGCTCTACCACTGAGTCATATCCACAATTCTGGATTTCTCTTTTTAACTGGAAAAATAATTTTATGACAGATTTTTCTTGAAGAGCTGTCTCAGAGACATAGAAGTTCAACTGACTAGTAGATGCTTGCTAAATGCTTTAATAAAGTGGCTGAACAGTGCCTTTAAATGCCCAGTTACTGGGAGGCTGAGATTCATTGCTCCAACCCTTCAGGAATTTTAGACAAGGCTAGGTGTAGCTACATTTTGATTCTGCATTTCTGTTCACCCAAGGGGAATGCTACAGTTGTAGCATTTTGATTGAATTATGTATGTTTTTCTTTGCGTCTCTCTTCCACATGCTCTCTGTTTATTTGGTGTTTGGGGTGCTTCCCTATTGCCCTGATAAAACGTTATGACCAAAGCAGCAAGCAGAAGGAAGGGCTATTTGGAATTAGAGTTCTAGAGGGGTAAGAGTCCTTTGTGGCGGGGAGGCATAGCAGCAAGCAACAGGCACAGCATCCGAAGCAGGAAGCTGACAGCTCACATCCTCAAATGCAAAACAGACTAGAGATCATGTGAGTCTAAACTTACCAAAGTCCACGGCTAGTGACAGATGTCCTCCAACAAGACCATACCTTCTAAGCCTCCCCAAACAGGGCACTAAGTGCTGAAACATATGAGCCTGTGAGGGATGTTCAGTAAGGTTCAACATAGCTGGAAAGAATTGTTAAGCTCTGACCATTTAGTTTTATTATTATTGTTATTAGACAATTTGATTCACAGATATAATGAATTTTAGTTGTTTTCACCCCATTCCCTCTCACACCCCTCCTGCTCCCCACGAAGCCATTCTTGTTTTCAACAAGTCCCCCACCTACTTTCATCTCTCCTTTTTTTTTTTTTTTTGTCTGAGACTCCCTGAGTTTACGTTGCTTATGTAAGTGTGGGAGCATGGGCAACTGATCAATGGCTACAGTTCTAAAGAAGCTGATAAAACCTCTAGGCCCCAGCAGCCGTTAAGTACTAACAGTGCCTCGGGGAGGGCCCTTCCTTCCTCCTCAATGAAATGCTGACAGGCCCAGTCTTGCTTCAGTGAGCTCACTGCGTGTGCTGGTGCTGTTATGTCCAGAAGACCTCTTTCGGCTGCACACCAGCCCATCCTGTGTCTCACATCTTTTTATTTTCCTGGCCCTTCCATGACTTGAGATTCCCTGAGCCTTGAAGGAGGTGACGTAGCTGTCCCAGTTAGGGCTTAGTAGGCCACCATCATTTATTCTCAGCCTTTTGGCCAGTTATTAACCCCTTCCCGCTGCAACACATGGCTTTTCCAATGAAGGCTGGGGTCATTCCTAATCTCAGATAGAGATCCAAAGGTTGGGACTGAAGTGTGAACATGATTCCCCACCTCAAATAGTGAACAAGAGCTGGGTCTTTTCTGTCTGTTTAATCTCTTCTTTTTTTTTTTTTTTTGAAGATTTATTTATTCATTTAGTTTATCTGTATGCGTGTGCCAAATACATGCTGGTGACTGTGGAGGCCAGAAGAAAGCGTCGGTCCCCCGGAACTAGAGTTACAGGTGGTTGTGAACTGCCCAGTGCAGGTGCTAGGATCTGAGCTCTGGCCCTCTGTTAGAGCAGCAAGTGGTCTTAACTGCTGAGCTATCTCTACAGGGGCCCCCATCTCCCTGGCCCACATTTAATCCTTTTAAGTGTAAGTGACATCAGTAGATGACAGCTAAACACAGAGCTTATTTTTAAAAATAAGACTTTATTTTTATTTGGTGCATACGGATATTTTGCCTACATGTGTAGCAGTGTACCACATGCATAAGGTTCACGGAGGTTGGAAGAAGGTGTTGGATTCCCTAGAACTGGAGTTACAGGTGGTTACAAGAAACCGTGTGGGTGCTGGGAATTGAACCCAGTTCCTCAGAAAAAGCAACCAGAGCTGCTCTTAACTGCCGCGCCACCTTTCCAGCCCCTGACTCAGTTACCTTTCCCTCCCTTTGCCATTTCCTACCTGACCGCAAGGCCACTTGGTGGAATGTGGGGTGGTATTCCCAGGCTGTGGTCCACTGTTCTGCATCAGCAGGTTAGTTTCTGGACCCCAGGCTTCTGGCTGCTGAGCACCAGTGTCCTGCTGAAGAAATGACCTCTTTCCAAAGTTATACAGACATTGCTGAGAGCCTTGCACACCCTGGGAAAGAATGTGTCTGAGTGAGTGAGTGTGTGTCTATGTCTGTGTGTGAGTGTTAGTGTTTGTGTGTGTGTGTGTGTGTGTGTGTGCACGCAGGTGCCCACAGAAGCCAGCACAGGGTGTCAGATCCCCTGGAGGATGCTTTTCTAATGATTCATTTCCCACATTGGCTTGTTTAATTAATTAATTAATTTTTAAGACAAGGTCTTACTATCATGTCTTGGCTGGCCTAGAGCCCTCTATGTAGACAGGCTGGCCTCGAACTCATAGAATGTGTTTTCTACATGTTCTTCAACAGCTATGAACCCCTAGATGTACTAAGACTGTCTCTTACCCAGGCCGAGAGAACCTTACCCCATCTCACTGTAGGTATCTGTGGACTAGACACAACCACCCCATGCTTCTAATGCATCTCAAGGCTGCATCTCCTCAGTACCCTCTGTTCTTTCCTGGCTCCTGTCACAAAGAAAATTTAAATTCCTAGATGGGACTTGATGATGCAGTGCTTAAGGGCATGTGCTGTCTTCCAGAGGACTGTTGGTGCTAGGTTTTACAACTCTATTTTATTTGGGATTCCTTAAGCCTCTACCTCCCTTCCAAGCCCCCACCTAGGTGGAAGAGAAAGAAGGTTAGAAAGGAAAGGGACGTAGGTCTCTTTAGACTTTATTCTGGCTAGTTAGGGTCACTGGATTCTTTTGGGGGCAATACCAATCTCATAGTCAGGATACCAAGTAGTCCAGCAAACCACAACTTTCTTCTTCCTCTGTCCATGTCCTCAAAGCCTTCTCTGGGCTCTCACATTCATCAGCTCTCCGAGCTGCACAAGGCTGTTTTCAGATGGCACAAACATGACCACATAAGGCAATTATAGTTAGTGGCTGTAGACAATCTATGGCAGTCCCATACCCCACTCTCGGGGATATGGAGATGGAAAATCTAAGGAAGAAACCAGGAATAACAGACAAAAGCATCTGCAACAGAATCCAAAATATGGAAGACAGAATCTCAGGCAGAGAAGATACAACAGAAGAAACTGATACATCAGTCAAAGAAAACGTTAAAGCTACAAAATTCCTGACACATAAAACATCCAGGAAATCTGAGATATCATGAAAAGACCTAACCTATGAAATAATAGGCACAGAAGAAGGTGAAGAGTCCCAGCTCCAGGGACCAGAAAATATTTAGAGCAAAATCATAGAAGAAAATTCTCCCAACCTAAAGAAAGAGATGCCTATAACCGTACAAGAAGCATACAGAACACCAATCAGACAAGAACAGAAAAGAAAATCCTCCTGCCACATAATAATCAAAACACTAAAAAAGAAAGAGTATTAAAAACTGCAAGGGAAAAAGGCCAATTACATATAAATGCAGACCTATCAGAATTACACCTGACTTCTCATCACAGGGTTTAAAAGACAGAAAGGCCTTAACAGACATTTTGCAAACCCTAAGAGATCACAGATATCAGTTCGGACTACTATACCCTGAAAAACTCTCAATCACCATAGATGGAGAAAATAAGATATTCCAAGACAAAAACAACTTTAAACAATAGCTATTCACAAATCCAGTCCTACAGAAAATTCTAGAAGGAAAACTCCATCCCAATGAGGGTAACTACATCCAAGAAAACACAGGAAAGAACTTCAAACCAGCAAAAACAAAAGAGATACACACAGACACACACACACACTAACACCACCAATATTACAATAACAGGAATTAACAATCATCAGTCATTAATAGCTCTCAACATCAGTGGTCTCAATTCACCAATAAAAAGACACAGGCTGAATGAATTGTTGCAAAAACAGGATCCCTCATTCTGCTACATTCAAGAAACATATCTCACCAACAAAGATAAACACTACCTCAGCGTAAAGGGCTGGAAAAAGGTTTTCTAAGCAAACAGACACAAGAAACAAGCTGGAGTAGCTATTCTGATATCTAATAAGATAGACTTTCAACCAAAATGAATCAAAAGAGATTTGAAAGGGCACATCATGCTCATCAAAGGAAAAATCCAAGATGACATCTCAATTCTGAATATATATGCTCCAAACGCAAGGGTACCCACATTCATAAAAGAAACATACTGAGTCTTAAATTACACATCAAATCCCACACATTAATAGTAGGAGACCCCTACTATTCAAGACCCCCTCCCTCACCAACAGACAGATCATTGGTGAGACAGACACTAACCGATATAATGAGTCAATTGGATCTAAAAAATATCTACAGAACATTCCATCCCAACACAAAGGAATACACCTTTTCCTCAGCATCTCATGGAACTTCTCCAAAACAGACCACATACTCAGTCACAAAGCAAGCCTCAAAAGATACACAAAAAAACTGAAATACCACCTTGTATTCTATCAGATCATCATGGATTAAAGCTTCAATAATAACAGAAACAACAGAATGCTTACAAACTCATAAAAACTGAACAGCTCTCTACTCAATGACCACTGGGTCAGGAAGGCAATTTAAAAAAAAATTAAAAGCTTTCTAGAATTCAATGAAAAGAAAGGCACAGCATACCCAAAATTGTAGAACACAATGAAAACAGTGCTAAGAAAAAAAGTTTATAGCACTAAGTACCTTCATAAAGAAAATAGAGAGATCTCATACTAGCAATTTAAAAGCACACTTGAGAACTCTAGAACAAAAAGAAGAAAAGAGGAATAGATAGCAGGAAACAATCAAACTCAAGGCTGAACCCAAAAAAGTAGAAACAAGAAAGACAATACAAAGAATCAACAAAACCAAGAGCTAGCTCTTTGAGAAAATCAACAAGATAGACAAACTTTTAGCCAAACTAACTAAAAGGCAGAGGGAGAGTATCCAAATTAACAAAATCAGAAATGAAAAGGAGGATATAACAACAGATACTGAAGAAATCCAAAGAATCATTAGGTCTTACTTCAACCGTCCGCATTCCAAAAAATTGGAAAATCTAAAGGAAATGGATGATTTATCTGATAGATTTCAGTGACCAAGGTTAAGTCACAATCAGGTGAACAGTTTAAACAGTATTATAACCCCTAAAGGAAATAGATGCAATCATCAAAAGTCTCTCAACCAAAAAAAGGCCATGGTCAGATGATTTTCGTGTAGAATTCTATCAGACTTTCAAAGAAGAGCTAATACCAATACTCCTCAAACTATTCCACGAAATAGAAACAGAAGGAATGGTACCAAACTCAATCTATGAGGCCACAGTCACCCTGATACCTAAATCACACAAAGACACAACAAAGAAACAGAATTTCAGGTCACCTTCCCTTATGGACATTGACACAAAAATACTCAATAAAATACTCACAAACTGAATCCAGAAACACATCAAAAATATCATCAAGCAGATTTCATCCCAAGGATGCAGGGATCATTCAAAATATGAAAATCCATTACCATAATCCACCATATAAACAAAATGAAAGAAAAATAAACACATGATCATCTCATTAGGTACTGAAAAAGCTTTTGACAAAATCCAATACTTCTTCATATTTAAAGTCCTGAAGAGATCAGAAATACAAGGCACATACATAAACACAATAAAGGCAATATACAGCAAGCCTATAGCCAACATCAAGTTAAATGGAGAGAAACTCAAAGCAATTCCACTGAAATTAGGGAAAAGACAAGGCTGCCCATATCTCTTCAATATAATAAAGTCCTAGATAGAGCAATAAGACAACTAAAGGAGATCAAGGCGATACAAATTAGAAAAAAAGAAGCCAAAGTACTGCTTTTTGCAGATGATATCATAGTATACCTAAGTAACCCCCCAAATTCTACCAGGGAAACGCCCACACCTGATAAAACCCTTGTATCCAGCAAAGTGGTTTGATACAAAATTAACTCAAAAAGATCAGTAGCCCTCCTGTATACAAACGACAAAGGGCTAAGAAAGAAATTAGGGAAACAATACCATCCACAATAGTCATGAATAATATAAAGTATCTTGGTGTAACTTTAACCAAACCAGTGAAAGACTTGTATGACAAGAACTTCAAGTCTCTGAAGTAAGAAACTGAAGAAGATATCAGAAGATGAAAAGATCTCCCATGTTCATGAATCCATAGGCTTAACATAGTAAAAATGGCCATCTTACCAAAAGCAATCTACAGATTCAATGTAATTACCATTAAAATGCCAACACAAAATTCTTTACAGACCTTGAAAAAGCAATTCTCAACTTCATATGGGAAAGCAAAAAACCCAGAATAGTTAAACAATCCTGTACAATAAAAGAACTTCTGGAGGTATCTCCATCCCTTATTTTAAGCAGTACTACAGAGCAACAGAAATAAACAACTACCGTACTGGCATAGAAACAGACTAGTGGGTCAATGGAATCGAACTGAAGATCCAGAAATAAATCCACACACCTTCTGACACTTGATTTTTGACAAAGAAGATAAAATCATACAATGGAAAAATGATAGCATCTTCAGCAAATGGTGCTAGTCTAACTGGATGTCTATATGTAGAAGAATGCAAATAGATTCATATTTACCCTGCACAGAACTCAAGTTCAAGTGGATCAAAGACTTCAAACTAAAATCATACACTATATCTATAAGTAGAGAAGGTGGGGATCAGCCTTAAACTCAATGGCATAGGAGACAACTTCCTGAACAGAGCACCAACAGCTCAGGTTCTAAGATCTATAATTAATAAATGGGACCTTCATGAAACTGAAAAGCTTCTGTAAGGCAAGGGACACTGTTAACAGAACAAAATGACAGCTTACAGATAGGAAAAGATGTCCACCAACCCTACATCTGACAAAGGACTAATATCCAAAATATATAATGAACTCCAGATATTAAACACCAACAAACCAAATAATCCAATTTTAAAAATCTGATACAGAACTAAATAGAGAATTCTCAACAGAGAAATCTCGAATGGCTGAGAAGCACTTAAAAATGTTCAATATCCTTAGTCATAGGGAAATGAAAATCAAAACAACACTGACATTCCATCTTACACCCATTAGAATGGCTAAGATCAAAAACTCAAGTGACAGCACATGCTGCTGAGGATATAGAGAAAGGGGAACCCTCCTCCATTGCTGGTGGGAGTGTAAAACTGTACAACCACTTTGGAAATCAATCTGGAGATTTCTCAGAAAATTGGGAATAGCTCTACCTCAAGCTATACACCAATAGATGTTCCACCTTTTCAACAATGACATTTGCTCAACCATGTTCATAGAGGCTTTATTAGTAATAGCCAGAAACTGGAAACAACCCAGATATCCTTCAACTGAAGAATGGATAAAGAAACTGGTACATTCACACAATACAATACTACTCAGCTATTAAAAGCAAAGAAATCATAAAATTTGCAGGCAAATGGATGGAACTAGAAAAGGTCATTCTGAGTGAGGTAACCTAGACCCAGAAGGTCATACATGGTATGTACGCACAAGTGTGTATTAGCCATATAGTACAGGATAACCATATTATAATTCACAGACCCAAAGAAGCTAAGTAACAAGCTTGAATCTCACTGAAAAGGAAATAAAATAGACAGGATAGGCTTGAACAGAGGGAACAGGATAGGAAAGGGAATGCTGAGGGAAATGAAGGTAGGGACCAGATGTGGGGAGAGCATAGGGCAGGGGTGGGGTGGTGGGAGGTCAGTCAGAGGGCTTGCATACGGAAAAGAAGCCTTGCCGCCCCCCCCCCCAGTTTCTGAGAGAAGCTGAAGACCTGAGACATGGTAGGCTCCTGAGAGGATATAGGACGACTCTAGCTGAGGCCCTTAGTAGCGGGGGACATGGAACCTGAAGAAGCCACCCTCCAACCAGACAGAGGAGCACCCTCTGCTAGGAGGAGAACACCAACCCACCCACAAAACGTTGGACCCAGAATTTACCCTGCCTACAAGATGTGCAGGGATAAAGACAGAGCAGGGATTGAGGGATTGTCCAACCAATTCCTGGGCCACACCAGAGAGAGCCAACCCTTGACACTCTTAACAACACTATGCTTGCAGATGGGAGCTTAGCATCGCTGTCCTCTGAGAGACTCCACCCAGCGAGGGATCAAAACAAGAGCTGAGACTCACAGCCAAGCACTGGGCAGAGCACTGGGAGCCTTGTGGAAGAGTTTGGGGAAAAGGATAGAAGGACCCAGTTGGGACAGGAGCTCTACAAGAAGACCAACAGAACTAACTAAACTGGGCCCAGAGGGTTGGGGATAAGGAAGCACCAACCAAAGGCCATGTGTGGACTGGACCTAGGCTCCCTACACTTATGTGTCTGATGGATGTCCTGTTTGTCATGTGGGTTCCCTAGTAAGGGGAGCTGGGGCTGTCTCTAACATGGTCTCTGTTGCATGGTTTTTGATCACTTCCCCCTTGTGGGGCTGCCATGCCAGGCCACTGTGGAAGAGGATTTGCTCAGTCCTGATTTGACTTGAGGTGCTGGGGTGGGTGGGTTGGCAGGGGGCAGGGACATTTCCCTTTTCTGAGGAGTAGGGGAGGGAGGATATGGGGAAGGAGGGAGGGTGGGACTGCCAGAAGAGGGGGAGGGGCTACAATTGAGATGTAAAGTGAATAAACTAATTAAGCAAACAAAAAACCCCAAACCTGCCTACTTAACTGAGTTTTAAAAGAAACCAAAGCTTGCACTACAGAGGGCCTGAGCTTAATTCCCGGTGCCCACGTTAGGTGGTGCACCCTTGCCTGTTACTCCAGCTTCGGGAGAGCTGACAGGCCCCTGTGTGTGTGCCACCTCGTTGGCCACTGCGGGCACCTGTTTGCATTTACATATGTATGAACACACACATACACATAAATAAAGATTCTCAGGCAAAACATTGGCGCTTCCTTTCCAGCATTTGCAGACTGAACACAGGGTTGGCCCAGGTTGGCAAGATGCTGGTGTTTTTAGCTGTACGGTGCTACGAGGCAAGGCCTTTAGTGTCTTCATTGAGAGGAGGTACTGTGTCGGCAAGGGTGTTTTCACACGGCTGAGAAGGGTGCTTTTCCAGCCACTGATTCCACACTTGTTTTAAATTAAGACAAGGTCTCACTACGCATCATAGAACTCTGTAGACCAGCCTGGCCTCAAACCCATAGAGATCTGCCCACTTCTGCTTCCTGAGTGCTGGGATTGAAGATGTGTGCTGCCACGTTGGGCTTACTTTTGGATTGAAACAAACACACATTTCTATGTGTCTGTTCGCACATGCGTGTGCAGGTGTCTGCAGAGGAGGCCTCGGATACCCCTGGAGGTCGAGTACCAGGCAGGTGCTCTGCCCCAAGCCCAGGTCCTCTGGAAGCGCAGCATAGGCTCTTAACCACTGAGCCATCGCTTCAGTCCTGGTTTGGGGGTTTTGAGACAGGGTTTTGCTCTGAAGCTCAGACTGGCCTTGAACTCTTGAACCCACTGCCCTGGCTTCCTGAGTAGGGAGAACCTCAGGTTCCCAACTCCTGTCTCCAATGGTTTGCCTCACATACCTTTCTGTACAATGTTAGCTTCAAGGGAGCAGAAATAAACCCAGCTTAAGATTTCAATCACATTCTGCTATACTTTCTCTCACAAGCCTGAAATAAAAATTTCTAACACCTTTTGTGATTGGTACACTGAATTTAAAATAGGACTGCAGCTATAAACAAAAAGAGCAAGCTGTGGATTGACGTGTCTATTTCAGTGAACCATAGCCACGTTATTTCTGAATACGGATACTAAAATTAATAAAATGACAAGTCGAAAAAGCCAAAAATCTGAAGATGTGTACTGTAATGATAGGTTTTTAAATAAAACCACTAGGTGTTAATAAAAGACCAGAAAAATGAATACCGTGCTTTTTAATGTTTATGTATTTGGAGACAAGTCTTCACTGTAACACGAGCTAGCCTCCACTCACAATGCAGTGGAGGCTAGGCTTGAACTCCTGATCCTCCTGCTCCACCTCCCAAGGGTTGGGATATCAGCTATGTACTGCCATGCCCGGTGTGTTTTATTTTGGCGAGTGCTTTTCCATTGTATACACGCTTAATAGGTAAGAATTTTACGTAGCTTTTTGTGACTTGGCTTTGAACTCAGGGTTTCCCATACACTAGGCAGAAGCCCTACCATCTCAACAGCCCTAAGATAACATTCTTGTTGATTTCCCTCATTTATTTTTATTCTATGGATGGAACCTAGGGCCTTATGCATGCTACACTCATTGTCTACCACTGAACTACACCCCATCTTTAGTACTAATTTAAAAGTGTGTGATTGTTAATGACACCAATGGCAATGACATGGCTATTTGTAAGTACTTCATCTTAATGAAGGGGAAAGCTCAGAAACAATGCACATGACAGAACTGAAATAAAGATGCTTACTTCTGCTCTATGTCAGTGGGCCACTGGCTCAGATCCACCGGTTTCCTATGCAAGAGTTGAACCTGAGCACACAAGGATTCCTTATTTTTTGATCTGTGTAAATAAAACTATCTACTTAATATGAAAAGTCTGTGCCTCTGCGTGTTACTGGAGAGATGTCATATACTCAATTTTGCAGACTGTTACAGAATGGCATCGTTGCTGTCTGGGCTCAGTAACCCAGCTGGTGCAGATCTGGTTAAGCGGGACACATAAAGACCACTTCATTATGTGGCCTGACTACGTCATTTATAATACATGTTTAAAATCAGACTTTTCAATCTCAAGACCTTCTGTAATCTTTAGTAAGGTAAATAGTTCAAAGTGATTTCCTGTCATCGGAAAAAACTTATTAAGCTGGCGTAATTCTACCTATACTTTCTGAATCAAGAGACAAACCTAGAGAGTAAATGTATTAAAGTACTGCCCAGAGAATGGGCCTACAGTCCCTAACAGCACGCAAACTGGGGTCCGCTGCTCATGCTGAAGCCCAAGATCCACACCCTCTTTACCAGAGCAAGCGTTGCTTAGCACTGACTGGAAACACTAGTGAGGGCTGGAGAGATGGCTCAGTGGTGAAGAACTGTCCCCTGCTCTTCCAGGGAACCCACCAGTGCTGCTCACAACCACCCGTGACTCCAGCTCTAGGAAATCTACTGCCCCCTTCTGGCCTCTGCGGGCATTGTAGCCATGTGGCAGAGACACAAATAAAAAAACAAATCCTTAAAATTATAACAGCAGCATCGATGACAAAAACAACCCTTCAGACAGCAGACTTGACTGAGGCTTCACTGAGCCAGAAGTTTTCTATTTGCTGCTGGTTGATCTGAAAGGAATCTCTGAGTTTTCCTTAGACCTTTGGCCGGCAAGCCAAAGCCACAGAAGGCTCTCCTCCCAGTGAGCCTGGCTGTACAATTCTGCATGCTCGGAGCTGTCACCTATGTCAGACTCCAGCCCGCGTTCAGCCTGCCCTAGTGACTTTACTGAACTCACTTTGCAGCACTCCAGCCACGGCAGGCTCTGTGAGCAAGCCTGTACTGAGGGGCCCACAGCTCTGGGAGGATGAAGCCTGGGAGACAATGCAGACATGGTGGGGCTGACAAACTTCAGAGCAGCACCGCTTAATACTTACTTATTTTAAGCAAATTGTTTGACTTGACATACCCATTACCAAGTCAACAGACGTAGGCTGAAGCTGGACAGACGAGTTTTGGAAGAGGCAGATGGATCGTGAGATGGCTTAGTGGGTGACGGCGTGTGTTATGGCTATTTGGGCAACCTGAGTTTGGCCCTAGGAAAGGACGTACAGGGAAGAAGAGAACCCACTCCAAAGTTTTGTTCTGGCTTGAACAGACACACTGTGCCACACACTCACATCTCACTCACACAGGATGGCTTCAATGGAAGAAACGCAGCCCAGTTCTGAACACCACTGTAGCTTTCTTTGTAACTGTTTCACTCTGGTAGCTGTAGAGCCTAGAGTTCAGTTGTATAAGACAGTAAATATGTGGTCTTTGTGGGTCATATGATCTGTCACTCAAACAGAGAAACACGGTTGTACTTTCAGAAAATAAGTTGATAAAAACAAGTTCAAAAAAGGGAAATGACGATGTGGCTGAGATTCAATGAAACTATTGATGAAAGCCAAGTGGCAGGCTGGATTTGACATGGAGGCTGGTTTGCCAATCTCACATGTATACCAGCATGACCTAAGGGAAACAATGCAAACCACACGTGATTAAAACATTTCTAGTAACCACATTAATGTGTGTTACGGTTTAGATATAAGGTGGCCAAAAAGGCGCACGTGTCAGGTTTGGCTGTGAGCTTTTGGGAAGTGACTGTAGCATCAGGGTTCCAACAGGCCAGGCATAGATTCATCATTTGATGCCACAGTGGGTGGAGCCTGGCTGGAGGGTGGCTCCTGGCTATGTCCTGGGTAAGTCTCTCCCCTTTGCTTCCTGACCACCCCCTGGTTCACATGCTCTCTGGCTCACATAATTCCACAATGATATCCTGCTCCACTGTGGTGACAGCAAGAGACATGATCTTGGGCAGACACCCCTGAAGCCATGAGCCAAGTTAACCTAAGAGGGCTTTTTTTTTTTTAAAGGCAATCTACTATAGCTACTAAAGGCTAGAACAAAGTGAAATTACTTTAACATGTTTTATTGAACTCAATATACCCAAAATATTCAAACACAGTTAACATATAAAACTGAGATAACTTTACATTTCTTTGTACTAAATTATTTCAACTGTTGTTTCCCACTTAGAACACAAATCCCATCAATAAGTGCTCATGGTCACATGGCTATGGCTGTCACAGGAGGCCCTGTAATCTGGATCTGGGTTCCCCAGGCTGTGAGTTCTACAACTAACTTGCATGGCACAGTGTTGAGATCTGGTCCTTGAGAGATAAAAGACAGGACCACATCACCCTACAGAGACCAGTACAAGGGGTTACAACTATCGAGGAGAAATACTTGGTTTTAGTCACTTCTGGCTGGGAGGGCTAGGGATTCTAGGGTACAAAGTGCTGCAGTCAGGTGAGAGCTCTGACCTCTGCAATGAATCCAGTGTCGAAGGATTATTTGGTAACAGAGTACAAGAGGATCAAAGTCTAAACCCAACGTCGCAGTCACCAGCCTTCAGAGGAGTTCTATGTAAGGGAGCTAGCACCCATAGACAAGCACTGAAAACATTTCCATGTCTGCAGTGTGTGATAAACAACTGTTTAATAAGGAAGAAGGCCCAGAGCCTAACCATAAAGCCTAATCAGCTCTTGGGACACTTTCAATGATTTAAATGCAAGTTTCTAACTCAATAAACCCAATGGATGTGTGCTGTTAATAAAACTTAGAAACAAGTGTTTTTAACAAAAAAGTTTATTACCAAAATACAGTATTTAAGTCAATACATGACAAACTCCTATAAAGCAAAATAAATTATTCTAGTTTTGCAGTTCTTCTGAAGGCTGAGGTGCCGGAGAGCTCTGTTCCTCTGAACAGGCAGCCTGCTCTACCACAAACAACACTAGAGTTTTGGCTTTAAGGCTTGCAGCTGGATGCGCAGCATAACGTGACCAAATGCCAACCATTTTAATGACGCAGCATCAGAAACAACTGCTGCTTTTTACGTGCTGTTCCAGAAGTTTCTCTACTTTGGCGACAGAAGCAAAGCCACAGTGTTACACAATACCTACTTCTTTTCCAAAAAAGACACATCTTTATGCCCATGAATGTCAAAATCAAGTTTCTATTAAATATATTTATAGACTATTACTTTGAGCACCTCGCTGTACAATTTAATAAAGGATTAAATAAGTGTTTATGAAACTGAGAAACAAGAGAAGCCTGCTCGTCTCTGTCAAGCCATGGGCGCTGTGGAGACGTGATGTAAACCCGATGCTCTCATTTGTTTTGTAAGGAAAAAAAAAGTAATTACAAAGCCACCAATGCTAACCTTGGGCAGGACTGAAAGGTTCAGGGCAAAAGCTTCAGCTGGTATCATTGCACTGTGTGGTTTAGCCACAGAGAAACTGAATACGCACGTGGCTGTTAACAGGCCAGTGAGATTCCTACGGTCACAGCAAAGGATAAAAGGACAAGGTCCTAAAATAATATTTATAAAGCTCACAACCACCACCTCTCCACCTCATGTTTACTGAATCTAGTAAGTGTTTTTAAAGCAGTACTTCCCAATTAATCCTAGCAGCGCAGGCAGTCAGAGCGGAAGACTGCCATGCCAAGGCTCCCAGCAGTAGTCGGCGCACTGCTCTGCTCGCTGCCCCGGACTGTGTAAGCATCTCCCCAGCGACGACAATCACACATGCGTGCCTCTGCTACTGCCTGTGGATTTAATTCCCCATGGGAGATCTTAGACTCATGATCTCAGTCCTGTGCTCTCAAGAGACTAGGAAGCATTTCTGAAGAGCCACACTGCTGGGATATTTTAGGTTATTATTTCTAAACAATTCTGGAAAATTAAAGCCACTACTGCTTAGACTAACAGCAAAATGAACAGAGCTAGTGTGCACAACAGCAATGGATAATAAAAGTGGAAACATGGAATCTTTTTTGCATTTGGCATTAAATACAAATGTTTTAATTGTGAAAATACGAGCAAATTTATCTAAGTCCATACAGAGAAAATTTAGGGGAATTTATTTAGTATCTGTAGATTCACTTTCTTTTTTAAATCCATGTATCTGAAATGAATTAACTTTTACAAATAAATTAAGCCTGCCTTGGCCAGGCGCAGCGGCATGCCTTTAGTCTCAGCACTTAGGAGGCCGAGGCAAGTGGAGTTTAAGGCCAGCCTGTTCTTCACAGTGAGTTCCAGGTCAGCCAGGGCTATACAGGCAGAAACCCCCCGCCCCTCAAAAAAAATTAAAAAGAGAGGGGGGGCTTCCTAAATCCAAAGAGTGGCAAAATTGTAGTCAAATTTCTCTAAATAGTGTCATAAAAATGAGTGACGGACAAAGACAAAACCAATGGGACTGTGTTTCTACATGCCTGGCCCCATAAAACAGCCCCAATACCATGGGAAAGCTAGGTATTCATTTTCTGGACCCCAGAACTTTGGGAACAAAAGCTGTAAGGCTTGTCAACACCCACGGACTCTCTCCTTCCATGAGCTGCGCCTTGATTCTGGGTGTGTGAAGATCACCTACATCAGCAGCACTGCAGATCTGCTCTAAGGGAACAGCAAGCGATCAGAGCTACAAGAACACCATCCTGTTCGCCTCATCCTTTGAAATAATGGCACAAAGCATACAACGAAAGAGGTCACATCTGTATGACACAAACTTTAGCACACATGTACTGAGCTAGATTTCAGTATGTTTTCTTGCATGTAACAAACGGATTCTTTTAGAAATATACTAGCCACGTGCCAAATGGTATTTCTGACAAGAAATCACTTTTGTGTTTTATTGTGGCTAGACACACAGCGGTGCTCAGCTGCCAAGCCACATACCGGATCTCCAAATTTCTCATCACGATTCCGCTGTTTAGAGACTTTATTTTCTATTAGTGTTTTGCCGGAATCATGTCTGTGTACCACATACGTGCTTGGTGCCTGAGGAGGCCAGCGGATAGCAGACCCCGGAACTGGAGTTACAGGTGGCTGTGAGCCACCATGCGTTTACTAGGAATCAAACGTGGGAACAGCCAGTGCTCAAAACTGCTGAGCCATCTCCCCAGTCCTTTTGGAAATTATTTTGTTTAGTTTTTTCAGCCAGGATCTCAGTTTGAAGCCTTGGCTAGCCTGGAACTTGTTATGTAGACCAGGCTAGCCTCAAACTCATAGGTCCACCTGCTTCTGCCTCCTGAATACACGAACCACCTGTCTCTGATTAAAAGTAGAATGAAGTTGTACTGTAGTCACCTGGGTTGTTCTGTTAAATGTAACTAAACTCATAAACTCTAAGAAGGGAAAGTCTCAATAGCTGTGCTAGTCTTGAGGCACCTGACTTTCAGCCCTCACTTTCCTCACTTCTTTAATCTCACAATGTCCAGTTCTGTTAGCCCCAGCTGGCTTCAAACCTGCTATCTCCTGCTCAGAAGCACAGGTGTGGATTATAGCCTGTGCCCCCACACCCAGCCTCCCCACAGATTCTTACCTTGGCACTCAAGCTATTGCTAAGGCTACGTGATACAGTGCCAGGCTCTGCCCTCTGTTGCCTGAGGAGGCTGTCAGGTAACTGCTGGTGGTGGAGGTGGAGGTATGTGTGGCTGTTTAACTGTGGAGGAGTGGGCCTGGCTTGTTCACACTGACCTCTAAAAAGACCCATTTCTGTGAACCTGAGCTTTCGTCTGCATCTTGTGGGGAGTCACTATAAATTTGAAACAATAATTTACTTCCCAAGTAATTTATAATCGAGAGTGATTTGGGTATCTGTTCCTTCCTTTTCAGGGAGTAAAGGATCTACCCTATACAGAGTCTGTGATGAATTACTATCAACATAGGGAAGATTTATGAAGCCCATCCCACAGCCCCACTGCTCTCAAGATAGCGGAAACCACCCTCTCCACACCGCTCATTTCACAGTGCTCTGCCCACTGGCAACAGCGGAAACTACACTTTCCCATTTGCTGCTTTCCCCACCAGAGCCCCAGCCACTGTAGAGGTAGCCAATGTGGCTCTGTGGAGCCTTCTCAACTCATCTATTTGCAGATTCTGAACTACAATAAGCTTTTAGTATCAAATGCTTGACACTAAGAAGGGACTACAGAGGCTCACACAGGGTCACAGCCCAGCATCGTCACTCAAGCACCGAAGTATCAGCCACACCACCTGCTGCCTCGGTTCCCGTGAGCTAGTGATGGCACTGAGGTTGACCTGCGGTTCAGAGGGTCCCTCCCCGACCCTGCCGGCTAGTTGGCGTTCAGGGTTGTGCTGTGGTCCTTATTCAGGATGATGCTGACAATCTCCCCTTCATGCTCCTTCATGTGATCAAGGAGGCTTTCCTTACTGGTTGACTCGAAGCCACAGATGCAGCAGCAGAAGAGCAACACGCAGTACTCAGTGCCTGGTGCGGTCAGGTTGCAGCTCCTTCCAGAGACGTCAGAGCTGCTGCCTGTGGGGCTCAGTTTCTCAAGCTCACTGACATCTATGACTTCACTAGATGGCTGAGAAGGCAGGTCGGAAGATGATGCCAAGTTTTCTGGACTGCCTGTGGTAGGGTCAGTTCTCTCTTCACTGCTGGTTAAGAGCGTTTTCCCAGGGGATTTCCCCAGAACTCTTATGAAAACAGAACACATCAGACTTTTAGTGGGTTGTGCCGTAGGGCTAGGAGATGATCCCCACCTTGCTCTATATCTGGCGATGAAGTGAGGCTGGGATGACGTACCTGCCACTTTGTGAGATTGCATCGTTGATGGCCTTGTTAACCTGCTCGTAGTTGTAGTTCTGGTCACTCGCATGCTTCCACATGTGTGACTTCAAGGAAGGGGGGTGACTGCACACATACCCACATAAGGAGCACCTGGAAGACAAGTATCAGGGAAATCACAATCATTTTTAAGCCCACAGCTCACTCTCCACCTCTGCCTCCCCAGTGCTGGGATTAAAGTTGTGTGCCACCGCCACCTGGCTTATTCTAAATTCCTTAACCACAGAATTCTGTTTATCAAGAAAGCAGAAAGTGGAACTGGCGGCCGAGGAGATGCTTGGCAGGTAAGAGCACTGGCTGCTCTATGGAGGACCCAGGATGGATTCCCAGCACCCACATGGTGGCTCACAACCACCTTTCATC
Source organism: Pachyuromys duprasi (assembly GCA_028658305.1). Classification (NCBI taxonomy): domain Eukaryota; kingdom Metazoa; phylum Chordata; class Mammalia; order Rodentia; family Muridae; genus Pachyuromys; species Pachyuromys duprasi. The sequence goes on from CM053758.1 coordinate 6,131,929, forward strand.
CCAGCTGCAAGACACCCGATGCCTATTTGGGTATACCCAGTGATCTTCATGAGCACTGCATACATGTGGTTCATAAAAGTACACAGAGGCAAAACACTCTTACATATAAATTAAGTCTAAAGAGAGAAGGTAAAACACTTAGAGGTAAATTAAATAAATCTATAGAGAGAAGGGGGGGGGACTTGAGTTGGGAGAGATGGTTCAGTCAGTAATGTGCCTTCCACAAATAAATGAGCCACCACGTGGGTGCTAGAAACAGGCCCCTGTTCTTCTGGAAGAGCAGCCAATGCTTTTAACTTCTGAGCCGTCTCTCCAGACTCAAACTGTTGCATTGCTGTCATTTGTTACAACTCTGAACAGTTAAAGTGGTGCTCAGAGTTTGTCTGTCTAATTTCTGCATAGAGTTAGAGAAACATTTAGCTCTGCGCATCCCACTGCAGAGTTGTACTGAGGAGCACCACTGTCATCCAAGTCCTCTGTGCTCTGCCAATTCACTCATACCTCCTGCATCAACAATAGGTAACCACTAACCCATCTTGTTTTCTGAGACAGGGTCTCTCAGCTGGCTCGATCTCCAGGAAGCCACCAGTCTCTGCTCCACCAGTACCAGGATTACAAACATCACCATGTCATTTTAGTTTTCCTTCTGTGAGCTCTGGAGATGGGGCTCATTTGTCATGCCTGTGCAGAAGCACCTTCCTGACTGAGCTATCTCACTAGCTTGCTTCCAGCTTTTGCTATTATGAATAAAGTTATTACAGTCATCTGTATGCAGGTTTTCTGGGACAAAAGTTTTTATTATGTAGGAAAACACCTGTTTCTGATTTCCAGCTTGTGCTGTACAACTATGCTCTATTTGGAAACTACACATATACTCAATCACATGCCTAACAAAACAGGCCAGGCAACTCTTGTCATGAGCCAGGGCACAGGCATGAACTAACTTATCCTAATTGGCCCAGCCACCTTTAAAAGAGCAAGTGGCACTTTTTTCACTGTATGTCCTAAGGGCTAAGTATAAGGCCAAGGGTCACTGACCTTTAAAAACACCAGTCCATCAACAGCAATAAAAAAATAAAAGTCTCCTAACCTGGCAACCCTCTGGTAACCTGGGCTCAAGCCCTGGAACCCACCTCAAGTTGGAAGGAGAAAGTCAACTTTAAAAACTTGTCCTGACATTCACACTCACACTGACTCATGTTCCCATATACATACATCTCACTCACACACACTCATAATAAATTTAAAATCAAGAATGAATCACTATCATGGTTTATTTTTACATTTATTTATTTATTGACAGAGAGGGGGAGAGAGGACTGGGAGAGAGGGAGAGGAGGAAGAGAAAAGGAAGGGAGGGAGCTCGGAAGAAGGGATATGAAATGCGGGCAGGTATGCGCCTGCCGTGTCACGGGACAGAGAACAACCTGTGGGAGTTTGCTGTCTCCTCCCATCATGTGGATTCTGGGGCTCAGAGTCAGGTCATCAGCTTTACCTACGGCTATGTCTGAACTCTGACCTGCCTCTGCTGACAGAACTGCTGTGTGTACCAAAAGCAGGGCCACAGGTAGAGTGTGTGGGTTCCAACCTGGCCCCAGTTCTGGCAAACTCTGCTTCTTGGTTCACTGAGGTACCAACAAGCCAACTCCTGTTCCTGCCTTCATGGTCAAAAGCCACCCGTCATGATGCCATCACCCTACCCAATGAGAGCCAGCTAGTCCCTCTTCCCTCAGTTGGTTCTACCAGGTGTTCCATAACAGCAAGGAGGAGAGTAACGAACGAATACGGTCACTGCCACAGCACTACCCGATTACAGCACTGTGCTCATCTTCTCAGCCTTAGTGTTTTCCTTTTCACCAAGGTCACGTGCTCTGCTAAGCCAGATGGGGACGCACTGACCCTATTTCAATCTGATCAAAATCCATCAAGTTCCAGCGAAGGGAGAAAGGACAAAGTGTGTGTTAACAGAGACTAACAGACCACATCTGTGCAACACAAGGGCAGCAACATCCTACCTCCATCTAGGACAACATCCACTGAGAGAACAGGGTGGAAGCACCCGGACAGCAGCGGCCTGGGCACATGCACCCTGGCTTCAGCTGTCACCAATCTACTCTGCTCCTTTAGTGGAGCCATGGGCACATTAACTGTGCATAACTGTCCAGGCAAATAAATGAGAAGACAGGCAAACATTCTAATAGTCAACAGCTGGCTGTGGGTCTCCTCTTCCCTTGGGGGCTGCTGGCTACCAGCCTACCAGGGCAGGAGAAGCAGAGGCAGGTACAGGCCTCAGAAGGCCATAAGTATGACACTACAGCATGCAGGACCAGCTGCAGGGTGGCAGCCCAACTTTACTCCAAGGGTGAGGAGAATATATAGGAAAAGGGAAGCAGCCAGGAGGTCCTTGACAGGTCCTCACAGTGCACTTAATTTGCATTAAACAGCACGGTCCTATGGCCTATGCAGGTCACACTACCTGATTATCGTATGAGGGAGGAGGGAGAACATTTTGCAGGAAGCTGTGTCAGAGGCTGCCTCTAAGATAAGCTCAGGGACAACCTCCAACCTTCAGCAGGAAGGCCCTCTAACAGCTGGCCAGTCCTGACAACCTGCAATACTCCAAAACTGGCTCAAAGGCCTGGAATGACATACCCGACCAGTTTCTATGCTGATCATAACACCTCGTCCACAGCTTCACACAACACCATTTCTTCCTGATGTAAGAACACAATGTTAGCATCAAAAGAAAGCCAATGTGGAGACCTAGGGCTTCTCAGGTCTTGGCTAAAAATAAGCAAGAATTACTCTACAGGCTTGTCATTACTTCATCACTAGTACAGAAATTAACAGAGTCTTACAACCCCAGACAGGGGCAGGTGATGGTTGAAACAAGGGCCCTGGCCTGGGCCCTTCCTTGCTTGGCTGTCAAAATCTGAGTTAAGCAAACAACTGCTGTGAGAGGGCCCCATGGAGGACAGAAGAAGCTGGATATCTTTTGGTTTACTGGGGAGGCTTGAGTATGCTTTTAATGTGCAACGGAGTTTGTGTTATTATATACAATTCATTTCCTTTGCATTTGTGGTTGTTTTTTAGACAGGATCTTTCTAGGTTGCTCTGGTTGTCCTGGAATTCACTATGCAGATCATACTAGCTTGAACTCACAGAGACTGGCCTCTGCCTCCTGAGTGCTGGCTTAAAGGAATGTGCCACTTTCTTGGTTTTTTTTTTTTAGATGTATTTATTTTATTGTTTTGTGTATATGGGTGCACCAGTGCATGCCTAGGGTCCACAGAAGTCAGAAGAGGGCACATAATCCTCTGGGATTAGACTTAAGAGACAGCTGTGAGCTACTCCATGTGTGCTGGGGATGGAGCTGTGTCCTCTCCAACAGCAGTCAAAGCTCTTAACTGCTGAGCCCTCCCTCCAGCCCTCATTTTATATGCTTTTAAGAAATAAGACCTGGAAAACGGTGATTCAAGTTATGCAATAAGCCTGAGATGTCCTTAAAGGCTCCTTCCACTGTGGGAACATGTTCAGATTAAAATTTCTGATAAACAGGGTTCTTTGAAACCAACCCATGCCTTTAAAATATGAGCTCTCCTATACGCCAACAGCACTGATTCATGATTCAACATCTCTAGATTAAAGCAGACATACATCTAACTGTGGTGGTGGTGGTGACAGACTGTGGCTTTCAAGTCATAAAAGGTAGCATAGTCTGCACTCCACAGCCGCAGGTGGAAGACATTTGGAAATACAACTTCATCTGCACTCAGTCTTCACATATTCTCCCTCTGCTAGCCTCTAAACGATACACACTCAAGCAACATTGACACTGTATGAGATACTATAGTCTAGAGTTGACAGACACATGAAAAAGCATATGCATAGGCTATGTGTAAACACTAAGTCATGTGATATGAGGGATTTGATCTGCAGACTTGGGCACCTGTGCATGTATGCCAGCTGAGGTGCAGCCAACACAGTACCATCCACAGACTGGTAAGGGAGTTTTGGGCAACTCAAACCCCAGTTGTCTGCTCCCCTCCAGTTTTGAACCTTCCCTGAAGAGGTTCCAGACCTGGCACATGGACTGTGCCTTTTCCCCATTCCTGACCCAGAGTCTCTGAGCACAGGGTTGCTGTCTCACACTACCAGTATGGAGTGGCCTGGCATGCAACCTCCAGGGCACAGCACAGGCAGGCAGGCCCACAGGGTTTAAGCTGTGCCTTGAGTGTGGCTTGGGGAAAGCACTTCATGTATCTCAACCTACCACCTGCCTATGGCAGCTGACACAAGGCTGCTGTGAACACTCATTTGGAGACCTCAGAACATGGCCTGGCCCAGGGTTCTCAAACATACCACTCACCGCTGCTAACATGGATCACAGTGCCTGACTCTACCCACAAGGCCACTCTGTTATTTCCACTGCCAGAAACCTGAAAGGCTTGGTTTCTTTTTCCTTCCCATTGATGTTTTTAAGGCTTATTTATTTATTCTAGTTATTATGCCGTATTTTAACTTCTGTACCATTACCACCGGATTCCTGAGAAAATCAAAGCCACTTTCAGTTAAATATATAAGCCCTAGATACAAATGAACAAATCTGTCCATAGGAAAACTAGAAATTTCTATACAATACACCACTATCAGGGAAGCCACTGTACAAGACAGGGTATCAGCAAAAGACTCCCATGCAGAATAAAGATGAAGCTCTGCACACGACCGAGGACAGGCAAACACCCCACTACAGTAATGGGCAGCAGCTCACACCGGGGACCAGAGCACAGGCCACACCTGGACGACAATGCCCAGCACTCAAGAGGGCAGGAACTCACATTACCAACCCTGACAAATGCTGACACTTGCCCACGCTAAACCGTCTCCACTTAAGGTCCAGAAATACTATTCCAGAAATAGAGATGAGCTTGTTTCTTATATGCATCCCAAACAAGCAAAGTAATATCCAAGATGGAACTGTTCATAATAATGTAGAAAATCTGCTAACAATCCCAATGGTCTATCAATAACAGAATGAATAAATAATTGTTTTTGGTAGCTCCAGGGATCAAACCCAGGGTTTTGAGCACACAGGCAAGCACCCTACCACTGAGCTACCCACACTTCCAGCTATGAATTATGGTCATATAGTAGAATGTAATACAGAACTAAAATTTATTAGTATAGTCACACACAGAGTAAAGAGTAAAATGACATGAAAGTCTACCAACCATATGGTTCTACTTCTATTAAGTTCAAAACACACAAAACTAATTTCTGATGCTACCAGTCAAGACGGTGCTTGTGAGAAAGGGGTGAGGGTGCTTAATAACAGGAAGACCAAGAAGGGCATGCTGTCAAAAGCTGGAGAAGAATCTGTGATTATTTATCAAGTGTGAACTTAGGATTTGGTTAGTTTCCAGGATGTAAGTATGTTACCTTCAATTACAAAGTTGATTTAAGACATTTGGAAGAGAGGAGAGAGGGGGAGGGAGGAAGGGAGAAGGAAGGGAGGAGAGGGAGACAGATAAGAAACTTAATCAAAAGGGCTAGAGAGATGGTTCACAGTTAAAAGCACTGGCTTTTAACTCCCACAGGATCTGAGTCCAATTCTCAGCACCCATGTGGCTACTTTAGCCCTCTGTAATTCCAGCCCCAGAGGGTCTGACTCCTCTTGTAGATTCCACAGATACTGAACACATGTAGTGTACAGAAATACATGCAGGCAAAACACCATATATACATTGGAAATGAAGGAAGGAAGGAAGGAACCTAACAAGCAAACTTGGTGTTTAGACCTTGTAAGGTTCCTGCTGTGAGCAAAGTAATGTTTATTGGAAAATATTTTTTTTTGATGGGGTAGTATACAAGTTAGCATATATATATATATACACACACACATATATATATATATATACACATATATTCGTGCAGTTAATAATATTAACACGTATTTATTTTTAATAAAAACTGTATTGTAAGCCAGAGCCATTTTACAAATGAGCAAAACTGAGGTATAACTATCAGTCAAGCATCTACTATGTTATAGAGGAAAGGGCTTAGAATTCAGCTGAAACCCTGTTAAGTGGTAGGGTTCAGAGGGAAGCCCTAGACTGACTATCAGTACAGGCAGGGCTCTCACACATGAGAGTACCTGGCAGAGCATGCAGACAGGCTGGGATTTACTGGCAAACAGCCGAGAAAACCAAAGAGCAAGCAAAGAAGAGGTTTGCCACTGCAGAAAAGCCTTTCCACCAGAGGCCACTCAGACACATGAAGAACTTCTGGTGCATTTGTACAAAGACCATCTCGCTGGACAAAAAAAGCATTCTTGCTCTATGAGAATTTATTATACTGTTCTTAAAAGAGAAAACAAAGTAATTACTGAAAATGTGTACAAGGTGGACGCTGAGGACAAGCCCAAACACTGACTGGAACTTTAGCAGGCAATAAAGTGAACGAGACTGTTCATGAACTAAGTCAGAAAGGACTACTGTGATCCTCAGATAAAAACCAGACACCAAGAATATGTGCGTGCGCACCAGCTCAATGAGCTGCAGACCTACACCAATGGAGACAAAGTGCTAGCAGAGTGTTCCAGTACGTAAAACCATGCAGCAGGACAGGGAAAGCACTGAAACAAAGAACTGATGGCTCAAAGGACAGTGGCAAGCCAGGAAGCAAGACCAAGGAGACATAAGAAGGCTTATGCCAGACGTGGTGGCGCACACCTTTAGCCCCAGCACTCAAGAAGGCAGAGGCAGGCGGATCTCTGTGATTTGAGGCCAGCCTGGTCTACAAAGAGTCCAGGTCAGCCAAGGCTGCATAGAGAAACCCTGTCTTGAAAAACCACCACCACCACCAAAAAAAAAAAAAAAAGGAAGGCACTTATTCGAAGTAGTAAAACTGTGACTCTCCTCTAAGTATCTGATGCACACAGAGCATCCTGAAGATGATGACAGCAGTACCTGTGAGCCAGATCTACTCAGCTCTACAGTCAGAGCTGAAGTGCCTCAGAACTATGCATCCTGGAGTATCTGTGTATTAATGAGACTTAAATCTAATCAAAACCTACCTACGTTTCATATACACCTTATGGGCATGGCTGAGGGTGCTTTTGTACAGTATTTTTCTGAGTGTTCCTGCTTTGGCTGAGATGTAGTATACGAATACTCCACTTGTTCCAACATGCTGTGACTCTGTGAGTTTTAGGTCTCGCCCAGTCCTGTGGATCAGGTCTTAGAACCTGTGCCTGAGCCTGTAAGTTTATCCATGTGCCCTGTGATGATGAAGACGGCATCTCTTCTGTTGGGAATACAGCCCAAGAGCCTAGCAAAGTACCTGGGATATAGCATTTGCAGCATGTTTCTCAGTAAGTGAATGTACCTAATTCTGGACCCAGAGATGTTTCCTGCCCAAATCATGTGTATTTAGTAGGCCTATTACATTCAACAGTAAAGGTACTGAGGCTTAAAGGCAGCACCTGATGCTGCCAGGAAAGCCAGGCCCTGTGCCTACCATGTTCTTCTAGGTAGGGCCATGTGTGACCACTCCTCACTTAGGATGTACAGCCCTGAGGATCAGTAAAGGACAGCATTGGCTATCAATAATGAATGGTCATCATGTTCTGATAAAAATCCCTCTCTAACTTGAAAATTGTTACTAAGGCAAAGCTGAATGTCTGCCAGAGCTGCAACAGCAGTGGATGCCTGCAGGCCCGAGGCTAGCACCACTCACACGAACAGAGAGAGACAGGTGCACTGATACATGCACACAGGTGAACGCAAGAGTGACAAGTACATTATGTTTTAGAACCACATTAAAAATTATTTAATGTGAATGGGAGTTTTGTCTGCAGGTAAGTCTGTTCACCATGTGTGTGCCTGCTCCTCAATGAGGGTTCTAGATCTCTCAGAATTGGAGTTACTGATGGTTCTGAGCTGCCACATCGGTGCCTGGCACATGTGTGCCAGGAACTGAACTTGGGTCCTGTAGAAGAGCAGGCAGTGTTATGCACTGAGCCAACCTCCCAGGCTAAGAAACCTGATTTATGAGGTAATAGTCTGTCAGGATTCATTTTGATCTGTCTCTTAAGCTGGGTCATGACCCATATGGGGCTGGGTTACTGAATGTAAATACTTTGGCAGCAGCAAAGGGTTTCCAAACATACAATAATTAAATATGAATCCAAGTGTGTAAGGAACCTGAGCTGTTCCTAGCAGGCTTCAGTGCAGTTTTCTCTCTCAACACATCATAAATACACTTTGCCCTGGTGGAGTCAGAGCAACAAATGCTGCCTGATGCACCTCAGCTGAGACCCAAGACTGTGATATTATCAATTACAGTGCTTTTTTACTGTATCCGCAAAGCTTTCTGCGCTGACAGACAGACATAGCTTAATTATAGAAAATAATTACTTTTTCTTTTTGAGACATGTTGGCCTCAAACTCCACATGGATCTGGGGATGACCTTGCCTCTCACTTCCAAGCTCTGTCCATGCCAGCACACCCAGTTTATAGAACACTAATGACTGATGACAGAACTTCATACTGGCAAGGCAAGCACGCAACAAACTGAGCTATGTTCCCAGCCCCAGCACATAATTATCAAATCCATGTATCTTTAGATTGTGCTGCACCGGGAAGTTTGATTTTAAAAATTGCTGCTTGTAACTCAGTATGACTTGAGTTACATTAAAAAAAAAAAAAAATCCTGATTTTTGGTTTGGGATCAGGACAGAATTTACCAAAGTTCCAGAAGTGGCCCCAAACATACTTTTGTTACTTTGCACTAGGTTTTCATGTGAAATGATGTCCTCAGCTTTGAGGATTACAGAATCGAAATACTGATTACTTCTGAAAAATACTGAAGATGATCTCTATTCTTTAATTTTAATTGCTCGGCCAAGGTATAGTTCTTTATGTAAAATAAGTAAGTACACATATCTATCTCATTAACCTTGCTTCTGTCTTTAGTACATGGTAAAATATGCAAATACCAAATAATGTTTAACATAAGTTTCCTTCTGATTATCAGTAAATGTTTGATTTGTATACCTGTCTTATATACCTACATACCTGGAGCTTATGTAAAAAACTTCTCAGGTAAAAAGGGGTCATAAGTAGAAAAAATTAAAACCATGATTTGGATTAATGGAGCAATCTGTCCCGACTCTTGTGTATCATACCTGAACAGTTATATTGGGGGAAAAGCTGCTTTGCTAAGGGACTCTTATGCCTGTGGACAGCACCTTGCCTGGTCTGTGATGGGTGACAATGCTGGAAATGCTCAACTTTTACTCTAAGTATCACTTTACAAACTCCCCATTCCCCCCAGAGGCAAAGTTTACTAAACAGTGGTCACTGCTTAGTAGCTGATTCTGGCCAAGAATACACCTTATTTTCTCTAGATGCATCTAAGACAGAATCTGCTTTGTAACAAAACTCTACCAAATGACACTGTTCACACCACAGAAAACAAACCTTTCATAGGTATGTTTATAGCCTTCATGCCTTTGCTGGGATGTGCAAGTATCCAACCCTTACATGGTGGTAATGAGCTCTGTAGCCCTGGAAACTGCTATAATCATTTACATGCAAGGGAAACAAGAGCACGAAACTGGTGGACACAGAAAACTTTCTAATACTCCTACAACCCCAAATGTCTGCTGTACTAGACTCGTGCTTCACGTTTCTCAACACACTAAAATGAGATTTAAGAAACCAGCATGTAACCATTTTTAACATGCATTTCAACTACATATTTCCAACTATTTCTTTATCATAAAATATTCTAACACAAGCATTAGAATTCTAGAGTCATTATGCTTACCTGTATGGCTTATCTGAGTTATGGACTCGTCTGTGGTTTCTGACTCCGACATACGTTGTACTTGTGTAATCGCAGGCATCACACCTATATTGTTTCTGGGTTGAAGACTTGCTCCCTTCAAGGAAAAGAGGTTGAGAGGCATGATTTAGTAAGACTTACACAGAAGCATTTACAATCCATCATGAATCATGAATGAGCAATTATACAATGTACCAACATTTTTAAATTGTAAATTTAATATACAGATAGCCTTTTTATTTTTTAATAATTTTTATTTTATTTAAGTTTATTTACTTTATATCTCAAGGGTGCCCCCTTCTTCCTTTCCTCCCACCTTCCCCCAGGGAAAAGGGGAGTCTCCCTCCCCATATCAACCCTCCCCAGCACATCAAGTTATATCAAGACTGAGCATATCCTCATCCACTGAGACAAGGCAAAGCAGCCTTGCCAGAGGGAAGTGATCCAAAAGCAGGCAATATAGCCCATGTTAGAAACAGCCCCACCCTACACACACTTGCAGGCGACCCACATGAAGACCAAGCTGCCCACTGGCCACGTATGTGCAGGGCGCCTAGGTCCAGACCATGCGTGCTCCTTAGCTGTTGTCTCAGTCTCTGTAAGACCCCATGGGTCTGGGTTAGTGGTCTCTGTTGGTCTTCTTGTGGGGCTCCTGTTCCCCAATATACCAATCTTAATCAAAGCTCTCTCAGTCTAATTAGCATGCTTTAAGAAGCTCCCTAGACTCTCTCACCTCTAGACTGTCGGCAAGCATGAGCTGAACTTTGTGTCACCTGACCTGTCAACATGGGCCGGTTGGGCTGGTTCTGTTTAACCATGTTCCAGGTTTTGCAGTAGAATGAACCTGGCCCCAGTAGTTGTGCTGACTGTTAATTTAGCAGCTAAACTAATCAAGACATACTGTGAACTTAAAAGGTGTTATTCTAATCAATGATGGTCATGGTACCTAAAAGAAACATTTATTTGCCAACAAGCTAAAATAAGTTAGTATTATCAAATGCGGCCAGAAACTGGAGCGATGGCTCAGTGGTCCAAAGGACTAGCTGGTTTTGCAGAGAACCCAGGTTTAGTTCCAAGTACCTCCTTGGTGGCTCTCGGTTACTGTCTGTAACTCATTCATGACCTGAGTTCCAGGGGATCCGATATCTCTTTCTGGCTTCTATGAGCACTGTACTCACATAGTACACATATGAAACATGGAGGAAAACAGTGACCCACATAAGACAAAAAGAAGTGTGTCCACTAGTCATATAGAGTGAGCTACATATAAAAAGTTTGAGGTTTTTACCCTATGGGTTCTTCGGCTTGGTTTGCTCCTAAATGTCATACCAATTAAGGAGAAAAGGCATTGCCAATTCTGAAGCAGTCTACAATTCAGCATAGCCACACCTCGTAAGCTGATGTGTTTTGGGAACAAAGGCTGTGAATACACAGCTTCCTTCATGTACAGCAAACCTGGATGCAGTGACCGAGGCTCTACTAGCTCATTCTGTGAATGTGCAGTTCCCACATGACTCTATCCGGAGCACTGCTTCCCGAGACAGCCTGTGTTTTGTGTACTGGTACCCAGGCATTCTCACCCTAACTGGGCTACTTTCAGACCGCAGCTAAGCACAGAAGCACAAGGATTAGGCAGAGCGGGAAGAGCTGTGTGATCTCGGCAGGAAGCAAGCCTAGGTGGGAAGGAGTGCACACAGTGTCAAAGTAAAACCATAGAAGAAAGAAAACCCACGCTGCAGTTTCAACAAAGATATTCTGAAGTTAAATTTAAGCTTTCTAAAATTGAAATTTTCTTTGGCTAATAACTACTGCCAGGCAGAACAAAATGTCCCAATTTCCTGGTATAAATCTATAACATTAATACACTAATCATAATTACAATCTAAGTATTGCTCTTAATTGGTAGGTTAAAAACTTGGACTTGATTATAAATGGCATTGTTCCAAATATAGTTTAAAAAACTGAAAAAATTGAAGTGTGAAATATTGGATAATGGTTTTTTGTGAGAAATATTACAGATCAATGACAACTAATAAAACTGACAGATGGAAAAGCCTAATATAGCACAAAATGAGAGCCCGTGCTACTTCAAGCAAATGTTCCAATAGAATCAAGACTGGATTTAAAGTTCAGCGACTTGGGCCTAATCTCTGCCCTGCCACTGCTGTGAGCATGGGCAAATTGTGCCAGTTCTCGAGGCCTCGCTTACCTTCTCTATAGAATGGGAAGCAGAAGACACTCCCACATGGCTGAAGAAGCCTTGTGCTCTTCCTGCACGTGTCTAGGCACAGCCTCTGCAGTGCTGGCATGAAACCCAGGGCTGCACAAATGATAGGTCTCAAAGAAAGAATAACTTCAACTTCATAAAGAGGCACTGTCTGCAAGTCTGGAAGTGGCATGCCAGGGTATCTGCTGATGTTGTACCCTCTAGCACAGTTCTGACTTCCTTAGGGCACAGACACCCTTCACTGTCCTTCCACCACCTGTACTCCAAGAGGCCCGGCTCAGACAGCTTGTCACGCCTTCTGCCTGAAGGAATTAGTCCTCCGTACTGGAAGCATGCTGAATGGTATCTGTGCTACAGCTATAGCACAGACTGGAGCCACACTCATGTACCTCCCAGCTTGTTTAATAAGAGTACAGAGTGGTTACGAGAACTGTTAAGAAAACACGAACCACTACCATGCTGAATCGATCACAGACCCATCCAGGTGTGAGTATGCAGGGAGACATTGGCTTTGCCTGCTACACTACCATGACACAACAGCAAACACAGCCAAATGGGAGTTAAAACTAAAAACATGGTAAGGCCTGGGGTGAAGCTTGGTCGAAGAGTGCTCGATCAACATGCACACACCCCAGCACAAAAAAAAACAACAATGAGAATAAGACCCCTAAACCAAATAAAAACAAGATGATTATGGTAGGCACTTTGAACTCTACACATCTTTAACCCCCAGGAGCAAGCACATAAATCACATAGAAAAGCTGTGCAGAGCAGAGTAAGATGAGGACTCTGTGACTTTGGAGTGGCCTTGCTGATGATGTCTCAGTAACTCTGCTAACAACACTGGGTGGTTTAAGCCCTTGCTTTCTCCACTGCTGCTGGAAAGACGGTCCCAGCACCAGAGTCAGCTGCAGGTGGCGCTACTGAGTCGCATGCACTTTATTCCCTCATTAGGATTTACGGGCCAATCATGTCTAATGCTTAATGTCTCCTTTAGAAAGGATATGGAAACATAATGAATTAAAATAAAAAGAGGCATTTAGGGCTATTCTGTAGAAAGGAAACAAAACTGTTTTCACTCAGCCATCCACCTCGGAAGCAGATGCCATGTCGTAAACTCCTTTTGTTCGGGATGGTTTTACGGGGATGGCATCTGTTTGACAAGGGGATTCTGGTGCTACAGTGGTGTCAAAATCAGTTCTTTCAGAAACATTCTGGAATCAGTTATGCTTTCTGGGGAATAATTTAATGAGACATTATGGTAAAACATTTTACTCTGCAGTTGTTTCTAACTTTAATTCTTAGGAAATCTAAAAAGTAAAGTCACCCCAATATGTTTTATTCCCCATAAACACTATGTACCACACTGGAGACATTTAAAGCATATCAATTTACGTGAACCAAAGCCAGGAAGCACAGCTTATTACACTCGATCCCTCATTCTCTGGATGTGGCATCCGCCTTTTCATGGAACTCTAATTAAATCTTTTGATTCTAATATTCCTATTAACAGGCACTCGGCCGACTAGTACCTAACTAGCACATAAAAGGTTCCTGTGTGTTTAAATAATGCAGATGAAGCCTGGAAATCATACTTGGAGAAGAGTAGGATCACAGCAGGAAGCCTCAGTTAAGTCTGAGGTGGGGGTTGCCATCTGCAAAAGCTTCGCCTCCTCCAAAGGCCATTTGGTGCTGGAGAGGGGCGGAGGCTTGCTCTCCACACTTGTACCCACATGCTGGTCCATTACCTTCTAAGGGTCTCTGCTTAGCCTGGCTCTTACAGACCTGCAAATTTCAACCATATCATCTACCTGCTGGTCACAACCGAGGCCTTTCTGAATTCAGTACTTCTGACCCAGAACTGGATGTAACTTACTCTGGTCAATTCCTGGAACTCCCTTAGAACAAAGGGAAGATTCACTCCAGCCCACAGCATGAACTGGAGGAGAATATGCACACTGTTCCCACAAGCCAGGGTGTTTTCATCAGTGCAGCCTGTACTTAACAAGGCACAAGTGAGGATGATGGTGTGTATGAACATGATCAAAACACACTACATGCATTTACAAGGATGTCCGGATGAAAGTCACCATCGTGCACAGTTAATAGACACTAATGAAAATGCAGATACCTTCCTGAACACACTTTCCATCAGCAGCATCACGGGAAATTCTTGGCTCATTCGAAGATACTGACAAGGTGTTGGGCAGGCAGTGCTGCTCTCTCTCATGATTCCTTAGTTGGCTCTAAAAAATATAAAATAAAAAGAAAGAAAGAAAATTAACCCATTACTTTCAGCAAACACACCTGCATGCTTACCAAGAGGCTATGTAAGGGGCTTATTGCTTTTGGAACCTTTGGCCTAGAATGCTTTTCCAATTAGGTTCTAGGGTGGGTTCCCCCCGCCCCCCCCAAACAGAATCACCACATGGACCCCATCTACTTACCCAGCTGCGGCCAAATCCTTAATAATTTATTACTTGCTTTTTAAAAAGTTAGTATCTTAAAGTTAAATCTACTAAAAATCACTTGGCACATGTGAAATCATACAAGGACAGACACTGGGTGATTGCCGTCTCATCAAAAAGTCTAGTCTCTTTTCATGTTCTCCGAATGGAGGCCCCTGTTTCTGAAGTAAACACACCCTAAACGGGCCTGGCTCTCACATGGTGAGCAGCCAGAGATGAAGGAGCCGGCGTTTAGGGGTAACTGACATGCCTGCAAACAAACTGAACCAGCAAGCACAGGCCTTCTTGTTGACTTGCCTCTGAGAGCAGCTAGACAGGTTAAGGAGCTAACTCTAGCCCCAATCAGAAGGACAGAGGCAGCAAAGGAAACTGTGGAGACTTCTGGAACTTGCCACTGGGGCCTTTCTGGAATTTCCTGAGTGTAATCTGAGTGCCAATGAAACTCGGACACGAGCAACTTTTGTTCCTTTTTTAAAAAATCAGCATCTGGATCCCAAGTGTAAGTGATCTGTGACAGTCTATGCCCCACTTGGCCAGTAAAGCTTCATCTTCAAGACTTGGCACACTGAGGGAGATGTAACAGCCCCAGGATTGAGGACAGATACCCTTTATATTTTACACTGGCCACTGCCTCAATATGTAAGATCAGTATCTGCTTTGAATACCCATGAAAAGTACATTCAATGACTATAGGTGAGGACACAGCCCTGTAATCTCAGCACACAGGAGGGAGCCTGAAAAAGACTTCAAGTTCTGCCTGGGACATTTGGCAAGACTCTCTCAAAACCAGGGTTAGGAGCACGCTTACCTACCAGGTGTGAGGTCCTGGGGCTGACCCCTGTTGGGGGGACCCCTCCCAACTGTCCCACAAGAGCAAACAATGTCTTCATTTCTACCGTGTTGCCTCCTGTGAGTCCCTTCTGTGGCAACACAGATCACCTTTGCTGGTTGTATTGCAGCTGATATAACTGCAGGAAGTGATTATTTTTGTGTTGATCCTTTGTCAATTGTGTGCCTGTCCGTCTATTTCACGTTCCTCTATAAACGAAAACCAGCACCAAAAATACATGAAAACGCAAAAGCGACAGGTGCTGAGGCTACAAAGGAGGTGGGCAGCAGACTAAGCGAAGGCTCTGGACAACAACTATTAAGACTTAGCTTTCAGACCTAATTTCAATGTTAATTTGTTGGGCAAATTACCACGCTCCCCTGGAACTCATTTTCAATTGACAGAGAGAAAACAAGAAGGCTGGACTACAGCTATAAGGTCCCTGCCAACTCTGGAGACCGCCGCTCACCTTGTAATGGAAAGACTCTTTGCATTGCTTACACTGGTGTATCCTGGTCTTACAGTGGTGGATCATGTGGCTTTCCAAGTCTTTGCTGTTCTCAGCTATGTGCTCACAGATAGGACACTGGTAAGGCTGCCTCTGCCGATGGACACGCAGGTGCTGCTTGATGTAGCCCCTGTTGCCACTCGAGTAGTGGCACAGGCGGCATCGGTAGGGCCGCTCAGCATCTGGGATGTATTCCACCACATTGGACCCCAACAAACTCCCATCACTGTTGGGCTGGCACTGGGCATTGTCCTGCAACTCTTTCAAAATGTCATCATCTGTTGCATTCTGGTCTGTCCTTTCTCTCAGTTTTTCTATTACGGTAAGAAGGGACATACTGATGCCTGTCTTAACTTGACCATCTGACAATTCCTGCCTTCCCTCCGGGAGCGCTACCACAGCGGAACTGCTTTGGTTAAAACTTGTTACTCCATCTGAAGAGTTCTTAAGAGGAGACATGATTTTTTTGGAGTATGCTGCCAAGGGCCCACTGACCTGCCTTTGTCCTGTGTCTGGATCTAAAAGGTTTATGTCCCCATAATGCCCAAGGCTGGCTCTTGTTAGTTCAGCAGCTCTTATCGGCATTGTGACAAGGGCTTCAGCAGCTAAGGAGTGCAGCCTGAGAGACTCCGAATTTGTCCTTCTCCGCCCTGGCGGCGCATTCTCATCAGGAGCCAGGCCCTTGCTCAGCTCAGTGTCCTTCTTCTCTGCACTGCTCCAGCCGATGATCACCCCCCCAATGTCAACAGTACACTTATCAGCATGGTAGATATCTCCTGGTCCTCCACACCCTGTCTGGGCTTCAGCAGGACTCAGGCCCTTGCCCTCTTCCATTTCAGCATCCAAGAGGAAATGTTTTGGCGGGAGGGTTTCCTCAGCACTTGGCAAGCGTTCCACAATGACATTCACGTGACCTTTTTTATTTGGGCTACTGCTAATGATTTTCTGTGCTGATGAGAGCAAACTATCAGCAAACAGATTCTCCTCCGAATCAGACATCACCTCCAGCATTTCTTCCTCGTTAGGCTCCAGGGTGACTGACTGGCTTAGGTGTACTCCCTCCTCTGTGCTCTGGTCTAAAGGAGATGAAGATGATGGTGGCTCAGAGCTGCAAATCTGTACTTGTACAGATGGCCCATTGTGGATACTCAGCTCGCTGTCCCCAATAGCAATGACAACTGCATCGACCCCACCAGGTGCTGCAGACACAGAGGAAGCCAGAAGGCCAAGGGGCTCGTGTTCATTCTCAAAGATTGGATAGGAACAGTTAACTTCTCCTGCATGTTTCCAAGCATGTGTCTTTAACATCCGCTGCTGGCCGCAGGTGTAGCTGCAGAACAAACACCGGTACATGCCATATTGCTCGTAGGCATACCACTTCCTCCTGCCTGCCTCAGCCACAGCTGCACCTTGGACAGCATGGCTCTGTGGACTGCCCATGCTCACTGGGATGTCTACCACAGTCTCGCCTTTTCTTTCTACGGCTCCCACATGGGAGCTAGACTGGGCATGACTGTTGGCACTGTTTTCATGCTCATTCACCACATGAGCTTCAAGCTCCTCCTGGCTTCGGGAGGTGATGTGGCACTCTGAGCACATTAGCATCACATCATTCTGCTGCCCGTGCTGCTTGATGTGCTCTTTCAACACAGAGAAGGATGATGACAGGAACTTACAAAGGCTACACTGATAGGACATAGCCTTCCCATCAATTGAGGCAAGAGAGTCTGGAGTGGAATTTGCTTGTGACATCTGAGCCTTCCTAACCTCAGCAGCAGGGGACTCTGCTGCTTTAGCTGGAATCTCACAGTTCTCTGGGGTTTCAAGAGTATGTGGCATCACACTTGTACGTGGGCGCTTTTTCCCAATCAGAAGACATTTTTGTGACTTTTCATGCCCTACTATCTTGCTTAACTTCTGGATGACATGGACCAACGGATCTGCTTTGGTTTTTCTTTGTTCGTCAACTTCCAAGGAAGGGCTGAGGACTCCTTCGGCAGTTAACACAGACTCCTGCTCTCCAATCTCTGGCACCAACATGGCAATGCTGCTGCTTCCTTCCATATCTAGGGACAGCACACAGCAGAGAGCATGGGTTATGGGAGAATCACAGACATCAATGCAGAAAACCAATGTCAACTCTGGTGTCTGAAATGTTTAAATATTTTCTGAGTTGGGAGGTCTTTATCAAGGCACCTGATTGTTCCCAAATACAGACTTAAACAGCTCAGAATTTCATTTTGAAATATAATCTGCTAGAGACAGGTGAAGGAGACCTTGTTTTTTGGGAATGACTTTAACACTTCATCCTGCGTCCCTGCCCTGCCCACTCTCTCTAGATGCTAGAACTAACGAGACATAGATTCTTTGTTTAAAGAAACACAGCTATCCTCAGGACCTGCCGAGTCACCTCAAACTACTGGCAAGCATCAGTCTGTAAAGCCAACATGATCTGATACAACTCTGGATAAACTATTTCTTATGCCAGATTTTTAACTGTGAATAACGAAAATCACACTTTTCTGCTCAAATCTTTGAAATTCTGAAAATATATTCATGTTCCACTATAAAGGGCACTGAATTTTGGGAAGTACTATGTAAATGAAACTAAAGAAGGGCAATGATCAACTTCCTCCTTTCCTTCTCTTTGGTTTATGGTCCACCAGATAAACCACAAACTATGTTGTGGCTTTTGAGAGGTCACATCAGTGGTCAGCTGTTCCTCATTCCCATACACATCTCTCTCCTGAGCGGGGAATGGGGTCAGAGAAGGAAAATGCTGCCATTACAATCTGGGTCAGCTCCAGACAGAGGGTCAATAAGGGGTTATCTTAGGTTTTGATAATGCAGCAAGGCACGAAAGTGTGTAATCACAACATTCGAAGAAACCACCCTCCCTCTAGGTTTCTGAATATTCTTTAACTTCCTGGCAGCCCTTTCACTTCAGACATTTCCTTTGACTTAAAGTGAGATTATTTTGTTGACTTGGATCACATTTTTAAGTTTAGGCTCTAATCCAGCAACAAGTTTTGTTTTTCCACATTTTAGGTACATTCTGGAACCTTACTCACAACATTCTATAAATGCCAACTAGATTTTCAGTGCCACAAGCTACAGACCAAAAACTAGGCATCATCCTTAAACTCCAGTAACAGGCTTTGCACTCTTCTCCCCACACAGCTGAGACCTGCCCGAGGCCCTTGAGCTCCTGGCA
This sequence comes from Pachyuromys duprasi, assembly GCA_028658305.1. NCBI lineage: Eukaryota > Metazoa > Chordata > Mammalia > Rodentia > Muridae > Pachyuromys > Pachyuromys duprasi. The sequence goes on from CM053758.1 coordinate 6,151,025, forward strand.
AGGATCACACCTAAAGCATCAGGCAGGCTCCAGCCCAGCCAGGACCACACCTAAACCACCAGGCAGGCTCTTATGAACGCCTCACCTGCTCTTGGGCTTGTCCCTTTCAGTCTCTGGCCACACTGTTGCCTTTCCTCTTATGTCCCACTCTTTCCAGCACACGTTTTCTTTATCTAGGTCCATGTCAGGTAAAAAAATGCAAGTGTTTTATTCTTGGCTAACACCAGCTTTTCTTCTTCAGGCAGGCAGACTGTAACAACCACCTCATGGAAGGGAATATTCCAGAGCCATAAAAACAGGCATCTCAGCTCTAAAAACCCCTCTCTGAACATCTGTGTCTTTTTGTTGTCCTCAGAAAGAACAAGTCTTTTCAGATTTTTTACACCAAACTTTCAGTTGCTACAGAAGAGACTGGTAGAAGACAATGTGGTTCTTCAGGGGAAACACAACAACAAACCAAAATACCCTTTCTGTGGATCTTAGAAACATCATACTGCCTTATGATTCCAGTTTTAGGGGCTGGAGAGATGGCTCAGTGGATAAAGTGGATGCATGAGGGCCAGAGTCTGCATACCCAGCACTCATGTAAAGGTTAGGCACTGGACGCAGCAGCACACATGGTAACTCCAGCAATGGGACAGGGTGCTATGTGGATCCTGGAGATTTGGCTGCTGAGCTACTTTACAGAAAACTGTGAGCTCCAAGCTCAACAAGACCTCGTTTTAAAAAATTAGGTGGAAAGCAGAAGAGGAAGATACTTGACATGGACATCTGACTGCACTCTTGCAAGTGTATGCACAGACCAACTCCAAACAAAACAAGACTCAGTATTTTTGCTAAAGGGAGCTGTGGCTCTTCATGTGACTGCTGATTTCCTGGTGGGGCCGCAACAGAGAGAATTTTGTTGTCGGTTCAACTGTTAAGGATATACTAGTTACACAATAAGAGTAACAGAATTCACACACACTTTCAGTTTCTTGGCTAGATACCTCTATACCACTATAAGTGCAAGGCTTCTTACTACGCGTGTGACAGCCATGCAGGCTAACTGATGACCCAGAGGAGGCCAGCTGAGGTTTACTTAGCAGACCTTCCACCTAGTGTCACAGAGGGTCCTCCTGCTTCCTCTCTTCTACTCAGTGATCCAATGGGGAACAGAGCAGTGCAAACTGTTCCCCACGGCCAGACAGTTCAGTGTGTTCCTTAAAAAGAAAGTGAAGTCAAGAGGAGGAGTTCATCTTAGCTAAAGAAAAAGACAAATACAAAAGAATTTGACACAACACTCATTTTCAGAGCTGTGTGTGCTCAGGCAGTGAGAGCTGATGGCAACTTGCAGCAGATGCTCCAACTTCCGCAGAGCGTTTATGTAAGTGTCTCATTTTAGAGGCTGCATACATTTGGGGATAAGTACAGTAAGGCAGCTATCAAACCCATATGACAACATAAAACGCATCAACAGACACCTGAAAAAAAAAGTTTAAATCTGCAGGCAAAAACAACAAGAAAGCAAAAATTCATTAAAAGGAAAGTCTGTTAAATAAAAGGTCACAAATAGCTATAGTAAAATACACAAGAGGTCACTAGAGCCAATCCTTCAATTTCTACCATTTTTCTCCCTTAGACCATTCATGCAGTCCATGTGTATTATAAACATAGTACATGTAAATATTCATATATACATTATTTATGTCAGGTGAGCTAAAATTCATTTGAATTAGAGATGAAAAGAGTCAGCATACAATACTAGTGACTCAAATCACACCACAGATCATGCTAATGTGTACACTACCTTTAACGTAAGAGACCAATGCAAACAGAGCTCAAAGAAATGACGACAGGCGTGGAGGTGGGTGGGGCTAGGGAGGATGCTGACAGGCAGAACAACTGACTGCCAATGAAGATGGGCACGACTGCCTGTCATGTACTACTACAAATGCCTGAAACATAGAAATTCCCCCAAACATAACCTCGTGCAAGGCACAAGGCAACTAGGTGGGCCAGGAGCATTTTCCACTCAGTCACTCACAGGTAGGTAACAACAAGCACACTGCGAAGCTGGGAGCACTAAGCAGCAGCTTTCCTGGTACCAGTGTGGTAACAGCAAGGCTAAGAGCACATGGCCTAGTCCTGCGAAAGGCTCTTTTGGACAGAGGCAATATATCCACTGGTCCCCAGCATCTAGGGGCATGGCAGACATCACCACCCGGGCCCTCTGGGGTCCATGTACCCTCTTCTCCATGGGACTCTCTGTCTGAGGATAGATTTTATCACTA